>QXEO01000553.1:15112921-15712921 GCA_007115705.1 Dactylis glomerata
GACCGAGATATAAGCTCGTTTCGAGCTTCAAATCCTAGTCACCGAGGGCCGGGATAGGTGCGCAGCACCTGTGCCGGGTCTTCAGTAGAATGATCACTTGATAGAATTTTCAACTTAATTTCCATGCCGAATTTCTCTGCTGATATTTTAAATCCGGGCACTTTTGCAGCGCATGAACAACACCCGGGCCGACCTGTATCATAACTTGGTATGCGAGCATCGGAAGTTATCCGACGAGCATAGCAAGCTTCAGCTGGAGCTGTCCAAGAAAGGTAATCTTTTGCCGACATACCGCTATATGCCGGATATCTTTCCTCTCTTTACTTTGCAATACTTCTTCTTACCGACACATAACCTTGTGCCGACATTCTGCAGCTGGCACTGAAGAACAAGTCGCCGCGCTTCTTACGAGGGTGAAAGAGCTTACTGGTATGCCGGATCCTCTTAACCTTGGACTAATCCTTCTGTACTTCAAATCCTTTAATCTTTTCACTGTTTTCTTTCTTCAAATCCTTGTTTTGACTTCAAATCTTTTCAGACGAGAAAGCTGCACTGGAGGCACGCCACCAGGACTGTGTGTCCTCAGTGGATGTAGCCAAGCAACTGGACGACCGGGATGCCGGTCACAAGGCCGAGGTTGAGCAGCTGAAGGGCCGGATCACCGAGCTTCTGGACGAAAAGGAACAGAGGGAGGGCCTACTGAAGAAAACCCAGTCCCTGCTTGTCATCTCCGAGACTGATGCCTCCAACGCCCACGCTGAACTGGATAGCCTGAAGGAGCAGGCCACCAAATGGGAGGTTACAGTTTCACAGCTGAATGCCGACCTTGCCAGTAAGCTTCAAATCCTTTCCCTTTATCCTTCCCGACATAGTGTAATTCTCTCCGGCATATTTCTATGCCGACATATTCTCCTTTTGCTAACATTGTTTCTATTCCTCAGAAATGTTTCCCGCTTCCGTCGCAGACGTTGAGAGGGCTTTGCAGTTGGATCGAGAAAACCGGGGTGTTCCGGTTGACTCGCCCAACTGGGACATGTCGGAGCAGCTGTTGGCTCTGCAGTCCCGGAAGAACGCCATGTCGCTCTACACTGAAGAACTCTTCTATGGCGCCCAGGAGGCATTCTCTGCCCTCTGGCCGGGACAAAGGACTCCCACTGATCCCGTCGACCTCGGCAACGATCTGCAGCTGGCCAAGGTTCGCCTCCGGGAGTGGCGAGATTCCGGCGCGAGGGTTGGAGCTGACGAAGCTCTCACCTACTTCTTGTCCTGGTATGAAAAGGCTGACTTGGAGACTTTGCGCACTGTGCGCGAAGGATCCATCTGGACCACGGATCCGGAACACATCCGGTGCCGACGAGAGTTGGCCCACAGCTATGTGGACTATGCCGACACCGACGCCTTCGTTCGGGATATTCGTGAGCCGGAGAAGAAGGATGATGCCGGGACATCCGCCGCTGCTGAGGGCTCCGACTCCAGCCAGGATGAAGATGAAGCTGAAGAGGCCGACACTGATGTCCCGGAACAGGCATCTGCCCCGGGCGGAGGTGATGGCTCCATTCCATCTGCTGGGTCCGGCACTCCTGAAGCCGACATTTCCACCGCCACTGCTCCACCAGCCGGCGCCTCTGCTTCTGCCGCTGCTCCTTGACTTTGCAGCACAAACACTTTAAGTTTTATCAGATCCCCGGTATGCCGGGTGCAGATGTAATATACACGTTTAATTTCCTTTGGTTTGCTTCCTGAACAAGTTTTATCTTGGTTTGCTTGTTACTAATGCCGGATCATCTTTTGGCTAAGTCACCGAGTTGTTTTCCTGTTTCCTCAATTTCACAACCTTGGCTGCTTGTCTACCTCAATTGGCTTTCGACGTATGAGTCTCAAGGTTGCTTCCTCGAACATACAGTACTTTAACTTTGAGACTTAGACTTCAAATCATCCGACACTTTAAATTTTAACTTTAGCTTTAACGAAAATGTCGGTTCGCTTGCTTTGTATTTCCTTAGCCGTTTTCCATGTGTAGACAATCTCCGGCATCTACTCTTGCTAGCCATGAAGCCGGGTTTCGGACAGCAGCTGAGTCGAAGAGTGGCCTTTGGTGCCGACACATTACTAGGCCGACATAGGAAACATTCAAATAAAGCCAGCCGGCATATAACAAAAAACTGTAAATAAACAACAAATATACCTCGGAGCTAGTTACCCGGCTTCTTCGGGATGCCGGTATTTCATTCATTAGTCTTGTGCCGGCACAACACGCCGGCATACAAAGGAAAATATGGAAATACATACATTGTGTTGCTCAGGAGTAAAAGGGGCGCAGTAGAGCTATGTTCCATGGCCTCTTGGTTTCTTCTCCGGACCTGTCCGCCTTATTCTTCTTGGGGTCCTGCGCATCTATAAGATAATAGGCATCATTGTGCAGAGCTCTGCTCACAATGAATGGCCCCTCCCATGGAGGAGTTAACTTATGCCGGCCTTCTGTTCCTTGCTTTAGCCGGAGTACTAGATCTCCCTCTTGAAATCTCCTTGGATTTACCTTCTGCGCATGATAGCGTCTGAGGTTCTGCTGATATACTGTTGTTCTTGACAGAGTTATTTCCCTTGCTTCCTCTAGCAGATCAACATCATTTTCTCTGGCTTCTTTAGCCTCTTCCTCAGTATATAGCACTATTCTTGGTGCATCATGTATTACATCTGTTGGAAGCACAGCTTCTGCTCCATACACCAGGAAAAATGGTGTGTAGCCTGTTGATCTATTCGGAGTTGTTCTTAAACTCCACATCACTGCTGGCAGCTCATCTAGCCAACATCCCGGAGTTTTCTCTAGGGGCTCTATCAGCCGGGGTTTTATGCCGGATAATACTAGCCCATTCGATCTCTCTACTTGGCCATTGGCACAAGGGTGGGCAACCGACGCAACGTCCAGCCGGATTCCCACTTCCTCACAAAATCTGGCAAATGGCCCTTGGGCAAAGTTTGACCCATTGTCAGTGATGATGCTATGAGGAACACCATATCTCAAGATTATATCCTTTAAGAATTTCACTGCTGTGTGACCATCACACTTGCTTATGGGCTTCACTTCAATCCACTTGGTGAACTTGTCCACCATGACCAGGATATGGGTCATCTTCCCTCTGGCCGGCTTAAAAGCCCCGACCATATCCAGGCCCCAAACAGCAAAGGGCCAGGTTATTGGGATAGTTTTCAGGGCAGATGCCGGCTGATGAATCTGGTGGGCATATCTTTGACACCCATTACATTTCCGGACCAAGTTTTCTGCCTCTTGCAGTGCCGTTGGCCAATAGAAGCCATGCCGGAATACCTTTGCCACCAATGCCCTGGACGAAGCATGGTGACCACACTCCCCCTGGTGAATTTCCCGGAGCATCTCCAGACCCTCCGCAGATTCGACACATCTCTGCAATACTCCGGTGGTACTTCTCTTGTATATTTCTTTGTTGATGATGGTATACGCTTTGGATCTCCTTATAACCCGGCGGGCCTCGGTTTCATCCGCCGGCACTTGACCATCCACCATGAAGTTCATGATAGGACGTGCCCATGAGGGCACTTCCCTGACAGTGAACACTGCCTGATCTATTTCCATCATTTCGACCGACACATAATCGATCTCCATGGGCTGCGAAGTCCCCGGGACTGAAGAATCAGTCCCCGGGTATGCCGGAGCAGTCCCCGGGTATACCGGCACAACCTCTTGGCACATTTTACCCTTGCCTTTAGTTTTGCTCCGGAATACTGTACTAACAGCATATGCCGGCCCAGTCCCCGGGACTGAGGAAACAGTCCCCGGGTTATCCGTCCTGGCTCCGGCATCTATCTCCATTGGAACTGCTTCGTCTGGACCTGGCGGGACATAAATGGAGGATGACTCCGGCGAGGGTTTGATCGATGGCTTCCTCAGATGCTCCAGCGAAATGCCGGGCGGGATTGAATCTCGGGAAGACCCCAGCTTGGATAATGCATCGGCTGCATCGTTCTGAGCCCGGAGAACGTGCCGGAACTCACAACCTTCAAAGTAACCACTTAACTGCTGCACTAGGAAACGGTATGATGCCATGTTAGCATCATGCGCGTCCCATATGCCGGAACACTGCTGAATCACTAAGTCAGAATCACCGAAGCACATAATCCGGCGAATTCCTATGTCCTTAGACACCTTCAGGCCATGCACAAGTGCCTCATATTCTGCCACATTATTTGATGCTGCAAAGTGAATCTGCAGGACGTATCTCAGCTGGTCATTCTTTGGTGAACTGAGAACTATGCCGGCACCCAAGCCATGGATTGTCTTGGACCCATCGAAATGCATCCTCCAATAATTGGCATCTGGCAATGGTGGCTCATACTGTATCTCGGCCCAGTCAATAAAGAAATCAGCCAAGACCTGGGACTTGATTGTATCCCTCTTATCGTACTGCGGTGTATATGGTGAAAGCTCTATTGCCCACTTTGCTATCCGGCCGCTGGCATCTTTGTTGCCTATAATTTCCGAGATAGGGGCCTCGGCCACTACCTGGATTGGATGCTCTTGGAAGTAATGCTTGAGCTTCTTGGCCGCCATATAGACACCATAGGTCATCTTCTGATAGTGGGGGTAATTTTGCTTTGAGGTGGAGAGGACTTCACTCAGATAATATACCGGCCGCTGCACGGTTTTGCCTCCTTCCTCTCGCTCTACTACCACCACAGCACTGACAACTCGGTTGGTTGCCGCTATATAGAGCAACATTGGCTCCCGGGGCATCGGAGACGCTAATACCGGTGCTGTTGACAATAACTGTTTCAATTCTTTGAAAGCTGCATCTGCTTGCGTTGTCCAGACAAATGTGTCGGACTTTTTCATCAACTGATATAACGGCAGAGCTTTCTCTCCCAGCCGGCTTATGAAGCGGCTCAGGGATGCGAGGCACCCAGTGAACTTCTGTACTTCCCTCAAATCTGTCGGCGGCTTCATCCTTTCTATGGCACGAATCTTGCCGGGATTCACCTCAATACCCCGGCTGGAAACAAGGAAACCGAGCAACTTGCCCGCCGGCACACCAAAGGTGCACTTAGCCGGATTCAACTTCATCCGGAATCTCCTCAGGTTCCCAAAGGTTTCCCGGAGATCATCTATGAGAGTCTTGCTCTCCTTGGTTTTTATGACGATATCATCGACATATACCTGCACATTTTTATCTATCTGATCGTGCAAACACTTTTGCATACACCTTTGGTAAGTTGCGCCGGCATTTCTTAAACCGAACGGCATAGTGAGATAGCAATAAGCCCCGTACGGGGTAATAAAGGATGTCTTTATTTGATCTGGCTCAAACAAGGGGATCTGGTGGAAACCAGAATAGGCATCTACGAATGATAACAGTTCACATCCGGCTGTGGAATCAATCACTTGATCGATCCGAGGGAGCGGGAATGGATCTTTAGGACATGCCTTATTCAAGTTGGTGTAATCAACACACATCCGCCATACTTTCACTATGGCGGGCTCGTCTTTCTTCTTTTCCACCAAAACCGGATTAGACACCCAATCCGGATGAAGTACTTCCTTTATAAAGCCAGAGGCTAAGAGCCTGGCCACTTCCTCCCATATGGCTTTCCTTCTATCGCCGGCATTCCGCCGGAGCGGCTGCTTCACTGGCTTAGCATCGGGTCTCACGTGCAATGCGTGCTCAGCCAGCTCCCTCGGCACACCTTGCAGGTCCGAAGTAGACCATGCAAAGATATCCTGATTCTCACGGAGGAAGCTGATGAGCTCGCTTTCCTATTTGGGATCCAAACTTGCCCCAACCAGGGCATGGCGCTCCGGGAAAGCTTCATCCAGAGGCACCTTTTTGACTTCCTTACTCACTTGAAAAGAAACGCTGCCACCGGGATTTGTCATGCCCGGCATAGATTTGCCGGCCACGACCGTCTCAGCAATCTCCACTGCTCGCTTGAGCCTCTTCCTCTCCTCTGCAATGATCAGAGTCTCGGCCAGATTGGATCCAGCGGTGGCACATGCCATCGAACGCTTGTAATCACCAATGATGGTGATCACTCCTTTAGGTCCCGGCATCTTCATCTTCAGATACGCCACATGCGTAGAGGCCATGAATTTTGCCAGTGCCGGTCTACCCAGCAAAGCATGGTAGGGGCTCTCCAGATCAACCACCTCGAACATGAGGTTTTCCACCCTGCAGTTATCCCGGCTGCCAAACATCACATCCATCCGGATCTTGCCCATCGGCGCACACGAAAGTCCCGGCACAATGCCGTGGAACGTGGTCTTGCTCGGTTCCAGCATATTTTCCTTGATTCCCAGCTTCTCCATCATATCCCGATACATGATGTTGATGCTGCTTCCATTATCAATGAGGACCTTGCTGAATCTTACGTTATTAGCCGGCCCGACGAATGTCGGATCCATCACCAGAGCATATCCGCCGGGATTTGGCATAATCCGGGGATGATCTGCCCTGTCCCAACCAACAGCCTGGTCAGACCAGTACATCAGCTTTGGCACAGCCGACATAACGGCATTCACCTCCAGACTCCGCCGGTACAAGCTCTGCTTGTCTGTTCTCTCGGTCTCAAAGACCATATAGCTCTGATCATACTCCTTGTACTCATTCCGGCCCGCTCCTGGGCCTCCGGCGTTATATTCCGGATTATAGCTCTGGTCAACTTGATTTACGCCGGCATTTCCGGCGTTGCTCTGATTCCCAGGATTACCCGGCCTAGGTGGGACTGCAATCGTATTGGCACCTGTCAACGGCGATGGAGCTGCCGGGACAGAGGGTCTAGCCGGTCCCCAGGGACCTGCACGACCTGCTAATATGTCGTCCAGCCACGAACAGTTCCTTGTCAAATGGTTTGCCGGCTTTCCCGGCTGGAATGTGTGGAACACACAAGGCTTGTCCATGGCAAGACCCACAGTATACTTCGGCCACTGCTTCTTCTGGCCGGCGGCTCCGCCGGCATTCTTGTTGGTCCAGACATTCTTCTTCTGGAACGGCTGTGCTTGCTGCTGCGGCTGCTGCTGAGGCTGCTGATAGTCCTCATATCTCGGACGCTGGCTACTGCCGGCGCCCCCTTGCTCTTCCTCCACAGCTGCAACTTGTGCTGATCCATACCGATAATCCGGCCGCTCATCTCTCCTCTTATTCCGGTTATCCGGGCGATAAAACTGCCCCGGTCTACCGGCATTGCTATTGTTCCGCTGGGTCTGCCCCTGTCCTTGTGAATCGAGACTGGGCTGCATGGGATCTCCCAGAGCATAACTATCAGCGATCTTGATTGTTTCGGCCAGCGTGGCCGGCATTTGCCTCTGAAGCTTTTGCCACAGCATGGTGCCATGCCAGCACCCATGAGCGAACCACATGATGGCCTGCTGCTCATTGATTCCTTCGCAGGAATTGCGCAACGTGCACCACCTGGTCAGATAGTCACGGTCAGTCTCATTCACTCCTTGCCGGCAGTTAGCCAGCTGCTGCGGACGGTTGGGCCTCTTGTATGTACTGGTAAAGTTCGACACAAACTGCTCTTCGAAATCAATCCAGCCGTTGATACTCCCGGCCGGCAAATTATTCAGCCATATCCTGGCTGGACCTTCCAACATCTGCGGCACATATCGTACCGCCCATCTGAGGTTTCCTCCGGCGATGTTCACCGCTATGGAGTAATCCTCCAACCAATCTTCCGGCTTCGTACTGCCATTATATGTCCTCGCGCCACGCGCGAGCTGGAAGAAGTAAGGCACCGGCTCCCCCATAATCTGGGGTCCGAAACACATAGGGCCCGGAGCTCCTTGTCTCTCCACCAACTCTGATTGGTGGATCTTGTCCAGCTTGAAACGTGCATCATTGGCTTCCAAGGACCGAGGTCCAAGCCGGGATGCTATTGGGCCTGCGATCATCTGCTGCTGCTCCGGCTGAGGCTGCTCACTATGCCGGCCTTGCTGGTGCTGCTGCTGATATCCCGCCCTGGCAAGGGCGGAATTGCCGTCATCCTCTCGATGTCCCGGATGGCCTGCACCCTGCTGCTGCGCTGCACCTCCGGCGCCCTGTTGCTGACGCCGGGCTGCACTGTTACTCCGGCCACCACCGGCCGCGCCTGCTTCATGCCCGGCCGGCACACTCTGGCCAGGCTTCTTGCTGCCGACATACTTGTCAGCTTGGCCGACATTCTTCTGCACCATCGCCTGCTTTCCGGCGACAGCCGGATTGTACACCTGGATCTGCTTGTCCCGGCGGCCAGAGGTCACACTTCCGGCACGCCGGGCGCTAGGATGCGGGGACGAGGCTTGGCCCCTCGACCTCGCACCGGCACCTCCCACCGACGCAATGTACTGGGATGCCCCGGCACCTGGGTTTGCCTTCTTAAAGGCCTCCTGCTGCTTGGTAGCTTCAGACAAAAGATGGTTAAGCCGGGCTTGCTGCTCACGCAGTGCTTCGCCGGATAAACAAGATAAATCCTTAGCTACCTCGGCCGCCGCTCTAAGGTTCTTTACTGGCGAACTATAGACTACCTTAGGCACAGTACTAGTTGCGGTATGACTCTTATCTCTAGCATCTTTTCCTATCTCAGCATTAAGATTTCTGCCTCTAGTTCTAACCTCTTCTATCCGGCTAGGCCGGATTACTACAGGAGTAAAACCATGGGCTGCCTCATACTCACGGAGTTGTCGGTTAAACCGTTCGCGCTCCTGGTTCATGGCCAGGGCCTCGTCGACGAGGGCCTGACGAGATCCCTCCAGGACCTCCCTTGTCTGCTCCGGATCAACGCCGGATCGCACCGGCTCGAGAAGCCAGTCGATGATGGGAAGAAGAACCTCGCCCCTAGCCGGCACACCGGAAGTGCCGGCCAGGTTCTCCGCACGCTCAAACGGAGGACGCGCCGACCTCTTGACCTTCGGCGGCTCCGGAGGAGAAGCTCCGGCCGCTGCTGCTTTGCCGGCATCTTCCGCCGGCGGCACGGATGTGCCGGCCATCATCACCCCAGCCGGCTCTACTGAGCGAGCGCTACGCCCAGCGTGAGCCAGCCGATGTGACGGAGGATCCGACGCCACCAGCACCTCCTTCCTGCAAATTCTCTCAGTCCCCACGTACACCTCGTGGGAACCGAAAGACATAATCCGGCCATCCCTGGGGAACGGCCGGCCACCGAGACAACCGGCGTTGTCACTGACGAAACTGAGCGAGCCTAGCCTCTGGACGAGGCCAGAGACCACGCGCACTCCCGAAGCTGCTATCACAGACCCCGTCCGAATGAACACTCCGCCCAGCATATCGATCTGCCCCACGGTGGGCGCCAAATGTCGTCGTGGTGAAACAACATATGCCATAGGATGGCTTAAATGGGGGCCGAACTAGATGCTGGAGGATTCGGGAGAGGGGAACGAGCTAAAAAGCACGACAGAAAGAGACACTGATCTACCCAGGTTCGGGGCTCTCGTAAGGAGATAACACCCCTACTCCTGCTCTACTGATTGTATATATGGGTCGATGTAGTACACAACAATGGTGCTTCCAAGCTCTCTGCTAGAGAAGGAAGATGAACTGCTAAGTGTAGGAACACAGAGTGACCAACCAACCTTCAACCCTTTGCTAGAACTCCCTGTGCCACCTTATATAGTGGTGGCCAGGGTTACAACGGTCATAGAAGACCAGGAGACACCAACTACACTCCAAACAGGACTTGCTGTCGAGGGCAGAGGCCCACGACTTTCTCCCTGATTGCTCTCGATGGGACTCCCCTTGCTGTACCTTGTACTTCCAGGACTGTGACCTTACCACTCTGAGGTAAGCTTGTACTGGAGCACAGTGAGGGTAGGTAACCTCCACTGTGCACCCTGCCATCTTACTCTGCTACCATGCTTGGATGTTTTCTTCCTTGATAGTAGGGATGTGACACCTTAGTTGACTTAAGTATCCCGGATATGACCATTGGCCATACCCAGGACATATATGCCGGACCAACGACCTACGAGGGTCGGGTAATCCGGCCTCCCCTGCTCCTGCACAACACACCAAATGGTTAGGCCGGCATATCTAAGTATATGCCGGCACACTTTTATAAGTATTCCGGCTATGCCGGCATATCCAAGTATCAGCCGGGATACACATTATATGCCGGCCTGGCCGATGCTCTTATATTCCGGCCAGGCCCTTCCTTGATAACCCGGCATAAAGTCAATCATAGACCTTGTGTCTTTCTACTCTCTTGACCCTACCGGGGGTCATCCCCCCGACAGCTTGGTTGATAAAGGCCCCTCCTCTCAATTGCCTTACTTCAAAGCCAAGAAAAAATTTCAACTCCCCCATCATCGACATCTCGAATTTTTTAGTCATTAACTTTGCAAATTCATCATTGAAAGATTTGTTAGAAGATCCAAAAATGATGTCATCTATATAAAGTTGGCATATTAAAAGCTCCCCATTAACTTTCTTAGTAAAAAGAGTGGGGTCAATTAGGCCTATCTCAAAGCCACGGTCTACAAGTAACTCTCTAAGGTGCTCATTGATGTCTCGAAGGACTAGTTGGGAAACCCCAAGAGGGAGGTATGATGAGCACATCAGTAAGTTTCCCTCAGTTATGAAACCGAAGTTTAATCGACTAGTAGGAGAAAGAAATCACTTCCGAAGGTTGTTGCTAGCTGACTTTGGGAACAGCGCCAGAAACAATCCGGTGTGTGGCTTCGGCGCTAGCAGCAATGTGGAACCTGCACACAACACAACCAAACTACTTTGCCCCAACTTGCAGTGAGGTTGTCAATCTCACTGGTTTAATGATAACAAAGGATTAGACGTATAGTGTGGAAATAGCTGTTTGTTTGCGATAAAGTAAAATAATGCTTACGGAAAGTAAAAAGTGCTTGTAGTATATGGTAATATAAATGTAAAAGAATGGACCGGGGTCCACAGTTCACTAGAGGTGTCTCTCCATAAAGATATAACATGCTGGGTAAACAAATTACAGTTGGGCAACTGACAAAATAGAGAATGCATAACAATGCATGTACATGTCATGAAGATCACTATGTGATTCACTTGGGCATTACAACATAATACATAGACCGTAATCCAACTGCATCTATGACTAATAATCCACCCGCAGGATATCATCCAAACAACCCTTGGGTATTAAGTTGCAAGCAACAGATTATTGCCTTAAGCAAAGTGTGTAATGTAAACAATACAATTGTCCTTGAACAAAAGATTGTTGTTTTATCCCTAGTAGCAACAACACATCTACAACCTTAGAAGTTATTGTCACTCTCCTAGATTACTAGAGGCATGAACCCACTACCGAGCATAAATACTCCCTCTTGGAGTCACTAACATCTACTTGGCCAAGATATCTACTAGCAACGGAGAGCATGCAAGATCACAAATAACATAGACATGATAAATCAACAAATCAACTTGACATAGTACTCAATATTCATCGGATCCCAACAAACACAACATGTGGAATTACATAAAGATGATCTTAATCATGATAGGCAGCTCACAAGATCTAAACATGAGGCGCATGGAGGAGTAGACAACCATCTAGCTACTACAATGGACCCATTGTCCAAGGTGAACTACTCACGCATCACTCCGGAGGCTGGCATGGTGATGAAGAAGGCCTCCGGTGATGATTCCCCTCTCTGGTAGGGTGCTGAGAAGAGCTTCTGGACCCTCCGGGTCGATGACGGCGATGGCTTGTAGTATGTTTCATGGAAACATGTTCTCTCCTTTAGGGTTTTCGCGACGAAGGGAATTTATAGGCGGAAGGGCGATGTCAGAGGGTGGACCAGGGGCCCACACCACCTGGTGGCGCGGCCAGGGGGTGGCTTGATGACCCACAAGTATAGGGGGTGTATCGTAGTACTTTTGATAAATAAGAGTGTCGAACCCAACGAGAAGCAGAAGGTGTTGACAAGTGGTTTTGATCAAGGATTCACTATAAATACTAGCAAACGGGTTTTCAGGGGTATTTGGTAATGCAAATAAATAAAGTGCGAGTAAATAAAAGACAGTAATAACAATTGCAGTGAGTGGCCCAATCCTTTCTAGAGCAAAGGACAAGCCGGTTGTATAACTTATGATGACCAAACATTCTCGAGGACACACGGGAGTTTCTGTCAAGAGCTTTCGCTTCATGCCGCTAAATAATCTTTATTGGTTTGATAAGTGTTATGGGGGTGAACCTGTGCTAGCGTACTACCCTTACTAGGATTAATACACACTTGTGATTATACCCCTTGCAAGCATCCGCAACTACAAGAAAGTAATTAAGATAAATCTAACCATAGCCTTAAACTCTAAGATCCTACGCTCCCTGGTGCAATGGTTTCCTAACGGAGGTTTAGGTTTCTGTCACTCCAGTAACCCCACAATTAGTAGACAAACACACAATTCATCTCACTAGGCTCATAAATGGTGAAGTATCATGTAGTCGACGTTCACATGACACCACTAGTGAAATAGCACCACAACAAATAAATATCAAACTATTAAATATTACTCAACATAATTCCACTACTAACATCTTGACTTCTCCCATGTCCTCAAGAACTAAACGAACTACTCACAAGACATCATATGGATCATGATCAGAGGTGAAATAATGGTAAATAACAATCTGAACATAAACCTTAATTCAACGGTTCCACTCAATAGCATCAACCACAAGAGTAATCAACACCGGGAAAGTTTCCCCTAAGAATTTAACAAGATTCAACTCAAGATGTTACAGCGGGATGGCGTGGTGATGGTGGAGATGAAGGTGCTGGTGATGGTGGTGATGATGATGATGATCCCGATGAAGTCTGGTGCAATGGCGATGACGATGGCGATGATCTCCCCTCTCCGGGAAGGAATTTCCCCAGCAGATTCCTGCCTGCCGGAGAGCTTTTCTCTCTCTGGTGTTCTCCACCCCGCAGAGGCGGCGGTGTCTATCTCTGAGCCCCCCTTCACTTAGGTTTTCGGGGACGACCATATACGCGAAGGGGTGATGGCAGAAGTGGGCCAGGGTGGCCTCACCACAGGTCGGCGCGGCCAAGGGTGGCCCCGCACCCCCTGTGGGTGAGCCCGCCCTGTGGCTCCTCTCGCCTCCTCCTTCTGGCTTCTTCAGTCTTCTGGCAAAATATAATTTTCTGGTATTTTTCTAGAATTTCCTGATCTTCTGAAACATGGTGTCTTGACGGTCCTTTTTCTAGCAGAATCCTAACTCCGGCAGCAAATTCTCCAATGATCATCAAACATGTAAAAACGGAGGAAACAACATAAGTATCATCTCTAAATGTGAAATATATCAATGAATAATAGTAAATTATAATACAAAATAGTGATGCAAAATGGACGTATCAACCCCCCCTCCCCAAGCTTAGACCTCGCTTGTCCCCAAGCGAAAACTGAACTCGGTAAACATGACCACAGGTTTATGGAGTGAAGTGTCGATAATCAAAATACAGACAAGAAGCATCACATTCACCAAGGCACAAATTATAATAGACAACAACTTCCCTTTATATGATATAGACTTGCAACAAGTAAAAGGGAATCACAAATAAAGATGCACAAGGTAAATTATAATTGGTGATGGCAAACCTTAGTTCTTGGTCAGAGAACAATGAACAAACTATACTTAATTTTGAACGGAGCCTTTTATAACAGAGCCAATATAGAAAAAACATATTCTCAACAAAGCAAACTCTTTCAATCATAGAAAGCTTTCAAAGATATATTCCTTTAGGTAAAAGCATTATACTAAACAAAGGAAGATAGTAAACCTGATTGAACGGATCAACATATGGATGAGTGAAACATAACAACTCAAATGCTTGCTTGAGATAGAAGGGAATAGGTTGACTCAACATAAAAGTAAAAGACAGGCCCTTTGTAGAGGGAAGCAGGGATTAAACATGTGCTAGAGATTTTCATTTGTAAAACAGAGGTAAAAGTTGTTTTGAGAGGTGGTTGCTTTTGTCAACGACTAGCAACGGAGTTCTTGATATCTTCCATACTAAACAAGTGAGAGCGGTTCCGAGATGTTTGATTAATTGGCACGATTGTGCTCTTTTATAGCTTGGCACTCCTCCCCACCTTTTCCTTTCTCAAACCATGGCTAACCGATTCTATCGGGTGCCCACCAACTTTCACAAACCATGGAGGAGTGCCTTTTTCTTTCTTTTTCTCTTTTTAGATTACAATGGTCTGACCAGCTCCCTTGCAAAATTAATGACGAGCAGATGAAGCTGCCTAGTCGAGGGGTACTCAATTTAGTATGGAAGATAACAAACCCAACCACTATGTCCTCATGAGCTAAAAACAGTGGCACGAAATGAGAAGTATTTGAAGGTTTTTGAAAGGTAGCACATGAAAATTTACTTGGAATAGCTTGAAATACCATGCATAGGAATTTATAGTGGACTCTTTGGAAGTAACTTGGTTTTTGGGGATTGGATGCACGAGAAGTATTCCCTCTCAGTACAGGTTTTTGGCTAGCAAGGCTGGGTAGCAAGCATAAGAGTTGCATGAAACAAACAAACATACATATAATAGGAACAATCATGCAAACTTCCTTGAAAGTACAACAATTTTAACTTGAGAATACTATTGCTTATGAGCTAAACATGAAGGAAAGCTGAAATGATATATCCACTAGCACTTCTTTCTTCTTTTTCTACTCAAATCTCAAGGCAATGTTGCTACTGACCAAGCTAAGTTTTCCAAAACCAACTAAATTTACTCATGCTCCCAAAGTGATACCAATACTAATCAACAAGACTAATCGTATAAGAGAGATTGCAAACTAAAATAAAGTGTGCGTATAATGCCCCACCTTTTGCTAAGGTGTCCAAAAATTATAATTTTGTAGTCCCTGGAATCCTATGAATCTGTAGAACATCATAGGATCAATAAATTTCAAATTTGTTACATGCACACATTTTGTGTATTCAAATATGTCCAAATCACTATTTTGAACTTAGTTGAATTCCATAACTTATTTTAGGATGAATCCAATTGCATTAACTTTTTTTACTGCAAGCTATCCAGTAACATCACCTCCATAATTTATTAAACCACTTCACAATTATTCAAGTTCTAATATGAGGATTTGAGTAATTTCTATATCAATTAATTCTATTTCTTTTCAACTAATGTTTCTTCTGCAATTGTAAAATCCTATGATCATACCTAGCCATCATTTGACATCTAGACATCACTTTGAGCTATATCCTGATCTTTTAAACATAATTGTCTAGTCCATATATATATTCAAATTGCAATTGAGCTTCTTGAGTAGAGTATGGATTTACCTCAATCATGGATTCTATTCTCACTATTGTAGTATTGTTTTAATTCTACTATCATGACAAATGATCATATTCCATGTATCCAATAGCAACCTTAAACCCTAATCTCAATTGTCATCTATCCATACTCAATCCTCTACTCACTTAACCTTGTTCACTTTTATGTGTTGAATTAATCATTTTGCAAATGAATTATCTGAGTAACTTAGAGGTTCATAGGTTCTTAATTGATCCAAGGTGTAAATCTTATTATTTAATAATGTATGTTGTCACACTCATTCAATAGTATTATTGTTGCACAAACCAACACTTCAAAGATCTAGGTCACTTGAATCGTGTCCAACTCCTACCCCTGCCTTAAGTAAATCATAAAGATCCCATTAGTTGAAATTGCCTAGTTCAATTCTCTTTAACCATATAGATCTTCTTTCAACTAAAATTCTCAATGTTCCAACCTTGCAACCCATTGTTCCATTACCCAGTCTTTCCCTTCAACTTCACATCACCATAGGTTTAAAAGATTAAACAAACCTTTATAATTGTTTGTTGAGTTTAAGTATGATTGTATGGTGTGTTTATGGTGTGTTGTTTATGTGTTATAGCCTTGTGTGGAGTGCTTCATACTTAGTTGAGAGGACTGAAAGATCTTGGACAACAAAAAGGCAAGTGACACACATATCTTCTACCTATTTTTATTATGCATTAGTGATTATCAGTGGTATGCATGATAGGTGAATGTTCAAATGTTTACAAAGTGCTAGATCCTAGTAGTGAGTAGCTATCCCTCAAACCACACTTGGTAGGATGCTAAATACTTTGAAAAATATGATGCTATGCTATGATTACTTGTTAAAGTTGTTTTGTGAATCAAATTAACAACTTCAACTAAAATGAACTACCTAGGTGGAGTGGTTTGTGATGGAAAGCGTAGTAGGTGGGTCCTGGGGCACATGCTAGTACAGATGTGTAGCTCAGGATGCTGCTCGGGATGGCCACTTAGGATTAAAGAGATTAATAAGGCTTCCATGCTTAGAAGTACTTCCAGTGCAACCTTATGACAATATGGGCTCTGTCTTGATTGAGTATGATTAGGGGTTCAACCAAGAGTACTGACAGCAGGTGGTAGCAAAATATAGGGGGTACGGTCAGACTAGTTTGGTTGAATGCTTTTTCTGAAAGGTCTTGTTTCATTTTATGTATGGGCATAAAATGAATCTTAAGGTGAAAGTGCACAACCCTTGCAAGGTGTCTAAAATCTAATTAATTAGCCGTGTCCTCGGTTATGGACATTTGAGTCTCTAGTCATGGAATGATCGGAAGAATCTCATCACCGTTTCTGAATGCTTTAAAACTTGACTAGCAACTATCAGGAGAAGCTCAGGGCCATACACTCCGAGGGGTGGTGGTTTCTGTTCTTCAAACTTTGTTGAGTTTCGCCCAGAACTACATGCCTAATTAACATGTAGTGTATGGGGGTTATCTTGACCCTTATAAACTAAAACTTTGTTAAAAAGGTTAGGAAATGTTGATACGATAAAACTTGCTTTATGCAAATTAGCCTTTGAGATCCACTAGCCAAATGTCATGTAGTGTAGTCTTTTCACCAATGCCACCAAATATGTGTCATTTGCCAGTACATTGTTGTACTGACCCCTTTGGGGCTGCATATTCAACGTGCTGGTTTTATTCATAGAGAAACGGTAAATAGGATCTCGAGCTTACATTCCAACACGTTTGCCTGTGGCACTTGAGGAAGGTGGAGGCTCATTGTTGCTGTGCTTCATGCTGTGCTTTTTGTAAAGGTAGATGAACTTCATAACTGGATTTACGTTACAGATTTGATACTACTGCATTGATTACTATATTCTGAACTGTGGTGCTATCTATTGATCCAGGGAATAACACATTTACACAGGAGTTTCACCTTAGAAAAAGGTGGGGCGTTACAGTGCGGAAAGTAAACGATAAAACTTCTCATTAATATTTCATTACCGCAACTCACACCAAGGGATACATAGATAACCAACTAAGGAGGATACTTCGACACTGCAAACTATTCTATAAGATAACCTCTCTATTCATGATACGACTCTACTTGAAAAGTAAATGAGTAAAAGATAATGATGTGATACCGCGGCGCTCCCCCAAGCTTGGAACAAACCAAGGGGATGCCAATACCAATGAAGAATTACTCCTTCGGCGGTGGTGGTGAGTCTTTAATAAGCTTATCAATCAAATCTCTCATGTCATCAATCTTCTAACTGAGGTTACGAATCATCTCTGAGTTGTGCTCAGTATGGCTCATGAACCTGTCAGCCAGAGAATCCCAGCTCTTGGAATTATTTCCCTATCCTTCTTCACACTTGGAACTTTCTTTTCCTGCACTGTTAGAACGATCTATATCCCAACTAGAGGGCAATCGTGATCTAGGCACCTTTTGAATCTGATGTTCATGTATTAGAGTATGGAAATGGTTGTTGCCTAACGGAGATGTCCGCGGAGCTAAAATGTGGCGCGGGATACCCTCTCTGGTTCTTATACATGCACTCTTCTTGAACTTGTCATGACTTGTCACCACCCCTATGCTTGCGATCATGGTGCTCGGGCGTGAACTTTGGTCTTCTTCCATCTCTTCTTCCTCAGCCTCACTTTCAACTTCTTCCTTCAACTGAAGGTCTTGGTGGTCCTCTTCCATAGGCTTTTTGCCCTTGTCGTCGCTTGAAGGAGCCATGATCCTCCTAGAACTGAGAACAACTCCTGGCAGAAACAGCTCGAAACAAAAACACTACGAAAACACGATATACAGACCTCGGGTAATCCGGGGGTTATATAGGCGAAAACTAAACATCGAAACGAAATCACAGGAGGAAACCGGGACAAAAACGAGCTCCGGGGTGGTCTCACCACAGGGCAGCGCAGCCTGGAGTGGGCCCACGCCCCCTGGTGGTGAGGAGCCACCGGACTCTGTCTCCTGCCCGTTTTCGTCTCGTGATTTTTCATATTTAATAAAACAACAAAAATATTAATGGAAAGGTTTAACGTGAACCTTTTCTGACTAGAACTATTACCTATTCGAAAACGAACTCTGCAGGTTCCTGCATATTGTCCTGGATGAATTCTTCCGGAGAAACCGTTTGAATAACATCAACATCTTCATTATAAGAATCTCCAGCAATATATTGTTTGAGTCTTTGACCATTCACCACTTCTGTAGTGTTAGCTTTTAATGAAGCAATCTTTATCGCACCTGAGTGGTACACCTCTTCAATAACAAAGGGTCCTTCCCATTTTGAGAGTAATTTTCCTGCAAAAAATCTGAGACGAGACCTATACAATAAAACTTTCTCACCGACATGAAACTCTCTCTTAAGAATTCTTTTATCATGCCATCGCTTGACTTTCTCTTTGAAAAGTCTGGCATTCTCGTAAGCTTCGTTTCTCCACTCATCTAGGGAACTCAAATCAAGCAACTTTTTCTTACCGGCGAGTTTAAAATCCCTATTAAGCTCTTTCACTGCCCAAAAAGCTTTGTGTTCTAATTCTAAGGGCAAGTGACACACTTTTCCATAAACCATCTTGTAAGGAGACATGCCCATGGGGTTCTTACAAGCAGTTCTATAAGCCCATAAAGCATCGTTTAACTTGCTAGCCCAATTTTTCCTAGATCTATTAACAGTCTTCTGCAAGATAGACTTGATCTCTCTATTTGAAAGTTCTATCTGCCCACTAGTTTGAGGATGATAAGCAGAAGAAATTCTATGATTAACGTCATATCTAGCAAGAGTTTTCCTAAAACCTCCATGAATAAAATGAGAACCTCTGTCAGTCATAAGATATCTAGGCACACCAAACCTAGGAAAAATAACGTCCTTAAGCATTTTTAATGAGGTCTCACCATCGGCACTCTTTGTAGGTATGGCTTCTACCCACTTTGTAACATAATCAACAGCAACAAGTATATGAGTATAACCTTCTGAAGGAGGAAAAGGACCCATAAAGTCAAATCCCCAACAATCACATGGTTCAATAACGAGAGTGTAACTCATAGGCATTTCATTACGTCTAGAAATATTGCCAACTCTCTGACATTGATCACAGGATAAAACATACCTTCTAGACCCTTTCAAAAGGGTTGGCCAATAAAAACCTGATTGTAGAACCTTTTGTGCAGTTCTATCTCTAGCATGATGTCCTCCATAAGCACTACCATGGTACTTTCTCAATATTTCTTGTTTCTCATATTCCGGAACACATCTTCGCATAATACCATCAACTCTTCTTTATATAAGTGTGGGTCATCCCAAAAAAAATGCCTCAAATCATAAAAGAATTTTCTTCTTTTCTGAGCTGTAAAGGCTGGAGGCAAATACTTTGAAACAATAAAGTTAGCATAATCAGCATACCACGGATTCTTTCGCAAAGTTACATTTATTGAAGCCAACTGTTCATTTGGAAAACTATCATTAACAGGAATAGGATCAAAAGAAATGTTTTCCAATCTAGACAAATTGTCAGCAACAGGATTTTCAGCACCTTTCCTATCTACAATATGCAAATCAAACTCTTGTAAAAGCAACACCCATCTAATAAGTCTATGCTTAGAATCCTTCTTCGACATAAGATATCTAATAGCAGTGTTGGGGATATACCAAATAGGTATACCAGCAACGTAGTCCTAAACCAGCAAGCCAGGGTGGCCCATCGGGGTGGTATGGCGGATTGCCTACCGGGTGGCCCAGTTGCTGGAAAGACCATGGCGGTATTGGACGCAGGAGCTCATGGTGGATCCGCGGACAGGCCCATGGTGGGTTGCCTTGTTGTGCACACATAGGACTTAGTCTAGGACTCCAAGTTGTATCCGCTCCAATACCATCGTGTAGCCCATGCCAGGCCCCTTTATAAGCCGGCGTGGAGAAGCCCTTGAGGCAGGGCTTAGACATACGACCAATTGCATAGCGAAACAGCCAACCTCATCATTGTAACCGAGCACTTGTTGCCATATAGTGAATTATAGTAGCACGTAGGGTCTCGCCACCGTTGTGGGATCTGAAGCTGGGTAAACTCGTGCTACCACCATCCCGGATTGCTCCGCCGTGTTCACCCCCTTGGCAGATCTGTTGATGAAACCATGACAGTTGGCGCCCACCGTGGGGCATAACACGTCAGGAGCGCGGATCCAGGTGGGATCCGCCTTCGCAGGCATCGGCGACACCGTCGCCATTGGGCGTGTCCTCTACGATTCCGGCTTCCCCATCGTCCCAGCGGATAACCTCTGGGTGCCGGCTAGAGAAGACCCTACCCAATTTACCATCATTCCGGTTGGAGACATCCACATCTTCATCGGAGAAACGGACCTTAGCCCCGCTACGGAAACCAATTTCCGGTGGATTGGTATGGCTGAAACCCCCAAATGGACCGCTTTCGAGCTAGATACGGAGGAGGAATCATCTGATCTGGAACTTTCCAAGTTATCTAGATCGGATCTAAAAAACAATACCACCCAGCCTGCCCTAGAGTTAGAGGAAGTGGTGGTAGACCACTGTGAATCCGCCATGAGCAATCTGGCGTTAGAGGCACCGCGATATTGCCTTGTTGCTTTCGCAGAAACCACTTCGGGATCTGCCTCCAACAGAGATGACAGCCCAGGTGAATCCATCCTAGAGGCACTTAACAAAAGTGCTGAATCGGATGACTGGGATAGCAAAGGCTATGATTCTGATCACTATGACGCCGCCATGAGAAAAATTGAGGCGGAATTAGCTCAGCAACACTTGAAGAGCAGAACACAGCCGCCAAGCAGGTGTTCATGACCAACAAAGGAGATGACGCTGGGCAAACAACCGGTGATCTGCCATGTCAGGCAGCCCATGACGGAGATGCCGGCAAAGAGCAGGGTAACCCGCCACCAGTCGCCGATCCCACCACGGAACAACTTCCTGAGATCCAGGGCAGCCCCAGGCCTCTGCAGCCCGCCATCCCCATGGTGCATCACCTAGAAGACTTTATGACCCCGCTGGACAAGGTCGTCTATGGAACTCTAGCAGATCCAATCACCCCTGACTATGTCAGAGACGTGAATGATCCCGAGAAGAAAAGGAGAGCAATCCTCAAAGAAGCAAAGCGAGTCGAGAAGATGGGCAAAAAGTTAGATGGCGACATTGCTAAAGCTCAAGACACGCTGAAGCGCGCAAGGAACATGGAGGAGAAGTACGTTACTCTCATCCAGAATCAAATGAATGAGGGAGGCGACCTGTAGCTGGCACAAAACCTTGAGTTCACCATGCCAACCGCAGAAACTCTGGCTAGGATGTATATAAAGAATCCGCCATATGTGGACAAGAACCGCGATGAAGTCAGGGCTATGCCCGTTGAAAACATCGTGGCTGCAAAGGAGCTATTGGAGCATAATAAAAGCCCAGCATCCCTAGAGACGGCAGTAAAACTAATGACCAAAGCATTGGTGCAGTAGGAGAAAGCTACGTCATCACGACGGCTTGAATCTGATCCCACACTATGCAGGTCCAGTACTGCCTCCAAAGCTCAGGGTAATGGCAATTATGGTACACGCCCTGATAACGAATCTCACACCGGATCCTCAGAAGTCCGAAGAAGAGAAGCTCGCAATAGGGAAGATGCCATCCCAATATCCTCCGATGACAAGCCACATGGCAAGGGCCATCAAAGAAATCCATCGCCGCCTCACAAGAACTACCCTACTTATGGATAGCAAGACAAGGACCAACCTTGCCATAAGTCCAACATGCCGCCACCAAAGTACAAGACGTTCGAAATCCCACAAGGAGGAATTGTCATACGTGATAATGATGGCAAGCGAGGAAGGATCCGTGACGCTGGCCGGAGAGACGAGCCGCCACGACGACGTGAAACCAGTCGGGATGGCGGATCTAGGCATAGGGAACCATCTTGCCATGATGACGGTGCGCATCGCAATGGCGACAAGGATAAGCATCGCTCTTCACGCTGCTGCGATGACAAAGGGCAGGGCTCCCGCCGCCACGACGATGACCCAGCTCCACGAAGAGCAGAGGGAAGCCTTCGTAGTTGCAGAGATCCATCGCAGGACGTCAAGAGTAAAAGGCGTGACCCTTCACCATCCCCACCAAGCAGCCTCCATGGCGGCGGCGGTCGCGGTGGTGGCCCAGCCAGGTCACATGCCTCCCAGAAAGATCCGCAGGACAAGAAGCCATACGATGCGAGAACCCACCTAAACGAGATTGCCAAGTCTCAAATAGCCTTCTTCCTCGGCCCGAATTGCTTTGGACAACGGATTCATGATGAGCCCATCCCACATGGGTTCAAAATCGAGAAAAACATCCGCCAGTACAACGGAGTTGACATGCCCTTAACTTGGCTGCAAGACTACTTCAACGCAGTGCAGTTCGTAGGGGGATCACCCAATGTTGCTATCCGCTAGCTGCCCCTGATGCTTTCTGGCAAAGCGCGGCAGTGGATCAACGACTTGGCGGAAAATTCCATCCAAACCTGGTTTGACATGCAGACTGCGTTCACTGAAAACTTCTAGGATACCTACAAGAGACCTCACAATATAGGTGACCTCCAACGGTGTCGGCGAGCAGAAGACGAGACCTCCCGAACTTTCCTCGCACGTTGGCTGGATATGAAGAACTCCTCTGAAGGGGTTACTGACGAATCCGCCATCCTCGCGTTCATTGACGGTTTGGAGAGAGGCCAGCTACTCCGCCATCGCCTGTTACGAGAAAGGAACAAAGGGTGTCGGTGTTATGGATACCAGGGTATCCCGGTCCACCTGCTCCTGGGCCACGTCATCGGCTCATCTTCAGAATCGACGACCCAAGCTGCGGAGAAGACCCTCACGAGGAGGCGCCTCGTGAGGAGAACGACGACACAAACGGCTAAGGACCAGAAGACCTCCTCACAAGCCCCTGCTAGTGAGGAGAGGAAGCACGCCCACGTCAGCTCAGCACGTTTGCGTGCAGAGCAAGAAGATAACGGGCAGAAGACCGCGTACCACCCACGCTACCCCCGACAGGGAGGAGACCAACTTTCGCTGTGCCTGCCCAAAGCGGCACAGTGGTTGTTGGCCACCCCCCTAAAAATAGCGTGGATGGTGCAGGGCGCCAGAGGAGGACGTCAGCTTCCTCCACCCACTCCTGTGGACCGGCGCCACTACCCTACGAAGACTACGTCCACGGAAGAACAGAATCTACAGCTGTCCTCCCTCCTTGGCCGTGTGTGGCAACCCCTTCCCCAAGAAGATAAGGGGAAGGAGGACCTTGGCGCTATAAAAGGGGGGAGAAGGCCACCCCTTAGGTGGGATGGGATCTTCATCTTCTTCAAGAGGCTAGCTGGGCACGCAGGTTCTTCAACCTCTGGCCAGCTAGAGCTTTGTAACCAAGACCTTGTACTCCTCGCGAGGTGTCGCGTTGCAATACAAGAAGGCAAGAAGTAGGGGTTTTACCTCACCACGAGGGCCCTGAACCTGGGTAAAGCTCGGTCTCTCTCTCTGCAGTGCGTTGCGCGTTCGACACTCGAGGCTTCCGCCACCGTGTTTCGTTGCGATCCAAGGTCTCACACGTTCAGCCCCCTGCGTTCGAATCCTTGGGTCCGTCGCGTGGTACCCCGTGTTCTTGCGACACGAAATCCATCGACATTTGGCGCGCCAGGTAGGGGGCTGTGGTGTGTTTCCTTCAAGATCTGCTTCGACATGGGTGACGATCGTCATCACCGTCTTCGCCTTCGTGCTGTCTACGCAAGCCGTCGCCGAGAACGTCTCCAAGTCCTCGATGGCCTGGAGGCCATTGGAGAGGGTCAGCCAGAGGTCGGCGACCTCGGCTTTGGGGGCTTCGCGGTGCTTGCCGGGCCCCTTCGTCATGCGACATGGCCGCCTCGCTTCAGGCCGGATGTTGGTGCGCGTTACGACGGGACCTCCGATCCCGTGGAGTTCCTACAGCAATACGCGGCCAGTGTTCGGGCGGCTGGAGGCGATGGGCGTGTCATGGCCAATTGGTTCATGATGGCCACAAAGGGAGAGCCTCGCCAGTGGCTCTGTGGGCTACAGCCAAGGTCCATCTCGTCCTGGAGGGACCTCTGCGAGCGCTTCCTCGACAGATACGCACCTCTGGGGCTTGTGCCAGAGGATGCGTAGGCTTGCGCCTTCCTCGATGGCCTCGTCCCCAGGAGCGTGAAAATTGGGCAGGGGGGCTTAAGGCGCTCACCCCCTTGCCTTCGCCTGGGGAAACGGAACTCTTCATCTGCGCAAGGAGCAAAGTGTAACGGCAATCTCACTCGCCATTAATCTTTTCTAACTTATAGAAGCTGCCTGGAATCGCGAGTTTTGGCGCCACCAGCCTCGCGAGTTTAGCTGACTGCGGCTTAACGCGAACGTGAGTTTTCGCTCGACTGCCTTTCGAGAAAGAGCCGGAGCACGGTGTCCGCGCTGGGGCCTTCGCCCGGAAAATAGCAGGCCCGCAAAACCCAGAACGGATCGAGCTCTGACTAGGGAAGGGACCCGCTACAGTCACCTCATACGATCCATGGTGCTCTCTCCTTTCGAGCGACACTCGCACGAAGGCGCATGAGCGCGCGAGAATCGCACAATTCGTGTAGATCTCTCTAAGTCTTCTGTTGTCCTTGTCTGCGGCCTTGTGTTTCTTCTCCTGGGATTGCCTTTGTTGTGTTTGGACGCCTGGGGGGCTGCAGGGAGATAGTCCTGTATGCCATTACAGTCACCTCTGGAGCGCCAGTGCCCGCTAGCCTTGCACCACGAGCTGCATACTAAGCGTTAGGCTGCTGTCCCGCTCGGAGGCTGGCCCCTGAACGGCGTAGAACATTCCCCAGACAAAGGCGAGACAAGGAAAAATGCGCAAGGGTGTAAATAAGGACGATTTGGCGAACGACGCCTTAAGTACGATTACAACTTAAGCTGGCCCAGCAGGGCAATGTCTGACGGCTGCCAAGTGTGCAGCTAATTTAGTTCTTCTGGAGGAGGTCTAGGAGGAGCTTACTGGGCGACCGCTGTGTCGCCCTCGTCATCATCAGCGCCATCGCTGGAGCCCGAGGACGTCCCCTCGCTGGAATCCGACGCTTCATCGCTGCCGGATTCTGTGGAGCCGGAGGTGTCGCCGCAGGAGGAGCTCTCTGGTGCCGTTGCTCCAGGGCGGGCGTAAATGGCCTGCAACCGTCGCAGGGCGATGCATAGACGTCCTGCCCTGGCCTCCGCTGCACGGTCAGGAGTTCCTGACGGAGAAGGCAACGGCCTCCGCAGCAGCTCTTCCAGGTTGAGGTCGGGGCGAAGGCGCTGGATGTTGGAGAAGATCCTGGTCCCCGCGAGTCCCAGCAGCTCCCGGCACTCGGCGTCGATGAGCTCCAGGACCTTCGCCGATGCGCCGTCCAGCTCTTCAGCCAGATGGCTGAAGAAGAGCAAGATCGACCCGTCGTCCTCGGGGACCGTGGGCAGGGTCAGCCCGTGGATGCCCAGGCGGTGCGCCGTCGCCATGACGCGGGCTGAGAACCCGCGGAACATCTGCACTCGCTGCCTTCGCAGCACGCGTGCCTCCTCTTCAGCGTCCCTAGCCTCCTGGAGCTCCCTGGAGGTCTCCACGCCCTGCAGGACTGACGCCAAGTTCTCCTCCTCGAGCCTCTGCACGTCACGCCGGAGCGAGGCGATGGTGGCGTCGGCTTCAGCAAGGGCGCGCTCGGCGCCCCGGCGCACTTCATGCGCCCCCCTCAGTTCGGTCTCCAAGTCGCGGACCTGACGCTCCAGGGTCTCGCGCTTCTGCTTGTACATCAAGAGGGCGGCGTCGGTCTTGGAGCGGAAGTCCGCGCGGCACGCCTCGGTGGTCTCGTTGCGCCTCCGCTCGTACTCCTGCTCCATGCTGATCCGCCGCTGGTTCAGCATATGGTCCATCTTCGCCTGAAGGGAAGCCTCGCGCTGGTTCAGCGCTTCTTGGCGCCGGGTCTGCTCGTCATTGGACTGGCTGGCCATCGCCTCCTGGCTCTCGAGGGCCTCTCGCTCCCTGTTAAGCCGGTCCTCGAGGGCATGGAGCTGCTCCTCTCGGAGGCGAAGTCCCCGCTCGCGTTCGCAAGCCTCCGCTTCTCGGACGGCGAGCCCAGCCTCTTGCAGCCTCAAGCTCTCCGCCCGGGAATCAGCGCTCTCCTCGCGAGCATGGAGGAGGGCCTCCCGGTCTTCAACCTCATCCATCCTCTGCTGAGCGTTGGCGAGGAGGCCATCGGCGTTTGTCCTGGCCTGATCCAGGAGATGCTGAGCTGCCCGCTTGGCCTCTCCCCCAGCCAAGGCTGGGTTGGGAGGCCCGACGGTGGGGGGAATCTGCTGGCGCGCCTCAGAGATGATCTTCACGACCTCTTCGTGCGCCCTGGCCAGGACTCCCCTCGCCGATTCCCTGGCGTTCGCCAGAGCTTCTTCGGCCTCCTCGACCACGCTGGCGCGAATCTCCTCCGCCTCCTTCCTCGCCCGCTCGCGGCGCTCGGCGGCACGCTGGTCCAGGAGACGGCATCTCTCCGTGGCTTGGTGCAGGAGGGCCCAGCCCTCTTCGATGCGCGCCTCCTCGGCAGAGCGCGCCCTGGCGACCTCATCGCGGAGGGCGCCGGTAGCAGCCGCGAGCACCCTCGCCCATGGGTCGGCGGCGTGAGGCTCGGTGGCGATGCTCGCAGGCCTCCCCTGTATCTCTGGCAGGGGAGGCGATGAAGCTCTGGAGGGCCCCGGCTCGGCGAAGGCTGCCCTCTTCTCGCCGTGTGGCTCGGGGGCTGCCCTCGTGCCGGACGGCGCGGCCGTTGGGGGCGCTCCCAGGGCAGCGTTGGTGTCGGCTACAGAGGGGGCAGCCGCAGCTGCCCCCATCGTCTCTGGTGTGCCCCCTGCGCTAGGGGGCTCAGTCGTGCCGGGAGCCGCGGCGGCTCCCGGGGCGGACTGCGCGTCCGCAGACGCGCGATCCTCTACTTCTCCGGCGGCGCGCGGCGGCGTCGTCGGTGTGGCCGTGGCGGCCGGGTCAGGACCCGGCGTGGTCTTGCCGGTCTTCCTCTTCTTCCTCCTCTTCTTCTCGTCCTTTTTCTCTTCGGCATCCCTGGAGAGGAAGGGGAGGAATCAGGTTAGGGGAAAGGTAAGGCGAAAGGTAAAGGTCTTTGTGCAGGAACACTCACGAGGCATCCCGCTCCACCCATCCTCTTTTGCTCGGGAGGGAGGAAGGTGGTGGCGGGGGCGCGAAAGACTCGCCCGCCGGCTTCTTCCCGCGGGAGGTCCCGGCCTCGGGATTCCGGCTGGCGTGTTCGTCGTTGAACTTAGAGCGGCGCTCCGCCTCCCGGCGGGCTCGGCGCTCCTCCTCCTCCAGGTCTCGCGAGGAGGACGCGTCGGCGTCTCCCCCGGTGGGTTGGTCCGGTGAGGAGGAGGAGTCGTCGGAGGAATCCGAGAGCACCACGGTGCCCTCAGGACGCCTCCGGCGGACCAGCCGCCCACCGGACTCCGCGTCGTCGTCGTCTCCAGAGGCCCTGGGCCTCGTTCCCCTTGCTGCCGAGTCCTGCTCCGAGCTGGCCACAGGTGCGCTCGGGAGGGGACCAGGCACGACGCCGTCGGCAAGGAACGGGCCCCAGGCGTTGAACTTCAAGATCCCCGCCGTGACGCGGCTGGTCTCCCGAGCGCCCAGACTATAGATCGGCAAGGCATTGCGCGGGATGGCGGGGATGGCGGCAGAAGAGAAGAAGGCTCTTATTACCTCCTCCCGAGCGTCGGCGTTGAGCTCGCTGACGTGGAGCCGGAGGTCATCCCCGGCCCTGTGCCTCCAGATCTCCCGGCGGTGGTCCTGCAGGGGGGCGATGCATCGGGTGATGAATTCCACCCCGACCATGGTCCCCGTGACGCCGGCCTCCCGGAGATCGCGGATTCGCGGGCGGAGCGTCCTTAGGGCTTCCTCAGGAAGGGCCTCGCTGGCCCAGGTGGTGAGCTTGACGGGAGGGATCCCCGTGACGAGGAAGAGCTCCGATTCTTCGAGGATGTCAACGAAGAACCAGCGGCTCCGAAAGTCTTCAACTTTCTTCATCCACTTCAAGTCGATGAAGTCACCCTCCGTTCCAGCGGTGGCGATAAAGGAGACGCATCCGAAACTCTGGTTCAGCCCAGAGGACCGGAGGGAGAAGAGATGGCGAAAGTACGCCACCGACGGCTTGATGCCGATCCAGGCTTCGCAGGTGTAAGCGAAAACCGCCAGCAAGGTGACGGACTTGGGATGCAGGTGGATAGCCTGGATCCCGTAAGTCTCCAAGATCGCCAGGAAGAAGGGGGAGAACGGCGGCAGCAGGCCGGCGAAGACGGAGAAGAGGAAGAAAGGCTGCGCCGTCAGAGGCAAGGTGTCCCGCGGCGCGCGGCCGTGCCAGATGCGGGTGGCGCCCCACTCATTGCTCCTGCTCCCGACCATCTCTCGGACGGTCTGGAGCTCGCGGCTGCTCTTGATTCGGGAGTCGAGCAGGGGCGCCGCCGGCCGCGGCACAGCAGCGGAAGACCTCGCCGCACCAACGGCCCTGCGCGGTGCCATGGCTCTAGGAGAGGGTGAGTTGCGGCGAGAAGATTGGAGGCTAGGAAGATTTGGATGCGCAAGATCTTCGGAGGGGAGGTGGCGGCGGCGGTGTGCTGTGGGAAAAGGGGGAAGGAGCCTTCTCCGCCAAGCTTTTAAGGGGGGCAGCCAGGGCGCGGTTTCCAAAGCGTCGGCCTTGACGCGACGGTTCGAAAAACGCCCGTTACCCCACCCACTTCCCATGATCTCCACGCCACCGCCTCGCTTCGTCAACTACAAGGGCGCCACGTGCCCACGACCTCCGCTTCTTCACATGGTCCTCTGACCGCACGGTTGACGCGTGCCATTGGAGGGCCCAGCAGCTTCTGGGGCCCCCGGCCCTTCGCTCCCTCGAGAGGGTGCGTTCGCGGGCCGGGCTCCCGGTGGCTACTGTCGGTGTTATGGATACCGGGGTATCCCGGTCCACCTGCTCCTGGGCCACGTCATCGGCCCATCTTCAGAATCGACGACCCAAGCTGCGGAGAAGACCCTCACGAGGAGGCGCCTCGTGAGGAGAACGACGACACAAACGGCTAAGGACCAGAAGACCTCCTCACAAGCCCCTGCTAGTGAGGAAAGGAAGCACGCCCACGTCAGCTCAGCACGTTTGCGTGCAGAGCAAGAAGATAACGGGCAGAAGACCGCGTACCGCCCACGCTACCCCCGACAGGGAGGAGACCAACTTTCGCTGTGCCTGCCCAAAGCGGCACAGTGGTTGTTGGCCACCCCCCCTAAAAATAGCGTGGACGGTGCAGGGCGCCAGAGGAGGACGTCAGCTTCCTCCACCCACTCCTGTGGATCGGCGCCACTACCCTACGAAGACTACGTCCACAGAAGAACAGAATCTACAGCTGTCCTCCCTCCTTGGCCGTGTGTGGCAACCCCTTCCCCAAGAAGATAAGGGGAAGGAGGACCTTGGCGCTATAAAAGGGGGGGGGGAAGGCCACCCCTTAGGGGGGATGGGATCTTCATCTTCTTCAAGCAGCTAGCTGGGCACGCAGGTTCTTCAACCTCTGGCTAGCTAGAGCTGTGTAACCAAGACCTTGTACTCCTCGCGAGGTGTCGCGTTGCAATACAAGAAGGCAGGAAGTAGGGGTTTTACCTCACCACGAGGGCCCTGAACCTGGGTAAAGCTCGGTCTCTCTCTCTGTAGTGCGTTGCGCGTTCGACACTCGAGGCTTCCGCCACCGTGTTTCGTTGCGATCCAAGGTCTCACACGTTCAGCCCCCTGCGTTCGAATCCTTGGGTCCGTCGCGTGGTACCCCGTGTTCTTGCGACACGAAATCCATCGACAAAGGGAAACTAACCCTAAATTCCATGATCACCACTGCAAGCAACTACACGGCCGCCGCCGACGACGCCCGCGAATCTTTGAAGGCTTCCACCATCCAGAACCCCGGAAAGAGGAACAGCAGCAACAAATAGAAGAATCCGCCAGAAGAGCAGCAAACCCCGGATAAGGTGGCCACAACCTTCTCCGATAAAGGACAGAGCAGCCAACGCGGTCGGGGACGAGGTTCGTCCAGCCGCGAAGCTCTCTAGCTTCCACTACGGTGCCAGCTACACCTATGTCCTACGATGAATATCGCAACATGCCATGCTTTGCCCATCGGGACGCTTCAGGAAAGTGCAACCACACCAACCGGAACTGCAAATTTGTCAACAACCTCAAGGCGGACCAAGAAGCTGGCTACAAACGCACCTGGCAACAACGGCCTCGTGGCAAAGGGAAAGCGGACAAGGAAAAGGAGTCCAAGGATAGCAGTGACATGGATGAAGACCCTGCACCAAAACCCGCCAAAAAGGCAGAGGGTGGAATTGGCACGGACAACCCGTTCAAGAGCACCAAGAAGGGAGCATTTCACACCTTCCTTGGACCTCCTACGGCTAAGGCACAGAGAGCCGCCATGCGCTCCTTAAATGCCACCATACCTAAAGTCCGCCAGTACGTCCGATGGTCTGAGATGCCGGTGCAATGGAGCCACGACGATCACCCAGAGCACATCCCGGATGGATACTACGCCATGGTGGTTAATCCCCTGATCCAAGGCTACGAGTTCTCCAAGTGCCTGATGGATGGCGGAAGTAGCCTGAACATCATGTATGTGGAAACCCTGACAAAGCTAGGCCTTACCAAGACCCAACTCCGCCATAGTGCTATCACTTTCTACGGAGTGGTTCCTGGCCGCCAAGCAAAGTCCCTCGGATCCATCACCCTCAAGGTTGCCTTCGACGATGAAAATAACTACCGCGAAGAGCCCATAACTTTTGAGGTGGTCCCTTTCAAGAGTACATACCACATGATCTTCGGCCGCCCCGCCTTCCACAGCTTTCACGCCAGGCCGTGCTACATCTACAACCAGCTGAAAATGCCAGGACCTGAAGGAATCATAACAGTTTATGGCAGTTTCAGAAAGGCCAAGGAGTGCGAGGACAGAGAAGCCACCTTCGCGGAAGCAGTGTTCTTCAGCGAGGAGTTCAAGGAAATCCATGCCGCCACAGACCCCGCGGAGATGCCGGCATCCAAGCAAGAAGTGTCTGCCTCCCCGCCAACCTTCAAGCCTACAGTTGATACAAAGCAGGTGGAACTTGTCGCTGGCGATGCCGCCAAGACCACCTCAATAGGGACAAGCCTGTCCCCCAAATAGGAAAGCGCGCTCGTCGAGTTCCTCTGTGAGAACCGGGACATCTTCGCATGGTAGCCATCTGACATGATAGGTGTACCCAGGGAACTCGCCGAGCATGCCCTGCAAATAATTCCTGGCTCCAAGCCAGTAAGACAAGCAATGAGACGCTTCGGAGATGAAAAGCGTCGCGCCATAGCAAAGGAAATTTCCAAGCTATTGAAAGCAGGCTTTATCAAAGAAGTGATCCATACAAAGTGGGTGGCAAATCTTGTGTTAGTTCCTAAGAAAAACACTAAGGTTCTGCGCATATGTGTAGATTACACCGGCCTGAACAAAGCGTGTCCCAAAGACCCTTTCCCCTTGTCGCGCATTGACCAAGTCATTGACTCGACGGCAGGATCGGAGCTGCTGTGTTTCTTAGATGCCTACTCAAGTTACCACCAGATCAAGATGAAGGAGTTCAATCAGCTCGCTACCTCGTTTGTAACACCTTATGGCACATATTGCTATGTGACAATGCCATTCGGTCTGAAGAACGCAGGAGCAACATACCAGCGCACCATGCAAAAGTGCATGGCGGATCAAATCGGACGCAGTATCCATGCATATGTGGACGACATCGCCGTCATGTCCAAGAAGCAGGATGACCTTATAACGGATTTGCAGGAGACCTTCAATAACCTAAGAAAGTACAACATGATGCTCAATCCCACGAAGTGTGTCTTCGGGGTCCCAGCTGGACAACTCTTAGGATTCATCGTCTCCCACCGCGGTACTGAAGTCAACCCAGAGAAAATCGAGGCTATCCTTGAAATCTCCTAGCCCAATGACCTGAAGGACGTGCAGCGACTCACAGGCTGCATGGCAGCAGTGAGCAGATTCATCAGTCGTCTTGGCGAGAATGCTTTGCCACTCTACAAGCTGATGAAGAAATCAGAAGAATTCATTTGGACCGACAAGGCAGATGCTGCGCTCAAGGATCTGAAGAGAGTGCTATCCACTGCACCAGTCCTGGCAGCTCCCGAAGACCAGGAGCCCATGTTACTATACATGGCAGCTACCAACAGGGTCGTCAGCATCGTCATTGTGGTAGAATGCAAGGAAGAAGCGCAGGAGTACAGCATACAGCGACCAGTCTACTATGTCAGCGAGGTCCTAACGGAATCCAAGCAGCGCTACCCTCACTACCAAAAGTTGGCATATGGAGTTTTCCTAGCTTCTCGTAAGTTACGGCATTACTTCTATGACCATACGATCATAGTGGTGAGCAAGGCTCCACTGAAGGACATCATCAACAACAGCAACGCAACAGGACGAGTTGCAAAGTGGGGCATTGAATTGGCCTCCTTCGACATCGACTACAAGCCTCGCACCGCCATCAAGTCTCAGGCTTTGGCAGAATTCATGGCGGATTGGAAGGAAGCACAGGAGACTACGCCTATCCTAGAACCTGAGCATTGTGTGATGCACTTTGATGGCTCAAAGCTGCTACACGACTCGGGGGCTGGAGTGACACTCAAATCTCCCAAGGGAGATGAGCTCAGCTACGTTCTCCAGATCCACTTCCCCACCACCAACAACATCGTGGAGTATGAAGCGCTACTTCACGGGCTACGTGTCACAAAGGAGATCGGCGTACAACACATTATGTGTTGTGGAGATTCTGACCTTATCGCTCAACAGGTGGCTGGCACATACAAAGCTCGGAACGAAGTCATGGCGACTTATAGAGATGAAGTGGACGAGATGGCCAAAAGTTTCCTCGGCTACGACATAAAGCACGTACGGCGAGAGGATAACATGGCAGCCGACACCCTGTCCAAGCTAGGGTCTAGCCGCAAGGCAGTCCCGCCAGGCGTATTCCTTGAGCATCTGCACGTACCATCAGTCAAGATGGTGGATCCAGAAAATCCAGAACTAGCAAGCTCTCCCATTATGGCGGTTTTGCCCGGCAACCCGCCATGGGCAGAGCCCTACCTGGAATATCTAACAAACAAGAAACTACCCGAAGACGAAGTCCAAAAGTGACAAATCGAGCGTAGAGCAAAAGCGTACACCATCATCGATGGCCAGCTCTACAAACGAAGCACCTCGGGAGTATTCATGAAGTGCATATCCCAAGTGGACGGAATTGAAATACTAAGGGAGATCCACAAAGGCGAATGTGGGCATCACGCCGCCGCTAGATCCCTAGTAGCCAAGGCATTCCGCCATGGGTTTTACTGGCCAACAGCCAAGGCAGATGCAGACCGTATCGTGGAGCTCTGCCAAGGTTGCCAGATGTACTCCAAGCAAACCCACATGCCCACCACAACACTGCACACTATACCTATAACTTGGCCTTTCACGGTCTGGGGGCTAGACATGGTGGGTCCGCTAAAAACAGCACCTTCGAGATTTACGCACCTCTTGGTAGCGGTAGACAAATTCATGAAGTGGGTGGAAGCTAAGCCCATCAGAAATCTTGATGGCAAAACCGCCCTAAAATTTGTCAAGGACATTGTGGTTAGATTCGGCATCCCACATAGCATCATCATCGACAATGGCACTAACTTGTCTCAGGGAGAAGTTGAAGAATACTGCCATCACAACGGAATCCGCCTTGACCTTGCATCTATGGCGCATCCACAGTCCAATGGCCAAGTTGAGAGGACCAATGGACTAATCATGTCAGGGATCAAGCCACGCCTAGAGGCACCGCTACATAGAGCAGCAGGAGCCTGGGCAGAAGAGTTGCCATCTGTGCTATGGAGTCTACGGACCACGCCAAACAGATCAACAGGCCTCATCCCTTTCTTCTTAGTCTACAGAGCAGAGGCAATTCTGCCAAGTGATGTACAGTACGATTCTCCAAGAGTCGAGGCCTATGAGGAAGAAGATGCGGAAGCGTCCAGACAACTATTTGTGGACCTGCTGGAAGAAGAACGAGACCTAGCAGCCCAGAGATCCGCCATCTACCAGCAGAACCTCCGCCGCTATCACAGCCGCCGAGTTCGCAAATGCTCGTTCAAAGAAGGGGACCTGGTGCTACGCCTCAAACAGCAGAAGTTGCACAAGCTATCCCCGCCTTGGGAAGGACCCTTCATCATCAGCAAAGCTCTACTGAATGGTTCCTACTACCTCGTTGATATTCACGAGCTAGATAAGCAACCCAGTAAGAAGCGCAAATGAAGAGACCCTGAAGATATCTACGACGAAACAGATCGTCCTTGGAACATCGCACGGCTACGTCCTTTCTACACTTAGCACTTACCTAGGCTATGTAATAGGCACCTCTATATGATCAATGAAATAAAGCATCTGGTTCACTCTTGATTTTTTCTGAGTCTTTTACCTCCTTTATTGTTGTTCATTTAGATCGTGTGGAACCTTTGCACAATTGTGCTTTGCACTTGTGTCTTTTTAAATCTGCCATAAGCGGTCCGCGTAGCATATTTATGTTTTAATCTCCATCTGACGTTCTTTGTGTGGATTCCCGAGTAGTGGCTTTTTGACAATCTAAGCCGCTATCTGCTAAGGGTTCTGGACGGTTGCTATTAAGTATCGTCGCCCTGGCGGATTGTTCATGCGAAGATTCCGCCATCTCACGAAAAGTCAAGCACAAAGAGCCGGATGGCGGATTGCATAATCCTATGCGAGATTTTTTTTTCAAAGTGTTGTTTTTTGAGCATGTCAAACTGCTGCAAGTTGCATAAAAATAGGCCTGGCAGTTTTTTTGCACATAAACCACTTAAAGACTTGATAAAACTGTGCCATAAGTTCAAAAGCATTCTCTGATCCGCCACAGGCAGATCAGGCACAGTACAAGCATGCGCGCAGTTTAAAATTTTAAACTTACAGACCCACTCAGGGGCCGAATTGATGCATTGTTTCTTCCTGCCACATTGCAGGGTATAACCTAAGATGGCGGAATAGCAGAGGACACGTCATCACCGCCATCAGCACCAACAGTGGCTACAGAGACCGACGCTGAAGCCTGGCTTGGAGACCCCGACAGATCATATGCTTCATAGTATACGTTCAACTGAGTGCCCAGGGCACAAAGCTGATCATATCCTAGCACACTCTGCCGGATGGCGGCCTCGTCCACCGGCGCTCCGTCCTTGCCGCTCTCCGGGATGCCGGAGGTGATCAAGTCCAGGTCCAGCTCGGGGTAGTGGGCATTTGCCAAAGTTAAGGCAGTTCTGGCACCTCCCCGAGCGGAAGACTGCTTCCAGTCCGCCACCAGCCCAGGCACGATCAGCAGCTTCTTGGTGAGCCCTATGGCAGAAAGGCCAGATGAACCCGCTATCTGCAGACTCCTGTACGCCTGACGATCAGCATTAAGAAGGCCATCCAGCTCCTTCTTTGCCGCGTCGGTGGCCATGCGTAAGCCTGTGGCAGAATCCACCTCGCCTTGCTCCAGGGTCACTGCATAGCAGAAACAAACAAGGCGTCATACTCTACATAGCATATTATTACAAACTACACACTATGGAGAGCCATCGCTACCTAGCAAAGTCTTCTGGAAATGATTGAGGACCTCGTTGAAGCCATCCAGTCGCTTTTCAAAATTGGCAGCGGCTTTACGGAGATCCTCTACCTCCTTTTGCTTCTAGCAGTTCTGGTGTTCCTGGTCCTTGAGCTTCTCTTCAAGGAGGGTATTCGAGGCCAAAGATTTGTGGAGCTGCTGCTGCAACCCCTCCATCGCGATAGCGTGGCCCTTTTCCACCCCCTCGAGTGTGGACTTCAGCTTGGCAGCATCTGCATGGTGGAAATAATAGCAAAGTATTGACCGGCTAGCACAAAGGCACTTAAACTTATCAAAGACAAAAGAAAATTACCGCTATTCTCGATCTGCTTCTGCAAGCCCGCCACGAGCGTGCTCTTTTCCGCCAGCTCCTTCTCCTGCGAGCTGACGACTTGGACCAGGTCCTCTACCACTTTTTTGTAATTCTGATAAAGCGATATTATGTGTTAGTCACTCTTAGAGCTTTATGCTGGATAGTAATCCGCCATAACGCTTGGGGGCTACTCATGATGATTTTTTAACTTAGTCACTCTTAGAGCTTTATGCCGGATAGTAATCTGCCATAACGCTCGGGGGCCACTCATGATGATTTTTTAACTTAGTCACTCTTAGAGCTTTATGCCGGATAGTAATCCGCCATAACGCTCGGGGGCTACTCATGATAATTTTTTTAGTCTTATTAGAGCTTTATGCCGGATAGTTATCCGCCATAATGCTCGGGGGCTACTCAGTGCAAAATTTAAGTTCTCTAAGAGCACCGCAAAATATGGCGGCACTCGGGGGCTATATTATGCAAAATCTAAAGTAGTTTCTCTTAGAGCACCATACCGGATCATCTACAAAAATCTGCCATGTTGCTCGGGGGCTACTGGGAGTACATACCTCTTTCACGATACTGGTTCTCTGAACAAAAGATGACATAGCGGTTGACACGTGGTTGCTGGCCTCCTCCTGCAGGCAATCAAGACAGAAAAGAGCATCTGCCTTCTTTTTCCACTTTGAAGCCTCTCCAACTCCCGCCCCCATCTCGACTGCCTTTTCGCCAAAACTCACCTTCTTTGGGCCCTTAACAGGATTGGCGGAGGGCCTGGCATCCTTTGTCAATGCATTCACCATCTTGCTAGCCTTTTGGGCAGAAGCGGAAGGTCCAGCTGGGCGGGCAGGAGCATCGGGTGTAGGAGGAACAACTGCAGGAGATGGCTTGGTCTTTGGAGGCTTTTGGCCAGCAGTTTTCCTCCTCCTATGCACAAAGTCATATATCAGAACAAGTCAAATTAGAGATGGTGTGAAATCAAAAGAATATCTTCCTTACTTCTGCTCTGGCAGCTTGATAGTAGCGGAATGCTCAGGAACGGTCTCCAGGTGGCCGCGCAGTGCTGGGGATGGATGGCGGGAGATAAATCTCTTGCCTAATCTGTGTACACGCCCGCCCGAGCCGTGAACACCACGATGTACAGTTGGAACGGGCTCGTTCGCCATAGTCTCCTCTTCTGCCACCTTCTGTCTTCTTGGAGATGAGGATGTCTTGTCCTCATCATCTGTGAGTTCCTTCGTTTAGGGATAGCGGACTAGACGGCTCAGCTCGGAAGGCGGAAGGGAGGAAAGGTGCAGAAAAATGCAAGTTAGTCAAGAAAAATAAAGATTATAGCGGAACAGGAAGGCACTCACCTCTGGACAATTGCCGTCCTCATACATAGGAATCTTCAGCTCCAACTTCTTGTCTCGTCCCACCTTGATGATGTTGCGGATTCGGTGCTCGATCTCTTCGGAAGATAATTCCTCCTTGGAGTAGCGTTGAGGGTCGTCGATTCCGCTATACTCGCACATCAGAGCTGGGCGATATTGAAGAGGCTGAATCTGCCGTGAGATCCAACAATGGATGGTGTCTGCACCTGTCAGTCCAGAAAACACAAGTTTGGAAATCCGTCGTGAGCAGAGTTGGCATTCGTCGTCCATGGTAAAATCGTCCATAACGCCCCAGCTATCCTGCTCCTTGGCAGGACCATCAACAAAAGACCGCGGGCCGTACTTCCTTTTAGGAGGAGCCAGGTCAGCCTGATAGAAGAAAGATCCCCGCCATCCCTTTGCAGAATCATGCGGTTTGATATAAGGATATGATTTCTCGCTACGAGGAACAAATGAGACTGATCCGCAGTTACGAAGGTCTCCATTTGCATCCCGGTTATGGCGGATATTGAAATATAAGCGGAATAAGTCTCCGAGTGGGTAGATACCCAGATATCCTTCGCACAGCGCGACAAATCCCGCTATGATTGTGAAGCTATTCGGGGCAATGTGGTGTAGCTGTAACCTGTAATGCCGAAGTACGCCCTTTAAGAAGTAGGATGGCAGAAGGCTGAAGCCTCGGTCGATGTGAGACTTAAGCATCATGATCTCTCCATTTGAAGGGGCGGGCATGGCTGCACCAGGATCTACTCGCCATCTCGAGATCTCCTTGGCCGCTATCCGTCCCTCTAGCTCCAAAGAGGACAGGTCTCCTTCATCTAGGTTGCAGGGATCCCAGCTACCTCCCGAAGTCTCGGGCATAGCGGATTCCATGTCAGATGACCTTGCTGAACTCTCAGCGGCTTCAGACGCTGTGGCCTGACGAGGTGATTCTGGATCCATGGCGGCTAGGGGTGTGGCGGAAATGATTTCCAAGACCTTGAAAGAAGAAGATGAAGATGAAGCCAGCTTGTGGTGAAAAAATGACCGACGGTGAAGAACTCCGGGCGGTGGCTCGTCGGAGATCGCGGAGCTCTCACGGAGGCACTGAGGAGAGAGAATACGTGGGGGTGAATGAAGTGTGAACTGGCCGGGGGTGAGCGGCCAGGGTATATATAGGCCCCGGGCCTCAAAATTCGTGCCCGCCATCAGAACCGTTCATCTTGATCGCGGAAACCCTAGATTGGCTACACGTGTCCGAGGGTAAAACAGTAAATTTTGTTAACAGTGCGTGCGCTGTGAATCTTGCCCTAGAAGGAACTACATGCCGAAAATTATGGCGGATTTCTATGGTATGATCCAACGGATCCCGGAAATCTCGCTGAATTGAAACTACGTCGCATAATCCGCTATCCACGGTGGATTAAGAGATGGAGAAAAAGAGGAACGTCAAGAACCACCATCCAGACGCAGAAAAGAAGACGAGCTATGGCGGATGGACTTCACCAAGAGCAAGGCATGGCGAATGGAGATGGTGATCTTGAAGTTCCCTGGGGGCTACTGTTGGGGATATACCAAATAGGTATACCAGCGACGTAGTCCTGAACCAGCAAGCCAGGGTGGACCATCAGGGTGGTATGGCGGATTGCCTACCGGGCGGCCCAGTTGCTGGAAAGACCATGGCGGTATTAGACGCAGGAGCTCATGGCGGATCCACGGATAGGCCCATGGCGGATTGCCTTGTCGTGCACACATAGGACTTAGTCTAGGACTCCAAGTTGTATCCGCTCCGGTACCATCGTGTAGCCCACGCCAGGCGCCTTTATAAGCCGGCGTGGAGAAGCCCTTGAGGCAGGGCTTAGACATACGGCCAATCGCATAGCGAAACAGCCAACCTCATCATTGTAACCGAGCACTTGTTTCCATATAGTGAATTATAGCAGCACGTAGGGTCTCGCCACCGTTGCGGGATCTGAAGCTGGGTAAACTCGTGCTACCACCGTCCCGGATCGCTCCGCCGTGTTCACCCCCTTCCACAAACCGCCATACACCTACCCCTATGGCAGATCTGTTGACGAAACCATGACAAGTAGTGTGATCAGTATGAATAGTAACTTTAGAATGAACAATGTAAGGTCTAAACTTATCACACGCAAAAACAACAGCAAGAAACTCCTTCTCAGTAGTAGCATAATTCTTCTGAGCAGCATCAAGAGTCTTACTAGCATAATGAATAACATTCAACTTCTTATCTACGCGCTGTCCAAGAACAGCACCAATAGCAAAATCACTAGCATCACACATAATTTCAAAGGGTAAATTCCAATCAGGTGGTTGAACAATAGGAGCAGTAGTTAAAGCCTTCTTAAGAGTTTCAAAAGCATCCTTACAATCATCATCAAAGACAAATGGTACATCTTTTTGAAGAAGATTAGTAAGAGGCTTTGAAATCTTAGAGAAATCTTTAATAAACCTCCTATAGAAACCAGCATGACCAAGAATACTACGAATACCTTTAACATCCCTAGGATAGGGCATTTTCTCTATTGCTTCAACCTTTGCTCTGTCAACTTCAATACCTCTTTCGGAGATTTTATGTCCAAGAACAATTCCTTCATTCACCATAAAGTGGCATTTCTCCCAATTAAGAACGAGATTAGTTTCTTCACACCTCTGTAAAACTTTATCAAGATTGTGAAAACAATTATCAAAAGAAGTTCCATAGACTGAGAAATCGTCCATGAAAACCTCCACAATTTCTTCACCAAAACCATGAAAAATAGCAGACATGCATCTTTGAAAAGTAGCAGGAGCATTGCACAAACCAAAAGGCATACGCCTATAAGCATAAGTTCCATAAGGACAAGTAAAAGTGCTTTTCTCTTGATCTTGCTTTTTAACAGCAATCTGAGAGAAACCAGAATAACCATCAAGAAAACAAAAATGAGTTTTATTAGACAACCTCTCTAACATTTCATCTATAAACGGTAAAGGATAATGATCTTTCTTAGTAACTTTGTTTACCTTTCTAAAATCAATGCACATCCTATAACCAACTACTACCCTTTGAGGAATAAGCTCGTTATTCTCATTAGGCACAATAGTGATACCTCCTTTCTTAGGAACACAATGAACAGGACTAACCCATCTACTATCAGCAATAGGATAAATAATACCAGCATCAAGGAGCTTCAATACCTCATTTCTTACCACTTCCTTCATCTTGGGAATTAAGCGGCGTTGATGTTCAACAACTGGCATTGCATCTTCCTCCATGTTAATAGCATGCTGACATATAGTGGGAGAAATCCCTTTTAAATCATCAAGAGTGTATCCCATAGCTCCTCGGTGTTTCCTCAATATTTCCAATAACCTTTCTTCTTCCTTTCCTGAAAGCTTAGAACTGATAATAACAGGATATATTTTCTTATCATCTATATAAGCATACTTAAGATCACCAGGTAAAGGTTTTAATTCAAAAACAGGATCTTCCTTAGGTGGCAAAGTAGTACCAAGATCTTCCATAGGTAAATTATGCTTAATCAACGGTGGTTAACGAAGAAGAATATCGTCAATCTCTTCTCTTTCTTCCCTAAAGACATCACTTTTATGGTTCTCCATAAATTGCTGCAAAGCATTGTTAGGAGCAAGAGCAATAGAGGCAAGCTGTTCAACTCGAAAATTTTCATTAGACAATTCATTTTCAAAAGGAGTTTTCGTAAAAAAATTCTCCTTCTTACAATCTATCATAGCACCACAAGTATTCAAAAAGGGTCTACCAAAAATAATAGGACAAGTTTTACTAGCTTCCTTACCAAGTACTAGAAAATCAGTAGGATATTTAGTCTTACCGCATAAAACTTCCACATCTCGAACAATACCAAGTGGCAAGACAGTCTCTCTGTTAGCAAGCTGAATAACTACATCAATCTCCTCTAGTTCACAAGGGGCAATCTCATGCATAATTTCTTTATAAAGCTCTATAGGAATAGCACTTGAACTTGCACCAATGTCACATAAACCATAATAGCAATGATCGCCAATCCTGACAAAAATAACAGGAACACTTGTTTTCCTACGCCTACTAGGATATGAAACAATGTTAGAACCATCTTCACAAAAGACAATATGTTCATCTCCTACATCTTTAGTAACAAGGTCCTTCACTATAGCTAGAGGAGACTTAATAGTAATTTGCTCATCAGGTTCTACAGCTTTCTTGATACTTTTATTAAGCACACTTACCAAAGTAGAATAATCCTTTACCTTAGCAGGGAAATGCGCCTTCTCGAAATAAGGTTCAGGCAAAATGCGATCAACAGTACAAACTTCAGTAGTTTTAGTAGGAATACAACTAATAGGATCTTTATAAGGCGCATGATACTTGTTCCAATCTTTCTTTGGAACATCAAGATAAGAGGCAAAGGCCTTAAAATAGTTAGCAAGTATCTGAGAATCAAGACCATAAACAGTGCTAACATTATGAAAGTCATCGGTTCCCATAAAAGCTTTAATGCATTCATAATCATAATTTATACCTGACTTCCTACCTTTGTCATTTTCCCATCCTTCAGCATTTTCTTGAATACGATCAAGAAGATCCCACTTAGCTTCTTCTTTCATGCGCGTAAATGATCCAGTGCAGGAAGCATCCAGTAAATCCTTATCGTGAAGAGTAAGCCTCGCATAAAATTTATTAATAACAATGTTGCTGGGAAGCTCATGAGTGGGGCATTTGAGCATTAGTGACTTCAATCTCCCCCACGCTTGGGCAATACTCTCTCCATCATGAGGCCAAAAGTTATATATTCGATTACGATCTTTATGAATTTCACTTGGAGGATAAAATTTTGAATAAAAGAGAGGTACAATTTCCTCCCAAGCAATAGATGTACCATCCTTTAGCAGCCGATACCACTCCTCAGCTCTGCCTTTTAGTGATAAAGAGAATAGCTTCCTCTTAACCTGGCTCAATGAAATACCTGCATACTTGAACAACTCGCATAATTCATGTATAAAGAGTAAGTGATCACCCGGATGGACAGTTCCATCTCCTGAATAGCAGTTATCCATAACACATTCAACAATTTTCATAGGTATTTTAAAAGGATCTAATTGAGCAGGTGGTGGTTGTGGTTCATCCACATCTGCAACAGTGGTAGTAGTATTCCCGAATACGAACCCAAATGGAGAACTCTCCATAGCAAAATAAAATAAAAATAAAAACAATACTCACAGTGACGGTTACCTTTACCAATTCCACTCTTCAATAGCGCTTCACTCCCCGGCAACGGCGCCAGAAAATAGTCTTGATGACCCACAAGTATAGGGGGTGTATCGTAGTACTTTCAATAAATAAGAGTGTCGAACCCAACGAGGAGTAGAAGGTGTTGACAAGTGGTTTTGATCAAGGATTCACTGTAAATACTAGCAAACGGGTTTTCAGGGGTATTTGGTAATGCAAATAAATAAAGTGCGAGTAAATAAAAGACAGTAATAACAATTGCAGTGAGTGGCCCAATCCTTTCTAGAGCAAAGGACAAGCCAGTTGTATAACTTATGATGACCAAACGTTCTCGAGGACACACGAGAGTTTCTGTCAAGAGCTTTAGCTTCATGCCGCTAAATAATCTTTATTGGTTTGATAAGTGTTATGGGGGTGAACATGTGCTAGCGTACTACCCTTACTAGGATTAATACACACTTGTGATTATACCCCTTGCAAGCATCCGCAACTACAAGAAAGTAATTAATATAAATCTTACCACAGCCTTAAACTCTAAGATCCTACGCTCCCTGGTGCAATGGTTTCCTAATGGAGGTTTAGGTTTCTGTCACTCCAGCAACCCCACAATTAGTAGCCAAATACACAATGCATCTCACTAGGCCCATAAATGGTGAAGTATCATGTAGTTGACGTTCACATGACACCACTAGTGAAATAGCACCACAACAAATAAATATCAAACCATTAAATATTACTCAACATAATTCCACTACTAACATCTTGACTTCTCCCATGTCCTCAAGAAATAAACGAACTACTCACAAGACATCATATGGATCATGATCAGAGGTGAAATAATGGTAAATAACAATCTGAACATAAACCTTAATTCAACGGTTCCACTCAATAGCATCAACCACAAGAGTAATCAACACCGAGAAAGTTTCCCCTAAGAATTTAACAAGATTCAACTCAAGATATTACAGCGGGATGGCGTGGTGATGGTGGAGATGAAGGTGTTGGTGATGGTGATGATGATGATGATGATCCGGATGAAGTCCGGTGCGATGGCGATGATGATGGCGATGATCTCCCCTCTCTGGGAAGGAATTTCCTTGGCAGATTCCTACCTACCGGAGAGCTTTTCTCTCTGGTGTTTTCCGCCCCGCAGAGGCGGCGGTGTCTATCTCTGAGCCCCCCCTTCACTTAGGTTTTCGGGGACGACCATATACACGAAGGGGCGATGGCAGAAGTGGGCCAGGGTGGCCTCACCACAGGCCGGCGCGACCAGGGGTGGGCCCGCGCCCCCTGTGGGTGAGCCCGCCCTGTGGCTCCTCTCGCCTCCTCCTTCTGGCTTCTTCAGTCTTTTGGCAAAATATAATTTTTTGGTATTTTTCTGGAATTTCCTGATCTTCCGAAACATGGTGTCTTAACGGTCCTTTTTTGAGCAGAATCCTGACTCCGGCAGCAAATCCTCCAATGATCATCAAACATGTAAAAACAGAGGAGACAATATAAGTATCATCTCTAAATGTGAAATATATCAATGAATAACAGGAAATTATAATACAAAATAGTGATGCAAAATGGACGTATCATGGCTCGCGCCACCGTATGGTTCGGCTGCCTACTGGCTCTCCTTTGGTCTTCGTCTTCGTGTCAGGTAAATAGGAACTTTGGCTTTCATTTTGTCCAATTCCAAGAATATTTCCTGTGTAACTTTTCTGAAACACAAAAACAGGAACTGGCACTGTGGCATCTTGTTAATAGGTTAGTTCTGGAAAATGCATAAACGCCACGAAGTGTAAACAAAACATAAACAATTGGTGTAAAACAAGCATGGAGCATCAAAAATTATAGATACGTTTGCAACGTATCAAGCATCCCCAAGCTTAACTCATGCTCGTCCTCGAGTAGGTAAGTGATAACAAAATAATAATTTTTGAGGTGACATGCACCCAACACAATCTTGATCAAATCGATGTAAAGCATTGCAAGCTGAGATCAAAGTACTCTAAACATGGGCATAAAAGATATAATTCTAACCATAGAACATAGCAACCATGTTACAACATGAAAAGAAACACAAACAAAAGATCATGAATAATGATGCATTGAAAGGTATTTGTTTGTTTTGAGCATAGAGAAAAGATAGCAAAGTGGTATTCAGCCTGTCCCTCATGGAGTAGCAAAACATAAATGCATAGGACACCTTCAAAGTTCAAGAGGGTGACTAGATACAAATAATTTGAGAACAAGCAATACCATAATCATGAATCAATCAATAGTAAATTTTGGGACTATGCACATTATACTCAGAATGACAACTATGCTCTCTTAATCGGTGCATAAAGATAGAAGATGAAGACTCAACATAAAAGTAAAAGATAGGCCCTTTCGCAGAGGGAAGGAGGGATTTAACATGTGCTAGAGCTTTTCATTTGTAAAACAGAGATAAAAATTGTTTTGAGAGGTGGTTGTTCCTGTCAACGAATGGCAATGGGGTTCTTGTTATCTTCCATACTAAACAAGTTGAGAGCGGTTCCGAGTTCTTGAAAAATTGGCATTTGCATGCTCTTTTATAAAGTTTGGCACTCCTCCCCACTTTTCCTTTCACAAACCATGGCTAACTGAATCCTTTGGGTGCCTGCCAACAATCACATACCACAGAGGAGTGCCTTTTTTCTTTTCTTTTTTAAAGGTTACAATGGTATGACCAGCTCTCTTGCAAAATTAGTGACAAGCAGATGAAGCATGCAAGTCAAGGGGGGTACTTAATTCAATATGGAAGATAACAAACCCGACCACTACGTCCTCATGAGCTAAAAACAGTGTCACAAAATGAGAAGTATTTTGAAGGTTTTGAAAGGTAGCACATGAAAATTTGCTTGGAATGGTTTGAAATTCCATGCATAGGAATTTACAGTGGAATCTTTGAAATAAATTTGGTTTTGGGGAGTTGGATGCACGAGTAGAGCTCATACTCAGTACAGGTGAAGGCTAGCAAAAGACTGGGAGCGACCAACTAAGAGAGCAATAACGGCCATAATCATGCATAGCGACAAAACATTATTAACCAAAGCATAAAGTGGTATTAAAAGTCAAAAACCAAATGATCATAGAGGCTTGAGATGACTGGTTTGTAGTCAAAACATGGTGTAAGCATGCGCCAAGTCAACCCAAATAAAGCATCAAAGGAGAATACCACAATATTATGCTTCTGTATGATAAAAACAACGCATGATTCTTTTAAAGGCACATTAAGCACTCTGAGCTATTTGAGACAAGTCATGCTACAACAATAACTACTAAGCATATAATTAAAATAATATGTAGCATGACATGCTAAAGTCTAAGCCACAGTCTAAACAAGCTCCCTTTTGCACCATTATAAGCATGAAACATTTTACTCTTTTCCAACACCAGTCAACCTATTTAAAACAACTCTCAAAGATGAAAAGCAACAAAGACCAGAGGTCTAAACACACCTAGCTACAAAGAACTAACAAGTTCTGAACAAAAAAAAAGGTGATAAATAAAAGCTAAATGCAGTACTAGAAAAAGAGAACACTCGTAGAACAATAAGAGTGAAAACTAGAGTGTTCTAGGCAATGAAAACGGAGTGTGTCTTCTCCAAAAGAAAAAAGGTTGGGGTCCAACCATTTATTGCAGCAAACAAAACAAAAGAAAACTAAAAGCAAAAATAAAGACGCTCTAAGAAAAACACATAGCATATGAAGCAATAAAAATATAGTGTCTTGAAAGATGACCTGATATTTTTGTTGATGAAGAAGGGGGTGCCTTGGGGCATCCCCAAGCTTTGACGCTTGTACCTCTTGGATATTTCTTGGGGTGACATGGGCATCCCCGAGCTTGAGCTTTTGTCCATACTTCATCTCATCTCATCATTCTCCTTTTCCTACACTTGAAAACTTCCTTCATACAAAACTTCACATAATTCTCGTTAGCAACATTAGTTTATGCAAAATAGTAGATCCACTTTTGGTTTAGTTTCAACTCAAGTACAAAACCTATTAAACATTAGCTACTGTAGCAACTTCTCTCAAAAGTTCCATGATCAAAAGAACTCAAAAAGAAAGAGATCAAGAGGCAAATGCCAATAGTGGCAGAAATCTATCAAAACAAAACAGCACGTAAAGATCGATTTTTTTCGAAAATCTTCTGTTGCTCAAATCAAAAAGTGCAAAACTAATGAAAGTTAGATAATATCCTGGGGCATGTGCACAAAAAATCGTAGATCAATACGACGTACTAGGAATTTTCACGAATGTTTACAACGAAGCGCAGAAATCTGTTTCGGGACAGCAACTTCCCCAAATCTTACCTTCCTCCAATTAGAGGCTATTCTTGGCACAAAAATGAAATAAAAATGATAAGGAGAGATCATTACAGTAGTAACAACTTCCAAGACTCAACAAAAAGAAAAATTACCAAAAAGAAAACATTGGGTTATCTCCCAAGAGTGCTTTTCTTTAACGCCTTTTAGCTAGGCGCAGAAAGTAGGAATCAAGTATTTTCAAACGACGAAACATCAAGCTCATAATTTGCTCTAATGATAGAATCAAAAGGTAGCTTCTTTCTCTTTCTAGGAAAGTGTTCCATACCTTTCTTGAGCGGGAATTGATATCTAATGGCGCCTTCTTTCATATCAATAATAGCACCAACAGCTCTAAGAAAAGGTCTCCCCAAAATAATAGGAAAAGAAGCATTGCATTCAATATCCAAAACCAGGAAATCAACGGGAAAAAGGTTATTTTTAACCATAATAAGAACATCATTAATCCTCCCCAAAGGTTTCTTCTTAGCAACATCAGCAAGAGGAATATCAAAATAACAATTTTCTAATGGTGGTAAACCAAGCATATCATAAATTTTTCTAGGCGGTACAGAAATACTTGCACCAAGGTCACATAAAGCATTACAATAAAAATCATTCACATTCATCTTAATGATGGGCTCCCAACCATCTTCTAACTTTCTAGGAATAGAAACTTTTTGTTTTAACTTATCCTCTCTAATTTGCATGAGAGCATTCGTAATATGTTTTGTAAAAATCATATTCATAGAACTAGCATTAGGACTTTTAGCAAGCTTTTCCAAGAACAAAATTACTTCAGATATATTGCAACCATCAACATCAAAATCATTACTATCAAAGGTAGTAGGACCATCGTCTCCCATACTCCGAATTTTTTTAGCACTTTTATTAGAAAAAGTTTCCATAGTTTTAGGCAATTTCGCACAAGGAGTAGGGATTTTCTCTACACCAATCACTCTACCATTAAAAGTAGGAGGTTTGGTAGCATTTGAAACAACATCACTAGTGGTGTAATTGAAAAGGGTATAGCTAATAGACCCTGTTATCTTTGTGCCCCTGAGGCCCGTTAAGATAGGCCCAGTCATAGTCATAGTCGAAATACGAGTTGGTATCATATACAGACACTGTAATTTGTACTGAACCCGAACGGTTCCTTGAGACCTGGCCACCTATATATAGGGGCCAGGAGAGGCCGACCAAGGACAAATTGAGATTGAGCCAATTGAGTACCATGCTTATTCTTGATACATGCCTCGTTTGACTGATCTTTACCTTTGAGTTCATCTGACACCCTCTTCCCCTGATCCTAAGTCCTTCATCTAGGACATTTGTCGAGTTAACCCTTGTCAATTGGCACCGACCGTGGGGACTTTGGGCGTTGGAGTCATGAATTCGACAGCTTTTTTGCTTCTAGCCAACAACAACTCGAAAGTCGACGGAAACTAGATATCCTTCGGGACCGTAGATTTTCAACTTCATCCACCAACCGTTACTCCAGTCTTCGCAAGCTTGGATCAGGAGATGGACCTGACGATCAGAAGTCTGAACTTTCGCGCTGGCTCTTTGGGTTCGACTCGCCTCTCAGATTTGACGAAATCGGATCTGTCGGCAGGAAAAACCACGACAATCACAATGTCAGAATCATCGGTAGGCTCTTCCAGCGAGGTAAACTCGCCGGTCAGCTTCGTAACAATGGAAAAAGAGAAGAGAAAATCGAAGAACTCAACAAACTCATGGGAAACCTCGACATAGGAGAAGCAATGGATCACTTGGATCTTTACCAGAAGGACTTCACCACCCGAAGCGGCGGTGTCTCCGGCAATATACACCAGGTATGCTTCATCATCACTGAAGCAGCAGAAGAAAATATTGACGCCGGCAACCTAGTAGTCGACGCACAGGGCAACAATCCGAGGAGCAGTAGTGGAAAAGAGAAGGAGAAAATATACGTCTCCACCGGGGAGTGGAGAATTATCATGTTAGCAATTAATCATGGCACGGATGTATCCGCAAATTCGAGGAGAGAAGTCTTAATGGGATATCAATATGCCCTGCATCAGCACAAAAAAGAAGCTGCACGTAGAGAAAAGCGAGCTTAGGAAAAGTCAGGAGAGCAATAGCGCATCAAGCAGATCATATAGGAATGAGTATAGTGAGACATCGGATTCTAGCAAAGAAAGACACCGCGAACCAAAGCATAGCAGGAGAAAAACAACACAAAGAAGAGAAGAAAAACGTGCAATAAGTATCAGCGTGCCATTATTAGATGAAGAGGAAAACTTCATACAGGAAACACCGGAAGCAGCCCTAGTGGCAGCACAAGCATATCTACTAACCACGCAGCCGGAACCCGGAGATCCACAAGAGCACATGCATCAAGCAGCCATAAAAAGTCTTGGGGTTATGGGAAGACAAGTTAAGGCAGCACTCCTCAAAAAAGAAGTCGACACATTACGAGGATCAGGGGAAGAAGAGTCAAAAGTACCAATCCTCGCAAAGCCAAATAAGCGACTCATCAGGCGACGAAAACCACAAAACACGAATAGACGATGCAAGAAATATTATAGCACAAAAGAGGGTGAACAAAGCATGCTATGCGTGGAATGAAGAAAACTACAAGGACGACAAAAAAGAGATGGGCGCACTATGCTTTATCTGAAGGGTTCGTAGAATGTGAGTACCCAAAGGATTCAAATTACCACACGATCAGCAGAAGTACGATGGGTCACAAGAACCTAGGCTATGGTTATCAGATTACCTTCAAGCAGTACAAATACTGGGAGGAACAAGAGCAACAGAAATGCAAAGTTTACAACTACACCTCACCGGTGCAGCACGGTCCTGGTTAAGCACCCTACCCAACGAGTCCATTGGAAGTTGGGGTGAACTAGAAAATCAATTCGCAAGAAATTTTTGTTCGACATACAAACATCTAGCGTCAATTGAAGAAGTCAAATCCTATATGCAGGGAAAGGGCGAGACTCTATGCTCATATATACAGTGGTGGAGTATAATAAAAAACTCCACAGAAGACGTCTCCGACGAGCGGGCAGTAGATGCATTTTCGGCTGGCCTTCGCCGTTTGGACCTTGTGGAAGAGTTAGGGAGAACAAGGCCCAAAATGGTGTCATAACTAATAGAGATCGCAAGCAGATTCGCCGATGGAGAAGACTCTTACGACAATAAAAGGGCGCATTCGCCAGGATTCGACAGAGCAAACAGGCAAAGGCGTAGGTCTCACAACGAGGATGGCCACGTAAGACGCAACCAAGTAGCCGCGGGGTACGAAAGGGGAGACGAGGAAGGAAACGAAAGTAGAGAGTACCAAGAAAAAAGCAGCCACAGACGATATAAGCCGAAATATTCTGACCCATCGGCAGAAGACATGCTTCATGGACCTTACCGCATCCACTATGCATACCTAGATGGCAAGAGAGTTTCCAATCACCTGATGAGAGATTGCAGGACGTTCCTAAGATTACAAGATGCAATGGAATTAAGCCAAGGAGCACATCAAGGAAACATAACATAGGGCAACGTAACCACAGGTCAATGATATCAAGTACAAAACAATGCAGGTTCAAGGGTCTACATATCCGCGATGATCCAGCCTGTTCCAAAATCCAAGAAAGAATAGAAAAGTATATCAAGGCAAGTAAACCTAGCAATATCGTCACCACCAGCCACCATAGAATATCTGCGATGGTCCGACCAAACGATCAGGTTTAGCAGAGCAGACCACCCAAGGAAAGTACCCAGGCCAGGACACGCGCCAATGGTGTTGAAGGTGCAAATAGGAGGATATGACATCGGACGGGTATTTATGGATGCAGGCAGTGGCATAAACTTAATATACGCAAGGACCCTGAAGGCAATGAGCATCTCGTTGGAATGGTTGAAGCCAACAGATTGCTCTTTTCACGGGATAGTACCAGGAAGTGCACCACCCCCTAGGAAAAATTGAACTCAACATTTGCTTTGGCGATAGCGGTAACTCCCGCAGAGAAAAACTAGTGTTCGAGGTGATGGAGTGGCCCTCGCAATATCACGCAATCCTGGGACAGCCAGCGTTTGCAAATTTCATTGCAGTTCCTCACTATGCATAGTGGCACTCAAAATTCCAGGACCTAAGGGGGTCATCACAGTACATGGAAGCTTTGAAGTATCAAACACCTGCGACAAAGAATTCAACAAGATGGCGCAAACCTTCGGCATGACAGCTAAATATGCAAGACTTAAAGGCGAAACTGATCACAATGTACTACCCGACGTCGGTCGATCCATGCCAGATCAGGCTTTCGACGCAACACAAGATTCTAAGAAAGTTCGGGTTCATCCCATGGACCCAAACAAGACCACTTCCATCACAGTAAACCTGGATCCCACATAGGAAAGCGCACTCATCAAGTTCCTCTGTGAGCGCTGGGAAATCTTTGCTTGGTGTCCTTCCGACATGCCAGGGGTTCCCAGGGAACTCGTCGAGCATGCACTCAATGTGGATCCAAAAGCAAGGCCAGTCAAGCAACCTCTACGGCGGTTCGATGAACCCAAAAAAAAACAATAGCAGCCGAACTACATAGGCTAGAAAACACAGGCTTCATCAGAGAAATCTAGGCATCAACGTGGGTGTCCAACCCAGTAATTGTTCCAAAGAAGAATACGGAGGTGAGACAGGTATGTGTTGACAACACGTCCCTCAACAAGCATTGTCCCAAGGATCCCTTTCCACTACCTCGCATAGATCAAATAATTGACGCAATAGTAGGGTGTGCAAGGCTTTCCTTTCTGGACGCATATTCAAGCTACAACCAGATCAAACTAAAGAAAGAAGACAAAGAAAAAACAGCTTTCATCACACCATACGACGTCTTTTGCTATCAAGTCATGCCTTTTGGCCTCAAGAATGCAGGAGCAACCTATCAAAGGATGATGCAAAATTGCCTCGGAAGCCAAATAGGCCGAAACATCCAAGTCTACATCGATGATGTAGTTATCACCACAAGAAAAGAGTAGGCTTTAATCACTCACCCAAAGGAAACTTTCGACAACCTCGACAGGTACAAGCTAAAGCTCAACCCGACAAAGTGTTCTTTGGGCGTTTCCGCAGGACAACTCCTGGGGTTCCTGGTATCAGCAAGCGGAATAGAGGCAAACCCCGAAAAAATTCAGGCGATACTAACAATGGGAAAACCAGCTAAGCTTCATGAAGTGCAGCAACTCGCAGGACGCGTAGCAGCGCTAAGTTGATTCGTCGCACGGCTAGGAGAAAAGGCCCTCCCTTTCTACGCACTCATGAAAAAGTCGGACAAAAAATTTGAGTGGACAGAAGAAGCAGACACAACATTTTCGCAGCTGAAAAAAGTGCTTTCCACACCACTAGTGCTGGTTGCACCAAAGGAGAGAGAACCATTACTACTGTACATCGCCGCTACACATCAGGTGGTGAGCACGGTGTTAGTAGTCGAAAGAAGTGAGGAAGGGAAGGCGCATGGAGTTCAACGACCAGTGTACTTCCTTAGCGAATTCTTATCACTATCTAAACAGCATTATCCACATTATCAAAAGTTAGCATACAGTGTGTTCACAACAGCAAGGAAGTGTGACAGTATTTCGCAGTGCACCCAATCATAGTGGTTAATGAAGCTCCACTATCAAACATAATGAACAACCCCGAAGCAACAGGACGTGTCTCCTTATGGGGAATCGAACTCTCCCCTCTGGACATCACGTATGAGAAAAGAAAGGTCATCAAATCCCAAGTGCTGCCAGACTTCACAGAAGAGTGGTTAGAACTACAAAACACAGGACCACCTAATCTGTCAAGTGTTTGGACAATGTACTTTGATGGATCAAAAAGGGTTCAAGGAGCAGAAGCAGGAGTAGTCTTAATATCTCCACAAGGAGACAAGCTAAAATATGTGATAAGGATCAGTTTCCCACAAGCTTCCAATAATGAAGCCGAGTACGAGGCCCTGCTTCACGATATGAAGATGGCCAAAGCATGCGGAGCAACTTGACTAAAAGTATTTGGGGACTCGAACCTCGTGGTCCAGCAAGTGATGAATCGTTGTGATGCCGTTAGCAACAACATAACAGCATACCAAAATTTGTACTATTACCTGGAGGGAACCTTCAACGGATGTGAAGTCTCGCATATCAGCAGAGCCAGCAACGAGGAAGCCGATAATCTGGCAAACACTGGGTCCCAATGCTTGCCCGTACCACCAGGAGTATTTTGGGAGGAAATCATCGAGAGATCAATAAAAGGCAGCAAAACCTCGAATCCGGGAGAAGGCTCGGGGCTAGCAAAATAGGAACAAAGAGCACAACAGAACTAGAGGAGGTCATGATGATTGAAGAAACTTGGATGCAGCCATACTTAGCATACATGATGAACAAAACACTACCCGAAGATACAGTGGAAGCACGTAGGATAATACGACGATCCAAAGCTTTTGTCATACTACAAGGAAAGTTGTACAAGAAAAGCATAACTGGCGTGTTACAGCAATGTGTCACCCCGTAGGAAGGGCAAGTCCTATTAAAGGACATCCACGCAGGAGTCTGTGGCCATCATGCAAATAGCAGAGCCATAGCAGCCAAAGCTTTTCGCGCAGGATTCTACTGGTTGACAGCAATAGAAGATGCAAAAGACATCGTCCAAAGATGTGAGGCTTGCCAAAGATTTGCATCCCGACCACACGCACCAGCAACAGAACTCCAGCCAATACCACTGTCATGGCCCTTTGCACAATGGGGTTTGGACATGGTAGGGAAATTGCACAAGTCATGGCCTGGAGGACATGTCTATATGTTGGGCAATAGATAAATTCACCAAGTGGGTAGAGGCAGCCCTAGTAACAACTCAGGATTCCACAGCAGCAATCAACTTCATCAAGTCGATAGTATTTTGCTTTGGAGTACCACACAACATCATCATAGATAACGGTATGAACGTCACGTTCAAGGAATTCAAAAGCTACTGCGAGAGTATGGGAATCAAATTGAAGTTTGCTTCTGTTGCACACCCATAGACAAACGGGAAAGTCGAAAAAGCAAATGGCCTAATATGCAATAGAATAAAGAAAAGGTTACTAGCACCACTAGAGAAAGCCAAGCATGCTTGGGTAGATGAGTTACCCTCCGTGCTTTGGAGTCTGAGAACTGCGCCTAATGCAGCTACTCAAGAGACACCTTTCTTTCTGGTCCATGGCATAGAAGCCGTGCTTCCAGTCGAAATTACTCATGAAGCCCCCAGAATTGCGGCTTACAATGAAACGACTTCTACTGAGGCACTTCAAGACGATGTCGATGCACTCGACGGAACAAGAGATGTGGCGCTAGCCAGAGCTACACAATATCAGCAAAGTCTGCAAAATTATCACAGTACTCGAGTTCGCCCCCGCTCCTTCGTAGTGGGAGACCTAGTTTTATGACTCAAGCAGGACGGCCATGGCAAGCTAGAATCACCATGGGTGGGACCCTACATAGTGACAGAAGTCATACCAGGAGGAGCGCACCGGCTACAAGATAAGAAGATAGGGAAAGACGAAAGCAACCCGTGGAACATAGAACAGCTTCAGCGTTTTTACGCATAGAAGACGTCACCAGCAAGAATCTACATCGGCAAGCATGAAAAACTTTGAGTTATCACCCTCTAAACCTAGAACATGAGGCCACAGGTCAGGTTTTCTTGGGTCGATTTTATGATATGTAAAGAGTGTGTCAACATTTTCCGCTCGGGGGCTTTGAACCTCGAGTCGTTATAAACAATATGAGTATTATTGAGATCTCGATATCATGTCTTCTCACGAGTAATTTTGGAGTTATCCATGAAAATAAAATGGATAGAGAAGCATACAAAGAAAGCACGACTAGCAGACAAACAAAAGCACATCGATGCTAAAGTAAAATACCTCAGAACATTGATAGTTCCCTTGGTCTCATAAGAAGGACGATAACATAAGCAGAGTTCATCACATATAATTATCACACAAGTCGACCAAAGAGCACAAACAAAAGGATTACATCAAGAGGAAGACAACATTTACTAAAAATGTACTTCTACTTCATACTTCTTCTGGCATTGCGTGCAATCGAAGATCTTCATGTCAAACTTTGACGTGCCGCAGTGGTAATTGAAAAGCATGAAGAAGTATAACATCCCAAGTTTTTGGCAAATTTTGGAAAAAAATATTTTATTTGTAATTTTATTGAAATTTCATGAGGACTTAAAACTTTTGAGTTTATTTAAAAGCTTTATTAGAAAAACTAATTCTAAACTTGCTACTTTTCCTTGAAAGACTTCTATGGTCTGTTTGGATGTTTGCTTTCAGGCTTGGCATTAGACATTGGTATCTTGCAGGACCGAATATCCCGAAATCAAAGCGTTTGGATGGCCTAGGTATTCATTTGATGCATTCGGGCTGAATATTGAGTTCCTGAGAGTTGTCCTACCGAGCCCGCTCCCAAATATAGAGGCCACGACCTAAACATTGAGATGCATTCGCCCTCCCTCGTCTGCCCCGTGTGTCGCTCGTCTGGCCCCAGCCCCGCTCGAGAGGAGTTGACTCACGTCCGACCTCGCGGAAACGCTCTAGGAGGTTGCTCGCAGATAGGATACTGCCTCCGCCGCCCCGCTCCTCCTCCACCTCTGGCGAGGCGGGGAGCCACCGCCTCCATCGCCCTCTCTGGCCCTCGCCGCTCCCCATCCCTCCCGCTCACCTATTTGCCCCTATGTTCTTTTGACATGCTGTTTGCCCCTCTTTGTACCGGTCACCTAGACGAACAGAGGAACGGGACGGTGAGCAGCCGACCACCAACATCCGGCCTAGGTACAGGCGCCACCAACCGAGCAGAGAAAAGGGACGACGAGCATCCGTTGTCTGGTGCAGGCCCGCCGCCGTCGTAGTCAAGAGATGTGCAGCAAGGTTAAATTATTCACGTTCTCTGCTTGATCGTGTGTAAGCAAGAGTGATTAGATTAGATGGATAGCAAGGTTAAATTATTGGTTCAAAGTGCACATAGATTAGATGGTCAAATCAGCTGTAGTAATTAAGCAAACTAGTCGTCAACCCGTGCACCTGCACGGGCAAGATTAGCTTATGTGTTTTCGTATATGTTGTATTTTTTATATTCAATCTTAGGAACCTTGTATTCTTTATCCATATAAATAACTCCTTTACTCAAGTGTATTTTTTATGACTACAAATATGTTTTATCCAGTATAGGATATATGAGTATAGATTTGCATTTTTTTGGGGGGAGGGGGTTAAAAAGAACATCAAGTAGCGGTCCTTTTTAAAATAAAAAATCCATAAATTATACATCTAACATACTCTATGTACTACTCCCTCCGTCCGGAAATATAAGATGTTTTAGGTTTGTGAAGTGAATGTATCTAGACATCTTTTAGTATATAGATTCGAGCGAATCTATACACTAAAAGATGTCTAGATACATTCACTTCATAAACCTAAAACATCTTATATTTCTGAACGGAGGGAGTAATAACTATTCACACTTCATCATCTATCTATGTCCAGTATATACACGCACCAACTCCTGACATTCATGTCCCCTCACTCTTCTATCTATTGAAATTGAAAAAATAAAGATTGACTCTCTAGAAGAACCCGTTCCTCTCAGTTTTGAGGTGTCCCCAATATCACTATAGGATCTAAAATTCTAGATGTTGTTGTGTGAGATGGAGAGGAGTCGTGAAGGAGATTCACGGAGCAATAGCTGTAGTTGGAGTCATGGAGGGGTAGCTCGCGGATGGTAAATCCACATCGCCGGAGGTCAAGTGAATATAAATTAGCCCACCTCACATTAAAACTCTAGTTCAAGATGTCACCAAATGTTTGATAAGCAATTCCAGTATCAAGGAAAAGCAAAACATTACAATAAACACTGCGCATACATTCTGATGCTTAAAAAATGTGAAGGGAACTATTTCTCATGTTACAAAAACAAATATGACCGATTTTAGGGTTTATTTCATAGATGACAAATAAATTTAATTGGCGACCTCAAATCTTTTCCCAGATTTCATAGATGACAAATTAATTTAATTGGCGACCTTATCTTTTCCCAGAAAGTAGAACAGAGCCAAGAGGAGTACTGAGAAATGGACCCTCCATGCCTATCTTCTACTGATGTGACATAAGAAATCTAGGCGATTTTGGCCGGATTTGATGAGAAATAAGACGGTTTGGAGAAACAGATTGGGATTACTGAGTTAAAAAAAAGAGATATGGGATTACTGACTTGTTGAGTCGGGGCATTAGTAATGGCCGACAAATTGAACAGTGTGCCCTTACAACGAACTACATCATCACCAGACCGCTTCAGCACCTCCATGGCATCCTCATCGAGTAGCATCTCCAGGCATGATATCCTCTTGCATCAATAACAATCGATCCAGAACAGGGCATCTTCTATCTCAGACACAATCGCCGACGGGGCGCCGCGAGATAATCCGTAAAAATATGCGTGATAACACCTCTTCCAAATCAAAATAGGACATGGATCATACATGGAAGAAAACATCACGTTGCTTACCTGAGATATCAATGAAACTTGTTTTGGAGCAGATTACGGACAACGTACGTGAATATGCAGCAAAATACCGCATGGGGAGCCATGCAATGGCTGTGTCAATCGGCGGCAGGCCAAGTAATTAGATAGATGCACTTCCTCTCGTATAAAACCTAGGAAGAGAAGACGACGCCCACATTTTTTTCCTTTGTTTTCTATATGGATAGACCAAGTAGCGCACGACTCACGTTGGTGTGTGCGTTCCACGCTTTATCCAACGGTGACAGAGACAATCGCAAATAGATCGGACGGACAAAAACTCGTAACTTCTAGGATTAATGTGGTGACTCGTTTGGTGCCTCCAATTAGTAAATATAAGATATAAGATTATTACTATTGTCTAGTTTTTTAAAAAAATTATAAGGTGAAGTGGCAACTTAACAGAATATTTGGTTGTGATTTTTTATGTGAGATATTTGATGTTGTACAGAATACATACATATATAAAACAGTATAATGATCAAATTTTTGCACAATTGCAATTCATCACTCCTACCATCCAAACAACATTCGGCATTCAACTCCAATATTTAGTTTAGGTTTGAATATCAAACACATCCAAACAGAAATATTGGCATTCGCTCTCAATATCAACATCCTGGGTATTGGACATTCGACCCAATACAATACCTAGCCCTCCAATGCAAACATCCAAACAAAGCATTAGAAAATGGAAGTTTCCAAAATACTATTTTGTGCCTATGCAAGCTTATTTGCAAAAGAATTATTTACAAAATGATTTATATAAAATAAAGTTTGCATTACTAAGAATGTTTTTGAAAATAAATTTCAAAATATTATAAAATATTTCCTCTGATTTCAAAAGATTATGTTGAAACCCTATTTCCAATTTCATTATGAAAGTAATGAATGTAAAGCCCCATGGGCCAATTCATAAAGTTTTATGAAAATAAAGTTTATCTTTGAAAAATGTAATTCTTACTGTTTTAAAACTTTGTGTTGAATTTTATGAAAATTTACAAATAGATTTGATCTGGATTGGAACTATTCTGAAAACAATAAAAGAAATAGAAATCAGAAAAAGAGAAAAGAAACAGAACAAAAAAATAAGAAAAGGGTCGGGGTGTCATTTCGGCCCAGCCCCGCTTGCGGCCTACGGCCCACCTATCTCAACCCCGAACCGGTACCGTCTCTCCTCCCTTCCCCCGTTGTCAGGCCATCTTCTTCCTCGCGTCAATCTCGCGGTGACCAAGTCCACATAGTGAATGCTTCCCCAACAAAATCCCCGGTGATTTAGGCCATTAAATCCTTCCCCGTTGGCCTCTACAAATCGCCCTGCTTCTCCTCCCTATTTCCCCTCTACATCCTCGCGAAATAGCGCCGCCAGGCCGATGAAATTCTTCGTTGAAATCTGCCAGTGCTGCCACCGTTCCTTCTTTGATTCGGCCGTCACAGCAAGTAGCGCCGCCCCTCTATTGAAGGGAATATGCCCGAGAGGCAATAATAAAGTGGTTATTATCATATTCCATGTTTATGATAAATGTTTATTTATCATGCTAGAATTGTATTAATCAGAAACATTAATACTTGTGTGATTAATAAACTAAAAGGTTCCTAGTAAAGCCTCTCTTTTATACTAGCTCGTTGATTAACCGATGATCAAGGTTTCCTGATCATGAACATTGGATGTTGTTAATAACGGGGTCATATAATTAGAAGAATGATGTGATGAACACTCACACCCATAGTACGAATAGCAATACGATCAAGTCATCAAGTTCATTGCTATATCAAACTCATACGAAATAGTTCTAATCCTCAGACCATGAGATCATGTTAATCACTTATGCCAAAAGAGTGCTTTGATGATATCAAACGTCACACCGTTACAGGGTGATTATAAAGGTTGATTTGGGTATTCTGAAAGTATTAGTTGAGGCTCATGGATCAAGAGTGGAATTTGTCCGACCCGATGATGGGAAGATATTCTCTGGGCCCTTCTCGGTGATATTGCATTGGAATCGCTTGCAAGCATGTGACTAGGTCACGGGAATGCATTATCACGGAACAAGTAAAGAGACTTGTCGGGAACGAGATCGAACTAGGTATGGTTGATACAAATGATCGGATCTCGGACAAGTAATAATATCGTGAGACAAAAGGAATTAACTATATTTGTTATTGGTTCACATGATCACTAGTTCATCGTTGAGTAAGTGCGGGTCATCATGGATTTCCAGATCCCGCTGATGATTATTGATCGGAGAGGAGTCTCGATCATGTCCACGTTATTCACGAACCGTAGGGTGACACACTTAAGGTTCGCTGACGCGTTTTGAGTGGATTTGAAACTCCGGCTGAATTATTGGACAGCACAGGGGTTGTTTCAGAAAAGCACCAAAACTATTTCGGTATATCGAAATGACTCAAGGGGGTAAATGTTAATGTTTGTTAATTGATTGAATTAACAAATATTAAAGAAATAAAAATGTTTTATTAATTCAAGAAGTGTGGATTTTAATTAACATGAATGTCATGCAAAATTAAAATGGGGGTTACTCATTTGATGAGGGGGGTTACCTTTCCATGAAGGAGGGGGTTACCACCACTATGAAGAGGAGAAAAGGGGGAGGGGCTGGCCGCACCCCTTATGGGTGGCTGCCCCCTCTCTCCTATATATATGTTGGACATGCTCCTCTTCTCCCAACACTTAGTTGCTTCCATCCCCTACCTTGTTGCTCCACACCATGGCTGTTGCTTAAGCGAAGCGCTGCCGAAATTGTTAGCCACCAACACTTGGAGAAGTGGAGGAGGAGGAGTTCCGGCGGATCCCTACTTCCGCTGCCCCGCTGGACCGAGGGCATGGAGGTCGTCATCGAACCGTACGTGTATCCGAGTACGGGGGCGCCGCCGGTTGTGGCGCCGTGTACACGATCTCGTGATCGTCAAGTGAACCACTACGTCGACTACGTCAAGTGAACGACTACATCGACTACGTGCGTTTTCCTCGACTCTCCATCAGCAACGTTTGTGCGGGAACGTAATCCCCGTTACCGGTCTTCGAGGGTTAGTTAATCGTTGCTACCACCTCGTAGAGTTTTCTTGGCTAGTTTATGTGTTCATGCGTAGGAATTTTTTTGTTTTCTATGCCACGAACCCATCAGTGGTATCAGAGCCATCTCTATGCGTAGTTGGTATGCACGATTAGAACACATGGAGATGTAGGCGTTGATGATCATATTATTGCTATTTTTTGTATTTTGGATCATAGTGGCATAGTGGGATTAAAGCTGCCCGAGACTAACCTTACGTGACCGCGTTCACGAGACTTGTCCCACACTTGACATGCTTCGGCATATGTGGCTTTGCGGGTGCACGTTTCTCCCACTATAGTTATGATCTATTTTACAAAGAGTTGTAAATAATATTTTATCACCGTTGTGGTTACATGTTCGTAGGTAAGAACGGTTCTTCCTAGAAAGCCCCAAACCACGTAAAATATGCAAGACAAATTAGAAACGTCTAACTTGTTTTTGCAGAGCATGTGATGTGATATGGTTAAATTGTTTATGTTACAAATTATATGCGATGATCCTTTTTGTAAGTTATAAACAACCGGCAGGAGCCATATGGTTGTCTTTACATTTAAATGGCCTGCGTGCCGAATATATATATCCAAGTGATATATTGTAATGGAGGAAGACAACCAAGGTGGCGCGCCATGGACCTTGGTGCTACGCCGGTGGAATGATGGAGATCATGCCATGACGCACAAGATGGAGATCGAATGCGTGAAGGACCATATCATATCACATTATATATGCATGTGATGTTTATCCTTTTATGCATCTTATTCTGCTTAGATTTGATCGCGTGGTAGCATTATAAGATGATCCCTCTCACATAAATATCAAGATAAAAATGTGTTCTTCCATAACATGCACCGTCAAGAAAGTTCGTCGTTTTGACACACCATGTGATGATCGGGTGTGACAGACTCTACGTTCACATACGATGGGTGTAAGACAGTTTTACACACGCAAGTGCTATGGTTCTACTTGGCGAGCCTAGCATGTACAGACATGGCCTCGGAACACGAACCGAAAGGTTAAGCATGAGTCATATGGTTGATATGATGAATATGGTGATGTTCGCCTTTGAAACTATGCCGTTGCACGTGATGATCGGTTGCGGTATAGTGAATTTGGTTCGTGTAATCACTTAAGAAAACTAAGAGGGATATTGTTTTTAAGTGGGAGTTCACTTAGTAATTTTGAATTATAGAACTCAATTTATTATAAACTAAATCAAAGTGAATTTGCATAGTTTGTTGTAGGCATTGGCATCCATTTACTACCTTGCGATTAGCTATAATTGAGATAATAGATCTATAGAATTCTGGATGTTAACTTTACAAATTGGTATCGTATTGTTTGAATGCCAATCTAAAGTTTAAAGTCCTATTGTAAACTTTTAGCAAACCTTGTTTACTCGATAAAATTTAATAATTAGTATTAAATCAAGAGTAACAATTCCAGTGTTAGTATCTAAGTATCACCCTTGCCTCCATGATCCTTGATATTCAAAAAGTTGTTTTCAGTATCAAGGTTATCTAGGAGCTGAAATAATTGTTTCATAATCTATCATGTGTGGAAGATATTTTGATATCTGAAACAATGTTTGGTTGCAATGTGATAGAGTATAATTTAGTAAGACACATGTTCTCATATTGTATGAGAATTTGCGAAGATTAGAGACGCTAGCCGTCTAGATCTCCTAAAAAGGTTTTGGGAACTAGCATTATACTCACAATTCATCCTCATGAGCTATAGTAGCTTGATCATGAAAGTTGTCATGATAGGTTGAATAAAAGATGTCAGTAAAATGTTTACTACATTAAAAGATTACTAAAGAATGGAATTTGGAAGAACGCCAAATATTTGATTATGGTGATCTACTTCAAAGTGTGAGTCCAAGGGTATTAGTGTTTGACTAATCATGCCTTGAACTATGTGCCATGTGAATGGCGCCACTATTGATGTTGATAGATTCTTCTAGAAGGAAAAGAATTGCTAAAAGAGAATCCAAAATTTATTCTGGCGGAAAAGAAAAGACTGGAAATGGCCAGATTAGGTATATAGAAGATATACATGTTATGGTTGTATTCGTTGCTTGTTAAAACAATGTAGTTCTTGGGTATTTGATACTAAATTGGTTGGTATGAACTGTCATACAGAACAACGCAATACAAGGACTACAATGGCCTAATTAACTAGCAAATGAACATGGGATGATTCTCATCGAAAACAAATAAAGTGTTATTGTGTTTCATTGGAATTAAGCCTAGCCTTCAAGATTTGTTTGAATAATTGTTATTTTGTTCTGGTATTATGAGAACAATGGTTGTTCAAATTATTATCGCATTCATAAAAGATGGATGAACGCTTATCTTGTTGGAGAAATCACATCCATGACACTGATGCTAAAAATGTCGCAAGACAAATGATTATAAGATCACTTATGAGTGACACCACCGTTTAAATCATATTGGAAAGTAAACATGAAGAAACTCCATGTTCATGGAATTGTGGAGTCTTTTGATTTCGAATCAATTGACGCTTGTGAAAATTTCCTAGAGATGATTAAAACTCCGTTTGTAGGCCAAACAAGAACGGACGACTAACTTATTGGATATTGTAAATATTGATGTATATAGTCCATTATGTGTAGCCGTGTGTGGTGGATCTTTGAACTTCATCTACTTTAACCAAGGATTTGAGTAGATATATATGTATATTTACTTGATAAGGAAAAAGTATGAAATATTTGAAAAATGTTCAAAGTATTTCTGGATGAAGTGAAAATCATTGTAACAAGAGAATAAAGAATTTATGATTGGATCATAAAGGAAGATATTTGAGTTACAAGTTTAGCAAACACACCTAAAAGTTGAGGAATTGTTCCATAGACTTGTATTTCCCAAAACACCATAGGAGTATGGAGTGTTCGAGAGATGAAATCAAACTTTGTTTGACATTGTTGGATCAAAGGTGTCGTCTATCAAACTGCCATTATATTTTAAGGATAAAGCTTTAGAGACTACCACTTTTACACTGAAAAGAGCGCCATCATGATCCGTTGAAATGACACCATATGAGATATGGCATGGGATTAAACCCAAGTTGTCTTTTCTAAAATTTTGGTATGCTGTTTACAACCAAAGTCGGATAAATACTTCTTTGTAGGTTATCCCAAAGTAACTGTTGGGTATTCCTCCAGAACACCGAAGACAAAAGTGTTTGTCGCTGAAAACGTCAAGTTTCTTAAGAAGGAATTTTTCGCGAAAGGTTAAGTGGGAGGACAATAGAACTTTGATTGGGTTATTGAACCTAAGCTATATGTGCTGAGTAGCGCAGCGCTGGGCAGTGTCCCAGAGGCAGCCACAATGCGCATGGATGTAGTACCTCAAAAGTTGTGGTCACATAGGTCAAACTTCCTATTGAACCGCGTGAGTTGGGTGACAATCAAATAGTTGGATTTGAGAATAGATCATTATTGTTTGACAATGATGAACCAACTATATGCAAATAAGCGATGATGGGCCCTGACTCTGTCAAATGGCTAGAAGCCATAAAATCCGTGATAGTTCCATACACGAGAAACCAAGTTTCTAAACTTGGAAGACCCTCAAAAGGCATGAAGCCTAATGAACGTATTTGGATCTATAAAGACAGACATGGATGTTTAACATCTATGAAATAGTTGACACATCGTTAAAAGAGTTTATGATTGTGTTCAAGGAGTTGACTGTGACAAGATTTGATCTTTCATAGCGATATTTTGTCTGGACGGATTACTGTAGCAACGACTAAATATGCCAAGTTTGGTATATGTTAGTTGAACAGACAAGACAACATTCTTCTAATGGAATGGTTACCTAGGACATGTACATGACATGGTCCAATGGGTTTTGTAAATTCAAAGGATGCTAAAAGGCATGCAAATTTCAATGGTTGAAGTAAGCATCGCGGAGTTGGAATATTCACCGTGATGAAATAATTAAAAGGTTTAGTTTCATCAGAGACGATGAATATGCTTGCATTTGCAAGAAATTAAGTGGGAGCGTTGAGACATATTTTCTGTACATTATGTAGAAGACATATTGTTAATTGGAAATGATGTATCTTTTATTGACATAGGTTAAGAATTTCATTAAAATTAGATTTCAATGAAAGACTCAGGCAAAACCAAAATATTGGGTCACGATGTCTATGTAGATAGATCGAGGTGCCAATATGGTTGTGCCAAAGTACATAGATGAAATATTGAATGAAGTTCAATATGGAAATGACGAGAAAAGTTCTTGCCGCATGGAAGAGGTTAAAACAAGATTCAGGTGTTTTTGACACTTGATGAGTGGAGCCACATGAATGATTTGATCGATCATGTATACCATGATATATACATATCCAGATATGTCCTATGCTCTAAATGTTATGAGCATATACCAGAGTGATAAATGTCATAAGATGATCACTGGACAATACAAGGGATATCCTTATGTGCTTTGGAAGGACTAAGGATATATATTATGACAAAGTGACACATAGTTCATTATAAAGTGTTACATTGATACTAAGTTTGTCACAAGATACAAATTAAGTTTATCTCAATTTTAGCTATACTAGTCGTCAACCCGTGCTACTGCACAGGCTAGTAATTAGTACAATTCCATCATGAGTCATATCTCAAAGCTTTATATAATTATGACCTGATAACCTACATCACACACCCTACGTATAGTAATTTTGGATCTACTATTTGATGAAAGATGAAGTTATATATGCTGATTCTCAAGTTTAGTGTGATGAAATATAGATGTGTACGAACAACTATTTGATAATGAAACCTACTGGCGTTAATCCACAGATCATTCGTATACGCACGCCAGGTCTTTCTAAAGTTGCCACTATCAAATGTGAGGATTTATATCAGTCAATCAATAATTATTAAAACCTGTAATACAAAATAACTATAAAGAAAGATATAAATTTATTCATAATAATCTTGCCAATGGATAACTTTAAAAAAATATTGAGTGATGAAAGAATAAAATGGTTTTGAATCTCACCAAGCGCAGGCCGTTCCTAGTCCACCTCTCTAGAGCATCACCGATCATATTTTCTTGCAGATCCAGACCAATTTCCTTTCATCATCATGAATAAAACATTATTCTGTTCACACACACCTCTCCCACATGAGCGAGTTGATCTGCCTCCTTCAAAGCATAGTTTAAAAAACCGAACCGGTGAGGTGACTGGCTCACGGGTTCACTGATCCAACCGGTGGCTCAGCTGGTTCAATAGCGACAACAAACCATCAAATTTAATAAATAATTAAGTTAATTTTGAAAAAAATTAGCATCGAGTCATATATTTTGTGTTTTCTTTTATAGTAGATCACAAACTAAGTGTAGTAAGTGTGGTATTAGGCCTTACGCGGGGTATTTGGAGCAAGACTCTAGGTTTTAGGATCATAATCTCGCAAAAACACATTATTTTTATGCATTTTTTGGTTTTTAATTAGTTGGACCAGTGACTCTTAAAAAACCAGTGAGGACTTCGGTTTAGAATTTTTTTTGGGTCAAACAACCGAACTGGTTTAGTTTTTAAAACTATGCTTCAAAGCGATGCCTGCTTACAATAATCTCATTAGCCTGAAGAAGAAATATCTAAGGCTTGAACTCCTTGAATGGTTTTCTTTATCTCAACCTAAGATGTGTCAAATGGATAGGTCGTTACTTCTAGACACCTTTTATAGTATTTTTGTCTCTTCATACTTCCTAGATTATCATGATGACTATTATCTCTAGATCTTCAGGAAAATGACCATCCTCGTGTATATATTTGTCCTTGCAAGGTGCATGCTAATAATGTATGAAAATGCATGCAGGGATGCAACACGAAGAACATGAGTAGATATCTGAATTTTGAAGCACCGTAAGGCCTCGCTTGGAACGTCTTATAAATATACCGTCCGCCCTGGGTTTTCCATTGACAGCGTAATTCTAGCGTGGGCATCACAAGTCCGTGAATTTCTCCCTGGATTTTGACTAATATACGACGTGCCAAGCGGGTCCTAAAGGAAAAATAATAATCCTAGATAAATGAATCTGGGTAAACCATGGAGAGGAACTCTTACTAAAGTTTCAATCGTATAATTCTAGTAAAGAATATGTGTCAAATGGAATGGTAGTTACCTCTGGACCTTTTACAGTATTCTTGGAGTAGATGATCATGACTATTTTATCTATAGATCTTCAGAAAAATGACCGTCCGCACGTATATATTGCTCCTTGCAATCTGCCTGCAGGTAATTTTTGGAAAAAGCATGCATGGAAATATGCAACACGGAGGACATGGGTAGATAAAGTTTAGGTAATATTTGAAGATTGAAACACCGTTAAGGAAAAATAATTTAATATAAATTAACCTAGGTACACCATGGAGAGGTCTTCTTACTATAGTTTCAATCGTATAATAATCCTAGTAAAGGATATATGATTTCACCGTGGGGTAACACCAGCAATTAGCGGGAGATCAACATGGTTGGAATCAGCCGGTGCCGTGAGACAATTACCATAGTGTGCAGCTTATGGATCTGATTAGGAGAAGAAGTGCAATCTGTACCTGAGATCAGCCGGACTATTAGCAGATTGATCTAGCACGCTTGGTCGCTACTGCCGATCGCCGCGCATGTAGGCATGTGACTATAGAGAGTCGGTGGCGAATTTTCCCATGGATCGACCTTGCACCTGACGCTACAAAATTTATTGGGCGATTGTTAACATAGTCGCTTCTGCGACATCACAACGAAATTGCAAAAGGCTGTTGTATTGCATGCCCTAGCGAGACGGGGAAGGACGACAGGAAAATAGGAGTCACGATTCATATCGTCAGCTCGTTGCGTGGAGGATACGGACACATCATCCAACGGTTTTAGATTGATCATCGGTTAATTGGATGGACACTATTTAATAACCTCTAGGATTAACGTGGAGCCTCCTACGGTGCCTCCAATTAGTAAATATAAGATGTTTAGGTGGCACAATGTAATGGAAGTAAGTTCCATGATGGATTTGGATGAGTTCCAAAGTTAAGACATTGTGATGGATTCTACAACAAAGGTTGAGTATATGGCTGCTTTAGAAGTAGCAAAGGAGGGCATTTGTGTCAAGAAGTTTGTTATCAAACTAGGTGTAGTTCCAAGCTGGCTATTACTATGAAGATCTATTGTGCGACAATAGTGACAACATGATTTTAGCTAAAAGGAACTAAGGTCTCACCTAAGGACCAAATTTATACCCAACTATCTCATTTGAGAATGAGTGATGCGTAGAGACGCAAAGACATGCAAATACACACAGAGCTGAAAGTGTCAGATCTGGAGATCAGGTTTACCACATGCAACACGTACATATAACATGTGAATGCCATAAGTGTTATATACGCAAGTATCAACTAGATTATTGACTCTAGTGCAAGTGGGAGACTGAAGGGAATATGCCCGAGAGGCAATAATAAAGTGGTTATTATCATATTCCATGTTTATGATAAATGTTTATTTATCATGCTAGAATTGTATTAATCGGAAACATTAATACTTGTGTGATTAATAAACTAAAAGGTTCCTAGTAAAGCCTCTCTTTTATACTAGCTCGTTGATTAACCGATGATCAAGGTTTCCTGATCATGAACATTGGATGTTGTTAATAACGGGGTCATATCATTAGAAGAATGATGTGATGAACACTCACACCCATAGTACGAATAGCAATACGATCAAGTCATCAAGTTCATTGCTATATCAAACTCATACGAAATAGTTCTAATCCTCAGACCATGAGATCATGTTAATCACTGATGCCAAAAGAGTGCTTTGATGATATCAAATGTCACACCGTTACAGGGTGATTATAAAGGTTGATTTAGGTATTCTGAAAGTATTAGTTGAGGCTCATGGATCAAGAGTGTAATTTGTCCGACCCGATGACGGGAAGATATTCTCTGGGCCCTTCTCGGTGATATTGCATTGGAATCGCTTGCAAGCATGTGACTAGGTCACGGGAATGCATTATCACGGAACGAGTAAAGAGACTTGTCGGGAATGAGATCGAACTATGTATGGTTGATACCAAATGATCGGATCTCGGACAAGTAATAATATCGTGAGACAAAAGGAATTAACTATATTCGTTATTGGTTCACACGATCACTAGTTCATCGTTGAGTAAGTGGGAGTCATCATGGATTTCCAGATCCCGCTGATGATTATTGATCGGAGAGGAGTCTCGATCATATCCACGTTATTCACGAACCATAGGGTGACACACTTAAGGTTCGCTGACGCGTTTTGAGTGGATTTGGAACTCCGGCTGAATTATTGGACATCACAGGGGTTGTTTCAGAAAAGCACCGAAACTGTTTCGGTATATCAAAATGACTCAAGGGGGTAAATGTTAATGTTTGTTAATTGATTGAATTAACAAATATTAAAGAAATAAAAATGTTTTATTAATTCAATAAGTGTGGATTTTAATTAACATGAATGTCATGCAAAATTAAAATGGGGGTTACTCATTTGATGAGGGGGGGGTTACCTTTCCATGAAGGAGGGGGTTACCACCACCATGAAGAGGAGAAAAGGGGGAGGGGCTGGCCGCACCCCTTATGGGTGGCTGCCCCCTCTCTCCTATATATATGCTGGACATGCTCCTCTTCTCCCAACACTTAGTTGCTTCCATCCCCTACCTTGTTGCTCCACACCATGGCTGTTACTTAAGCGAAGCGCTGCCGAAATTGTTAGCCACCAACACTTGGAGAAGTGGAGGAGGAGGAGTTCCGCCGGATCCCTACTTCCGCTGTCCCGCTGGACCGAGGGCATGGAGGTCGTCATCGAACCGTACGTGTATCCGAGTACGGGGGCGCCGCCGATTGTGGCGCCGTGTACACGATCTCGTGATCGTCAAGTGAACCACTACGTCGACTACGTCAAGTGAACGACTACATCGACTACGTGCGTCTTCCTCGACTCTCCATCAGCAACGTTTGTGCGGGAACGTAATCCCCGCTACCGGTCTTCGAGGGTTAGTTAATCGTTGCTACCATCTCTAAGAGTTTTCTTAACTAGTTTATGTGTTCATGCGTAGGAATTTTTTTGTTTTCTATGCCACAAACCCATCATCTATGGTATAAACCATCTTATTTCGAACTTCCGCATCCTCCTGACCCCTCTATTGGTCCTATTCTGCAGTGATTCGTCAATGGAGTCCCTGCCCGAAGCTCGCCGTCTCCGAGAGCTCTCCGTCCGCTCGTAGTCGCCGAAGGGGACCACCCTGGGATTCGAAGATCAAGCACGCGGCCTCGCCGGGCCGCGCCGTGCATCGTCCACATCACCATAGCCTCTGGACACCTCCAAAGCATCGCCGTCATCAACTCCCTACGACGCACCTCACCAGAAAACCTTGTCGTAACCCTAGTCTGGTGAGACTACTCTCCCTTTTCTCAGTGACCGTTGGATCTAGATCTGATGGGCTAGATTAGGTCACTTAATGAAAGGGTACCGTTAGATCTGATCCGCTCAATCTTCTTTAAATCCTACGGCCATAACGCCCGGTCCGGCCGAACTGGTATCGGCCAGTTAAAACACGCCACGTGTTGGCCCTCTATTCAATTAGGAATTCAATTTACATTTTAAACTAGAAAATGCCCGAATCTTTGAAAATTCATATCTTCTGATCTGTAGATTCAAAAATTGCAAATAATATGTCTCCGGATTCGTAAACATGTGTAGAACATAATTGTGCAAAAAAATTTGTCTTTTGAACTAGTTGAAAACATTCAAATTCAAATATGTGAGTTTGAGTATTTATGATATAGTTCAAATTCTATAAATCTTTTTCAATTGATTCTTTTTGCAAATGGATCATATTGTTGTCCTCTGTCCATTAGAATCACTACACAAATTATTTGAACCAATTTTCTCAAGTGTTCAAATTCAAATGATGATTTGAGTATTTCCTCTCTAGATTTAATTCTACAAATATCTTAGGCATAATTCCTTTTGCAAAATTGCCTACCTTGATAATGAAAAAACCACCAGAATACTTCACACACTCTTTACACTTATTCAAAAGTCAACTCCACTAGTTCATCCTTTTGCAAGCAATAGTTGTGTTTCCGAGCACCTTGAAAAATATCAAGTCCCAATTCTTATTGTGCACTTTGTGCTATTCGACTACTGTCCCACCCTACAAATGGTGTGAAATATCCTAAGTCCTAATGACCACTCAACTCTACCATGACTTAGTGAAAAATCTACTCTCTATCCTTGCCCAAGTGCAAAACTATTAACTCCATCTTACCAAAATTCTTTTAAGTATTTTGACTACCCCATCCAACACTATGGCATAGAAGTTTTTCCATATCAAGACCTTGGAGAAGAAGTTGAAGAGAAGACAAGGAGTTGAAGGCAAAACAAGAAGTTGAAGAGAAAACAAGCAGATGAAGGAAAAACAAGAGAGATCAAGAGAAGAGAGCCCAAGTCAAGAAGATGAAAGTGACAAACCTCACCACTTAGAATTTACCCATCCAACTTCTCAAACCAAGCCTAAGAATATCCTTAAGCTATTTTTGCTAAGCGTTTGACACTTCCTAACAATTTAGAAAACCCCCATCAATCTTTAGAAGTCCTTGACTAGCCATTCTCTCCATCCATATCAAGTCAACCTCATGCCACAATCTTTTGTCCAATTATCACTAAGACAATTGAAGACTAAGCTAAAACAAATAAACACTTTTGTTGTCTTGTTTGATTATGTTGCTTTGAAAGGTGTGTTTATGTTGTGTTATTTTCTATCTTATAGTTGTACGGAGAGCTACATGTGTTGATTAAGAGAAGTACAAATCTTTAGAAATTACTAAAGGCAAGTGTCATCATCTTGTTGTCCTACTAAAGTTTTGTCACTTGTAGCTTTTCTTGTAGAAGATGCATGAGTAGGTTGTTTAAGAGTTTTTGTCTTAAGAGCTTTGCTAGGTTTTGCTTAAGTCTCTTTGGTTAGCCTTTGCATCTCCTTAGTAGAATTGCTGCCTGCTACCTTGTCTTACACTTATGTTTTTGGGAAGGGAACTTCACATGTTTTGGCTAAGTGTTGAAAAACCTTGTTTTGAAAAACTAAGAAAACAACTAAGTTAATGAAACACCTGGGTGGAAGTGGTAAGATAGATTATGTTGAGTGGTTCCCTGGGGTCACATCGTCGAACCTCTGAACCTCTAGGTGTATCGTACTTGTGGACGGCCACCCAGGAACAAAGAGATTGGAGACGTTCAAGTCGTGAAGCTTCCAGTGCAACCATGAGTCATATGGGCTCTGTCTTGACTAACTAAGTTGTGAGAACTCAGCCAGACGGACAGAGGGTGGTAGATGATTGTAGGATGGAGAGCGTCCGGGTTGGTCTGAGGGATTGCTTCTGAAAGGTCTCGTCTTAGTCTTCACTTGGCCATTTGAGCAAAATGAGCATCATGGCAAAAGGGGTTGACTGAGTCTTGTGGGAAAAGTGCACAACCTCTGCAGAGTGTTAAAACTAAGTACTTAGCCATGTCCCCGGTTACGGACAATTTTGAGCGACATGATTTTGAAGTTGTTCAAGAATCTCCTCATCCTAATTTCTTAAATTAAAACTTGTGGGGTGAACTGGGAATATGGCAATTGGTGCAAGTGTCTATCGGCTAGCAGGTCCCGTGCCATTTCTATGTGCATGTGTCTGCAGGGGTAGGTCACCCAAACCAAGTTGTCCATATGTAGTAATTGAGGATTCGACAATTGATGTAAGTGTCTATCGACCAGTATGTCCCGTACGATAACTATGGCCTATGTCTACAGGGGTAGGTCACCCAAATCAAGTTGTCTAGCATAAGTTTTTGTTTTGTGAAAATGATAGGATAAAATTTGCTTTACGCAAAATAAGCGTGAAGCTACACCTAGCCAAATATTCATTTAAGTTTTAGGCTCCATTTGTGTCCACCAAACAATGATATCTTGCCAATATAATTCAAGTGTATTGACCCTTTGTGGCTGCAACGTTTCATGTTGCAGATTTTCGATGACAAGTAAGGAACGACAGGGTTATTAGTCTATCCGCAGCATGTTTGCCTGTGGCACATGAAGAAGAAGGACTCCATGCTATTTTTGATTTTGTTGTAAACTCTGATAGCTTTATGCTATGAGAATTGTAAAGTTTCTTTATGTAATTTTTCTGGATCATGCGATGTAATAAAATGACCTTTGTTTCTTGATATTACATCTTAAACTATGTGTGCTAGCATTTGATCTAGGGACTAGCACTGAAAATCACAGAGATCGTCATCTTTAAAAGGTGAGGTTGCTACAAGAAGCCTTGATGCATGTCATGATCCTTTGCAAACTGAGGCCAGTCACCCCTGAAATACATCTCGCCGTGGCCATCATAGTACACCTCCACCTCATACGGAGTACCCCCACCAGATTCTTTGCGAAGGATGGCTTCACGGAGCTCATGTCCATCCATGAATTGAGTGAACTTGAGCGGAACACACTGCTGCTCACGGTATTGAGCACCAGCGATAACAAAGAAGGAGAATAGATTGACAGGAGGAGGAGGAGAAGCATTGCGAGGAGCAGTGTTTGCATCCACAACTTGGTGAGCACCAGAAGAGGAAGGCTTGGGCTTGTTCTTACTCCCCAATGGGCGGCCGGGGCGTCACTTCATAGGCATGACAGACGACGCCACCACCATGGAAACGTCCTTGGGCTTGTTCTTACTGTCACGCGGACGGCCGTGCCCATGCTTCTCTATCACGGCACTGGTGTCTAGATCGATAACACCGGCATTCGCCATCAGAAGATCTGCTTGGCAAGCAGGAAACCCTAGACAAGATTTGGAGGGTGAAGACAATACGGCGGAGGAGATCTGCGGTACAGGAATTAGGGTTTTCCCCGATGAAACAAGGGGCCCTTATTTATAAGTTACTATTAGTGGGCCTTTGCAAACTAAAGGACCAACAAGATCATGGGCTTAAAATATTCCGTCAAAAGTAATGGAGATAAAGGAAGCGAGAAGGATTCAATAAATTACAAAAAAGAAAAAGCTGTTCGAAAGAGATATTTGAGTCTATAACAGGCTGCAAGCACCCCCTTATAGCCTCGGGGGCTACTACCATTGGGAGCGCTAGTCGTGCACCCGACAAAATTAACACAATAATAATGGAGTTGAGCAGATGAGGTGATAGTATGCTTGAGCCTATACTTGAAAAACTTTCAACTATAGCCTCGAGGGCTACTCCCACCGGGAGCGCTGGTCGCGCACCCGATGAAGAATTACTTCGAGAAGAGCGAGGAAGAAAAATTCGAGTCCATTGTCAGTGTCAAGCACCAGAAAATAAACTCGACATTTCACTCCCATCGGGAGAGCTTTGCGACTTGTTGAAACAACAACTCAAAGATTTTTGACAATGAAACAGTCAAACAAGGCTGAACTAATTAGAATTGTGATTCTCGAGTTGCGTCATCGCGACAAAACTTGAATGCCATGATAACAATAAGATCATGAAGGTAAGACCCCAGGATCCGTCCTGCGTGGCCTAGTATACGCACTTGAATGCGCTCTGCTAGTAATTTTCCGTATCTATGATGCGAAGAAAAATCCTGATGGACGCACTGGGTACCCTGAGAATTACTAGAATCCTTTCTTTGTAAGTCCTAAATGTGGCAAAAGATTGGGTTAGACCAGGTACCAAACTCAAGTCCAGGGGCTTAAGTCTGAAGTAGATAGCTAGTTTCTGCTCCGGCAGTTAACCGGTTTTCTGATCCGTCAGATAAGCCAGGCTTGTTAACCAAAATCCCCTTGAGAAATAAAATGAATTGTTTAAATGAATACAGGGAAAAGAAGAAGTCAAAGATTGACTAAGTCGAAGATACGAAGATTTGAGATTCCACCCAAATCTACAATTCTGGTAGAATCTCGGGGGCTACTGACAAGGGTATAGCCAATAGAGCCCGTTATATTTGTACCCCTGAGGACCACTAAGATAGGCCCAGTCATAGTCATAGTCGAAATACGAGTTGGTATCATATACAGACACTGTAATTTATATTGAACCCAAACGGTTCCTTGAGACCTGGCCACCTATATATAGGGGCCAGGAGAGGCCGGCCAGGGACAGATTGAGATTGAGCCAATTGAGTACCACGCTTATTCTCGATACATGCCTTGTTTGACTAATCTTTACCTTCGAGTTTATCCGACGCCCTCTTCCCCCGATCCTAAGTCCTTCCTCTAGGACATTTGTCGAGTTAACCCTCGTCAGTAATGGTACAAACTTTAGTCATATTTCTAGCAATCTCATCTTCTCTTTCCCACCTAGCATGCAATTCTGCTAACATCCTAACATTATCATCAACTCTAACTTGAATGGCATTCAAAGTCTTGCTTTCTTTCACATCATGAGGCATAACCTTTAATTTCAGAAGTTCAACATCAAAAGCAAGGCTATCAACTTTAGAAGCAAGAACATCAATTTTACCAAACTTTTCCTCAACAGACTTATTAAAAGCAGTTTGTTTACTAATGAAGTCCCTAAGCATGACTTCAAGATCAGAGGGTGCACTCCTATTGTTGTTGGAGGAATTACCATAAGAATTACCATAACCATTACCATTAGTAGAAGGATATGGCCTATAATTGTTGCTACCAAAATTATTCCTATAATCATTGTTGTTGAAATTATTATTTCTAATGAAGTTCACATCAACATGCTCTTCTTGAGCAACCAAAGAGGATAAAGGAACATTGTTAGGATCAATATGCGCCTTACCATTAACAAGCATACACATAATGGGATCAATCTTATCACTCAAGGAAGAGGTTTCTTCAACAGAATTTACCTTCTTACCTTGTGGAGCTCTCTCGGTGTGCCATTCAGAATAATTTACCATCATATTATCAAGGAGCTTTGTTGCGGTGCCCAAGGTGATGGACATAAAAGTACCTCCAGCAGCTGAATCTAGAAGGTTTCTTGAAGAAAATTTAGTCCTGCATAAAAGGTTTGGATGATCATCCAAGTAATCAGTCCATGAGTGGGACAATTCTTTATCAAAGATTTCATTCTTTCCCAAGCTTGAGCAACATGTTCATTATCAAACTATTTAAACTTCATTATGCCACTTCTCAAGGATATAACCTTAGCAGGAGGATAATATTTTCCAATAAAAGCATCTTTCCATTTAACCCAAGAATCAATACTATTTCTAGGCAAAGATAGCAACCAATCTTTAGCTCTTCCTATCAAAGAGAAAGGAAACGATTTAAGCTTAATAATATCTCCATCTCTATCCTTATATTTTTGCATCTCACATAGCTCAACAAAATTATTGAGGTGAGCAGCAGCATCATCAGTACTAACACCAGAAAATTGCTCCTTCATAACAAGATTTAACAAAACAGGTTTAATTTCATAGAAATTTGCCTCAGGAGCAGGTGGCTGATACATCTCAAACATATCTATAATTTTTGATGCTCCATACTTGTTTTTACACCATTTGCTTAGTGTTTTGTTACACTTTGTGCCATTTTTATGCATTTTCCGGAACTAACCTATTAACGAGATGCCACAGTGTCAGTTCCCTTTTTTCTGCTATTTTTGTGTTTCAGAAAAGTTACACAGGAAATTTTCTCGGAATTGGACGAAACAAAATCCAGACATCTAGAATTTTACTGAAGCTTCCAGAGAACCGAAGAGGAGACGGAGAGGGGCCACAGGCTGGCCACACAACAGGGCCACGCGGCCTAGGCCCTGGCCGCACCCCCTATGTGTGAGGCCGCCTCGGTCCACTTCTGACGATGCCCCTTCGCCTATAAAGACCCCCCGATGGGAAAAACCTAAGTACCAGATCACTTTTCCAGAAGCACATCGTGATCTGCCGCCGTCATCAACCCGAGATCGGGAGGGTCCAGAAGCTCTTCCCGGCACCCTACCGGAGAGGGGAATCGCCACCGGAGGTCTTCTTCATCGCCATGCTTGCCTCCGGCGCGATGAGTGAGTAGTCTACCTTGGACTATGGGTCCATAGCAGTAGCTAGTTGGTTGTCTTCTCCACCATGTGCTTCATGTTTAGATCTCGTGAGCTGCTTTACATGATCGAGACTACCTTTATGTAATTCTACATGTTATGTTTGTTGGGATCCGATGAATATTGGTGTTATGATTGAGTTGATGTGCTGAATATTATCTTATGTTATCTCTATGTTGTTTATGATCTTGCATGCTCTCCGTTGTTAGTAGCTATCTTGGCCAAGTAGATACTAGTGACTCCAAGAGGGGGTATTTATGCTCGATAGTTGGGTTCATGCCTCTATTTAATCTGGGGGAGTGACAGAAACCTCTAAGGTTGTAGATGTGCTATTGCCACTAGGTAGAAAACAACATTCTTATGTCCAAGGGCATATGCTTTGTTTACATTACACACCTTGCTTAATGCAGTTATCTGTTGTTCGCAACTTAATACTTGTGGGGTTCTCGGATTGATTCCCCACGGGTGGATTATTAGTCATAGATGTAGTTGGATGGCAGTCTATGTATCTTGTTGTAATGTCCAGAGTAAATCTCGTAGTGATCCACTAGTGAACTGTGGACCCTGGTCCTGTTCCCTTTACATTGCTATCACCTGTTTACTTTACTCGCACTGTTTACTTTACTCGCATACTACTATTGCTTTCCACTCGATACGCTCATTCCTTTGTTTACAGCAAACCGGTGAGATTGACAACCTCATCGTAAGTTGGGAACAAAGTACTTGGTTGTGTTGTGTGCAGGTTCCGCGTTGCTACTAGTTGAAGACGCCCTAACACGTTATCGTTAACGGCGCCCTTGTTGGAGTGTCAGTAGGCTAGCAAGCATCACCTTCTTGAGTTTGGATTTTTCCTGGATACGATTAAACCTTGGTTTCTTACTGAGGGAAAAGCTTGTTGCTGTACTCATCATACCTTCCTCTTGGGGTTCCCAACTGGACGGTGATTTACATTAACACACCGTGCAGCATCAAGACTCTTTTCAGGCGCCGTTGCCGGGGAAAAAGAAGACTTCTGCAAGGGGAGTTTCGCACGCACATCCTTTACTTTTTTTAAAATTTTGCTTTACTTTATTTTTGCTTGCATTGTTTTATAAAAAATACAAAAAAAATTAGTTATACTTTAGTTGTTATTTTTGTTGGTCTGTTATTGTCTTGCTTTATCATGCTTTCTATCAATGGTTGGTTTCCTTGAAACTAAATCTTTTTGGCAAGGTGGGTTCACAGAAGAGCAACAAAAATATTATGAGGAACACCGCTTGTCACAAAAAGGGAAACACATATGGGAATAAATTGATAAATTGTATATCATTGCTAGAAATGTGTGCTCTACTTATAATGTTACTTATTGCTTTGATAAATCTTGTTGCTGTAGGAGGTATAAACACCTCCATTTTCAATGTGAGTATAATGATGATGTTACCATATCTTCTTATATTAATGGAAATTATGACTTTTATGATGTGGAACAAATTGAAGAATTTATTGCTTGGAAGGGTGCATTTGAACTTGCTTATTTGCTTGAAAATACTGATGATGCACCTTATAAATATGAGGTTTATTATATACTTAAATTTTGCTTTGATAATTACAAGGAAGGAAATGGCTATATTCTTAAATATCTTAATAGATGCTCTCCAACGAAAGAGACTAATCCCTTGAAGGAGCCTATGGAAGAAGAAATTGCTAAAACTGGAAGCTCATTGGATGAAAAAGAGGAGGAGAGCGATGATCAAGAGGAGGAAGAATGGAGCTACCCATGTCTACCTCCCAATAAGAGTAACTCTTTAACTAATACCTTATTTGATCGCCCTCCATGCTTAAAGGAGGGTGAGTGTGATATTTATATTGTTGAGTTTGGTCATGATGCTACTAAAAATTATTATGAGAGAGGAAAATATGGTTGTTGGAATTTTCATGTTACTAAAACACCTCTCTTTATATTGAAAGTTTCGAAGTTGCTCTTATTTTATCTACTCATGCTTGTTACTATGTGCTTCTTTGATTTATTTTCTTACAAGATTCCTATGCATAGGAAGTGGGTTAGACTTAAATGTGTTTCATATTTGCTCCTTGATGCTCTCTTTTGCTTCAATTCATATTTCTTATGTGAGCATCTTCTCAAATTACGGAGCCTAGCTCAAAGGCGTTAAAGAAAAGCATTCTTGGGAGATAACCCAATGTTTTTACTTTCAGTTCTTTTTCTTTTATTTGAGTCTTGGATGTTATTACTACTGTAATGACCTCTCCTTATCATTTTTATTTCGTTTTTGTGCCAAGAGAAGCCTCTAATTTGAGTGAGGTAAGATTTGGGGATGTTGCTGTCCTGAAACAGATTTCGGTGCTGCACCGTAAAAATTCGTGAACATTCTCTGTATATCTTTTGGACCAGTGATTTCTTGTGCATATGCCCCAGGTTATATCCAAACTTTCATTAGTTAACACTTTTTGATTTGAGCAACAGAAAACCCTCTAAAAATTTGACCTTTGTCAGCTATTCTGTTTTGACAGATTTCTGCCAATATTTGTGTTTTTCGCTCGATCATTTTCTTTTTGAGTTCTTTTGATCACGGAACTTTTGAGGAAGTTGCTACAGTAGTATATGCTTTATATGTGGTGGTTTTGAGTTGAAACCTGAAGCAAAAGGGGTTGATTCAATGTTATGCTTACACTAATGTTGCTAATAGAGTTGTGTTGAGTTTTGTATGAAGGAAGTTTTCAAGTGTAGGGATTCGAGAATGATGAGATGAGTTGAAGAATGGACAAACACTCAAGCTTGAGGATGCCCATGCACCCCAAGAAATATCCAAGAGGTACAAGCGTCAAAGCTTGGGGATGCCCCCGAGGCACCCCTTCTTCATCGGCAAAAATCAGGTCACCTTTCAACACACTATATTTTTATGGGATTTCTATTTTCGTGCCCTCGGGTCCTTAGTTGTACTCAGTTTTTCCCAGCTCCTTAGTTTTTCCTTAGTTTTCCCCAAGCCCTTGTCTGAAACCCTCACAAGGAGCTCGGACGGGAGAAATCCCGTTCAGTTGACCGTTCCGTGCTGACGAGTGGGGCCACGTCGTGTGGGGCCGCGTCGTGTGGGGCTGGTAGAAAGGGACCGCGTGGGGCAGGACGAGACCGTGTTTGGTCATACGAGCGGAGCGGGGGCTGTAGCGTGTGGGTCCGTAGCGTGTGGAGCCGTGTGGGTCCGGGACGTGGGCACGAGTGGTTTCTCTCTCTTTTGCCCAGATTAGCTGTTTTCAATGCACCTTTTTCCTCTCTCTCGCTTGATCTCAATCATTCTTGATTGCCCAAATTGGTAGCAAATCTAGAGCAGCTTCTCCTTCTGTTTTTTAATGCTATTCATTTCTTTATGCCTTCGTTTTTACCCAATCAGGTAGGAAATCTAGGGCACAAATCCAGAAAAAATATAGGATAAGCTGCATACAGCAGCCAACATAGCATAGATATATTCATGACAGATCCAACAGTACTACCGATAGATCCAACATAAGCTACATTTTACATGAATTTAAGCTGCTTGGAGGCCGCGCAGGTGAATCCCAAGTGCTTTGTGTTTGGCCATTAACGCATGCACGTTCACGGTCGTTCCAACTCTAGCGCCGCCAATGGCTCTGCCAATGGATTCAGCATGGTTCACCAGGCAGTTGAAGTCGGTAGCGCGGAGCCTCCTGTTGCAGAAGGAGCACCTGTAAACGCCTCGAGCAAAGTGGCCATCGTAATGGCCGAACTACAGCCTCCTGAGGACGTGATGAGTCTTGGTGTGAAAGGACTCATTGTCGCTGTCGACGTCACTGCTCTGCACCTGTCACGTAGCACCAAAGATCGTGCAAAAAACACTGAGTCAATTGCAACGATGATGGAATAGAGAGTGAACAAAAGATCATGCATGATAATATGGGCACACAAAAAAGAGGTAGCCTCAGTTACATTGGACACACTTATATTCAGGATTTGAGTTACCAAACCAAAGTGTCGTCGTGGTGAAACAACATATGCCATAGGATGGCTTAAATGGGGGCCGACTAGATGCTGGAGGATTCGGGAGAGGGGAACGAGCTAAAGAGCACGACAGAAAGAGACACTGATCTACCCAGGTTCGGGGCTCTCGTAAGGAGATAACACCCCTACTCCTGCTCTACTGATTGTATATATGGATCGGTGTAGTACACAACAATGGTGCTTCCAAGCTCTCTGCTAGAGAAGGAAGATGAACTGCTAAGTGTAGGAACACAGAGTGACCAACCAACGTCCAACCCTCTTGCTAGGACTCCCTGTGCCACCTTATATAGTGGTGGCCAGGGTTACAACGGTCATACAAGACCACAAGACAAGGGCTACACTCCAAACAGGAGCTGGTGGCGATGGCAGAGACCCTTGACTTCGCCCCTGATTGCTCTCGATGGGACGCCATATCCCTGTACCTTGTACCTCTTGAACTGTGGCCTTACCTCCGTGCGGTAAGCTCGTACTTGTGCACAGTGAGGGTAGGTAACCTCCACTGTGCACCCTGCCATCTTACTCTGCTACCATGCTTGGATGTTTTCTTCCTTGATTGTAGGGATGTGACACCTTGGTTGACTTAAGCATCCCGGATATGACCGTTGGCCATACCCAGGACTTATATGCCGGACCAACGACCTACGAGGGTCGGGTAATCCGGCCTCCCCTGCTCCTGCACAACACACCAAATAGTTAGGCCGGCATATCTGAGTATATGCCGGCACACATATATCAGTATTCCGGCTATGCCGGCATATCCAGACACCAGCCGGGATACACATTATATGCCGGCCTGGCCGATGCTCTCATATTCCGGCCAGGCCCTTCCTTGATAACCCGGCACAAAGTCAATCATAAGCCTTGTGTCTTTCTACTCTCTTGACCCTACCGGGGGTCATCCCCCCGACACAAAGATCATGCACAACAAATCTGTACACACCAATTGTTCACTAACCAAACCCTGAATCAATTTGTGCCCAAATATTCATCATCATCGGCACAAATTAACCGGATGGGATTGATTACTCACATAAGTTAACCGAATCTTAAACAAAAGCAAATCACAAACACTAATAACGCAAGATCTAGAACTAGGAACAGACGAACCCTAATAACGCAAGATCTAACACAAAAGGATTGAACTAGGAACAGACGAACCCTAATAACGCAAGATCTAACATAAAAGGATTGAACTAGGAATAGACGAACCCTAATAATGCTAGATCTAACACAAAAGGATTGAAATGGGATAAGAACAAGGAAACAAAGGGTTACCTCTAGCTCGTCATCGATGATGCTGGTGTCGTAGGGGTTCTCCGGCGTGACGTACGGCACTAGTTCGTATGGGTCCCAAGCGACGGGAGCCTGGACGGGGGCCTGGACGGGGGCGACGGCCGATGCGCCGATGGCTACGTCGGAAGCAGCGACGGGGGCCTGGACGGGGGCGGCGGCCGATGCGCCGGCGGCTGATGCGCCGGCGGCTATGTTGGAAACGCCGACAATGGGCATCTTATTCTTCTCCATCGCCGGCGGTTTTCTTCGAGGATTTTTCTTCGGCTGTGGAGAAGATGATGGGACAGGAGAGGCGGTTGCAGTGAGAATGAGAGAGTGGGCGAGCGTCGAGGGAGAGAAAGAGGGGCTCTATAAAGACGAAGGTGGCATGTACCGCAACACGCGTCCACTATGAACGGCTGCAGCGTGCACCGCGACACGAGGCTAACCCTGGGACGTTTGGTGTACTCAGTTATAACCTCGGGCCTTATACAATTTTTTTATCTATACTCAGTTTTCCCCTCTAGTACTTAGACTGGCAAGTGCAATATACTCAGTTCTACCCTCAAGTAGCTGGTCAACAGAGAGTCAACAAATGAGATTAACATAGCTAATTGAGTCATTTCATGCACACAAAAAATCCAAAAAAATGAAAACATAGTGGCACCTACTCATGGAGTCTTCCTACGCAACCTGCCACCTTAACAAACATAGATAAATCAAGTTTTACCACAAATTGCCACTTCTCAGAATTACTAGTAGCTATGAAGATGCATGGTTTTCCACTCAAGCCCCTTTGCAAAACATCTTCCCCAAAACATAGTTTGTCTAAATGAAGCCATAATTGTCACACTCATGTATATTTGAATTGCAAATAATTTGATGTAGCCCAATATGAATTATATTGTACAAAACACGCATTTTTCATTTTGTAATTCTTTTGTTTGAATCCCTTAGTCTATTTACTATTTACGTGCCTTTCTTAGTACTACTCAGTTTTGCCCTCAAGTATTGTCACAAATGCTCACAGAAGCCTAAACTTATCCTGATTGGTTGAGCCGTTGTCACACGGATCGACTCCACCAACCGTTGATCCACTGATCTAACGGGCAGTATACCCCTCTCCGTCTCTTCATGGCCACCCCTCTCTCTCTCTCTCTCTTCGTGGACACCCCTCTCTCTCCCTATCGGTGGACAGTGCCACCCCTCCATTTATGTGCAATAATGAGTTTGCCACGTAACTATATTCCCTCTATTTATGCATTATTTTCCACGATCTAAAAATGTTAAACTAAAAAGTGGTATAATTTTGGTGTAAACAAGAGACATACGTATTTGCGGATTTCGTTGAATGCATTATTTGTCACCCCTCTAACAATTATCAACTCTCTTTAGCATTCCTTTTCTTTTAGGGAATATAGTTTGGAATATAGTTTGTGGTATAATTTTGGTATAAATATGAGGCATACATATTTGAGGGATTTTGATGAATGGATTATTTATCACCCCTCTAACAATTATCAACTTTCTTTAGCATTCCTTTTCTTTTAGGGAATATAGTTTTGGTAATTTGAAACGGCCCAAAAGTGGTATAATTTTGGTAGAAACATGAGACATACATATTTGGAATATTTGGGGGATTTTGGTGAATGGATTATTTATCACCCCTCTAACAATTATCAACTTTCTTTACCATTCATTTTCTTTTAGGGAATATAGTTTGGGATATAGTTTTGGTTATTTGAAACGTCCCAAAAGTGGTATAATTTTGGTATAAACATGAGACATACATATTTGTGGGATTTTGGTGAATGCATTATTTGTCACCCCTCTAACAATTATCAACTATCTTTAGCATTCCTATATTCCCTAACACTTATTTTTTTTAGTAATTTCGGTGAATGCACACACTAACTTTGAAAACAACTACAAGTACATGTAACTGAATACTGGATTTGTAACAAGGGATCCCTTGTAACAACTTCTAGCGCCTGATGAGCAATGATAAGAATCCGATCGCAATTATACAACAAAAAAACAACCAGCCATCAGATTATCTTGCTTCTTCAACTCGATCAGCTGCCTTAACTGCTTGTTCATTTTCTTCAGTTCTCCCTTCACTTCCACCAGTTCTGCATTGGGAGCATTAGGCATAATCGGAATGGCCCCTCTCTCCGCCGCATTCTCCATAGCAAGTCCCCCCTCCCAAATTGCGCTCCCCAATAGCGCCAATTGATTCCTGCAATTTAAGCCTCTGAACGTACACATCGATCCACTCAAAATACCTGCATTTCTTCAGGATCTGAAAACAACAACGTGAACCCTAAATCCCAAATTCGAGGGAATAACAAGAAAATCGAGAGAAAACATGGCAATTGGAGCGAGATCTAACCTTATCCCCCTCTCTATATGGCAAGCTCTCGCATGCAAGGAACTCACGTCCATGGTTGCCGTTGTCATTCATCTTACAGATCGACAGCTTCAGAGGCTCCTGACGTGGGCAGTCAGGGCATCTTGTCAAAGGCACGGGTCCATACTGCGGCCATGAAGAATGGGAGGTCAAAGAGAAACTAGACATCACTCGTCTGCCGGAGAAGGGCTGCCGCTGGCGGAGAAGAAGAACAATGGGGCGCGGGGAAAGAAAGGGGAAGCAATGGCACGGGCACGGGCATGGGGCTGGCTCGGGCTCCCATTTTGCAACGGTCACCTGGGTAAGCTATGGGTCTGGCGCGCTAACATGGACAAGTTGTGGGTCCCACGATGATCTGGATAAGTGGAGACGTGTCCACTGCGGGGCACCAACAGCGGCCCCACTTGCCAGCACCAACCAACGGTCAACTAAACGGGATTCCTCCCGTCCGAGCTCCTTGTGAGGGTTTCAGACAAGGGCTTGGGCAAAACTGAGGAAAAACTAAGCGGCTGGGGAAAACTGAGCACAACTTAGGACCCGATGGCACGAAAATAGAAATCCTATTTTTATTGCTTCATGCACTATACGTTTTTCTTGGAGCGTCAGTTGTTTTAGCTTTCAGTTTTGTTTAGTTTTGTTTTCTTCAATAAATGGTTGGACCCCAACAAATTTCTTTTGGAGAGGTTGCCTTGCTTTTCATTTGCCAAGAACACTCCGTTTTCACTCTTATCGTTTCAACGAGTATTTTCTTTTTCTAGAACTGCGTTTAGCTTTCGATTTTTGCCTTGATTTGTATTCAGATCTTGTTATATCTTTGCATCAAGGTGTATTTTGACCTCTGGTCCATGTTGGTTTTCATCAAAAGAGTTATTTCAAAAAGGTTTGAATGGTGTTGGAAAAGAGAAAAAGTTTCATGCAAAAAAGTGGTACAAAAAGGAGCTTGTGTAGACTGCGGGCTAGGCTTTTGCATGTCGTGCTTGATGTCGTTTTGATAGTATGCTTAGTGGTTTTGCTGTAGCATGACTTGTCTCAAATAACTGAGATTGCTTAATGAGCCTTTGAAAAAATCATGCGTTGTTTTAATTATTTGGAAGCATTAATTTGGTTTTCTCCTTGATGCTTTATTTGGGTTGACTTGGCGCATGCTCACACATGTTGGACTCATACAAAGTCGCCATAATCCTCTATGATCATTCAGTTTTTGACTTTTGATGCCATCTTATGCTTCTTTTAATGTTGCTTTGTTGCTTTGCATGATTATGGCCGTTATTGCTCTCTTAGTTGGTCGCTCCCAGTCTTTTGCTAGCCCTCATTTTGTACTGAGTATGAGCTCTACTCGTGCATCCAACTCCTAAAAACCAAGTTTGCCATTGTGTCCACCATACATACCTATTAGCAATTTGCTATTCCAAAGTACATTTGACTTGCTTTTATCTATCCTTCAAATTAAACTCTTTTTGGTGTTATGCGAAAATTGGTCAGTAAAGCTCTCATGAACCTGATGGCACACTTTACTTTTATCGCTTTAAAATTTTGACATTGTGGCTCTCTTATGTTGAGTTGTTATGCTTGCAAGTTGTAAGTTGGAAATTAGCCCAGCCATGTCGTCATGGGGCAAGCTTTCAACATTGCACTATCTTTCATTTGAGTTGATATCGTGATCTTTTGTTTATGGATGCTCGCGATGTGAAATAAGTTGGGAATCTTGTGGTGTCATGGAGTTTTTATATGTGTTAGGGAAATGCCTGGGCTGCTAATCTAAGCCATGCATAATTCATGGTGGAAATTTATAGCATGCCCATAGTGGACATTCGACGACGCATCTCACAATAAAAAGCTATACTAATGGTAAATAAAAGAGAGGTCGAGGTGTTCATTGTCTGTTTGTCTTGTTATTTTGATGTGGGCTTGTCCCATGTCATCGGGCAGGAGGTACCCCGTTGGCGGTTCTCGATGATACATATATATTTACATTGACAAGAGCCTGCTTGGGACTCTAAGTCGAGTAGCATGAGGTTTGGTATTCGTACTTCACGGGACACGAGGTTTTCAACTTATGATTTGTCAAGCATATGCTTCATAATTGTACTCGCATTAACTCTAACCATTCAAGATGCTTATGATGGGGGCTGTCGTGGTTTCGTCAACAGATCTGCCATAGAGGTAGGGGTATGGCGGTTTGTGGAAGGGGGTGAACATGGAGGAGCGATCCAGGACGGTGGTAGCACGAGTTTACCCAGCTTCAGATCCCGCAACGGTGGCGAGACCCTACATGCTGCTATAATTCACTATATGGCAACAAGTGCTCGATTACAATGATGAGGTTGGCTGTTTCGCTATGCAATTGGCCGTAAGATTGGTCTGATGCCTCAAGGGCTGCTCCACGCCGGGCTTATAAAGGCGCCTGGCGTGGGCTACACGTTGGTACCGGAGCGGATACAACTTGGAGTCCTAGACTAAGTCCTGCGCGTACGCTACAAGGTCACCCGCCATGGGCCGTCATCCGGATCCGCCATAAGCTCGCCGCTAGTAGCCCGCCATGGACCTGTCTCCGGATCCGCCATAAGCGCCTGCGTCCAGTACCGCCGTGCCAACTTCAGCAACTGGGCCGCCCGGTATGGCGAATCCGCCATACCACCCCTGATGGGCCACCCTGGCTTGCTGATTTAGGACTACGTCGCTGGTATACCTATTTGGTATATCCCCAACAGTAGCCCCCAGGGAACTTCAAGATTGCCATCTATATCCGCCATGCTTGTCCTTGATAGGTCATTTCCGCCATAGCTCTTCTTCACTGGGATGGCGGTTATCTTGAGGTTCCTTCTTCCATCTATCAATCCGCCGTAAATAACAGATCAAGCGACGTAGTTATCTTAGCGAGATTTTCGGGATCCGTTGGATCATACCGTTGAAATCCGCCGTAAACTTCGGCACACAGTTCCTTCTAGGGCAAGATTTACAGTGCACGCACTGTTTTCACCAAGTTACTTTTTTACCCTTGGACACGTGTCGCCAGTTTAGGGTTTCTGCGACCAGGATGAGCGGTGGTGATGGCGGGCACGAATCTCGAGGCCCGGGGTCTATATATACCCAGGCCTCTCACCCCCGGCCGGTCACCCCTTCATTCACCCCCGTCGCACTCTCTCTCCTTAGCGCCGCCACGAGAGCTTCGCTATCTCCGGCGAGCCACCGCGGAAAACCTCGCCGCCGGTAGCATTTTCCGCCACAAGCTGGCATCGTCTTCCTCGTCCTCGCTCGAAGTTTTAGAAGTCATCACCGCCACGCCACTTGCCGCCATGGAGCCTGAATCAGCTCGCGAAGCTTCCAAGTCCGAAGCTGCTGAAGGTTCGGTGCGGTCCTCGGATACCGAGTCCGCCATACCCGAAAACTCAGGAGGAGACTAGGACTCCTGCAATCTGAACGAGGAAATTCTATCTTCCTTGGAGCGGGAAGGCCGCATAGCTGCTAAGGAGGCCTCTAGATGGCGGGTTGAGCCTGGTGAAGCGATGCCGACTCCTTCAGATGAAGAGGTTGTTATGCTGAAGTCACATATTGATCGTGGCCTCAGCCTTCCGCCATCCTACTTCCTGAGGGAAGTTCTCCGTCATTACAGGTTACAGCTGCACCACATTGCTCCAAATAGCTTCACTGCTCTAGCAGGTTTTGTCGCGCTATGTGAAGGATATCTAGGCATCAGCCCACGCGGAGATTTATTCCGCTTATATTTTAACATCCGCCATAACCGGGACGCGAACGGGAATCCTCGCAATTGCGGGTCGATCTCCTTTGTTCCCCGGCACGAGAAATCCTACCCCTACATTATCCCTCACGATTCTGCTAAGGGATGGCGGGGTTCCTTCCTTTATCTGGCTAACCAGGCCCCTCCTGAGAGGAAGTTCGGCCTGCGGTCTTTTACTGATGGCCCCGCCGAGGAGCAGGATAGCTGGGGTGTCATGGATGACTTCACAATGGACGATGAATGCCAATTATGCTCACGGCAGATTTCGAAACTTGTCTTCTCTGGACTGACAGGTGCTGACACCATTTACTGCTGGATCTCACGGCGGATTCAGCCTCTTCAGTACCGCCCAACCCTGATGTGCGAGTATAGCGGAATAGACGATCCCCAGCGCTATTCCAAGGAGGAACTGTCCGCTGAAGAGATCGAGCTTCGGATCCGCAGCATCATTAAGGTGGGGCGAGATGAGCCTCTGAAGCTAAAAATCCCTATGTATGAGAATGGCAGTTGTCCAAAGGTAAGTGCTTCTCCTTATTCCGCCATAATAGCTAATTTTCCTTGAATGACTTCACATTTCTCCGCAGCTTTCTTCCCTGCCACCCTCTGAGCTGAGCGGTCTTGTCCGCTATCCCCGGACGAAAGATCTTACTGACGATGAGGACGAGACATCCTCGTCTCCCAAAAGACAGAAGGTGGCGGAAGAAGAGGTAGTGGCGGATGATCCTGTAGTGGCGGTTCCTCGTGGCATTCGCGGTGCTGGCGGGCGCATTCGTGGGATGGGCAAAAGAGTCATCTCTCGCCATTCGTCCCCTGCCCTTCGCGGCCATCTGGACACCGTGCCAGAACATTCCGCCACTATAAATCTACCAGAGCGGAAGTAAGTATAATCATAATTCGCCTTCATACCATGCATAACTTTTTCTAATCTATCTCTTCTGCACACAGAAGAAGAAAGGTTTCTGGCCAGAAACCTCAAAGGACCAACCCATCTCCTGCTGCCATTCCACCTACACCAGACGCTCCTGCTCGCCCAACTGGGCCCTCCACCTCCTCTCAGCATACCAGCAAGGTGGCGGATGTTCCAGAGAAAACTGCTGAACCACAAGACCGCCCTGCTAAAGGTGCTAGGAAAGTAAGTTTTAGCGGAAAAGCGATCCAGATGGACACAGGGGCTGGGGAGGCCACGAAATGGAAGAAGAAATCAGAGGCGCTTTTCCGCCTTGACAATATGCAAGAGGAGGCCAGTAACCATGTGTCATCTGCAATGGCGGCATTCGTTCAGAGAACCAGTCTTGTTAAAGAGGTATGTACTCCCAGTAGCCCCCGAGCGCCATGGCGGATTCGCAAATTTAATCCGCTATGGGGCTCCAAAGTTGACTTATGTAAGTTTTTGAATAACTTAGCCCTCGAGCGCTGGTAGTTCACACAGTGCTCTATAGAGAACTTAATTTTCATACTGAGTAGCCCCCGAGCGTTATGGCGGATAATTATCCAGCATAAAGCTCTTAGAAGACAAAAGATCAGCATAAGTAGCCCCCGAGCATCATGGCGGATAATCCTTCATCATGATGCTCTAAGAGTGACTAAAAAAAAATCAGTGAGTAGCCCCCGAGCGTTATGGCAGATTAGTATCCGGCATAAAGCTCTAAGAGTGACTAACACTTCAAATTTTGTCATAACTACAAGAAGGTGGTGGAGGACCTGGTCCAGGTCGTCAGCTCGCAGGAGAAGGAGCTGGCGGAGAAAGGCGCTCTTGTGGCGGATTTGCGGCAGCAGCTTGAGAATAGCGGTAATCTACCTTAAGTTTCCTTTATGCTTATTCAATCAATGCTGAGCTGACAAGATTCCGCCATGCAGACGCTGCCAAGCTCAAGTCCACACTTGAGGGGATGAAGAAAGGCCATGCCATTGCGATGGATGGGCTGAATGAACAGCTCCGGAAATCGCTGGCTGAAAACGCCACCCTCGAGAGGCAGCTGAAGGACCAGGAGAATCAGGGCAAGAAGAAGGACAAGGAGATAGCGGATCTCCGCAAAGCCGCCGCTGACTTTGAGAAGCGGCGTGAAGGTTTTAATGAGCTCCTTCACCACTTCCAGGACAACTTGCTAGGTACCACTTCTTATAACTTGTTTTTCAATTTTTGCTATGCAATACGTGACGCATCTTCTTATTTCCGCCATGCAGCTTCCTTGGGGCAAAGCGAGATGGACACCGCTGAGGGCTTGCGCATGGCCACCGACGCAGCGAGGAAGGAGCTTGATGGCCTTCTCAGCGCTGGTCGCCAAGCGTGCGGGAGCCTACAGATAGCGGGTTCTTCCAACCTTTCCGCCATCGCGCTCACACAGAAGCTGCTGCTGGTGCCAGGGCTGGTGGCGGACTGGAAGCTGTCCTCTGCTCGGGGTGGTGCCAGAACAGCGCTGACCTTGGCGAAGGCCCACTACCCCGAGATGGACCTGGACCAGCTCACCTCCGGCATCCCTGAGAGCGGCGAGGACGGCGCGCCGGTGGACGAGGCCGCCATCCGGCAGAGCGTGCTTGGATACGATCAACTGTGCGCCCTCGGCACTCAGTTGAACGTATACTATGAAGCATACGAGCTGCCAGGGTCGCCAAGCCAAGCTTCGGCATCCGCCTCCGCAGCTACAGCAGGTGGTGATGGCGGCGATGAGGTGTCCTCCAAGATTCCGCCATCCTCTTGAGATGTGCCCTGCAATATGGCAGGAAAAATACTTTGCATCAATTCGGCCCCTGAGTGGGTCTGTAATTTAAACTTAAACTGCATGTGATGTGTCTGCACTGTGACTGATCTGCTTGTGGCGGATTAGTGGAATGCTTGTGAACTTTTGCAGTTTTTTTTTATGAAGTGGTTTAATTGCGCGAAGAAACTGCCAGGCCTAGTTTTATGCAACTTGCAGTTTTTGCCATGCCCAAAAAACAACACTTTGAAAATTTTTCACGCGTAGGATTATGCGATCCGCCATCCGGCTCTCTGTGCTTGACTTTTCGTGAGATGGCGAAATCTTCGCACGAACAATCCGCTAGGGCGACGATACTTAATAGCAACCGTCCAGAACCCTGAGCAGATGGCGGCTTAGATCGTCAAAAAGTCACTACTCTGGAATCCACACAGAGAACATCGAATGAAGATCAAAACATAAAAAAGCTACGCGGACCGCTTATGGCGGATTTAAAAGATGCGCAAGTGCAGAGCACAATTGCGCAAAAGGTTCTATACGATCTAAATGAACAATAAAGGAGGTAAAAGACTCAGAAAAAATCAAGAGTGAACCAAATGCTTTATTTCATTGATCATATAGAGGTGCCTGTTACATAGCTAGAGAAGTGCTAAGTGTAGAAAGGACGTAGCTGTGCGATGTTCCATGGACGATCTGTCTCGTCGTAGATATCGTCAGGGTCTCTTCGTTTGCGCTTCTTACTTCGTCGCTTATCTAGCTCGCGAATATCAACGAGGTAGTAGGAACCATTCAGTAGAGCTTTGCTGATGACGAAGGGTCCTTCCCAAGGCGGGGATAGCTTGTGGGACTTCTGCTGTTTCAGGCGTAGCACCAGGTCACCTTCTTTGAACGAGCGTTGGCGAACTCGCCTGCTGTGATAGCGGCGGAGATTCTGCTGGTAGATGGCGGATCTCTGGGCTGCTAGGTCACGCTCTTCTTCCAGCAGGTCCACAGACAGTTGTCTGGACGCTTCTGCATCTTCTTCCTTATAGGCCTCGACTCTTGGAGAATCATACTGAACATCACTTGGCAAGATTGCCTCTGCTCCATAGACTAAAAAGAAAGGGGTAAGGCCGGTTGATCTGTTTGGTGTGGTCCGTAGACTCCACAGCATAGATGGCAACTCCTCTGCCCAGGCTCCAGCTGCTCTGTGCAACGGTGCTTCTAGGCGTGGCTTGATCCCTGACATGATTAGTCCGTTGGTCCGCTCAACTTGGCCATTAGACTGTGGATGTGCCATAGATGCTAGGTCAAGGCGGATTCCGTTGTGATGGCAGTATTCCTCAACTTCTCCCTGAGACAAGTTTGTGCCATTATCGGTGATGATGCTGTGTGGGATGTCGAATCTGACCACAATGTCCTTGACAAACTTTAGGGCGGTTTTGCCATCAAGTTTTCTGATGGGCTTAGCTTCCACCCACTTCGTGAATTTGTCTACCGCTACCAAAAGGTGCGTAAATCCCGAAGGTGCTGTTTTTAGCGGACCCACCATGTCCAGCCCCCAGACTGCAAAAGGCCAAGTTATAGGGATCGTATGCAGTGCTGTGGCGGGCATATGGGTTTGCTTGGAGTACATCTGGCAACCATGGCAGAGCTCCACAATGCGGTCTGCATCTGCCTTGGCCGTTGGCCAGTAGAACCCATGGCGGAATGCCTTAGCTACGAGGGATCTGGCGGCGGCATGATGCCCACATTCGCCTTCGTGGATCTCTCTTAGTATTTCGATTCCGTCCACCTGGGATATGCACTTCATGAAAACTCCCGAGGTGCTTCGTTTGTAGAGTTGGCCATCTATGATGGTGTACGCTTTGACACTACGCTCGATTTGTCTTTTCTGGACTTCGTCTTCGGGAAGCTTCTTGCTCGTCAGATATTCCAGGAAGGGCTCTGCCCATGGCGGATTGCTTGGCAAAACCGCCATAACTGGGGAGCTCGCTATCTCCGGATTTTCTGGATCCACCATCTTAACTGATGGTACGCGCAGATGCTCGAGGAACACTCCTGGCGGAACTGCCTTACGGCTGGATCCCAGTTTTGACAAGGTATCGGCCGCCATGTTATCTTCTCGCCGTACATGTTTTATGTCGTAGCCGAGGAAACTTTTGGCCATCTCGTCCACTTCATCTCTGTATGCCGCCATGACTTCGTTCCGAGCTTTGTATGTGCCAGCCACCTGCTGAGCCACAAGGTCAGAGTCTCCACAGCACATTATGTGTTGTACGCCGATCTCCTTTGCGACACGTAGCCCGTGCAGTAGCGCTTCATACTCCGCGATGTTGTTGGTGGTGGGGAAGTGGATCTGGAGCACGTAGCTTAGCTCATCCCCCTTGGGAGATTTGAGTGTCACTCCAGCCCCCGAGCCGTGTAGCAACTTTGAGCCGTCAAAGTGCATCACCCAATGCTCTGGTTCTGGGACGGGCGTAGTCTCCTGCGCTTCCTTCCAATCCGCCATAAACTCCGCCAAAGCCTGAGACTTTATGGCGGTGTGAGGCTTGTAGTCGATGTCGAAAGAGGCCAATTCAATGCCCCACTTCGCAACTCGTCCTGTTGCGTCGCTATTGTTGATGATGTCCTTCAGTGGGGCTTTGCTCACCACTGTGATCTTATGGTCATAGAAGTAATGCCTTAACTTACGAGAAGCTAGGAAAACTCCGTATGCCAATTTTTGGTAGTGAGGGTAGCGCTGCTTGGATTCCGTCAGGACCTCGCTGACATAGTAGACTGGTCGCTGTATGCCATACTCCTGCGCTTCTTCCTTACGTTCTACCACTATGACGATGCTGACCACCCTATTGGTTGCCGCCATGTATAGTAACATGGGTTCCTGGTCTTCGGGAGCCGCTAGAACTGGTGCAGTGGATAACACTCTCTTCAGATCCTTAAGTGCAGCGTCTGCCTCGTCGGTCCAGACGAATTCGTCTGATTTCTTCATCAGCTTGTAGAGTGGCAAAGCCTTCTCGCCAAGACAACTGATGAATCTTCTCACTGCTGCCACGCAGCCTGTGAGTCTCTGCACGTCTTTTAGGTCGATGGGCCGGGAGATGTCGAGGATTGCCTTGATCTTCTCTGGGTTAACCTCAATTCCGCGGTGGGAGACGATGAATCCTAGGAGTTGTCCAGCTGGAACCCCGAAGACGCACTTCGTTGGGTTAAGCATCATGTTGTACTTCCTGAGATTGTCAAATGTCTCTTGCAAATTGCTGCGTTTGAGGGCGCCTAGAAAAGAGCTGTGGCGTTTGTTGACGTGGGAGCAGTAAGTCCTTGTGCGTGGTGATTGACCAGCCCGTTGGGAACCCCAAGAGGAAAGTATGATGAGTGTAGCAGCAAGTTTTCCCTCAGTTAAGAAACCAAGGTTTATCGAACAGGAGAGGAGAGACGGTGACGACTGAAGGTGTTATGGAACCTGCACACACACAACCAAGTACTTTGTTCCCAACTTGCGATGAGGTTGTCAATCTCACCGGTTTGCTTGAAACAAAGATTATGAGCGTATCGAGTGGAAAACAATATAGTATGCGAGTAAAGTAAACAGTACGGGAAAAGTAAACAGGTGATTGCAATATGATTAAAATAGAACCGGGGTCCACAGTTCACTAGTGGTGTCTCTCCATAGATAAAATAACATGCTGGGTAAACAAATTACAGTTGGGCAATTGATAGAATAAAGATAACGTGATATGTCAAGAAGATCACTATGAGATTTACTATGGGCATTACAACAAAATACATAGACCGCCATCCAACTGCATCTATGACTAATAATCCACTCCCGGGGATATCATCCGAACACCCTAGAAGTATTAAGTTGCGAACAACAGATAATTGCATTAAGCAAAGTGTGTAATGTAAACAAAGCATATGCCCTCGAGCATATGAATGTTGTTTTCTCCCTAGTAGCAACAGCACATCTACCACCTTAGAGGTTTCTGTCACTCCCCCAGGTGAAATAGAGACATGAACCCACTATCGAGCATAAATACCCCCTCTTGGAGTCACTAGCAACTACTCGGCCAAGATAGCTACTAACAACGGAGAGCATGCAAGATCATAAACAACATAGAGATAACAAAAGATATAATTCAGTACAGCAACTTAATCATAAACACCAATATTCATCGGATCCCAACAAACCAACATCATAGAATTACATAACGGTGATCTCAATCATGTAGGGCAGCTCATGAGATCTAAACATGAAGCACATGGTGGAGAAGACAACCATCTAGCTACTGCTATGGACCCATAGTCCAAGGTAGACTACTCACTCATCGCTCCGGAGGCAAGCATGGCGATGAAGAAGACCTCCGGTGGCGATTCCCCTCTCCGGCAGGGTGCCGGGAAGAGCTTCTGGACCCTCCCGATCTTCGGGTCGACGGCGGCGGATCGCGATGTATGCTAGAAAACTGATCGGGCCCTTAGGTTTTTCTCGTCAGGGGGTATATATAGGCGAAGGGGCGATGTCAGAGGAGGGACCACGCCCCCTCACACAGGGCTGGCGCGGCCAGGGGGGTGGCCGCGCCGCCCCTGTGTCTGGGGCCCACGTGCCCCCCCCTCCGTCAGCTCTTCGGATGTCTGGAAGCTTCCCCGTGAAATATGACTTCAGGAACTTGTTTCGTCCAATTCCGAGAATATTTCCTGTGTATCACTTCTGAAACACAAAAACAGCAGAAAACAGGAAACTGGCACTGTGGCACTTGTTAATAGGTTAGTTCCGGAAAATGCATAAAAATGCCACTAAGTGTAACGAAACAATATACAAATGGTGTAAAAACAAGCATGGAGCATCAAAAATTATAGATACGTTTGAGTCGTATCAAGCATCCCCAAGCTTAACTCCTGCTCATCCTCGAGTAGGTAAGTGATAACAAAAGAATAATTTTTGAGGTGACATGCACCTACACAATCTTGATCATATATGTAAGCATTGGTGAGCTGGGATCAATAGAACTTAAAACATGGGCATGAAAGATATAATCATGACAATAAGAACTTAGCAACCATGTTGTAAACATGAAAATGAACACAAACAAAAGATCATGATAATGAAACAATGAAAGTCAAACGTGTGTTCAAATCATAAGGAAAAACATACAAATGGTTTTCAGCTTGTCCTTCAAAGAGAGCAAAACATAAATGCATAGGACACCTCAAAGTTTAAGAAGGCGACTAGATACAAATAATTTAAGAACAAGTGAAACCAATCATCATGAGTCAATCAATGAACTTTGGGACAATGCATATCACACTAAGAATGACAACTATGCTCTTTTAATGGTGCATAAAGAAAGAAGGTGGTGACTCAACATAAAAGTAAAAGAAAGGCCCTTCGCAGAGGGAAGTAGTGATTGCAAGTTTTATAACCTTCAAAAATTATGGTACTTACCGGCTTTGAGCTCTCATTGCCCCCATCATAAGCATCTTGAATGGTTAAAGTTAATGCGGGAACAATTATGATGCATATGCTTGACAAATCATAAGTTGAAGACCTCGTGTCCCATGAATACGAGTACCCAAACCTCATGCTACTTTACTTAGAGTCCCAAGCAAGGCTCTTGTCATTGTAAATATATGTGTATCATTGAGAACCGCCAATGGGGTACCTCCGTGCCCGATGACATGGAACAAGCCCACACCAAAATGACAGGACAAGCAGACAATGAACACCTCGACATCTCTTTTATTTGCTATATTGTTTAGCTTTTTATTGTGAGATGCGTCGTCGAATGTTCACCATGGGTATGCTGCAAATTTCCACCATGAATTATGCATGGCTTAGATTGGTGGCCCGGCGTTTCCCTAACACATATAAAAACTCCATGATCCTCACAAGATTCCCAACTCATTTCACACCGCGGGCATCCATAAACAAAAGATCACGATATCAACTCAAATAAGAAGTGCAATGTTGAAAGCTTGCCCCATGACAGCATGGCTGGGCTAGAATCCAACTTACAACTTGCAAGCATAACAACTCAACATAAGAGACCACAATGTCAAATTTTTAAGAACAGGAAAAAGTAAAGTGTGCCTTCTGGTTCGTGAGAGCTTTACTGACCGAATTTCGCATAACACTGGTAAGAGTTTAATTTGAAGAGAATATAAAAGCAAGTCAAATTTACTTGGAATAGCAAATTGCTAGTAGGTATGTATGGTGGACACTTTGGAAAACTTTGGCTTTTAGGAGTTGGATGCACGAGTAGAGCTCATACTCAGTACAAGGCGAGGGCTAGCAAAAGACTGGGAGCGACCAACTAAGAGAGCAATAATGGCCATAATCATGCAAAGCGACAAAGCGACATTAAAAGAAGCATAAGATGGCATCAAAAGTCAAAAACTAAATGATCATGAAGGCTAATGGCGACTTTGTATGAGTCTAACATGTGTGAGCATGCGCCAAGTCAACCCAAATAAAGCATCAAGGAGAAAACCAAAATAATGCTTCCATACAATAAAAACAACGCATGATTTTTTCAAAGGCTCATTAAGCAATCTCAGTTATTTGAGACAAGTCATGCTACAGCAAAACCACTAAGCATACTATCAAAAAGACATCAAGCATGACATGAAAAAGCCTAAGCCGCAGTCTACACAAGCTCCTTCTTGTACCACTATTTTGCACAAAGCTTTTTCTCTTTTCCAACACCATTTGAAATTTTTATAAACACCTCTTTTCATGAAAACCAATAAAGTTCAGAGGCAAAAATACACCTTGATGAAAAGATATGACAAGATCTGAACGCAAATCAAGGCGAAAACGAAAACCAAAAGCAGTAGCAGAAAAAGAAGAATGCTCGATTTTTAATAAGAGTGAAAACTAGAGCATTCTTTGCAAATGAAAACAAGTCAACTTCTCCAAAAGAAAATTTGTTGGGGTCCAACCATTTATTGCAGCAAACAAACAAACTAAACAAACTAAGAAAACTAAAACAACTGACGCTCCAAGAAAAACACATAGTGCATGAAGCAATAAAAATATAGTGTCTTGAAAGGTGACTTGATTTTTGCCGATGAAGAAGGGGTGCCTCGGGGCATCCCCAAGCTTTGACGCGTGTACTTCTTGGATATTTCTTGGGGTGATGCATGGGCATCCCCAAGCTTGAGCTTTTGTCCATTCTTCAACTCATCTCATCATTCTCCAATCCCTACACTTGAAAACTTCCTTCATACAAAACTAAACACAATTCTATTAGCAACATTAGTGTAAGCATAAAATATATTCAACCTCTTTTAGCTTCAGGTTTAAACTCAAAACCACCACATATAAAGTATATAATACTGTAGCAACTTCCACAAGAGTTCCATGATCAAAAAGAACTCAAAAGAAAGCGATAAAGTGGCAAAAACAAATATTGGCAGAAATCTGTCAAAACTGAACAGCTGACAAAGGACGAATTTTTGAGGGATTTTCTGTTGCTCAAATCAAAAAGTGTTCAACTAAGAAAAGTTTGGATATAGACTGGGGCATATGCACAAGAAATCGCAGGTCCAAAAGATAAACAGAGAATTTATACGAATTTTTACGGTGCAGCACCGAAAACAGTTTCAGGACAGCAATAACCCCAAATCTTTACCTCGCTCAAATTAGAGGCTTCTCTTGGCACAAAAACGAAATAAACAAGATAAGGAGCGGTCATCACAGTAGTAATGACTTCCAAGACTCAAATAAAAGAAAAATTACTGAAAATAAAACATTGGGTTATCTCCCAAGAGTGCTTTTCTTTAACGCCTTTGAGCTAGGCGCAGAAAATTGCGACTCAAGTAATATCAATAGATGAAGTGCTAGTTACCTCAGTAGGCTCTTTGAAGGTTCCCGAAGATGATTCAACCTGCAAGTCACCCTTAGTGGAACTAAGAGTCTTACCAATTTTAAGAACATGTTGAGATTTAAGCGCAGAAACCTTGGGAACATACATAAATTTTTGCTCTTTTCCAACAAACACTTTCTCTTTCTTAAATTTAAGAGAAGAGAAGATTAAGCTAAGAGTTTCCATAGACTCCTCTAGTTTACCAATCCTTAAGTTTTGATTGTCATGAGTAGTGCTAGCCTCTAAAATGGTAATTCTCTTACCGATGTTTTCTATTAATTCATTAACTCGGCTAGCATTTTCTAGGATACTTGGCAAACTTTTCTCTAAAGAGCTGAGCTTTTCTACCACCTCCTCCAGGGTGGTCTCAGTTTTAGCAACATGGATAGGTGGTATTCCCACTAAACTTTCAATTATAGTGCACGCTTCTCCAGCGGGAGTACCCAGAAAATTACCTCCTGTAAGAGTATCAAGAACATACCTATTCCAACTGGATATACCAACATAAAAATTTCTAAGGAGGATCGTGGTGGAGTGCTTTTTGGTACACCTATGATGAGCATTGTTAATATGGTACCAAGCATCTTTTAAACTTTCTCCCCCTTGTTGCTTAAAACTACGAACTTCTACTTCAGGATTACTCATTTTAACAAAACTAAAAGCAGATAAGTAAAAACAACTACCAAGGATTCTAATTTTTTGGGTTTTTTGATATAAGTAATGCAGGTAAAATAAATAAAGTAAAGCAAAACAATAACAAAGTAAAGGATGTGTGTGCGAAAAACTCCCCTCGCAGAAGTCTTCTCTTCCTCCCCGGCAACGGCACCAGAAAAGAAGCTGCTGCGTTTGAGGGCGCCTAGAAAAGAGCTGTGGCGTTTGTTGACGTGGGAGCAGTAAGTCCTTGTGCGTGGTGATTGACCAGCCCGTTGGGAACCCCAAGAGGAAAGTATGATGAGTGTAGCAGCAAGTTTTCCCTCAGTTAAGAAACCAAGGTTTATCGAACAGGAGAGGAGAGACGGTGACGACTGAAGGTGTTATGGAACCTGCACACACACAACCAAGTACTTTGTTCCCAACTTGCGATGAGGTTGTCAATCTCACCGGTTTGCTTGAAACAAAGATTATGAGCGTATCGAGTGGAAAACAATATAGTATGCGAGTAAAGTAAACAGTACGGGAAAAGTAAACAGGTGATTGCAATATGATTAAAATAGGACCGGGGTCCACAGTTCACTAGTGGTGCCTCTCCATAGATAAAATAACATGCTGGGTAAACAAATTACAGTTGGGCAATTGATAGAATAAAGATAATGTGATATGTCAAGAAGATCACTATGAGATTTACTCTGGGCATTACAACAAAATACATAGACCGCCATCCAACTGCATCTATGACTAATAATCCACTCCCGGGGATATCATCCGAACACCCTAGAAGTATTAAGTTGCGAACAACAGATAATTGCATTAAGCAAAGTGTGTAATGTAAACAAAGCATATGCCCTCGAGCATATGAATGTTGTTTTCTCCCTAGTAGCAACAGCACATCTACCACCTTAGAGGTTTCTGTCACTCCCCCAGGTGAAATAGAGACATGAACCCACTCTCGAGCATAAATACCCCCTCTTGGAGTCACTAGCAACTACTCGGCCAAGATAGCTACTAACAACGGAGAGCATGCAAGATCATAAACAACATAGAGATAACAAAAGATATAATTCAGTACAGCAACTTAATCATAAACACCAATATTCATCGGATCCCAACAAACCAACATCATAGAATTACATAACGGTGATCTCAATCATGTAGGGCAGCTCATGAGATCTAAACATGAAGCACATGGTGGAGAAGACAACCATCTAGCTACTGCTATGGACCCATAGTCCAAGGTAGACTACTCACTCATCGCTCCGGAGGCAAGCATGGCGATGAAGAAGACCTCCGGTGGCGATTCCCCTCTCTGGCAGGGTGCCGGGAAGAGCTTCTGGACCCTCCCGATCTTCGGGTCGATGGCGGCGGCGGACCGCGATGTATTCTGGAAAACTGATCGGGCCCTTAGGTTTTTCTCGTCAGGGGGTATATATAGGCGAAGGGGCGATGTCAGAGGAGGGACCACGCCCCCTCACACAGGGCTGGCGCGGCCAGGGGGGTGGCCGCGCTGCCCCTGTGTCTGGGGCCCACGTGGCCCCCCTCCATCATCTCTTCGGATGTCTGGAAGCTTCCCCGTGAAATATGACTTCAGGAACTTGTTTCGTCCAATTTCGAGAATATTTCCTGTGTATCACTTCTGAAACACAAAAACAGCAGAAAACAGGAAACTGGCACTGTGGCACTTGTTAATAGGTTAGTTCCGGAAAATGCATAAAAATGCCACTAAGTGTAACGAAACAATATACAAATGGTGTAAAAACAAGCATGGAGCATCAAAAATTATAGATACGTTTGAGACGTATCACAAATCCGCTATAAGGCCATCTTTCTTCTTGGACATAACTGCGATGTCGTCCACGTATGCGTGGATGTTTCGTCCGATTTGATCCGCCAGGCACTTTTGCATAGTGCGCTGATACGTTGCTCCTGCGTTTTTCAGACCGAATGGCATTGTGACATAGCAATATGTGCCATAAGGTGTTACGAATGACGTAGCGAGCTGATCGGACTTTTTCATCTTGATCTGATGGTATCCGGAGTAGGCATCTAAGAAACACAGTAGCTCCGATCCCGCCGTCGAGTCAATGACTTGGTCAATGCGAGGGAAGGGAAAAGGGTCTTTTGGACATGCTTTGTTCAGGCCAGTGTAATCTACACACATGCGCAGAACTTTTGTGTTTTTCTTAGGAACTAGTACCGGATTTGCCACCCACTTGGTATGTATCACTTCCTTGATGAAGCCTGCTTTCAACAGCTTGGAAATTTCCTTTGCTATGGCGCGGCGCTTTTCATCTCCGAAGCGTCTCATGGCTTGTCTTACTGGCTTTGAGCCAGGAATTATCTGCAGAGCGTGCTCGGCAAGTTCCCTGGGTACACCCGTCATGTCAGATGGCTGCCATGAGAAGATGTCCCGGTTCTCACGGAGGAACTCGACGAGCGCGCTTTCCTACTTGGGGGACAAATTTGTCCCAATGGCGGTGGTCTTGGCGGCATCGCCAGCGACAAGTTCCACCTATTTTGTATCGACTGTGGGCTTGAAGGTGGGCGGGGAGGCGGAAACCTCCTGCTTGGATGCCGACATCTCCGCCGGGTCCGTAGCGGCGTGGATTTCTTTGAACTCCTCGCCGAAGAACACTGCTTCCGCGAAGGCGGCTTCTCCTTCCTCGCACTCCTTTGCCTTTCTGAAGCTGCCATAAACGGTGATTATGCCATCCGGTCCTGGCATCTTCAGCTGATTGTAGATGTAGCATGGCCTCGCATGAAAGCTGTGGAAGGCTGGGCGCCCGAAGATCACGTGGTAAGTGCTTTTGAACGGGACAACCTCAAAGGTTATGGGCTCTTCTCTGTAGTTTTCCTCACTACCGAAGGCAACCTTGAGTGTGATGGACCCGAGGGACTTGGCTTGGCGACCAGGAACCACCCCGTAAAAGGTGACCGCGCTATGGCGGAGTTGGGTCTTGGTAAGGCCGAGCTTTGTCAAAGTTTCCACGTACATGATGTTCAGGCTGCTGCCGCCATCCATTAAGCATTTGTAGAACTCATAGCCATGAATTACAGGGCATACCACCATGGCGTAATAGCCATCTGGGATGTGCTCTGGATGATCATCGCGGCTCCAGTGCACCGGTACTTCGGACCATCTGACGTACTGGCGGATTTTTGGCACGATGGCATTAAGTGAGCGCATAGCAGCTCTCTGTGCCTTAGCCGTGGGGGGTCCAAGGAATGTGTGAAAGGCGCCTTTTTTGTCCTTGATTGGGTTGCCCTTGCTAGCACCACCCTCTGCCTTTTCGGCGGGTTTGGGCGCAGGGTCTTCATCCATATCACTGCCATCCCTAGACTCCTTGTCTTTATCCGCTTTTCCTTTGCCACGAGGCCATTGTCGCCGGCTGCGCTTGAAGCCAGCTTCTTGATCCGCCTTGAGGTCGTTGACAAACTTGCAGTTCCGGTTGGTGTGGTTGCACTTTCCTGAAGCGTCGCGATGGGCAAAACATGGCATATCGCGGTATTCATCGTAGGACACGGGGGCGGATGGCGCCGAAGCGGGAGTTGCGGAACTCTGCGGCTGGCCACCGCCACCTCCGCGTCCCCGGCCGCGCTGGCTGCTTTGGCCTTTGTCAGCAAAGGTTGTGGCCACCATGTCCGGAGCCTGCGGCTCTTCTAGCGGATTCTTTCGCTTGTTACTGCTATTCCGCTTTCCAGTGTTCTGGATGGCGGAAGCCTTCAGAGATTCGCGGGCATCGTCGTCGGCGGCCGCGTAGTTGCTTGCGATGGTGATCATGGAATTTAGGGTCAATTTCCCTTCGTTCCTTTCCCGCAACAGGCGATGGCGGAGCAGTTGTCCTCTCTCCAAACTGTCAATAAACGCGAGGATGGCGGATTCGTCCGTAACCCCTTCACAGGAGTTCTTCATATCCAGCCATCGCGCGAGGAAAGTTCGGGAGGTCTCGTCGTCGGCTTGTCGGCACCGTTGGAGGTCACCAATGTTGTGGGGTCTCTTGTAAGTCCCCTCGAAATTTTCGGTGAACGCAGTTTGCATATCGAACCAGGTTTGGATGGAATTTTCTGCCAAGTCGTTGATCCATTGCCTCGCAGTGCCGGATAACATCAGGGGCAAATAGCGGACAGCAACATTGGGACATCCCCTGGCGAATTGTACTGCGTTGAAGTAGTCTTATAGCCAAGTCAAAGGCCTATCGACTCCATTGTACTGGCGGATATTTTTCTCGATTTTGAACCCATACGGGATGGGCTCATCACGAATCCGTTGTCCAAAGCACTTTGGGCCGAGGAAGAAGGCCGTTTGAGACTTGGCAATCTCATTTAGATGGGTACGGGCGTCGTAGGGCTTCTGGTCTGGCGGATCCTTGCGAGAGTTGCGCGACCTTGCTGGTCCGCCGCCACCGCCGCCGCCGCCATGGGGGCTCCCTGGTGGTGATGGCGAAGGGTCGCGTCTGCGCTTACTCTCGCCATCTTGCGACTGTTCTCTGCAGCTACGACTTCCTTCCGTTCTTCGCGGGGATGGATCATTGTCATGGCGGCGGGAGCCTTTCCCTTTGTCATCGTGGCGGCGAGTGCAGCGATGCTTGTCCTTGTCACCGTCACGATGCGCGCCGTCGTCATGGCGAGATCGGTCCCTTCTCTTGGATCCGCCATCCCTGCTGTTTTCCCGTCGTGGCGGATCGTCTCTGCGTCCAGCGTCACGGCTTCATCCTCGTTTGCCATCATTGTCGCGTATGACGATTCCTCCCTTAGGGACTTCGAACGTCTTATGCTTTGGCGGCGGCATGTTGGTCTTATGGCGGGGAGCAGCAGTGGCTTGTTGGTATCCGTAAGCCGGGTAGTTCTTGCGGGGTGGCGATGGATTTCTCTGTGGGCCTTTGCCATGTGGTTTGTCATCGGAGGATATTGGGATGGCGTGTCTCCGATTGCGAGCTTCTCTTCTTCGGATCTCCGAGGATCCGGTATGAGATTCGTTGTCAGGACGTCCACCATTATTGCCAGCCCCCTGAGCTTTAGAGGCAGTACTGGACCTGCATAGCGCAGGATCAGATTCGAGCCGCCGTGACGACGTAGCCTTTTCCTGCTGCACTAATGCTTTGGTCATCAGTTTAACCGCCGTCTCTAGGGCTGCTGGACTCTTGTTATGCTCCAATAGCTCCTTTGCGGCCACGATGTTCTCGATGGGAGTAGCCCTAACTTCATCGCGATTTTTGTCCACGTATGGCGGATTTTTGATGTACATCTTGGCCAGAGTTTCCGCTGTTGGTACGGTGAACTCAAGGTTTCGTACCAACTGCGGGTCGCCTCCCTCATTGATCTGGTTCTGGACGAGAGTAACATACTTCTCCTCCATGTTCCTTGCGCGCTTCAGCGTGTCTTGAGCTTTAGCAATGTCATCATCAACCTGCTTGCCCATCTTCTCGACTCGCTTTGCTTCCTTGAGGAGGGCTCGCCTCTTCTTCTCGAGATCGTTCACATCTCTGATATAGTCAGGGGTGATTGGATCTGCTAGAGTTCCATAGACGACCTTGTCCAGCGGGGTCGTGAAGTCTTCCTGGTGCTGGTCCACGGGGATGGCGGGTTGCAGAGGCCTGGGTCCGCCGTGGATCTCAGGAAATTGTTCCGCGGCGGGATTGGCGGCTGGTGGCGGGTTACCCTGCTCATTGCCAGCATCTCCGTCGGGGACTGCCTGAGATGGCGGATAACCGGTTGTCTGTCCAGCATCATCTCCTTTGTTGGTGACAAACACCTACTTGGCCGCTGCGTGTTGCTCTTCAAGTGCCTGCTGCGCCAATTCCGCCTCGAGTTTCCTCATGGCGGCATCGTAATGGTCGGAATCATAGCCTTTGTTGTCCCAGTTATCCGATTCACCACTTTCGTTAAGTGCCTCTAGGATGGATTCACCTGGGCTATCTTCTCCATTGGAGGTAGATCCCGAAGTGATACCTGCGAACGCAACAAGGCAGTACCGCGGTGTCTCTAACGCCAGATTACTCATGGCGGATTCACTGTGGTCTTCCACCACTTCCTCTACCTCTAGGGCGGGCTGGGTGGGATTACTTTTCAGATCCGATCTGGATAACTTGGAAAGTTCCAGATCAGATGAGTCCTCCTCCGTATCCAGCTCGAAAGCGATCCGTTTGGGGATTTCAGCCATACCAATCCGCCGGAAATTAGTTTCCGTAGCGGGGGTAGGGTTTGTCTCTCCAATGAAGATATGGATATCTCCAATCGGGATGACGGTGAATCGAGCAGGGTCTTCTCTAGCCGGCACCCAGAGGTTATCCGCTGGGATGATGGGGAAGCCGGAATCGTAGAGGACGCGCCCGATGGCGACGGTGTCGCCGATGCCTGCAAAGGCGGATCCCGCCTGGATCCGCGCTCCAGAGGCGCTTAGCCCCACGGTGGGCGCCAACTGTCGTGGTTTCGTCAACAGATCTGCCATAGAGGTAGGGGTATGGCGGTTTGTGGAAGGGGGTGAACACGGAGGAGCGATCCAGGACGGTGGTAGCACGAGTTTACCCAGCTTCAGATCCCGCAACGGTGGCGAGACCCTACGTGCTGCTATAATTCACTATATGGCAACAAGTGCTCGATTACAATGATGAGGTTGGCTGTTTCGCTATGCGATTGGCCGTAAGATTGGTCTGATGCCTCAAGGGCTGCTCCACGCCGGGCTTATAAAGGCGCCTGGCGTGGGCTACACGTTGGTACCGGAGCGGATACAACTTGGAGTCCTAGACTAAGTCCTGCGCGTACGCTACAAGGTCACCCGCCATGGGCCGTCATCCGGATCCGCCATAAGCTCGCCGCTAGTAGCCCACCATGGACCTGTCTCCGGATCCGCCATAAGCGCCTGCGTCCAGTACCGCCGTGCCAACTTCAGCAACTGGGCCGCCCGATATGGCGAATCCGCCATACCACCCCTGATGGGCCACCCTGGCTTGCTGATTTAGGACTACGTCGCTGGTATACCTATTTGGTATATCCCCAACAGGGGCAATGAGAGCTCAAAGCTAGTAAGTACCATAATTTTTGAAGGTTCATAAAACTTGCAATCACTGCTTCCCTCCGCGAAGGGCCTTTCTTTTACTTTTATGTTGAGTCATCACCTTCTATATTTATGCACCGTCTAAGAGAGCATAGTTGTCATTCTGAGTATAATGTGCATTGTCCCAAAGTTTTCATTGATTGATTCATGATGTTGGTTTCACTTGTTCTTAAATTATTTGTATCTACTCGCCCTCTTAAACTTGAAGGTGTCCTTTGCATTTATGTTTTGCTTTCTCATGAAGGACAAGCTGAAAACCATTTGTATGTTTTTCCATATGATTTGAACACACGTTTGACTTTTATTGTTTCATTTTCATGATCTTTTGTTTGTGTTCTTTTTCATGTTATAACATGGTTGCTAAGTTTCTTCTGTCAAGATTATATCTTTCATGCCCATGTTTTAAGTTCTTTTGATCCCAGCGCACAACGCTTACATATATGGCCAAGATTGTGTAGGTGCATGTCACCTCAAAAATTATTTCTTTTCTTATCACTTACCTACTCGAGGATGAGCAGGAGTTAAGCTTGGGGATGCTGATATGTCTCAAACGTATCTATAATTTTTTATGCTCCATGTTTGTTTTTACACCCTTTGCTTAGTGTTTCGTTACACTTCGTGGCATTTTTATGCATTTTCCGGAACTAACCTATTAACGAGATGCCACAGTGCCAGTTCCCTGTTTTCTACTGTTTTTGTGTTTCAGAAAAGTTACACAGGAAATATTCTCGGAATTGGATGAAACAAAAGCCAGACATCCAGAAATTTACCGAAGCTTCTAGAGAACCGAAGAGGAGACGGAGAGGGGCCACAGGCCGGCCACATAACAGGGCCGCGTGGCCCAGGCCCTGGCCGTGCCCCCTATGTGTGAGGCCGCCTTGGTCCACTTCTTACGATGCCCCTTCGCCTATAAAGACCCCCCGACGGGAAAAACCTAATTACCCGATCACTTTTCCAGAAACACATCGTGATCCGCCGCTGTCGTCGACCCGAGATCGGGAGGGTCTAGAAGCTCTTCTTGACACCCTGCTGGAGAGGGGAATCACCATCGGAGGTCTTCTTCATTGCCATGCTTGCCTCCGGGGCGATGAGTGAGTAGTCTACCTTGGACTATGGGTCCATAGCAGTAGCTAGTTGGTTGTATTCTCCACCATGTTCTTCATGTTTAGATCTCATGAGCTGCTTTACATGATCGAGACTACCTTTATGTAATTCTACATGTTGTGTTTGTTGGGATCCGATGAATATTGGTGTTATGATTGAGTTGTTGTGCTGAATATTATCTTATGTTATCTCTATGTTGTTTATGATCTTGCATGCTCTCTGTTGTTAGTAGCTATCTTGGCCGAGTAGATACTAGTGACTCCAAGAGGGGTTATTTATGCTCGATAGTTGGGTTCATGTGGGGACCCCCGGGGATCAAGGCTAGACAAATCCAGACCTTCATCTGACATAAGCCTAACCGAGAGCTCGAGAGCCTTACAGTGAGGGAATCGGTAACACAACAGTGACTCTACGACTCAAAAGTAATATAGCAAGCTCTTAGAAGAGCAAGAAGCAAATTACAAGCAGAGGTCACTGACCTGTCAATCATCAATCAACGAAAGCGAAGTTATGCTATTAGACATAGCAAGACCAAATGGCCTAAGAGGCCTGAAGCATAACGGCGACGTCCCAATCCATAGATTCTAGGCTGCCGCCTGGGAACCCCAAGCTACTCGTCGATGTCGATGTCGATGTCGTCCAGAACCTTCGATGGTAAACTAACTATGCTGCAAAAATATCAACGAGGCAAGGTTGAGTACAAAAGGTACTCAGCAAGACTTACTAACCTAGTAGCTACATGTTGGCTAGAGAGGCCTTCTGTGGAGTTTCTTTGCATAAAGCGAGTTTTATTTGCATAAAACAGATAGAAGAGAAGCTCGTCTATCTAGAACCTTTAAAAGGGGATAAGAGAGCGATATCTTTGATCATCATTGAGACATCCACCAAACCATCATTCTTATCTCCACCGAGCAACAACTACTATTTAGATCCACCGAGGAATTGTAACATCTTAGAAATCCACCAAATATCTCGATCTTTCATAATCACCGAATCATCATCAGCTGAACCTATCCACCAGGATCACCCCCTCTTTCAACCTAGAGGAAGCATCCTAAGCACACGTTAATTGCCAAGTTTTACGATTAGGTTAATGTTCTCTATGATCACAGAATCCGTTCCCAAGTTGTCCATAACCGTGGACACGGCTTTTCGAAAAGATTTAACCCTGCAGGGGTGCACAACTTTACCCACACGTGCCGACCGACTCTTAACACCAGAATCATTAGCCCTCTTCCATGGAAAGCCAGTAGAGTGTGGTCGACCATGACCTTTACCTTACTTTCGCCCAAACCATGAGTTCACTAAAAGAGGGAAGCTCCGCCGTAACGGGTCCAGTCCCGATGTCGGTCCCTCTAATTGTGCGCAGGGGTTGGTTTACCAGAGGCCGCACCTCAAGCAACCCTGGCCACGTTCAAAAAAAAGTTTAAACACCCAAATAAGGTGACTCATGGAGCAGACTAGGCAAGTTAGTTAGTCAAGAGGGTGTCATTATAGGGCCTCGTGTGGTTGTACGCTCGGTCTTGGTTCAAGAGGCGAGAACTCGGGTCCTAGGGTCGGCAAGAATGAGTCAAATAACCACATCCCCTGTGGCGGCTCATCCAAGCCTTTAGCATGTTTATTCACACAACTCACTGATCATACCACGTCAACCTATCATACTAGATTCATTCACAGCTCGGATTCATCAACCGGATGGATCAGAGTTTACCAACTAAGCATGGCTAAGCATAACAGATATAAAGGCTCAAGCAATGCACATAAGCGAGACCTAGTTATGCTAGGAGCAGTGGATCAGGGAATTTAGGCGACAAGAGCATGCATAAGATAGGATAACTATAACTACCGATAAAAGACATTTGAATCGATGCGATAAATAGCAGAAATTGAAACACTTTGAAAACATGGGATTAGACGCTTGCCTTGCTCGTTGATAACCAAGGATAGAAATAGATATCCAGGGTTCGTCTTCTTGACTTGTTCATCAATGGATAAGTATTGATCCTCTGGTGTTGTCGACTCGATGTCGTTGCTCACATCAACTCCGGATCCTATCGGGGAGAAGCAGAAACACACCAGAAAAGGAAAACAACATTCAAACATGGCATCGATGCGCATACAAAATGATGATATGACAAGTTTAGGATGCTCAAAATAAACCCTAATACTAGCTAGTCAGGCTGTGGGGTTTTCGGACGACTCCGAAACGGGGATCTGATAAACCCTAGATTTCACCGGAGGGGGTACAATTGGTTCTTCTAATTAAACAGGGTTCAAAGTTGTTTAACAATGCATGAATTTGATACCAAAATGTAGATCTTATTTTTCTGAACATTTTGATATGTCATTTGCATTTTTCTGATAAACAGAGAATTAGTTATGAATTTAACAAGTTTTATTCAAATTCTGAAATTCTGGAAAATATTAAAAATCTGACAGCTTGGACCCACTGTTAGTGTTTTATTAATTACTGAACAATTTCGAAAATGATTAAATATCTGACTTCGGGTCCCACCTGTCATACATTTAATTAATAGAAAATAAAAAGAAAAGGCTTGGGCCTTTTTCCACTCAGGCCAGGGCTACCCATGCCACTGGCAGGTGGCCCAGGGGCCACGTCGGCCTCCACGTGTGCCAGGTGGCCACGGGGCTTGACCCGTGGTCAACCCTGCCCACCGGCGAGCTCGCCGGAGTTCCGGGCATCGCACGGATGCGTGCGCGGGCTCTTTGGAACGAGCGCATCGACGAGAACCTCAAGGTGGCGGCGCCGCTGGGAAATGGTCACCGGAGCAGCAGCGCCGGTGAGGTCTGGCGGCGGCGGACCGTGGCGTGCGACGTGAGGGCGGAGCAGCACGAGAGGGAGAGGAAGAAGTTGTCCTGGAGGACCGGTTGCTCACCCTGAGCGTGATGGTGATGACGGCGAGTCCGGGGAAGGCGGGATGGTGACGCCATGGTCGTCGGAGGTGACGACCGTCTGCGGGGAAAATGAAGTCGATTAACGTGACTCCGAGCTCTCCAGCTTGTGTGCATCGACGGAGAGTATCCTGAGAGGGCGGCGGAGCTCCAGAGCATCTCACCGAAGCTTGGGGGGCGGGGAACGGCGATGATTCGCGGCGGCCGTCGGGCTAGGGTTTCGGGAGGTTGCAGTGAAGAAGAAAGAGGGAGAGGGAGACGGAGACGTGGCCGGCTAGGGTTCCTTCTGGTGACAGCGTCGGGGTACTTGTAGGCGATGAACGGCGGCGGCGGGAATCACAGCGCGGCGAGGCGATGGACGGCGTCTGCATCAACACGGAGCTGCTTCTGCCTCCAGAGGAAGACGACGACCAGAAGCTGGGCTGGACCAAGTTGGGCCGCTCCAGAGAAGAGAGAGGAGGAGTGTTTGGCAAGATTCGGCCCAAAATAAGGAAGAGTTCTTTTTTTCCAAAAGTCTTTCCTATTTATGCTTTCCAAATCCATTTTTGCTGTTTTGGAAACAATTTGATAATTCAATTTTTTTTGGAATATTTCAAAGTAACTATGGATCTTATTTACATATAGAAGCTCCATAATTTTGTTTGCAAACTTTTTAAACTATTTTGAGAGCAATTCAAATAGGAAGAATTAACCAATATAGGAGTTTGCAAATTATTTCCTTTGATGCATTTTAGAAATATGATGCTCATGATGCACAAATAGTTCCTAATTAGGTTTAGCTAAAAGAGGGATGTTACAGATCTATCCCCCTTACAAGAATCTCGTCCCGAGATTCGGGTAGTACAAGAGAGAAGGGAACAAGGGTCACATGAGTCTTCAACGATCTTGTTGATCCGACGATGATCTTCTTTGAAGATGTTGTTCCACATCATCATGATGCTTCATTTCCTTCCTTTGTGATTATTGCTCAACTGCACTAAAGGGAAGAGGGAATAACTCTAGAAAGATGGATCTTCTTGAAGATCGAGTATCTCATGGTCAACTCATGGAATGAGTGTTCGTAAACATCTATTGAGATGACGAGCATGAAACACGTAAAGGGAGACGGAGGAAATTGAAGAAGTTTCAATTTTGGTAGGCAATGGTTCCACGCTTGACAAAAATACAAACGGACGAGGTAGCAAGGAGTTGCATTGCCTTTAATACCATGACGAGGCACTCTTTAAAGATGGGTGACTCGTAGAAGGACACTTGAATCATGCAACAAAAGAGCTTTTGATTTCAGAATCATAGTAACTCTTCGACATAGTTGCCGATACCGAGGAACCTCTTTTATTCACCCATGTCTACCAAAATCTTTGCCAAAGATCATGATTCACTTCACACCACTAGGATGAATAGACAAGGAGATTCAGGGGAACACGGGAGTAAACTTCTTTCTTGGGATCAAACTCTTTGGCATGAAGAGACCACTTACGAACATGATTTAAAAGTTTGGGGGTCCTCATGTGGCTGACGAATTCACATAATGTGGGGGTGATTAGAACTTCGGTATAAACAAAGGGAAGGAAACAACACTGACTAGCGAAGTATCAAGGATCATCCACGACAACATCTTTCAACAGTGCACGTGAACGAGAGGAAGGCTCTTCCAACATCCAAAACACATGCTTCGCGATGACACGAAGTTGGTTCTCAAAAGTTTCCAACATTAGTGCCGATTGTTCAACATGAACTCCTCGAACATGGAGAAGATAAGAATGTCGTCAATGGGCTTAACAACAAGCTTATCAAGATATTCCAAGAAGATGACTCATATGTCATGAACGAGGCAAGAGTATTGGTCAGACCAAAGGCGTGAAGATGTACTACAGTGAAACACCACAAATAGAAACATCATCAAGATAGTCCTTGGGACTGAGTTTGATTTGACGATAGCCCAAACTCAAATCAAAGGTGGGAAGATAACATATCCAAAGAGGAGATATTATCTTGCTTCAACATGAACAAGCTAAAGATCCCTTTTAGAAGGAACAAAGTCAGATAAAGCTTTTGTCTTTCAACTCTCCAAGTTGTTGATTAAGCTCAACCAACTAGTCCAGGGTATCCAGCATAGATTCTTGGAGAAAGTAATGATTCAGAGAACCAACTTACTCATGAACTTGACAACACGGTCATGTGGCAACATGGCGATACTTCTAGAAAGACATCTAGAATATCATGAACCACCGATATGTCATTTAGTTCCAGAGTGAATTTTCTTTTCAAGGCAAGACGATGTGGTCTTAAGAGCTTTGGTATGAACCTAACTCTTTGACCGAAGATGGTGCGCCTGAATTATGGACTTGGGAACACAATCAAACTTCGCTTAGTGATTGGGTAACCAATCAAGCTAGGAATGATGCAAATGTCCTTGAATTTCAAAGCAATAAGAAATGCTAAGAATCTGAGATGGCCACATCTATATGCATACCCAACATTCCAAGCACAAACGGCTCGGAGGAAGGGTGAGTAAGGATGTGTAAGAGCATCACTTCATCAATAAGGCCATGAGACTCAGCACGACCATTTTGTGTAAAAGAGTGTGATACTATAAGGTAGAATAGAACATAAGGTTTGCATACCTCACATTCTACAGAGTACAACACTTTGACCTGGTCTTAGAAATGGACAAAGTACTGGAGTTTGTTTCTCCAGATACTTCGAAGAGAAATATCTTGATGAACCACAAGAGTAAAACGCATCGAAAGAATCCAGTGCACAATTACAACTTGGCTGCTAACTAGCAGACAAAGGTTGGAAAGAAACTAAAGATGAGGAAGACCTTCAGGAGGATCCTGGGATGTAGATGCAGAAGCTAACAATCTTCTGAGAGCCAATGCTGATAGGAAGGTGCGGCAGAGTCACAAACATAGATGTGAGACTCACTAAGAGAACTCTGGTCGTGATCCATTTGGTTCCAAGATAGAACCTCTGCCATAGCTAGTGGTAGGAGAAGTTATTTACTGCCGCATTTCAATCGTGACAAATAACCACAAGCATGAGATTAGCCCTTTGATTTAATGTAGGAGCATTAATGCAAGGGTTCAACAGAATGGATCTTGGGTTAAAGGCCAGCTTCATGTACTGGAATCCAGCACAATCCGGGACCTTCAGTTCAAGTCCAAGGGTTAAAACAAAGAGAAAGGAGTAACTACTAATTGAGTGACACAAAGGACACTATGATGTCGTAGTCAAAAAGGTAGCTTCCAGAACAAGGTATGGCTTTTTAAGTACCGAAGCAAATCAGGATGGAGGCATACAAGGCAAAAGAATCCTCGTAGCATAGAACAGAATGAGGTGGAATCCACAAAGTAGAGAGATCATTATGGAAAGAAATCTCTCAACTAAAACAGGAGAAAGACGGAGCACAGATCACACGCGAGACTCTAGAGAACTCAACCCTAGGTCAAATGGTTAAAGCGACCTGCCAAAAAGGCACCTAGATTTTGAAAGACGAGAGAAGATGGCAAAACTTTTCAAACCAACTCGAGTTAAGGTGACTCGGAAGTAGGGCGATACCAGATAAGAAGTAAAAAGAATCCTACTTTTTGCAAATAATTTTGAGCTTTCAAATAGTTTTCTCAAACACTAGACTCAACATCGACCAATAGCAAGGTTTTCCTACAGACAGTCCTGCTCTGATACCAAAGCCTGTGGGGACCCCCGGGGATCAAGGCTAGACAAATCCAGACCTTCATCTGACATAAGCCTAACCGAGAGCTCGAGAGCCTTACAGTGAGGGAATCGGTAACACAACAGTGACTCTATGACTCAAAAGTAATATAGCAAGCTCTTAGAAGAGCAAGAAGCAAATTACAAGCAGAGGTCAGTGACCTGTCAATCATCAATCAACAAAAGTGAAGTTATGCTATTAGACATAGCAAGACCAAATGGCCTAAGAGGCCTGAAGCATAACGGCGACGTCCCAATCCATAGATTCCAGGTTGCCGCCTGGGAACCCCAAGCTACTCGTCGATGTCGATGTCGTCCAGAACCTTCGATGGTAAACTTACTGTACTGCAAAAATATCAAAGAGGCAAGGTTGACTACAAAAGGTACTCAGCAAGACTTACTAACCTAGTAGCTACATGTTGGCTAGAGAGGCCTTCTGTGGAGTTTCTTTGCATAAAGCGAGTTTTATTTGCATAAAACAGATAGAAGAGAAGTTCGTCTATCTAGAACCTTTAAAAGGGGATAAGAGAGCGATATCTTTGATCATCATTGAGACATCCAATGAACCATCATTCTTATCTCCACCGAGCAACAACTAGTATTTAGATCCACCGAGCAATTGTAACATCTTGCAAATCCACCAAATATCTTGATCTTTCATAATCACCGAATCATCATCAGCTGAACCTATCCACCAGGATCACCCCCTCTTTCAACCTAGAGGAAGCATCCTAAGCACACGTTAATTGCCAAGTTCTACGATTAGGTTAATGTTCTCTATGATCACAGAATCCGTTCCCAAGTCGTCCATAACCGTGGACACGGCTTTTCGAAAAGATTTAACCCTGCAGGGGTGCACAACTTTACCCACATGTGCCGACCGACTCTTAACACCAGAATCATTAGCCCCCTTCCATGGAAATCCAGTAGAGGGTGGTCGACCATGACCTTTACCTTACTTTCGCCCAAACCATGAGTTCACTAAAAGAGGGAAGCTCCGCCGTAACGGGTCCAGTCCCGAAGTCGGTCCCTCTAATTGTGCGCAGGGGTTGGTTTACCAGAGGCCGCACCTCAAGCAACCCCGGCCACGTTCAAAAAAAAATTTAAACACCCAAATAAGGTGACTCATGGAGCAGACTAGGCAAGTTAGTTAGTCAAGAGGGTGCCATTATAGGGCCTCGTGTGGTTGTACGCTCGGTCTTGGTTCAAGAGGCGAGAACTCGGGTCCTAGGGTCGGCAAGAATGAGTCAAATAACCACATCCCCTGTGGCAGCTCATCCAAGCCTTTAGCATGTTTATTCACACAACTCACTGATCGTACCACGTCAACCTATCATACTAGATTCATTCACAGCTCGGATTCATCAACCGGATGGATCAGAGTTTACCAACTAAGCATGGCTAAGCATAACAGATATAAAGGCTCAAGCAATGCATATAAGCGAGACCTAGTTATGCTAGGAGCAGTGGATCAGGGAATTTAGGTGACAAGAGCATGCATAAGATAGGATAACTATAACTACCGATAAAAGACATTTGAATCGATGTGATAAATAGCAGAAATTGAAACACTTTGAAAACATGGGATTAGACGCTTGCCTTGCTCGTTGATAACCAAGGATAGAAATAGATATCCAGGGTTCGTTTTCTTGACTTGTTCATCAATGGATAAGTATTGATCCTCCGGTGTTGTCGACTCGATGTCGTTGCTCACATCAACTCCGGATCCTATCGGGGAGAAGCAGAAACACACCGGAAAAGGAAAACAACATTCAAACATGGCATCGATGCGCATACAAAATGATGATATGACAAGTTTAGGATGCTCAAAATAAACCCTAATACTAGCTAGTCAAGCAGTGGGGTTTTCGGACGACTCCGAAACGGGGATCCGATAAACCCTAGATTTCACCGGAGGGGGTACAATTGGTTCTTCTAATTAAACAGGGTTCAAAGTTGTTTAACAATGCATGAATTTGATACCAAAATGTAGATCTTATTTTTCTTAACATTTTGATATGTCATTTGCATTTTTCTGATAAACAGAGAATTAGTTATGAATTTAACAAGTTTTATTCAAATTCTGAAATTCTGGAAAATATTAAAAATCTGACAGCTTGGACCCACTGTTAGTGTTTTATTAATTACTGAACAATTTCGAAAATGATTAAATATCTGACTTCGGGTCCCACCTGGCATACATTTAATTAACAGAAAATAAAAAGAAAAGGCTTGGGCCTTTTTCCACTCAGGCCAGGGCTACCCATGCCACTGGCAGGTGGCCCAGGGGCCACGTTGGCCTCCACGTGTGCCAGGTGGCCACGGGGCTTGACCCGTGGTCAACCCTGCCCGCCGGCGAGCTCGCCGGAGTTCCAGGCATCGCACGGATGCGTGCGCGGGCTCTTTGGAACGAGCGCATCGACGAGAACCTCAAGGTGGTGGCGCCGCTGGGAAATGGTCACCGGAGCAGCAGCGCCGGTGAGGTCTGGCGGCGGCGGACCGTGGCGTGCGACGTGAGGGCGGAGCAGCACGAGAGGGAGAGGAAGAAGTTGTCCTGGAGAACTGGTTGCTCACCCTGAGCGTGATGGTGACGACGGCGAGTCCGGGGAAGGCGGGATGGTGACGCCATGGTCGTCGGAGGTGACGACCGTCTGCAGGGAAAATGAAGTCGATTGACGCGACTCCGAGCTCTCCAGCTTGCGTGCATCGATGGAGAGGATCCTGAGAGGGCGGCGGAGCTCCAGAGCATCTCGCCGAAGCTTGGGGAGGCGGGGAACGGCGATGATTCGCGGTGGCCGTCGGGCTAGGGTTTCGGGAGGTTGCAGTGAAGAAGAAAGAGGGAGAGGGAGACGGAGACGTGGCCGGCTAGGGTTCCTTCTGGCGGCGGCGTCGGGGTACTTGTAGGCGACGAACGGCGGCGGCGGGAATCACAGCGCGGCGAGGCGATGGATGGCGTCTGCATCGACACGGAGCTGCTTCTGCCTCCAGAGGAAGACGACGACCAGAAGCTGGGCTGGACCAAGTTGGGCCGCTCCAGAGAAGAGAGAGGAGGAGTGTTTGGCAAGATTCGGCCCAAAATAAGGAAGAGTTCTTTTTTTTCCAAAAGTCTTTTCTATTTATGCTTTCCAAATCCATTTTTGCTATTTTGGAAACAATTTGATAATTCAAAATTTTCTGGAATATTTCAAAGTAACCATGGATCTTATTTACATATAGAAGCTCCATAATTTTGTTTGCAAACTTTTTAAACTATTTTGAGAGCAATTCAAATAGGAAGAATTAACCAATATAGGAGTTTGCAAATTATTTCCTTTGATGCATTTTAGAAATATGATGCTCATGATGCACAAATAGTTCCTAACTAGTCGTCAACCCGTGCTACTGCACGGGCTAGTAATTAGTACAATTCCATCATGAGTCATATCTCAAAGCTTTATATAATTATGACCTGATAACCTACATCACACACCCTACGTATAGTAATTTTGGATCTACTATTTGATGAAAGATGAAGTTATATATGCTGATTCTCAAGTTTAGTGTGATGAAATATAGATGTGTACGAACAACTATTTGATAATGAAACCTACTGGCGTTAATCCACAGATCATTCGTATACGCACGCCAGGTCTTTCTAAAGTTGCCACTATCAAATGTGAGGATTTATATCAGTCAATCAATAATTATTAAAACTTGTAATACAAAATAACTATAAAGAAAGATATAAATTTATTCATAATAATCTTGCCAATGGATAACTTTAAAAAAATATTGAGTGATGAAAGAATAAAATGGTTTTGAATCTCACCAAGCGCAGGCCGTTCCTAGTCCACCTCTCTAGAGCATCACCGATCATATTTTCTTGCAGATCCAGACCAATTTCCTTTCATCATCATGAATAAAACATTATTCTGTTCACACACACCTCTCCCACATGAGCGAGTTGATCTGCCTCCTTCAAAGCATAGTTTAAAAAACCGAACCGGTGAGGTGACTGGCTCACGGGTTCACTGATCCAACCGGTGGCTCAGCTGGTTCAATAGCGACAACAAACCATCAAATTTAATAAATAATTAAGTTAATTTTGAAAAAAATTAGCATCGAGTCATATATTTTGTGTTTGCTTTTATAGTAGATCACAAACTAAGTGTAGTAAGTGTGGTATTAGGCCTTACGCGGGGTATTTGGAGCAAGACTCTAGGTTTTAGGATCATAATCTCGCAAAAACACATTATTTTTATGCATTTTTTGGTTTTTAATTAGTTGGACCAGTGACTCTTAAAAAACCAGTGAGGACTTCGGTTTAGAATTTTTTTTGGGTCAAACAACCGAACTGGTTTAGTTTTTAAAACTATGCTTCAAAGCGACGCCTGCTTACAATAATCTCATTAGCCTGAAGAAGAAATATCTAAGGCTTGAACTCCTTGAATGGTTTTCTTTATCTCAACCTAAGATGTGTCAAATGGATAGGTCGTTACTTCTAGACACCTTTTATAGTATTTTTGTCTCTTCATACTTCCTAGATTATCATGATGACTATTATCTCTAGATCTTCAGGAAAATGACCATCCTCGTGTATATATTTGTCCTTGCAAGGTGCATGCTAATAATGTATGAAAATGCATGCAGGGATGCAACACAAAGAACATGAGTAGATATCTGAATTTTGAAGCACCGTAAGGCCTCGCTTGGAACGTCTTATAAATATACCGTCCGCCCTGGGTTTTCCATTGACAGCGTAATTCTAGCGTGGGCATCACAAGTCCGTGAATTTCTCCCTGGATTTTGACTAATATACGACGTGCCAAGCGGGTCCTAAAGGAAAAATAATAATCCTAGATAAATGAATCTGGGTAAACCATGGAGAGGAACTCTTACTAAAGTTTCAATCGTATAATTCTAGTAAAGAATATGTGTCAAATGGAATGGTAGTTACCTCTGGACCTTTTACAGTATTCTTGGAGTAGATGATCATGACTATTTTATCTATAGATCTTCAGAAAAATGACCGTCCGCACGTATATATTGCTCCTTGCAATCTGCCTGCAGGTAATTTTTGGAAAAAGCATGCATGGAAATATGCAACACGGAGGACATGGGTAGATAAAGTTTAGGTAATATTTGAAGATTGAAACACCGTTAAGGAAAAATAATTTAATATAAATTAACCTAGGTACACCATGGAGAGGTCTTCTTACTATAGTTTCAATCGTATAATAATCCTAGTAAAGGATATATGATTTCACCGTGGGGTAACACCAGCAATTAGCGGGAGATCAACATGGTTGGAATCAGCTGGTGCCGTGAGACAATTACCATAGTGTGCAGCTTATGGATCTGATTAGGAGAAGAAGTGCAATCTGTACCTGAGATCAGCCGGACTATTAGCAGATTGATCTAGCACGCTTGGTCGCTGCTGCCGATCGCCGCGCATGTAGGCATGTGACTATAGAGAGTCGGTGGCGAATTTTCCCATGGATCGACCTTGCACCTGACGCTACAAAATTTATTGGGCGATTGTTAACATAGTCGCTTCTGCGACATCACAACGAAATTGCAAAAGGCTGTTGTATTGCATGCCCTAGCGAGACGGGGAAGGACGACAGGAAAATAGGAGTCACGATTCATATCGTCAGCTCGTTGCGTGGAGGATACGGACACATCATCCAACGGTTTTAGATTGATCATCGGTTAATTGGATGGACACTATTTAATAACCTCTAGGATTAACGTGGAGCCTCCTACGGTGCCTCCAATTAGTAAATATAAGATTTGATTAGAAAATCCATTGTTTATCATGTTCAAAAGAGCAGGTTATTTGAAACAGGTGGCAGCAACACCGGAAAATCTCCACACAAAAATCAGCACAAACGTGCTAATCAACAATTATTTTCAGGTTATTCGAAACTGGTGGCAGCAACTTCGGAAAATCTCCACACAAAAATCGGCAGAAACATGGTAATCAATAATTATTTTCGTGTATGCAGAATCAACATCATATTCTCAACGCATTTCTTTGTGAAGTCAATGTCCTGCCGTGAATGATCCAACGTAGAACTGAATCGGTGCTAGATAATTAGTATATATCCGAAAAGTATGTTGTGGAAATGAGCTAATATATCTCACACCTTCGCACTTGTAATCAGAGTGAGACTTACTGAAGAGAAATTACTAAAATAAATGTAGATGGGACTATGCACTTCCATAGTATTTTGGGTGATGTCTTCTTCCTCTATGTGCACCACTACGGTACAAAATGTGGAGCTAGAGTGGGAAAATCATAAAGAAAAAATGTACCCTTCATGACAATTGGATCATTTCTTATTTCCCGTAGAAAGAATGTGCTTAGACTAAATACATGGAAAAGAGCTAATATTTCCAGCAATTATAAAGACTAAGGGTTCATATGCATATATTACTCATCACCAATAAGAAGATCAATTTGAGGAGAACGAAATGCCTTTTATTTGCAATCTTGAAAATAAAATCCATAATGTGAATGTTCTTCGAATCCGAAGATCAATTCTTGCACTAAATAGGCATCTTCGAGGCTGGGATGCTTACATGATGAGATGATGAAAATTTGGTCAACAACTGCACTCGTGCAATGCCATGGGTGACATCCAAATTCCAAAATTCAGTCGTAGTGTGTATCTAGGATTCTTTCCCCAATAACACCTGACAAACGCCCACACATCTGCTTGCTTTTCCAAGCGACATTCTGGACTGGGTATAAGGCATAAATTATATGAGTAAAAATAATTTGGAGTATGAAATTCAACTATAATGAATTTACTGCTTCCTGAGTTAACTTTGTACGACAGACGAAAAAATCTAACAGTCTCGTACCTGCGACCTCTGTCGGAAGCCGGAACCTGCTCCGAAGTGTAACAGCCTGGAGCTGAATCCTACAGGCAGCCTATGGTGGAGATGCCTCCCAAGAACGGTCAGAATATAATGAACTTTTACATGGTGCTCTTATAACTCAGTTTTCTCTTGGTCTGTATTAATTAAACTAAGCAAATATAAATTCGTTGGCAATTGTGGCTGATTATCTTCAGTCTTAGCCTAGCTACCTTACTGATCTACCTGTACAAAAACCTAAAATTACCTTCCTGTCTAGCCTAACTACCTTGCTGATCTAGCTGTAGAAGCCCTCTATAAGTGGATCCTTCAGCTGATTTCTTCGTCTTGCTCCTCTAATCGTTGGGGTCCTGGCATCCTCCACCAGAGTTCTTTAGCTTTGGTAATTAAGTAGCGTCAGACTGCCATTGGTATACGGTATACCCCTTCTCTTGTAGATCAGCCATCACGTGATAAATTCATCTGCTGGACAGAGAATAGACGCTAGATTACTCCAAGCTGAAGAGATTTAAAATTACCAATGTTAGAGTAGAACAGGAACGGAGTGAACCGATTAGGATATATTATACTATAGATGGGATCGTACCATCTTTTTTAGATCGATTCCAGCGTGGCTACTCCAATGAAATTGAGGACGTATATTTTTTCCAAGATTGTTCGCTACTGTTGCCATTGCTGCTATGTACTTCCTTCCGATAACCTCAACGTAGTTGCTCTGAAGGACAGCTGGAGCAGATCAACTTGCAGGACCTTAGCCTTAGGAGGTGCAGTGTTGGAGGCGGCCGAAGGCAGCGAGGCAGCGCTTGATGTTTAGGTCGGGGAAAGAGGAAACCGGATCAGGTGGAGGTTTGAGCGGAAAAATATTAATCGCATCCATCCGTTGGTATTATGATCGGACGGTAGTTTTTTGTGCTTTTTCGAGGATTAACGTGGAGCCTCCTACGGTGCCTCCAATTAGTAAATATAAGATGTGTAATGTTTTACATTAACAGAGGCACTGAGTCACCGAGGCTGTAAGATTTAGTTGTTTCGAGTGTAGATCGTAAGCACAATAGCAAAAAAATTATTCTCTCTTGCCAAAAATATCGGTAGCAGTTGCCACTCAGCCATCTGCAAGTATGACATTTTTCTGTGCACCATACCAATGAAAATAGGATAGTTATGAAACTAATGGCATCACTCGTGGAAGGATTTAGATATGAAAGAACATGTAATATGTGCAATCAGAGAACATCGAATTTAATCATAGCAAATTTGCGCAACAGAATACTTGCACAAATTTGCACCTCAAGATCACTAAAATGTAGAAACCCGATAGAATTATAAATTTGGTTTCGCGAGAATGCATATTCATTCCTGAAAAAAATAAAACGTACTTATAATTCCAATCCTTAAGGCAAGCAGGGCAGCATAATATGGTCGGGTACCAATTTCATCTGAAACTGATAAATTCTAGCACTTACAACGAATGTCAAAAGCAATGCAAACATCAAAGTTTAAGAGTCAACTTAATTAATTTGTTTCACCTAGGCTTCACTCTACCATCTTGTCAGTCTTCAGCTTCAGCTATCAAATTGTTTTACCTACCTACGGTACACTTAATGGTAATGTTTTCTTACCTTCGTCACGTGTGCTACCATGCTTCTTGCCAGACTGACCATGCCACCATGACACCTTTAAGTAAGAAATTTTCCTTACTAAGATACATCAGACAGTAGAGGAAATGAGCAGCGCTGCTTTCACTAAATTAAGAAAAAAATCAGACAGTAACTCGATAGTCAAGCAAAAGGGATTACTGTAATTCTAGAGGTGTGCTTTCTAATTCTCCGTCTGGTCCTTTTATAGATGCAGTCATGCAGAGATCTTATCAGTTTACCTCGAATCCATCCTTCCATCATCATGCACCAGCAAGTCTCATGCAAGTACAATGTATTGGCTGCAGGCTAACGCTAGGAAGTTATGTGGCTTATCTTACTTGATGTGGCTGAACTCACAGTCATACAGAGCGTAGTCCCATGCAGCCGGCAATATAAAAGCTCCTTGATTCAGATTGCATGTGCTTGCGGGCGGCGCCATCTTGCTTAAGAGTGGAGAGGTTAGCAGGTGCTGGTTGCGGCGGTGCTAGGTCGTCGCCTTTGCCTTTCTTCAGGCTAGCACGGCTGCCCTGAGAGCCATGAACGATTAATTGATTATACGAATAATATACCGATCTTCGCGTGCGCTGAGCGGCACTCTGATGATCAAGAGAAAACACGGTGCTGCTCTGCTCTTCTCATACGGCGCAGAGAGGCACTCGACGATTCGGAGAAAACATGGCGCTGCTACTGCTCCCGATGCGGCCGTGGCGTGGTGATGAGTCGAGATGCAAATTTTTCTCTCTGAAAAAGGGTTTGCATTGAATACGTTTTCTCTTTCCATATTTTTGCTCGTGGACGTGAGAGATAAGGACACTGCTGCCGACCATATGTATTCTATAGGAACTTAATCGTGGTCGTTGGTCTTTATTTGCCTATGCTTATCTAATCTCCACCGTTGGTTGTTAGTTGTTTTAATAATATAATAGATTAGGTTTAGCTAAAAGATGGATGTTACAGTTCATGCCTCTATTTAATCTGGGGGAGTGACAGAAACCTCTAAGGTTGTAGATGTGTTGTTGCCACTAGGGAGAAAACAACATTCTTATGTCCAAGGGCATATGCTTTGTTTACATTACACACTTTGCTTAATGCAGTTATCTGTTGTTCGCAACTTAATACTTGTGGGGTTCTCGGATTGATTCCCCACGGGTGGATTATTAGTCATAGATGCAGTTGGATGGCGGTCTATGTATCTTGTTGTAATGCCCAGAGTAAATCTCATAGTGATCCTCTTGACATATCACGTTATCTTTATTCTATCAATTGCCCAACTGTAATTTGTTTACCCAGCATGTGTTATTTATCTTATGGAGCGACACCACTAGTGAACTGCAGACCCCGGTCCTATTTCCTTTATATTGCTATCACCTGTTTACTTTACTCGCATATTACTATTGCTTTCCACTCGATACGCTCATTCCTTTGTTTACAGCAAACCGGTGAGATTGACAACCTCATTGTAAGTTGGGAACAAAGTACTTGGTTGTGTTGTGTGCAGGTTCCGCGTTGCTACTAGTTGAAGACGTGCTAACACGTTATTGTTAACGGCGCCCTTGTTGGAGTGTCAGTAGGCTAGCAAGCATCACCATCTTGAGTTTGGCTTTTTCCTAGATACGATTAAACCTTGGTTTCTTACTGAGGGAAAAGCTTGCTGCTGTACTCATCATACCTTCCTCTTGGGGTTCCCAACTGGACGATGATTTACATTAACACACCGTGCCGCATCAGTGGCGCAATAGGTGTGCAGATGAAATCATTGTTGTTTGTGCTAGTGAAGTTGCAAAACTTGGTGTTCTCAGGAGTACTCATTCTAGCAACACCAAAACAGACAAACAAAAATAACAACTATAAAAGAAACTAAGTTTTTGTATTTTGATAAACAAGAACCAAACAAAATAAAGTAAAGAAACTAAGCAAAACAATAACAAAGTAAAAAAGATTGGAAGTGAGAGACTCCCCTTGTAGAATTCCTCTTTCTCCCCGGCAACGTCGCCAGAAAAAGTCTTGATGTCTCAAAGTACCAGTTGGGAAACCCCAAGAGGAAGGTATGATGAGCACAACAGTAAGTTTTCCCTCAGTTATGAAACCGAAGTTTAATCGACCAGTAGGAGAAAGAAATCACTTCCGAAGGTTGTTGCTAGCTGACTTTGGCAACGGCGCCAGAAAACAATTCGGTGCATGGCTTTGGCATTAGCAGCAATGTGGAACCTGCACACAACACAACCAAACTACTTTGCCCCAACTTGCAGTGAGGTTGTCAATCTCACTGGTTTGCTGATAACAAAGGATTAGACATATAGTGTGGAAATAGATGTTTGTTTGCGGTAAAGTAAAATAATGCTTGCGGAAAGTAAACAGTGCTTGGAAAAGATGGTAATATAAATGTAAAAGAATGGACCGGGGTCCACAGTTCACTAGAGGTCTCTCTCCATAAAGATATAACATGTTGGGTAAACAAATTACAATTGGGCAATTGACAAAATAGAGAATGCATAACAATGCATGTACATGCCATGAAGATCACTATGAGATTCACTTGGGCATTACAACATAATACATAGACCGTAATCCAACTACATCTATGACTAATAATCCACCCACAGGATATCATCTGAACAACCCTTGGGTATTAAGTTGCAAGCAACAGATTATCGCCTTAAGCAAAGTGTGTAATGTAAACAATACAATTGTCCTTGAACAAAAGATTGTTGTTTTCTCCCTAGTAGCAACAGCACATCTACAACCTTAGAAGTTATTGTCACTCTCCCAGATTACTAGAGGCATGAACCCACTATCGAGCATAAATACTCCCTCTTAGAGTCACTAACATCTACTTGGCCAAGATATCTACTAGCAACAGAGAGCATGCAAGATCACAAATAACATAGACCTGGTGGTGTGGCCAGGGGTGGCCCGTGCCACCCTATGGTGCGGCTGCCTCCTGGCTCTCCTCCGTCTCTCCTTTGGACTCCATCTTCGTATCACGTAAATAGGAACTTTGGCTTTCGTTTTGTCCAATTCCAAGAATATTTCGTATGTAACTTTTCTAAAACACAAAAACAGTAGAAAATAGGAACTGGCACTGTGGCATCTTGTTAATAGGTTAGCAGAAAATGCCACGAAGTGTAAACAAAACATAAACAATTGGTGTAAAACAAGCATGGAGCATCAAAAACAATTATAGACGCACGTGGGGCTTGTTTAAGGCCATAGAGTGCCTTATCAAGCTTGTAGACATGGTTAGGGAAGTTAGGATCCTCAAAGCCTAGGGGTTGCTTTACTTATACTAACTCACGCAAAGGACTGATGACCCACAAGTATAGGGGATCGCAACAGTCTTTGAGGGAAGTAAAACCCAAATTTATTGTTTCGACACAAGGGGAGCCAAAGAATATTTATAAGACTTACCAGATGAGTTGTCAATTCAGCTGCACCTGGAAACAGACTTGCTCGCAGCGGTTTATCAGTAGCAACATTTTTATAGTGGTGACAGTAGTAAAATAGTAGCAACAATAATAAAGTAAAGATGGTAATAGTAGCAATAGTAAATAGTAGGATTAAATACTATAGGCATAGGGATGGATGAACGAGCGTTGCATGGACAAGAAAATTCATTTAATAATCAATGACATGGGCAATTGCAGAAAAATAATGATAAAGCATCCTAGTACTAAACAACCATAGGCATGTGTTCCGTATATAGTCGTACGTGCTTGCAATGAGAAACTTGCACGACATCTTCTATCCTACCAGCCCGTTTGCAACGAGGCCTCAAGGGAAACTACTGGAAATTAAGGTACAACTTTTAATAGAGTACCAGAGCAAAGCATTAACACTCTATGCACACATGTGATCCTCACATCACAGCCATCCCCTCCGGTTATCCCAATTGCTGTCACTTTGGGGCCTCGGGTTTCGGACAATGATATGTGTATGCAACTTGCAGGTAAGATCATAAACAACAACTATCATCATAAAACAATAACAAGTTTAGATCTGAGATCATGGCACTCGGGCCCAAAGTGACAAGCATTAAGCACAACGAGTTGCAACAATGTCATAAGCACTAATAGTAGATACTAGGCACCATGCCCTAACAATCTCATAGCAAATCACATGAATGATCTCATCCAATCCCTACCATCCCTTTCACCTATAGCGGGAATTACTCACACATTGACGGGGGAATCATGGATGGTTGATGGAGAGACGTCGGTGATGATGATGATGAAGATCTCCTCCAAATCCCCGTCCCGGCAGGGTGCCAGAACGGAGTTTCTGGTTCTGAATCGCGGTTTCTGATGGTGGCGGTGCAACGGAACTCTATCTGGAAAAATGCCAAACCCCCGATAGTTTCAGGTCAAAGGGTATTTGTAGGCGGAAGGAGGGCTCGAGGAGACGGCTGGGGTGGCCTCATCACACCCTGGTGCGGCCAGGCTTGGGCCGCGCCACCAGGTGGTGTGTTGGCCTCCCAGCCCCTCTTCGTCTCGTATTCTGGCTCTGTGGGTCTTCTGGTAAAATAGGATTTTTGCAATATTTTCCGGGATTTTTCCTGAAAGTTGGATTTCTGCACAAAAACAAGACACCAGGGCAATTCTGCTGAAAACAGCGTTAGTCCATGTTAGTTGTATTCAAAACACACAAATTAGAGGAGAAACAACAGTACAAGTGTTCGGGAAAGTAGATACATTTTGGATGTATCAACTCCCCCCAAGCTTAGCTATTTGCTTGTCCTCAAGCAATTCAGTTAACAACTGAGAGCGATAAAAGAAACTTTCACGAACACATTTGCTTCATAAGATGTATATATTCTCACTATATGTGTGGGGACCCCGGATTACCCATCCGGAATACCCGATATGCATACAATTCATGATCCCATGATCAGTGTGTCATGAATTCACATATCCGAGTTGATAACAGAATTACATCATCCTTTACAATATCGAATAATATACTTACAAGTGGTAACATGACCAAGCATGATATTGCCATGCAGGGCAAGTCCATAACTAAGCAGCAGATACCAAGCAGCGTAGATGACCCACGTCATGCCTACTACCCTACAGGCAACTGACTGGGAGACGTTCCTAGTTCACACCGGCATCATCGTAACCCCCTTCACCTTCCTTGTAACCTTCTTCATAGTCTGACCAAGTTAATAGCCAAGGACAAAGCCGTGAGTACATTTGAATTGTACTCGCAAACCATCTAAAAGGGAGAGAACAGATATGCAATTTGGCTGTAGCAAGGAGAAAGGCTCTAATCTAGTTTTTCCTATCTAGTCAATTTCTCATGTCGATATAGCATGTCTTACGACATTTCTATATCCGTATTAAAGAAAACATTTAGAAAACCTTTTCAGTAAAAATCTCTAGGAAAGGGGGAAACTCTTTTGGGTTTCAAGAGAGAGAGTCGGTGGTCAATCAAACATGACCACCTTCCATTATAAAACCCAGGTCAATCACACATGACCAACTCCATTTCTTCGGCATTACCCTGCAAGTACTTCAAACCATAACCGTGCCACGGCCGTACCCTCCGAGTACTCCGTCCGGCACCTTTCTCCATTTTTCCGAAAACATTCTTGTAAAACCAAAACCTGACATAGGCTAAGTATGGCCATTCCAACCGTCCATGACTGAGGACGCGGCTATTCGAATAGATTACACTCTGCAGAGGTTGTACACTTTACCCACACCATCCGATAAATCCGCCGGGATACCACCACGGACCGTCATACACAAGTATGCGGAGTTCGGATAATCGATCGAAGCCCTCCATCTATCTACCTTAGTACGGGTGCCTACCCTGTGGAGTTTACCTCCCCGGCACGTCCCGGCAGTACCTCCTCTAGAGCGTAACTCCGGCGCCACGGCGGGAGAACCCAAGTGTCTTCCGGCGGCTCGGGATATGCCGTGATATGTGTTGACCTTCGTTTAGCGTCAACCCAGATTCCGGGGTCTTGCAGACCCTTATATAGTTGTGAGGCTCCCCGCACTAAAGCAAATAAACTTCAAACTAAGCCCGTCCCATACCGGGTAATGTGGTTGCACGGGAGTAATTGGTTTGGCGAACACTTATACACAATGCCCTTTTTCAGAAAATCCAACAACTCCTTCATCTCCCATTGTCCACTCCTTGTTTATGAAACCATTTTAAAACATCTCAATGAAGTAGCAACTACTCCAAGGTTTTTGAAACCATTTTCGAAATGCTCCCCAAGAGTAAACCCAATTTCCTAGAGTTTTGGCTCCACTACAAGTTTTCCAAAGACATTGATGCTAGCCATCAAGTCTCTAATAGAAGAGGTGTTGCATAGGTCACAATAGGTGTCATCTCAAAGGATGATATCAAGTTGACTTGTGGAGCTAAGTAACCAACTATTGCTATCTAGAGATTAATAGCAATATAGAATATAATGCATCAATAAGAGAGTAAGAGTAAGCAATGCATAGAGTAACAATAGGATTCAGATATGCATCAAGTAGATGGCTTGCCTTAATAGCTTGTCCCTGGTCTTCTTCTTCTTGATACTCAAAGATTTCCCCCTCCTCGGTACACTCCTTGTTTGATTTTATTGCCGGAAAATAATAGCATAAAATCAATATACATGCATACACAAGCCACAAACATTTCATTCTCTCAATACCACACAACCAAGGAGTATCAGAAACAAACAAGTTTTGAAACAAATCAAGGTTTTAAAGATTTTAGTTATTAAGGTAATCCTATTATAAACTAGGGTTTTTCAAATGAAGCAATCACACACCAACTCATTTCTAATAGGCATGCAGGTGGTCTCATGGACCAAGTAACACACTCAGTATACTAACAGGTTGACAACAATCTTAAGAAGTCAACAAAGTTGGTCTCACTCCAAAACAAGTTAGGGTTTAATTTCTATAAATTAAACAATAGGAAATACCACTAGAATACCAAAATAATTCTCAGATATTCTCTGAGCATCAGAAAAATATGAACTAAAGTGTTCTGGAAAGATCTTCCAGAGCACAATCCAAGGAAATTGGCTTCATATTAAAACTCCTAATCTATTGCAGATGGTATTTTCTCTAAGATTAAACAGAAGAATAGCCATATCAATTACTACTGAATATCTACAGATCCTAAAATACCAAAACTAGTGGAACATGCAAGCTAACACATCAGGGTACCAGTGAAAATTGGATCCAGACCATTTCAATTAGTAGAGCTCCAGATTTGGATTTTTGATTGAAACTAGGGTTGATTTGCTAGATAAAATAAAGGTAAAACTACAGGGCTCTAAATGGAGTGGGGTCACTTCCAGTAGTTAGTACACTTAACAAGGTCCTCAGAAAAATTTGAATCAACTCAAATGGACCCATATTTATTTTTCTATGATTTTTGCAATCTAACAGATCTCAGGAAATTAACAGAGGGATTTTTAATCAAAAAAAGAGGAACGGGCCAGATCTGACCTGAACCTGGGCCGTCACAGCACCGGCTGGCCCACTCATGCGAGCGCACGGGCAGGAAACCGTCCGGCCGTGCTGACAGGCCTGGCCCGTCTGTCAGCGGCCGCGGCGGCCGAAGCGGTATGAGGGCACCAGGGCCGTCCGATCAAGTCGGGATCAACGGCCCCTGGTTGTCTTCTACCTCCGGCCATGATAGCCAGGGAGGAAACCCTAGCACGGCCAGGCCTGGCGCAGGGGCTCACCTGGGGGCCTCCCCGGCGACGAGGAGGTGACGAGGCGGCACGGCGGACGACAGCGACCCCGGGGATGGTCTTCATCGACGATCTAGGTGCCCAGATGCAGATCTTCGCGACGGCAGTAGCGAGCTTCCCATCGGGCTTGCAGGGACCTCAACTCCGGCGTCCTGGGACCAAAAGAGAGGGCGGGGTTAGGTTCCTAGGGTTGATAGGAGTGTATTCATGCAGAAGAAAGCGACAGAGAGGGCCCAGAGTGACGGCAAGGATCTCCTCTTCCTTGCATAACGAAATCTAGGGTTTCCCCTTCTTCCTTCTAGTGCAGATCATAGGGTCGCTCAGGGGCTCTCTGGAGCTCTAGGTGGTGTTGCAGGAGTGAAATGAGGGGCTCAGAAGGGGCTGGGGTGGCCTGTGGGATTATATAACAGGGAGGGTGTGTTAGGTCGGTTTGGGGCAAAGTGGGACCCATGGAGGGGCTTTGGTTGGTCCAAGAGGATGGTGGGGAGGGTGAGAGGGTCCTAGGAGATGTCTTGGTCGGCTAGGAACAGAGGGTGAGGCTGCTGCACCTTATTTAATTGATGGGCAAATTTTTGACCTTTCTCCTCTCCTTCTCCTTCCAAACACTAGGGGACAAAGAGATGAGGGTGCTGCTACAGTGGAATTCGACCAGAGGGTGGTGAGATTGCTGTGGAGGTCATGGTGGTGGCTTTGGTTTAATTTTCAAAAGATATTTGAAAGCTTGAAGGAGATATGGTGAGGAGTGTATGCATGATGCAAATTTTGGGGTTGTTGGCTAGCCTTATATGCACCAAGCAATGGCATGCATAGAGGGATTAGATGGGTGTGGTTTGGTGAGATTAACAATATTGCAAATTTGGAAGAATTTAGTTGATGTTAGGCAAGATCACCAAATTTGAAAGGTGAAGATTTGCACTAAACTATTTGAGACAAGGTGTTGAAAATTTGAAGATGAACCATTAAGGTTTTTGGGTCCATAGGGTCCTATAGGAATAGGATAACATAGTAGAAAATTATTAGATACTTGATGAGAAGAAAAAGTGCATGAAATAACATAGCAACCAATCATATGCGTTTTATTAAGCAAGAAAAATGAGATAGAGAAATAGTTATCTTTGATGGAGGAAAAGTGACATTTTGCAAGAATAACATTTTCAAATGCTAGTAGAGAGGAAATGAATCTATGGATGGATTTTATGATGAGTGCTGACAAATTACCAAGAGGATCAAGGAAAACTAGAAAGTGGAATCGGTTTTGACTAGGGTTCAAAACCTAGTCACATAGATAGGTGGCATGCTTCAAAATGCACATGCAAGTGCCTAGATAGTTGGAGTAGATCAAAAGGAAGAGGAATAGGTCAAAGAATGGTCTCTGAACAATTTATTTCAAAGTTTAAAAGTGGTAGCAAAAGTGCATCTGATATTAGTCAAATGGTCAGTGATTTGATTAGGGTCAGAAACAGGATTAGAACAAGTATCAGATGACCTCAAATGACCAGGTGGCAATGGAAAGATTGGAAGATTAGATGACAAGGATGAGTTATAGATAGGTGCATTGGTATGGATAGAACCTATGAGCTTAATACGAACATCTGAAAACTGAATCTGTTAACAGGAGTGAAGATGGTCTGCACACTAGGTGTTTGATGAAATGCCTGCAAGAGATGATTTTCTAAATCTGAGTGAAACCTTGTTATGGTTGGATGAAGATGATCCTAATAACACCATGGGTGCCTTCCCTGGGCTAGTTTGATTGGTTTTAAGATTCATCAAAATGGAGCTCCTAATGCCTAATGATAAGGCTAAGACATTAGAGTTAGGGATTCAGGATTGAGAGGAAAATAACAAGATGGGTTTTATTTGAAGGATAGCATGAAAACAACTTATATGTGACAGAATATTAATGGATGTATTTTGAATAGGTCAGGCCACATGCCTATATGAGGATTATATCCACACACAAGCAACTCATCAAAGTCAAACAGTCACACAAAGTCAACTCACCACACAAGGATAATCATTTGCAACTTATCTAGCATTACCAGAAACAATGATTGAATAAGTGCTCAATGGTGATCATGCCATGGTCAACTAGATAAGAGTTTCAAATAAAGGAGTAGAGCTTTTGTAGATTTTTCAGAAACCAGTGGAGACATAACGTCTCCTTTAGGAAGTTTTCTTAAAGGTGTTTGAAATCCTTTTGTAATTATCAACAAAGTAAAAGTTTGTAAAATAGTGGGACCATTCTACTTTGTAGGTCTAGGTAATTTTGTAAATACTTAGTTTTGATAAAAGCTTTGTCTCAAAGATAAATCTTGGCTCTTGTTTTGGACAATTAGAATAGTTTGGAAAAGGAGAGGTTGCCAAGATAATGGTTTTGGAAAAATAGCTAGAAGCATAAATAAAGGCATGATCACAAGGGCACAAGGATTGTGATGGTTCATGTGACGACCTCAAATTTGATACAAATTCGAAGTGCCCGTTATGTATTCCACCGCAATCCCAGAACCATTGTTGCGATATACATAATGTAGTTGGTAACCAGTTCCATAGACATTACAATACGAGGGTTCAAATACAATGGTCATAGTGACCAAGTTCATATTACAACACAATATAGCAGCGGAAATAACGTCTTCGGGTCCATGCCTTCACCTACAGGCAATGGCGACTCATGGAGACGAGCTTAGTTCTGGCACTCTTCTTCATACCCTTCCTCCTGATACTCCTCCCCAAAGTTTGGCCAAGTTGATAGCCAGGGACACAGCCATGAGTACATTGGATGCACTCGCAAACCATCTTATAAGTGAAATGATGAAATAGATATGCAAGGTTTATATGGTGGACTAAGCACTAAGTTGATTTGCAAAAGCTAGTTTTATTTCCCAAGAATGTTCATTGGTAAAAAAGAAGTTTAGTTCTCTAAGTTCAATCTAGAGAGGAATTTCAAGTGTGTCAACATCAAGGTCAAGTCAAGTCATTCACCAAGTTCACCATTGTTATTTTTATTCTTGACAAAAGTCAAGTACAGCTTGCCAACTGTCCATGACCGCGGACGCGGCTATTCGAATAGTTTGAAAACCTCTGCAAAGGGGTACAGTTTACCCACAAGATTCGATACATCTGCCGGGAGAAATCCACGGATCGACATACACAAGTATGCGGGGTTCAGATAATCAAACAAACTCTTTCACTTGCCTACCTTAGTATGGGGATCCTCCCTACGAATCCAGATACGGAATGGAGCTCATAGTTTTTCCGGCTATAGAGTGCTATATTTTGGACTCCCATAGACTGTGGTATCCTCCGTCATAGCTATGGCAAGTCCCGGCTTCGGAAGCGTCCCCTCGGGGTCCACGCTTCTATAAGTTCAAATGAGGTCTCCCATACTAAAACAAACAAGCTACGGACTAAGCCCCTTCCCATTCAGGGGTAATGTGGTCGTACGGTATGGTTGGCTCCCATAGTACATCACTCGTTGTCATTGAGAAAAACATTTCATAGTTCTTAGTCAAGATTGATTTCTTTCATAAAGCCATTAGGTAGGAGCAATCTCCAATTCAAGTTTCAAGTTCAAGTCACCACTTTTCAAACCGAGTTCCCCTTATAGATGACCTCAATATTATTAGCGACAAAGCAACTACATTGAGTGATGATACTACTAAATATAGTTGGATAAACTCAGCTTGAGGCTCTTGCTAAACAAGACATCACTACACTTCTATCATTCTACTCTAGCAATTCAATCATGCAATTTACTTAAAACCAGTAGAATGCAATAGTAAAACTAGGCATTTGGAGTATGATTCAAAAGATGGCTTGCCTTGGTTGGCAAAGTGTCCGGGGTATTCTTCTTCTTCTTCTTCTTGGTAATATCCCCCCTCAATATCCTCCGCAGCAATACTAGCGTCTAATAACGAAGCCAACACAAAACACACAATCACTACACAATGCTAACAACACACCAAGCACACATTTTTGTTTTCTAACAAAAGCATTCATGTTGCATTTTATGGAGTTGGATTGCAAGTTATTCTTCCAAGTGTGCATTGAGGGTGCAAGTTAAATTTTCTACTAGATGTCCTATGTTGTTCACTTTCTAAGTATTGGTATTGATTTAGGAGTACTAAGACTAGTTCAAGTGGGGAGGGATTTACTAAGTGAATTGGTAATTAGGGCAAATTAATTCTAAGTGTATGATAGGGATCTATCATTTTATGTTACTAACTAGAGTTGGGTTAGGGTCTAATTGATAACACTAACAAGGTTTGAGTTGATTGGGGTTGACTAACAGTAAGGGAGGTCATTGGTGAGTTCACAATTTAAATTTCATGATTTTAGGGGGCTTAAACCATTTTTTAGAAATCTTCTATGATTAATAAAGCTATGGTCACACTATTCATATCTAATTAAATTCCTAACTCAAATGGAATTCTAACCAATTCTACAGGCTAGAGCATTTTACAAGCTTTCCAACGCATATTTATTTGTTAGAAATGGATTTGTAAAACTCTTGGAATTTAAGTTTGAAAATCATATCTGAAACTATTTTGAATTAATTCGAAAAGGCGGGAGAATAAATAAAAACGAAACGGACCTACTTCTAACCAAACGGGCCGAGTCCAGAAGAATTCCGAACAGGCCGGCCCGATACCGTTTCGCGCAGGGCGGGAATGTTTTAAAACCGAACCTGACATATGGGGTCCACTCGTCAGACCTAATTAGAAACTCTGAACCGGTATGCTCCCGTTGGATCAAGATCCAACGGTGCATCGTCGTCGTCTACCCCGGGACAGGCCAGGGACTCACCGGTGTTGCAGAGACGAGTGTTCGACGGCGAGGGCGTGACGGAGAGGATGCAGAGCTTGACGGCGGTGATGCAGATCGACAGCGGCGGCTCCGCTCCTCCACCTCGCACCAGCAGCAGCTCCAATGGTGGCCGAAATCCTCCAGAACGCGGCGGCGCTCCCGTGCAGAGATCGGACGTTTCCGAGGGAGAGAGGAAGAGAGAAGAGCGGGGGTTGGTTGCGGTGGTGTGTGCGTCCTCTGGGAGTGGTCGACGGGGGTTTTTATAGCCTCGGGAGGCCGGGGGCAAGGCGACCAGAAGGTGGCCAGTGCGGGGGTCCTGGCGGTGTTCGGAGGTCGCACCGGGCACGGCGGCCTCGGGGGTGTGCTGGGAGGGTGTCGCCTCGGCTGCGGAGGGCTGTGGGTCGGCTCTGGCGCATCCAGGGCGGTCGGCAACGCGCAGGAAGAAGAAGACTGGGAGGGGGCCCTGGGCACATTTCTCGTCGTCCCTCCCTTTCTCACGCCTCGGGTCGGGGCAGGGGGCACTGGGCTCGACCGTGGCATCGCCCAGGAGTATGGCTACAGTCCTCGAGTGAGCAAGAACAGTGAAGCCCACAGTGAACTCGATTTGCTTTGATTCCTGCCTGCCAGTGTTCGACGAAATGCCCGCAAGAGTTTTAAATTTGAATTTTTGAAATTTTCCACTTTGGGTGATCAGCATATGAGCCAAGGTATCCAGTGGTATTTTTGTTCTGAAGAAAGGATAAGTTTTTCAGAAATCTTATTTCAAATTTTGGTATAGTCTCTGTTTCAGATTCAAAGTTTGATTGATGTTTGAGTCAAGTTCTGGTTTGAGTTTTGGGTAGCCACTGCTTGGTTGAGTTTGTATGTGACTTGGTGAAGCTCAACTAGCTGGCCAAACACTGAGGTGAGTTACAGATTTCTTAATCCAAGGGCTCAAAGTAGGGTAGTCAAACAGATTTCCTAGATCATCTTATTCTTCTCTTTTTCTTTCTTTCTTTTGTTTCTTCTTTCTTTGGTTCTTATAATTATTCTCACTTGCTTCTGTTGGTTAGGTTAGAATTAACTAACCATTGCCCAACAAATAATAACACACATGAAATCAGACAAATCATATAATGGAAAATACATGTATGCATGAAATAATAGATAAAAAGTTTTATCTGGGTCCAAAATTTGGTATTTTAATTAATAAGAAGTGGATTACAATTTCTGAGTTGTTACAATCTTCCCCCCTTAAAAAGAATCTCGTCCCCGAGATTCACTAGTTAAGAACTGAAAAGATTGGGAAACTCTTTCTGAAGGTAATCTTCTCGTTCCCAAGTGGCTTCATCTTCGGTGTGATTACTCCACTGGACTTTCAGAAACTTGATGCTTCGGGTTCGAGTGGTTCGATATGCTTCCTCGAGGATACGGGTAGGTACTTCACGATAGGTCAAATCTTTGTTGATGTCCACAGAACGGTGATCAATATTCTTGAAGATTTCTGGCTTCTCCAGCACTTCAAGACATTTCCGAAGTTAAGACACGTGAAAGACATCGTGTACTTCAGACAATTCAGGGTGCATTTCCAACTGATAAGACACTTCTCCTCTTCGGTCGAGTATCTTGAAGGGTCCGATATATCTTGGTGCAAGCTTTCCTTTTACTTGGAATCTATGCATTCCCTTGAGAGGTGATACTCTAAGATAAACAAAGTCTCCACTCTTGAAAGTCAGTTCTCGACGTCTCTTGTCGGCATAACTCTTCTGTCTAGACTGGGCTGCTTTGAGGTAATCACGAATCCTGCGAACTTTCTCCTCAGCTTCTTGCAAAATGTCAGGTCCAAATATCTGACTGTCTCCGGTTTCAGACCAATTCAAAGGGGTACGACACTTTCTTCCATATAAAGCTTCAAATGGGGCCATTTGCAAACTGGCCTGATAACTGTTGTTGTAGGAAAACTCCGCGAAAGGCAGACAATCTTCCCACTTAGCTCCATAGGCTAGAACACAGGCTCTCAACATATCTTCAAGTATTTGGTTCACCCTTTCAGTCTGTCCATCGGTCTGAGGGTGGTAAGCTGTGCTAAAGGCTAATTGGGTTCCCAAGGCTTGATGCAAACTTTTCCAAAATATCGAGGTGAATTGGGTTCCTCGATCGGAAACTATGGTTTTAGGGATTCCATGCAAACTGACAATTTTGGATAGATAAAGATCTGCCAGCTGTCCTGAGGTATAAGTGGTCTTGACAGGAATAAAGTGGGCAACTTTGGTCAGTCTATCCACAATGACCCAGATAGAGTCATTTCCACGGCTAGACCTTGGAAATCCAGTGATGAAATACATTCCAACAGATTCCCACTTCCATTCCGGAACTTGCAAAGGTTGCAGCAATCCCGCAGGACTTTGATGTTCAGCCTTGATTCTTTGACAAATATCACACTTAGAGATAAACGATGCAATCTCACGCTTCATTCCATGCCACCAAAATTGTTCCTTTAAATCTTGATACATCTTAGTTCCACTAGGGTGAATGGAGTAAGGTGTCTCATGGGCTTCCTTCATGATCATCTCCTTCAATTCTGAATCAGCAGGCACACGAACACGTCCTTTATACCAAAGAACCCCTTGATCATCTTCCTCAAATCCTGGCACCTTGCCGGAACTAATTCGGCGCTTGATTCCGTCAATACTCTCGTTTCCCTTCTGGGCTTCTTTGATTTGGCTCATCAAGGTGGGTTGAAACTCAAGGTTGGCTAAGAATCCTTGACTGACTAGTTCCAATCCGAATCTTTCAAACTCTTGGTGCAACATAGCTTGCTCTTCCTTGATCATCATATTTAATGAGCATGGCTTCCTACTCAACGCATCGGCCACTACATTGGCCTTACCGGGGTGATAGTGAATTTCCAGATCATAATCCTTAATCAACTCTATCCATCTTCTTTGCCTCATGTTCAACTCCTTCTGGGTGAAGATATACTTCAAACTCTTGTGATCAGTGTAGATCTCACAACGGTTACCCATAAGATAGTGCCTCCAGGTCTTCAGAGCTAGAACTACGGCTGCTAACTCCAGATCATGGGTTGGATAGTTTTCTTCATGAGGTCGAAGCTGCCGAGAGAGGTAAGATATGACTTTGCCTTCTTGCATCAATACACAACCAAGTCCAAGTTTGGAAGCGTCGCAAAAGACATCAAAGTTTTTGGTGATATCGGGCATGGTTAGGATGGGTGCGGTCACCAACCGCTTCTTGAGCTCTTGAAAACTTTCTTCACACTTAGGGGTCCATTCAAACTTCTTGTCCTTCTTCAACAGTTGGGTCATTGGCCGGGCCATGCTTGAAAATCCTTCAACAAACTTGCGGTAATATCCCGCTAATCCGAGAAAACCTCTAACCTCAGTTTGAGTGGTAGGGGCTTCCCATTCCATGACCGATGTGATCTTCTTTGGGTCCACCGACACTCCTCCAGCTGATAATACATGGCCTAGGAATCCAACTTCCTTCGGCCAAAACTCACACTTACTAAACTTGGCATAGAGCTGATGCCCTCTCAGAGTCTCTAGGATTAATCTCAGATGGGTTGCATGCTCTTCTACGGACTTGGAGTAGATAAGAATGTCATCAATGAAAACAACAACAAACTTATCCAAATACTCCATAAAAACCTTATTCATGAGATTCATGAAATAAGCAGGGGCATTGGTTAATCCAAAGGACATTACGGTGTACTCATACAATCCGTACCGGGTAGTGAAGGCTGTCTTAGGTATATCCGTTGCACGGATCTTTAGTTGATGGTATCCAGTTCTAAGGTCTATCTTTGAGAAGACTCGAGCTCCGGTCAGTTGGTCAAACAAATCTTCAATCTTTGGGAGAGGATACTTGTTCTTGATGGTCACATCGTTTAGCTTGCGGTAATCAGTGCACAGTCGGCTGGAACCGTCACTTTTATCCACAAACAGAACGGGTGATCTCCAAGCAGAAGAACTTGGCTGAATCAATCCTTTACTCAAAAGGTCATCCAACTGCTTCTTCAACTCTACTAGTTCAGCTGGGTTCATACGATAGGGTCGTTGGGCTATAGATCCAGTTCCGGAGATAAGCTCAATGATAAACTCAATATCCCGATCTGGTGGCATTCCGGGTAGCTCATCGGGAAAAACATCCGGATATTCACAGACGATGGGAACTTGCTCTAAAGTTGGTCCTGAGATACTCTTATGACACCGGGTGGTTTGGGGTGGTTTTACGGACACATGCTTTACCACAATTCCAGTGCTACTCTTCATGGTGATGGTCTTCTTGGCACAATCTATTACTCCTTGATGGGAAGACATCCAATTCATACCAAGAACTACTTCCAAACCTTTGGTTCCCAACACTATCAAATTGGCTAAGAAAGCTATTCCATGAATTTCAATAGGAACTGCCAAACAGTTCCACTCAGCCCTTGTGGTTGACCCTGGTATTTGTACTAACATGGCATGTGTCATAGGGGTTGGGTGAAGTCCACTTTTATCAACAAATAACTTGGTAACAAACGAGTGTGAAGCTCCAGAATCAAACAGAACTCTTGCATGAACTGAATTAACAGGGAACATACCAAGCACAACGTCGGTTGCTTCCTGAGCTTCTTCAACATTCATGTGATTCAGATGGCCTCGAGAGTGAGGCTGGTTCCTTGGGGGATAGTTCTTGCCATTTCCCACACGGCGCTGCTGCTGCGCAGGAGCAGTGGTCTTGGATGCATCATTCAGCTTCTTGGGGCACTCATTGGAGTAGTGCCCTTTGAGTCCGCACTCATAACAGGTAACACCAGACTTGTCACCCGGCTTGGGTAACATAGGGGCGCCATTTGGCCTTGGAGTATGGGTGTTGAAGTTGTTGCCACTAGGTCTTGGAGGTGCACGGTTGAAGTTGTTGCCGGGCGGACGGTTAGGATAGTTAGGACGTGGAGCAGGTGCAGATGGCCTCATAGGTCTAGGGGTGAAACCCATGGGTGGATTTCCCCTTGGCTTCTGCGAGTTGCTTGAGTTGCCTTGATACATCATACGGCGCTTGCGGTTCTCTGCAGCTTGCTTGAGTTTGCCTTCCATCTGAATGGCAGAGTCAACTAGTGACTCCAGGTCTGCAAAGTGAATACTGACCAAGACACATTGCATCTCATCATGAAGTCCATCTAGAAACCTTTCTTGCTTCTTCTCAGTGGTGTTGGTGTCATCTGGGGCATACCTAGACAAGGTAAGGAACTTGTCACGGTAATCCACCACCGATAGGGAACCTTGCTTTAGATTTCTGAACTCATCTCTCATCCTTTTAACCAATCCCAAAGGAACATGGGCCTTGCTAAACTTGCTCTTGAACTCCTCCCAAGGCATCACATACCCTTGGGCTTGCATTGCACGAGTGCTATCCCACCAAGCTCTTGCGGCTCCCGCAAGGTAGTGGGTGGTGTACAAAACCTTCTCATTTTCACCAACTTCGGCGACTGCCAAATTGTTTTCCATAGTGCGAAGCCAGTCATCGGCATCTAAGGGTTCTTCAGACTTAGTGAACATAGGAGGGTTGGTGTTTTGGAAATTCCTTAACTTGGATCGGTGATCACCATTGCCATTGTTTTCTCCTTCACCATTGCCATGGCCATTGCCATTGTTGTGGTTCATTGCCATCTGGGTTAATTGCTGAAGAGTGGCCAAGTTGGCTTGGTGCTCAGCTCGGGCTGCTTCCCCGTCTTCCATGATCAACCTTAGCAGTTCTGCCATTTCCGGGTTCGGGGGTGGGGGTGCTCGTGGCATCTGAAGATAAGGTGTGTAAGACAAGAGGGAAAAACTAATTTTGCTAAGATTTAAAGGTAACATGGATGATGCAATTTTTGTCTTACTAAGGCCTTAAGGGCCAAATTCATATTTCATTCAACACTCATCAAACATATCATACATACGAGTTCACACATTACAAATGGTTTACATCAAACCATTGCGACTCGTCTACTAGAGAGGGGGATACAACTCACACCTACACGAAGTGAAAAATAAAGTGGAACTTATAACTAGATAACATGTGGATCCCTGATCTAAACATCAGGCTCCTCGGGGTCTTCCTCCTCATCACTCACAATGAATCCATTATGCCCACCATCCTCCGGATCATCAAGGTCCTCCATGAAATCATCCTCATCACTAATGAGGGCATTATCCTCCTTGCGGAGATCAATGCCTTCCTCCTCACCAAGGTGATCCTCTAGACTCTCAATGTACTCAGTCAGCTCAGCCACATTGGCCTTCAACTCCTCAATGTCCTGATCCTTCTCATCGCGCTGGCGACGAAGGCTCTTGCGCTCCTTCGCAAGCATCCTGATAGTGCTCCTCGCCTCCACCAGTGCGAAGTGCTCAAGGTTGGCCTTGGTACGGGCACGATCGGCCTCCTGCTGAGTGGAGTACAGCAAGAAGTCCATGTGATCGATGTAGGTACTCGGCTCATTCTGCCCGGGCATGTTTGCGGGACGCCCGTCCGCATCACACCGAGCAAAGTTCCTAAAGTGCTCCCCCTTGACCTCCTCAACATGCAGTCCGCATAAGCGGGCGTGCATCTCCTGCATACCTCGGATCAAACCATCGGCCCAAGTGTTCTCCACAAGCTCAAACTTGACCCTTGGAGAACTCAAATTTCCCTTCTTGCCACGGCAACTGGACCTGATAAGCCACCGTAGCTCTCCATCTGGGTGCTCATTGAGCACGGCTCCCTTGAACTCCAGATACAAACAATCCAGGAACAAGGTCAGGGTGGTGAGGTCGCGCTCGAAACAAAGGCTGCCACCATGGCCCAACTGGTAGTGCTCAACGAATACCGGGGCCATCTACAAAATTTTAGATTAGATTAAGTTAGTGATCAACTCAAGTGTGCAAAATTTTAAGTAAGCAAAAACTGAAGTAGGTATCAAACTTTGCAAATAGAGAGGAAAGACTAAGCAATTTTGCAACCATTACTTATATCTTTGCTTTTACCAAGGTTTCATTTAACGCCCATTCTAACTAAGGTCTCCTATGGTCAGCCTAGGCTCTGATACCAACTTGTGACGACCTCAAATTTGATACAAATTCGAAGTGCCCGTTATGTATTCCACCGCAATCCCAGAACCATTGTTGCGATATACATAACGTAGTTGGTAACCAGTTCCATAGACATTACAATACGAGGGTTCAAATACAATGGTCATAGTGACCAAGTTCATATTACAACACAATATAGCAGCGGAAATAACGTCTTTGGGTCCATGCCTTCACCTACAGGCAATGGCGACTCATGGAGACGAGCTTAGTTCTGGCACTCTTCTTCATACCCTTCCTCCTGATACTCCTCCCCAAAGTCTGGCCAAGTTGATAGCCAGGGACACAGCCATGAGTACATTGGATGCACTCGCAAACCATCTTATAAGTGAAATGATGAAATAGATATGCAAGGTTTATATGGTGGACTAAGCACTAAGTTGATTTGCAAAAGCTAGTTTTATTTCCCAAGAATGTTCATTGGTAGAAAAGAAGTTTAGTTCTCTAAGTTCAATCTAGAGAGGAATTTCAAGTGTGTCAACATCAAGGTCAAGTCAAGTCATTCACCAAGTTCACCATTGTTATTTTTATTCTTGACAAAAGTCAAGTACAGCTTGCCAACTGTCCATGACCGCGGACGCGGCTATTCGAATAGTTTGAAAACCTCTGCAGAGGGGTACAGTTTACCCACAAGATTCGATACATCTGCCGGGAGAAATCCACGGATCGACATACACAAGTATGCGGGGTTCAGATAATCAAACAAACTCTTTCACTTGCCTACCTTAGTATGGGGATCCTCCCTACGAGTCCAGATACGGAATGGAGCTCATAGTTTTTCCGGCTATAGAGTGCTATATTTTGGACTCCCATAGACTGTGGTATCCTCCGTCACAGCTATGGCAAGTCCCGGCTTCGGAAGCATCCCCTCGGGGTCCACGCTTCTATAAGTTCAAATGAGGTCTCCCATACTAAAACAAACAAGCTACGGACTAAGCCCCTTCCCATTCAGGGGTAATGTGGTCGTACGGTATGGTTGGCTCCCATAGTACATCACTCGTTGTCATTGAGAAAAACATTTCATAGTTCTTAGTCAAGATTGATTTCTTTCATAAAGCCATTAGGTAGGAGCAATCTCCAATTCAAGTTTCAAGTTCAAGTCACCACTTTTCAAACCGAGTTCCCCTTATAGATGACCTCAATATTATTAGCGACTAAGCAACTACATTGAGTGATGATACTACTAAATAGAGTTGGATAAACTCAGCTTGAGGCTCTTGCTAAACAAGACATCACTACACTTCTATCATTCTACTCTAGCAATTCAATCATGCAATTTACTTAAAACCAGTAGAATGCAATAGTAAAACTAGGCATTTGGAGTATGATTCAAAAGATGGCTTGCCTTGGTTGGCAAAGTGTCCGGGGTATTCTTCTTCTTCTTGGTAATATCCCCCCTCAATATCCTCCGCAGCAATACTAGCGTCTAATAACAAAGCCAACACAAAACACACAATCACTACACAATGCTAACAACACACCAAGCACACATTTTTGTTTGCTAACAAAAGCATTCATGTTGCATTTTATGGAGTTGGATTGCAAGTTATTCTTCCAAGTGTGCATTGAGGGTGCAAGTTAAATTTTCTACTAGATGTCATATGTTGTTCACTTTCTAAGTATTGGTATTGATTTAGGGGTACTAAGACTAGTTCAAGTGGGGAGGGATTAACTAAGTGAATTGGTAATGAGGGCAAATTAATTCTAAGTGTATGATAGGGATCTATCATTTTATGTTACTAACTAGAGTTGGGTTAGGGTCTAATTGATAACACTAACAAGGTTTGAGTTGATTGGGGTTGACTAACAGTAAGGGACGTCATTGGTGAGTTCACAATTTAAATTTCATGATTTTAGGGGGCTTAAACCATTTTCTAGAAATCTTTTATGATTAATAAAGCTATGGTCACACTATTCATATCTAATTAAATTCCTAACTCAAATGGAATTCTAACCAATTCTACAGGCTAGAGCATTTTACAAGCTTTCCAACGCATATTTATTTGTTAGAAATGGATTTGTAAAACTCTTGGAATTTAAGTTTGAAAATCATATCTGAAACTATTTTGAATTAATTCGAAAAGGCAGGAGAATAAATAAAAACGAAACGGGCCTACTTCTAACCAAACGGGCCGAGTCTAGAAGAATTCCGAACAGGCCAGCCCGATACCGTTTCGCACGGGGCGGGAATGTTTTAAAACCGAACCTGACAGATGGGGTCCACTCGTCAGACCTAATTAGAAACTCCGAACCGGTATGCTCCCGTTGGATCAAGATCCAACGGTGCATCGTCGTCGTCTACCCCGGGACAGGCCAGGGACTCGCTGGCGTTGCAGAGACGAGTGTTCGACGGCGAGGGCATGACGGAGAGGATGCAGAGCTTGATGGCGGTGATGCAGATCGACAGCGGCGGCTCCGCTCCTCCACCTCGCACCAGCAGTAGCTCCAATGGTGGCCGAAATCCTCCAGAACGCGGCGGCGCTCCCGTGCAGAGATCGGACGTTTCCGAGGGAGAGAGGAAGAGAGAAGAGCGGGGGTTGGTTGCGGTGGTGTGTGCGTCCTCTGGGAGTGGTCGACGGGGGTTTTTATAGCCTCGGGAGGCCGGGGGCAAGGCGACCAGAAGGTGGCCAGTGCGGGGGTCCTGGCGGTGTTCGGAGGTCGCACCGGGCACGGCGGCCTCGGGGGTGTGCTGGGAGGGTGTCGCCTCGGCTGCGGAGGGCTGTGGGTCGGCTCTGGCGCATCCAGGGCGGTCGGCAACGCGCAGGAAGAAGAAGACTGGGAGGGGGCCCTGGGCGCATTTCTCGTCGTCCCTCCCTTTCTCACGCCTCGGGTCGGGGCAGGGGGCACTAGGCTCGACCGTGGCATCGCCCAGGAGTATGGCTACAGTCCTCGAGCGAGCAAGAACAGTGCAGCCCACAGTGAACTCGATTTGCTTTGATTCCTGCCTGCCAGTGTTCGACGAAATGCCCGCAAGAGTTTTAAATTTGAATTTTTGAAATTTTCCACTTTGGGTGATCAGCATATGAGCCAAGGTATCCAGTGGTATTTTTGTTCTGAAGAAAGGATAAGTTTTTCAGAAATCTTATTTCAAATTTTGGTATAGTCTCTGTTTCAGATTCAAAGTTTGATTGATGTTTGAGTCAAGTTCTGGTTTGAGTTTTGGGTAGCCACTTCTTGGTTGAGTTTGTATGTGACTTGGTGAAGCTCCACTAGCTGGCCAAACACTGAGGTGAGTTACAGATTTCTTAATCCAAGGGCTCAAAGTAGGGTAGTCAAACAGATTTCCTAGATCATCTTATTCTTCTCTTTTTCTTTCTTTCTTTTGTTTCTTCTTTCTTTGGTTCTTATAATTATTCTCACTTGCTTCTGTTGGTTAGGTTAGAATTAACTAACCATTGCCCAACAAATAATAACACACATGAAATCATACAAATCATATAATGGAAAATACATGTATGCTTGAAATAATAGATAAAAAGTTTTATCTGGGTCCAAAATTTGGTATTTTAATTAATAAGAAGTGGATTACAATTTCTGAGTTGTTACAGTTCATAATATTATTCAACAAGCAACTCAAATAGACATCATTAACATAACAACCAAGACAAACAAGCAAGAAACAGTACTTCTAGAGGTTTGCTCAAAAAGTTTTTGTTGGCCCTCATTTTTGGCTCACTAAACACTACTCAAACAAGGTTACAAAAAGTGGGGCATTATAGCTCTTTCCCCCCTTAAACAGAATCTCGTCCCAAGATTCCTAAGCGTAGTACTAGAAGGGTGTAGAGACTACGTTAGAGTTAGTCTTCAAAAGGTTGCTCTTCAAACTTCTCGTGGACACTTTGGGTTGTGTAGAAGACTTGCTCTTACCAAAGATGTAGATTGTCTTCATTTGCTAAAGTTGATGGCTGAAGAGTTGATGTTGCCGAAAGTACCTTGTCAAAACCTTGTCGGGACACTTTTTAAGGTTAGTAGAGTCAAACTACCTAGTATGCACGAAAAGATCCTACGAGAGTTAGAAGGTTTTTAGCTCGCATTTGAGGTCTTGAAGAGTCGAGGGTTCTCGGGTAGCTCTTGTTGGCTTGGAAGTTGCTTCTTCCCTCGCGTAGCTTGATGGAATCTTCAGACCTTGGAGTCATGCCTTGAAGATTGTTATTGGCATAGGCCTTTAATCTCAAGCCTGCAGATGGTAGACAAGAGCATTCATGCTTGGGTCTTGATAGGCGCGTCAAATTTGTTGTCTTAGTCCTCTACGCTTCCTAACTACCAAGGCTTATGTAATTCCTAATGGAAACCATTCTTCTAGGTCATCCCGTGCTTGAGCTAAAATCACTTCAGGTGGCGGTGCACCACCCACGGTGTGTCTTCTAGTAGTCTATGACCTATTTCTTCTTGTCTTCGGGTTGGTGGAGACCATTGAGATCTTCTTGCTTCTCCATATTTTTGTATCCTGGAGGATCTTGAGGTATATTGGGATACCTTGAGTTGACTTCATCTTCCGAGAAATCTTCACGTGGATTTCCATCCGTGGCATAGGTCAATTTTTGTTTCAATTTCGTCAAATTTTGAACGAGCGAGTGAGCTAGTTAGAAAAGTCTTCACTTCTTCTCATTGTTACCTCCCTTGATATCTCCTAGATGTGGAGCCGACATCGATCACTTGATTTTGGAGAGTCTTCATCCTTCTATTTGCTCCGTGGAGACCAAGCACGTGAGTCTTTGGGCTTCAAGTGGCGATAACGGGTTGAACTACGAGAGTTAGGCTTGGCTTTAATACTTCTATGCTCAATGTTAGTTGGCTAGTGAGAAGTTCAGCAAGTGTTGGGATGTTAAGAGAGTATCACCAATGTTAGGAAACTCTAGATTTAAGGTTACGCGACCCAGGTTAGTGAAGTCTTTGTCTTCTAGAATCCTTCCTTAGTCCAAACGGGTCTATCTTCGGCTCCCTTGACGTTGTAGAGAGGCCTCGACGAAGCTTGAAACGCGTACCAAAATTGGTTGCGCCGGATCTTGTGGAGGTGTTGCGAGAAGAGTTATTACCCACCATTATCAAGGTTAGAGTTAGCATCTTAATTTTACTTTAAGAATGCTACTCGAGCGGACATAAGTAGATGAGGGTGAAAACACACTTTAGAGAGGTTTCCTATCTCGGGTTCTACACACCAGAGGGTTTTTAGGGCCGAGAGGCCAAAACAAGCATGAGCACAAGTAACAACAGACATTCAAGAAGCACACATAAAACTGCAACACTATCAAGGACACACAGGGCAATCAGCAAACAATTGCAAGAATCACACGGGGTACTTCAAGCATCAACGTCGCCTAATGCTTGCGGTAGTTGGGAGTAGCTCATATGAGACAAATGAGCTTATCTTATTCATCCTAGGGTCATGGGTTGTCATAGTTGTTGACTCCTGCATTTGCTTGACTCTCACTTCAGTTGAGATTGATGGTAGTCGATGAGGTAGCCGCAGTGTTGTTGAGCTGCTGACATTGAGTTCGGAAATGCAGATCTTGTAGGTACTCTTGCTCACATTACACGGATGTGAGGTCTTCGGAAAGGTTGTTGAAGTCCTTCATATGCGATGATGTCTCGTGCCAGGCCTAAAAAAATTTCTAGTCAAGCAACCGAGAACTTGGTCCTTGACGACTGCAAAGGTGCGAGTCCATGGAGGAACAAGGTCAAGTTCTTGACAGAGCCATTGATGTCATCCAAGGGCAAAATATTTGTCAATATCCTTCTTCCTTTGCAGCTAGAGAGGTTTGAAGATGTCCTTCCGAGTAGTTGCTCCATCATGTGGTGCTAAACTTTAGGTTTATTCAGGGTACAACGTCCAATATTTAGATTTTGAAGGGGATGAGACGAGATAGTAAGAGCGGTGAAAACCTTGGCAAACAGAGAGATAAGATTAGCAGTTTTGAAGAGGTGAGAAAGGTATAAGCCATACTATTGGATATTTAGAAGAAGTAACCTTTGCAAATAGTTTTAGCAAAATATTACTTCCCTATCTAACGCCCATGCTAACTAAGGTCTCCTATAGTCCGGATGGCTCTGATACCAACTCTGTGGGGACCCCGGATTACCCATCCGGAATACCCGATATGCATATAATTCACGATCCCATGATCAGTGTGTCATGAATCCACATATCCGAGTTGATAACAGAATTACATCATCCTTTACAATATCGAATAATATACTTACAAGTGGTCACATGACCAAGCATGATATTGCCACGCAGGGCAAGTCTATAACTAAGTAGCGGATACCAAGCAGCGTAGATGACCCACGTCATGCCTACTACCCTATAGGCAACTGACTGGGAGACGTTCCTAGTTCGCACCGGTGTCATCGTAACCCCCTTCACCTTCCTTGTAACCTTCTTCATAGTCTGACCAAGTTAATAGCCAGGGACAAAGCCGTGAGTACATTTGAATTGTACTCGCAAACCATCTAAAAGGGAGAGAACAGATATGCAATTTGGCTGTAGCAAGGAGAAAGGCTCTAATCTAGTTTTTCCTATCTAGTCAATTTCTCGTGTCGATATAGCATGTCTTACGACATTTCTATATCCTTATTAAAGAAAACATTTAGAAAACCTTTTCAGTAAAAATCTCTAGGAAAGGGGGAAACTCTTTTGGGTTTCAAGAGAGAGAGTCGGTGGTCAATCAAACATGACCACCTTCCATTATAAAACCCAGGTCAATCACACATGACCAACTCCATTTCTTCGGCAGTACCCTGCAAGTACTCCGAACCATAACCGTGCCACGGCCGTACCCTCCGAGTACTCCGTCCGGCACCTTTCTCCATTTTTCTGAAAACATTCTTGTAAAACCAAAACCTGACATAGGCTAAGTATGGCCATTCCAACCGTCCATGACCGAGGACGCGACTATTCGAATAGATTACACTCTGCAGAGGTTGTACACTTTACCCACACCATCCGATAAATCCGCCAGGATACCACCACGGACCGTCATACACAAGTATGCGGAGTTCGGATAATCGATCGAAGCCCTCCATCTATCTACCTTAGTACGGGTGCCTACCCTGTGGAGTTTACCTCCCCGGCATGTCCCGGCAGTACCTCCTCCAGAGCGTAACTCCGGCGCCACGGTGGGAGAACCCAAGTGTCTTTCGGCGGCTTGGGATATGCCGTGATATGTGTTGACCTTCGTTTAGTGTCAACCCGGATTCCGGGGTCCTGTAGACCCTTATATAGTTGTGAGGCTCCCCGCACTAAAGCAAATAAACTTCAAACTAAGCCCGTCCCATACCAGGTAATGTGGTTGCACGGGAGTAATTGGTTTGGCGAACACTTATACACAATGCCCTTTTTCAGAAAATCCAACAACTCCTTCATCTCCCATTGTCCACTCCTTGTTTATGAAACCATTTTAAAACATCTCAATGAAGTAGCAACTACTCCAAGGTTTTCGAAACAATTTTCGAAATGCTCCCCAAGAGTAAACCCAATTTCCTAGAGTTTTGGCTCCACTACAAGTTTTCCAAAGACATTGATGCTAGCCATCAAGTCTCTAATAGAAGAGGTGTTGCATAGGTCACAATAGGTGTCATCTCAAAGGATGATATCAAGTTGACTTGTGGAGCTAAGTCACCAACTATTGCTATCTAGAGATTAATAGCAATATAGAATATAATGCATCAATAAGAGAGTAAGAGTAAGCAATGCATAGAGTAACAATAGGATTCAGATATGCATCAAGTAGATGGCTTGCCTTAATAGCTTGTCCCTGGTCTTCTTCTTCTTGATACTCAAAGATTTCCCCCTCCTCGGTACACTCCTCATTTGATTCTATCGCTGGAAAATAATAGCACAAAATCAATATACATGCATACACAAGCCACAAACATTTCATTCTCTCAATACCACACAAGCAAGGAGTATCAGAAACAAACAAGTTTAGAAAACAAATCAAGGTTTTAAAGATTTTAGTTATTAAGGTAATCCTATTATAAACTAGGGTTTTTCAAATGAAGAAATCACACACCAACTCATTTCTAACAGGCATGCAGGTGGTCTCATGGACCAAGTAACACACTCAGTATACTAACAGGTTGACAACAATCTTAAGAAGTCAACAAAGTTGGTCTCACTCCAAAACAAGTTAGGGTTTAATTTCTATAAATTAAACAATAGGAAATACCACTAGAATACCAAAATAATTCTCAGATATTCTCTGAGCATCAGAAAAATATGAACTAAAGTGTTCTGGAAAGCTCTTCCAGAGCAAAATCCAAGGAAATTGGCTTCATATTAAAACTCCTAATCTATTGCAGATGGTATTTTCTCTAAAATGAAACACAAGAATAGCCATATTAATTACTACTGAATATCTACAGATCCTAAAATACCAAAACCAGTGGAACATGCAAGCTAACACATCAGGGTACCAGTGAAAATTGGATCCACACCATTTCAATTAGTAGAGCTCCAGATTTGGATTTTTGATTGAAACTAGGGTTGATTTCCTAGATAAAATAAAGGTAAAACTATAGGGCTCTAAATGGAGTGGGGTCACTTCCAGTAGTTAGTACACTTAACAAGGTCCTCAGAGAAATTTGAATCAACTCAAATGGACCCATATTTTTTGTTCTATGATTTTTGCAAGCTAACAGATCTCAGGAAATTAACAGAGGGATTTTAAATAAAAAAAGAGGAACGGGCCATATCTGACCCGAACCTGGGCCGTCACAGCGCCGGCCGGCCCACTCATGTGAGCGCACGGGCAGGAAACCGTTCGGCAAGGAGTCGAATGACCAAAGCATCGGTTGCTTCCACTTGTTTGTTGCCTTCTTCGACCGACAGACAAGGTACCCCCCTCTTTTTCTCTTCATGTATGTGGGCTGCCTGCCCCGTCCCGAATGGACGCCGTGCTGACAAGCCTGGCCCGGCTGTCAGCGGCCGCGACGGCCGAAGCGGTATGAGGGCACCAGGGCCGTCCGATCAAGTCGGGATCGATGGCCCCTGGCTGTCTTCTACCTCTGGCTGGGATAGCCAGGGAGGAAACCCTAGCGCGGCCAGACCCGGCGCAGGGGCTCACCTGGGGCCTCCCCGGGGACGAGGATGTGACGGGGCGGTGCGGCGGACGACGGCGACCCCGGGGATGGTCTTCATCGACGATCTAGGCGCCCGGATGCAGATCTTCGCGACGGCAGTAGCGAGCTTCCCATCGGGCTTGCAAGGACCTTGACTCCAGCGTCCCTGGACCAAAAGAGAGGGCGGGGTTAGGTTCCTAGGGTTGATAGGAGTGTATTCATGCAGAAGAAAGCGACAGAGAGGGCCCAGAGTGACGGCAAGGATCTCCTCTTCCTTGCATAACAAAATCAAGGGTTTCCCCTTCTTCCTTCTGGTGCAGATCACAGGGTCGCTCAGGGGCTCTCTGGATCTCTAGGTGGTGTTGCAGGAGTGAAATGAGGGGCTCAGAAGGGGCTAGGGTGGCCTATGGGATTATATAACAGGGAGGGTGTGTTAGGTCAGTTTGGGGCAAAGTGGGGCCCATGGAGGGGCTTTGGTTGGTCCAAGAGGATGGTGGGGAGGGTGAGAGGGTCCTAGGAGATGTCCTAGTCGACTAGGAACAGAGGGTGAGGCTGCTGCACCTTATTTAATTGATGGGCAAATTTTTGACCTTTCTCCTCTCCTTCTCCTTCCAAACACTAGGGGACAAAGAGATGAGGGTGCTTCTACAGTGGAATTCGACCAGAGGGTGGTGAGATTGCTGTGGAGGTCATGGTGGTGGCTTTGGTTTAATTTTCAAAAGATATTTGAAAGCTTGAAGGAGATATGGTGAGGAGTGTATGCATGATGCAAATTTTGGGGTTGTTGGCTAGCCTTATATGCACCAAGCAATGGCATGCATAGAGGGATTAGATGGGTGTGGTTTGGTGAGATTAACAATATTGCAAATTTGGAAGAATTTAGTTGATGTTAGGCAAGATCACCAAATTTGAAAGGTGAAGATTTGCACTAAACTATTTGAGACAAGGTGTTGAAAATTTGAAGATGAACCACTAAGGTTTTTGGGTCCATAGGGTCCTATAGGAATAGGATAACATAGTAGGAAATTATTAGATACTTGATGAGAAGAAAAAGTGCATGAAATAACATAGCAACCAATCATATGCGTTTTATTAAGCAAGAAAAATGAGATAGAGAAATAGTTATCTTTGATGGAGGAAAAGTGACATTTTGCAAGAATAACATTTTCAAATGCTAGTAGAGAGGAAATGAATCTATGGATGGATTTTATGATGAGTGCTGACAAATTACCAAGAGGATCAAGGAAAACTAGAAAGTGGAATCAGTTTTGACTAGGGTTCAAAACCTAGTCACATAGATAGGTGGCATGCTTCAAAATGCACATGCAAGTGCCTAGATAGTTAGAGTAGATCAAAAGGAAGAGGAATAGGTCAAAGAATGGTCTCTGAACAATTTATTTCAAAGTTTAAAAGTGGTAGCAAAAGTGCATCTGATATTAGTCAAATGGTTAGTGATTTGATTAGGGTCAGAAACAGGATTAGAACAAGTATCAGATGACCTCAAATGACCAGGTGGCAATGGAAAGATCGGAAGATTAGATGACAAGGATGAGTTATATATAGCACTACTAGGAAAATGGCTATAGGAGGAATTGGTTTTGGTGGCGTACAGAAATTTCTGTACGCCACTGCTACTTAGCGGAGGCGTACAGAAAAAGTGTACGCCACGGCTATGACCGTAGCCGTGGCGTACACAATACATGGACGTCACTGGCGTTTGGTGGGATGGTGTGGACTGGCTAGGCCATAGCATCCGAGGCGTACACGATATCTGTACGCCACGGCTACAAAACTTACCTGTGGCGTACAGAGTTAGTGTACCCCACGGGTAAAGACTACCTAGACCTACCGAACTTATCCGTGGCGTACAGAGTTAGTGTACCCCACGGGTACCTTTATATTCATGGAGTACACAAAATATGTACCCCACGGGTAGGCTACAGCTGAATGCCTGGTTATGTGCTCTTAAACTGTACGCTACTAATACTGACCGAATCTTAATGCATCGGAGGGCTCTTATTGTTTCTAAAGAAGCACAATCCGTGGCATTCGTTTTGATTGGTAGAAGTGGAGTGCAATCCGTGGCATCTTTTTCCTTCTCTCCCTAAAATATCTTGTGATCTGACACCTGACTAGCACGTGAAGAACTAGTACTACCGCCCATGTCCTAGCTAAAAATTAATTTGCATCGATGCATGTACAGGTGCGGAGCACTACGGCGCGAGCTTGGCAGCGGGAGCGGAGGCTGGCTGTGGTGCGAGCGGAGGCCGGCTGCGACGCGAGCGCAGGATGCCGGCCAGCGGCGAGCGCGGTAGGCCGACCTGCTGCGCAAGCGCGGGACACTAGCGGGCGGCGGGACGGACGGCAGGAGACCGACCGGTGAGCTGAGGGCGGCAGGCTGTCGGTGGCGAAAGCGCAGGAGGTCGCCGGCGGCGTGAGCGCAGGAGGCCGGCCGTCGCGGGTACGGGAGACCGGCCGGCGGCGAGCAAGAACGGCCGGCGGCGAGCGCGCGAAGCCGATTTGCTGCGGGCTGGGTGTCGGGAGACCGACCGGCGAGCGGAGGGCGGCGGGCCGGCAGGCCGGCGTCGTCGCCGGCAGCTAGCTAGGGATGAATCGATTGGGGACTTAATTGAACAATTTCAGAACATAATGGATCAAAATGTAAAATATAAAATATACTGAGCTAGGTAGCGATAGAACCAATCGGGACCCATGGATACTGTATCCGTGGCATACACGCTGTACGCCACGGCTACGGGACACACCAGTGGCGTCCATAGGTTTGTACGCCACGGGTGTATCTCGTAGCCGTGGCGTACACGCTGCACGCCACGGATAGCTCTGTACCAGTAGCGTGATAGCCATGGCGTACAGCCATACGCCACGGATAGCGAAATTCTGTACGCCACGGATGCCGTTTTTCCTAGTAGTGTAGGTTCATTGGTATGGATAGAACCTATGAGCTTAATACGAACATCTGAAAACTGAATCTGTTAACAAGAGTGAAGATGGTCTGCACACTAGGTGTTTGATGAAATGCCTGCAAGAGATGATTTTCTAAATCTGAGTGAAACCTTGTTATGGTTGGATGAAGATGATCCTAATAACACCATGGGTGCCTTCCCTGGGCTAGTTTGATTGGTTTTAAGATTCCTCAAAATGGAGCTCCTAATGCCTAATGATAAGACTAAGACATTAGAGTTAGGGATTCAGGATTGAGAGGAAAATAACAAGATGGGTTTTATTTGAACGATAGCATGAAAACAACTTATATGTGACAGAATATTAATGGATGTATTTTGAATAGGTTAGGCCACAGGCCTATATGAGGATTATATCCACACACAAGCAACTCATCAAAGTCAAACAGTCACACAAAGTCAACTCACCACACAAGCTTAATCATTTGCAACTTATCTAGCATTACCAGAAACAATGATTGAATAAGTGCTCAATGGTGATCATGCCATGGTCAAGTAGATAAGAGTTTCAAATAAAGGAGTAGAGCTTTTGTAGATTTTTCAGAAAACCAGTTGAGACATAACGTCTCCTTTAGGAAGTTTTCTTAAAGGCGTTTGAAATCCTTTTATAAATATCAACAAAGTAAAAGTTTGTAAAATAGTGGGACCATTCTACTTTGTAGGTCTAGGTAATTTTGTAAATACTTAGTTTTGATAAAAGCTTTGTCTCAAAGATAAATCTTGGCTCTTGTTTTGGACAATTAGAATAGTTTGGAAAAGGAGAGGTTGCCAAGATAATGGTTTTGGAAAAATAGCTAGAAGCATAAATAAAGGCATGATCACAAGGGCACAAGGATTGTGTTGGTTCATAATATTATTCAACAAGCAACTCAAATAGACATCATTAACATAACAACCAAGACAAACAAGCAAGAAACAGTACTTCCAGAGGTTTGCTCAAAAAGTTTTTGTTGGCCCTCATTTTTGGCTCACTAAACACTACTCAAACAGGGTTACAAAAAGTGGGGCGTTACAGCATGATAAAGTACTCAGGCAATTCATAATAAGAAATATGCAACTAATGTCATCTCATAGTTATGCAAGCTATGAAAGAGTGCCAATGCACTAATAACAAGCAACACGAAACATAAGAAGCTACAAGATTGTAATGCTCATAATAAGATATGAACGAGTGGTATCCTGCTTGCCTTTATTTTTGGAGCAAAACATAAATGCTGAGGCACCTCTGAAGTTCAAGAGAAGACTAGAAGTAAAAGTATCAAAGATACAAGCGTCAAAATTATACCACAATTAACCGTGTTCTGGGACAAGCACATTACAATAAGAATGACAGCCATGCTCTCAAGAAAGTGCTTAAAGTTAGAAGATGAAGACTCAACATAAACATAAAAGAAAGGCCCTTCGCAGAGGGAAGCAGTGATTTAACATGTGCTAGAGCTTTTCATTTGTAAAACAGAGATAAAAATTTGCTTTGAGAGGTGGTTGTTTCCTGTCAACGACTGTCAATGGGTTCTTGCTATCTTCCATACTAAACAAGTGAGAGCGATTCCGAGTTCTTTGAAAAATTGGCACATTGGTGCTCTTTTATAAAGCTTTGGCACTTCTCCCCACTTTTTCCTTTCTCAAACCATGGCTAACCGATTCCATCAGGTGCCCACCAACTTTCACATACCATGGAGGAGTGCCTTTTTACTTTTTCTTAGATTTAGATTACAATGGTCTGACCAGCTCCCTTGCAAAATTAATGACGAGCAGATGAAGCATGCAAGTCGAGGGGTACTTAATTTAATATGGAAGATAGCAATTCTGACCACTATGTCCTCATGAGCTAAAAACAGTGGCACAAAATGAGAAGTATTTGAAAGTTTTGAAAGGTAGCACATGAAAATTTACTTGGAATGGCTTTGAAATACCATGCATAGGAATTTTTAGTGGACTCTTTAGGGTTACTTGGTTTTTAGGAGTTGGATGCACAGGAAGTATTCCCTCTCAGTACAAGTGAAGGCTAGCAACAGACTAGGAAGCGACAATCGAGAGAGCAATAACTATCATAATCATGCTTGCGACAAAACAAAATTAATATAGGCATAAAAACGATACAAGAGCTCTAAGGCAAAGTGAATCATCGAGGCTAAATTGACTTTTTGTTTAGTCATATGCATGCTTGAGCATGTGCTAAGTCGATTCAAATGAAACTTTTCAGAGGAGCATACCACAATGTCATAGCATTTTATGAATAAAACAATGCAAGCAAACATCTACATGACATGCTACAAACTATTAGTAAGTTAGAACTAATCATATGAGAGCAAAAACTACAAAGCATCCATTAGATAACATATACCTTACATGAACAGGCTAAGTACGTCCACATAGATGAGTATATGTACAAAAATGAAAACAAATAGAGTTCATACCAGCCTCTTACCACGTCTCAAATTGTCATATGTCGTCATTATTGCCTTTCACTTGTGTGGCTTGAATAATATGAAGTGATAACCAAGCTCCAATGGAGTCACGGGAGATTGAACTCTGCAACAAACTTTACAAAACCGGAAAAGAACAACAAATATTTTTGGGTTTTCGAATTTTGAAACAAGAACAGAAGGAAACAGCAAACAAAGCAAAATCTTTTTGGATTTTTCAAATACCAAACTGAAAATAAGAAACAAAGAAAAGCAAAGCTAGAAAATTAAAAAGGCAAACAAAGAGAAACAACGGAAATATTTTTGGTCTTTTTGTGTTTTGGAGAGTAGAAATAAGATCAAAGCAACAAAGAAAAGAAAGCGAAACATGGATATACAAAGTACCGACAAAATATGATATATAGATGAGTGAATCATTGGCATACCTCCCCCCAAGCTTAGGATTTTGGCCTAAGTGGAGATCAATCCCAACTCGGCCATGAAGCGGCGCCTCCAAAATATGACGAAGAAGTACCTTCGTCCTGATACGAGCTCGAGGACGCCCCGGCGTGGTACATGGTGTAGTGGTCAGCTGGCGCCTCCTCTTCTTGGTTCGTGGCACCCTGCTCTGTGTGGAAGCCGAGCAGCCTAAGCTGCTCATCCAACTCCTCCTTCGAGCGTGACCATGGTCTCCTGCAAATACTGAACAAACTAGGCTACGGCAAGGGAACTTCCCTTTCATCTCCATCAGTGAATAACATTCTATAAACTAATTTCCCTGCACATGAGTTAGCAGAAAAAAAATGATGGAGCTTCATGGCAGCAAGGTCAAGTCTCTGTGGGGCCAACAAAGTATCATAAGGAGCAATAGAGAGGCCCAAAGCATCAAAAATGCGCGCAGCAATAATGCCTCCAAAAATAGGTCCCCTAGCAGCTAGGCGACGGGCAATAAGAGCACCTAGGTTATACTTTTTGCCAATATCAAGTGCAGTAGCTAGAAAAGCTAAATGATTGTTAGAAATATTGCTAGTGTTCCCCCTACCAAGAATACTAGTTGCAAGATAGTAAGTAAAATATCTAATAGCTGGGAGTTGAATGTTTCTTATCTTGCCACACTGAGCTGTGCGGTCATCATCATTAGTCACTCCTCGGTAGAGATCCAACAAATCAGTTGGTCGGTTCTGAATCTTCTTTGCTGTCCCAAACATGGGGATACCTAGGATGCCACAAAATTTCTCCAAAGACATGGTGATAGGCTTATCATAAATTTTAAATGCAATAAATGGCTTGAAAGAGGAGTTAATAAATTTAAAACTCTCAACAAAAATCTTTGTGAGCATAGCATATTGATTACTCTCATCAAGCATGTATGTAGTCAATCCAACCCTGTCAACAAGGAGTAAGAAATCATCAAGAATCCCTGCATCACTGTAACATCCCACCTTTTGATAAAGGCAGAACTCCTGTGTTAAGTGCTATTCCCTGGATCACTGATACCACCACAGTACAAAACATAGTAATCATTGCAATAGTATCCAATATTACAATGTAAATCCAGTTACATAAGTCTCAAATCTTACAAATTCACATTGGAATAACAAAGTGGCAATGAGCCTCCATCTTCGTCACGTGCCACAGGCAGACATGTTGGAATGTAGACTCGAGATCCTACTAATCGTACCTCATCCGAATAACCTACACATTTGAATATGCAGCCCCAAGGAATGGAGGTCAGTACAATGATGTACTGGCAAATGACACATATTTGGTGGCTATTGTGAAAGAACTAACTACATGATATTTGGCTAGTGGATCTCTTAGGCTAATTTGCATAAAGCCAATTTTGTCCTACAAATCTTTCTCAAAACTTTCTTTCAAAATTTTAGTCTTTAAGGGTCGAGATAACCCCCAAATACTACACAGTTGCAAGTTATGTAGCACTGGGCGAAACTCAACAAAGTCAGAACAACAGAAACCACCACCCCTCGGAGTGAATGGTCCTGAGCCCCTAACCTAGGGGTTTCTAGTCAAATTTTAATTATTCAGAAATGGTGATGAGATTCTTCCGTACAATCCATGTCTAGAGACTCAAATTGTCCATAACTGGGGACACGGCTAATCGATTAGTTTGACACCCTGCAGGGATTGTGCACTTTCACCTTAAGACCCATTCTACCCAGAGAGAAGAATGAGACAAGACCTTTCAGAAGGAGAGAGCAACCATACTGGCAAGATCCGTTCCCACCTATAATTCTGCTACCAGCCAATATCTTGCACACAAGTTGAACCCTCACATCTTAATTAGTCAAGACAGAGCCCATATTGTCATAAGGCTGCACTGGAAGTATTCTAAAGCACAGAAGACATATTAATCTCTTTGTTCCTGGGTGGTCGTCCCGAGTGGCATCCTGAGTACATATCCTCTTGACGAGGCATGTGCCCCAGGAGTCACCTACATCACCTCTTCTTATCAAACCAATCCACCCAGGTGATTCATTTTAGTTGAAGTCCTTAATTTGTTCATAAAACAACTTTAACAAGTGATCATAGCATGGCATAAATATTTTTCAAAGTATTTAGTATCCTAACAGGTGGGGTTTAAAGGATAGCTACACACTACTAGGATCTAAGCATTTTGTAAAACAGTTGAATATTCCACCTATCATGCATACTACTGAAAACACTAATGCTATAGTACAAATAGGTAGAAGCATGTGTGTCAGTTTCCTTGTCCACAATTAGCACACTCACAACAATCTCAACTATAGTTCAGCTCCTCCTCACAATCTAAACAAGCATAGATACAAGAAATAAACACACAATTCCACATATCAAACACAGACAAGTATGCATGCATGCAAATATCAAATTAATTTCACACACTAAGTTAGTGTGTGAAAATGTTGTATTTAGTGAACCACGATGTTTTAGAAAACATTTGTGAGGTTAGAAAAGCTTTTTAATTATTTAAAAGCATTTGGGGGTAATTTTGGGTATTTGAAATAGGGCCAAATGCCTCCCAAAAATGGTTCTGGTTTGGCAATGCTTTTATAAAATTTGGTTATGAACCCACTGGATAGTGGACAGTAACACAAAGCTACTGCAAGTGGTTTCACTCCAAAAACTATTTTTGAAATCAAATGGTGCTCAAATTAGTGATTTGATTAGATTTGAAGGTAGCAAGTGTGTGAACATTTCAAAATTGAAACTTTCTGGTTCCAGGATGTTCTACATGTTCTCAGGAATCCAGAGACTACAAATTTGTAGAAATTTGATGTACAGAACAAAAGTTATGATTTATTTGGTGCAAAAGTGCAATTTATACCATTTGAAAATTAGTTCAAAATTGTGTACAGTAACCATGTAATATTTTTGCATAATTAGATTCTACACATTTGTAGGAATCCATTGATATATTATTTGCAATTTTTGGACTTACAGAAGATTTTCTATGCATTTTGTAAGTTTTTGCCTATTTGGAAATGTTTTAAATCTATTTGGGTTCAGGCTGGCCACGTGGCGCAACGTTACTGGTGGGTACCGTTTCGGCTGGATCGGCGCTGTGAACCGCAGGATCACAAGAAGATCGAAGGGCTCTAATTGATCTGTACCAATCGGTTCTAGGATCTATCCGTGCCTTTGGATCAAGATCGAACGGGCAGAAGAAAAGGGGAGAGAGGGCTCACCGGCGGTTTACCAACGGCGAGGTGCAGTGGCTCTGGTTGTTGGCAGCGGGGCGTTTCCGGTGGTCTTGGACGACGGAGAGGGCATGATGGGGTGCGGAATACCGAGGCGAGGGAGATAGCATTGTCGGCGAGCACGTGCGCTTCCTGGAACAGTGCAGAGATCCCAATGGTGTTGCGTCGGGCGGAAGTGGCCTGCAGACGTCTATGGTGTTGACGTCTAGCTAGGTATCTGGAGGATAGAAAGGGGTGAGGAGATGCGCCAGGTCCAGGTGAAGCAGGGAAACACCAGGACGAGGTAGCGGAATCACCGTGGGCGCTGGAAACGAGCCCGCATGGTGGCGGTACAGCGGAGCTCTGGTGAGCAATTACGATGCTCTCGCTGCCGCGATTTGAGCGAGGGAAGGGAGGGGGAATTGGAGAGGGTGTGGGGGGAATAGGGGCGTCGATTGTGGAGGCCGTTCGGTCTCGGTATCGAGCGGGGCTGGGGAGATCGTGGGGCAGTTGCGGGGGAGGTGGGCTGGAGGTTAGAGAAGGCCCTGATAGGTGGGTCCCACCTGTCAGTGGTGAAAAAGAAATAAAAGAAAAGTAGAAAGGGGAAGGAGGTGGGTGCTGCGGGCTCAGTCTGTTGGGCTAGCCTGGGTTGTTTTGTCCCGGGTTGGCCCAGTTGGCTGTTGTCCCCTTTTTTTGTTGTGATATTTTTCTGTTTTGCTTTTTATCTTTTGCATTTTGGCTCCCAACTGGTTCAAACAACTTTGTAAATTTTTCTAAAATTCAAAGTATCAAAGTAGTAGAGCCAGGAACAAGTTTTCAAATTAAAAATAGATTTTCCATAAAACCTTATGAATTTTAGCAAAAGGACTTTACTTGCATAATGCAAATATATAGTTTAGGATTTTCAAAATAACCCCTTTAAAATCAGTAAAAATACTTCATAACATATTATTTTGAAATTCATTTTCTAACACATTTTTAGTAATGCAAACTTTATACATTATTTTGGAAACATTTCCTTTGCAAATAAACTTGCATAGGACTTGAATAAAAGCAAAATAGTATTTTGGAATTCCATTTCCTCAAAGAGTTCTTCAAGGAATAATAGAAAGTTTTGAAATAGTTTTTGTAATAATTTTTTTAATTAAACTCAAAAAGTTTTAAATCCCTGTGATTTTTCAATCAGCACACACCAAAAAAAATTATTCCAAAATTTGATAAAAACTTGGGATGTTACAATCACGCAAAAAATTAGAACAAGGGAAGGTTGATGGATGCGCATCTCCATCATCCCCCTCATCATCAATGCTTGGTGACATAAGATCTTCATTATAGGATGTCCTAAATCAAGTAGTTGATCTCGAAGGCCTTGATGACCTTGGTGCTTCTCTTTCAAAGACTTCTCCATAAGTGTAGTTGTCCATTTCCCTTTTCTTAATTTTTTAACAAACCACATAAAAAGTGATTTTGAGACAAACAAATGTAGGGAACTACTATAGGGAGTTGCAAGAGGATTAACATGCATCAAAATAACATTTCTAAGCAATAGAACAAGCATGCAAACTCATTTAACCTATCACCTATAGAGCTAAAATACTCAAGAAATACTCCACCAAACAAAATTCTAATTGGATAATCGAAGGAGTCACATACCAGAGAACAAATGCTCCAAATCTCAGTAGCAAAGATGGGCTGAGCAAGGAGATCGAAAATCGCAAGGAAGAACAGCAAGAACACAGGTTTGAGCTGTGGTACGGAGATATTTCGGGAGAGAGAGTGAAATGGAGGGCCAGGGGGCTCCTCACCATGCCACGGCGCAGCCAGGCCTGGGCCCCGCCACCATGTGGTGTGGTGGCATGGTGGGTCCCCCAGAGGTGTCCTAGGTGCCTCTCTGCCCCATTTTTGACATAAAAATTTAAAAAGAATTTTCCAGAATTTTTCGAGAAACTTTATTTTCGAGGATTTTTTAGAAATTGACAAGAGATTAAAAACTCGGGAAAACGAATATGGAACGATTGAAAGTGAATCCAAACAAAGTCTACAGAAACTCTAAGATATTCTAATATGAAACTGAATAGCGGAAACAAAAGTAAACAAGGTGGAAGCATGAATAAAGAAAAGTAAATGCGGTGAAAACATAGTTTCGTTCGTTCAAAAACTGCTTTGCTAACAAGGTTGATCAAGTCTTGTTACCAAACCAATTTTCTATGAAGCAAAACTTTAGATTTCACTAAATGATTATGTTACCTCGACCTTGATAGGCATAGTCCCAACCATAACAATTTGATATTCTTCCTTGGGCTTTAGCCTTGAACAAATAATTTGACCAACTTTGATGGTCTCAATATTCTTGATTGAGTTTAGAGCATATTTTCTATCAATCTTCTTGGGAAAATAAAACATGTGCTCTTTATCATTAACATTAAAAGTGACTTTTCCTTGGTTGCAATCAATAACAGCACCTGCAGTGTTTAGAAAAGGTCTCCCAAGAATAATAGACATATTGTCATCTTCAGGCATTTCCAACACAACAAAGTCAGTTAATATCAAACAATTATTAGCAACTTGAATAGGAACATTCTCACATATACCAATAGGAATAGTAGTAGACTTATCAGCAATTTGCAAAGATATATCAGTCGATATCAATTTTTCTAGATCAAGTCTCTTATAGAGAGAAAAAGGCATGACACTAACTCCGGCTCCCAAATCACATAAAGCAGTTCTAACATAATTATTTTTAATAGAGCAAGGAATAGTCGGTATACCTGGATCTCCAAGCTTCTCTAGAACTTTACCATCAAAAGAGTAATTAGCAAGTAAAGTGGAAATTTCCTCACTAGGAATCTTCCTTTTGTTACTAACAATATCCTTCATATACTTTGAATAAGGAGGCATTTTAATAGCATCAGTCAAAGGAATTTGCAAAAATAAAGGTCTCATCCATTCGCAAAACCTGTTGTAGTGTTCTTCTTCCTTGGATTTATGTTTCTTACCAGGAAAAGGCATTGGTTTCTGCACCCAAGGTTCTCTCTCATTACCATGATTGTTTGCAATGAAGTCTTCCTTAGTCTACTTTGCATTCTTAGCAAGCTTTTCTGGTTCCTCTTCAACTTCTTCTTTATCAGAAGCATTACCACTTTCGGTTTCCGCATCAGAAATAGAAACACTATTAGGATTTTTACCTGTTTCAGAAGATTCTGCAACCGTTTTATGCTTCCTCTTTTTCTTGGAAGGAATACCATCACTTGCAGCATGTTGAGAATCCTGCTCGATCCTCTTAGGATGTCCTTCAGGATATAAGGGATCTTGAGTATTAGCACCACCTCTAGTGCGTATTTCACATGCTTGTTTTACTCTTGAAGCATTAACTAGCAAATCTTTTTGCACTCTCTTATTAAAATTATCTTGCTTGACAATGAAATTATCAAACTCATCTAAGCATTAATCAGTTGGTTTAGAGTAAGGAATATCTCTATTATCAAAGCATTGGAGAGAGTGTTCCTCGGTAGTGGAGGAGCGAGGGATTGGCTTACATAATTCTTCTATAGGCGGTAGATTCTTCACATCTTCTGATTTAATACCCTTCTCCTTAAGAGATTTCTTGGCTTCTCTCATTACTTCATCATTCAATTCCATCATTCCTCTCTTCTTTGGTGTCGGCGCTGGTGTTGGCGCTAGTGTTGGCTCAGCCATAGTCCAATCATCATAATTCAGGCTTATTTTAGCCATTAATTCTTCAGCTTCAGTAGGAGTCCTTTTCCTGAAAACACCACCAGCACAACTATCCAAGTATGTCTTAGATTCAACAGTTAGTCCATTATAAAATATATCAAGGAGTTCATTCTTAGGCAATGGCTCTCCAGGCAGTACTCTAATTAAAGAACAAAACCTTCCCCATGATTCAGGCAGTTTATCTCCTTTTACCTGCTCAAAGTCAAAGATTTTCTACAAAGCAGCATGTTGAGCACTAGCAGGAAAATATTTCTGAAAGAAAGCGTTAACCAAAGCAATAGGACTATCAATAGATCTAGGAGACAAATTATTAAACCAAGCTTTAGCTGCACCTTTCAATGAAAAGGGAAAATCTTAGCAACAAAGTAAGTACGCAGCTTAGTATCATCAGAAAACAAATTACTCAAAGAAGAAAGCTCATTCATTTGTTCCATAGCACTCTTACTTTCAGTACCACAAAAAGGTTCTTTCTCAACAATAGATATGTAAGATAAATCCAAAGAGAAATCATAATCCTTATCACTAATATTTATGGGAGAAGAAGCAAACTTAGCATCAGGAGATAACTTGTATCTAACAGCACGTCTTGCAAGAAGATCTCTAATAGTACCAACATCACTAGTAGCATGAAATTCATCAATAAAAGCATTATCTAGCTCAATATAAGCATCATAAAGATCGTCACTAGGGCATTCCCTAGACTCAGGTGAACTAACAGGTGTAATAGTGGTGTTCCCCATTTGCTTAGTCCTAGCAATTGTAGCCTCTAAAAAGGAACCTAACGAACCACTCTCATCAAGCACAGTAGAAGCATCATCAAAGCTATCAGTAGCATTTTCAAACTCGGCAGAAGAAGTAGCATGTGCATGTAGTGGTGTAAGCAACTTACTCATAACAGATGGTGAATCAAGAGCAACAGAGGTGTTCAGAGTTGTACCTCTTCTTGTAGTGGACGGGAATATAGGAACTTTTCCATTACGAGGTTTACCCATGATGAATGGATTGCAGCGAACAATATGAATTCCAAGTGAACTTACAAATAAAGCTATGCTCCCCGGCAAGAGCGCCAGAAAATAGTCTTGATGACCCACAAGTATAGGGGATCGCAATAGTCTTCTAGGGAAGTAAAACCCAAATTTATTGATTTGACACAAGGGGAGCCAAAGGATATTTATAAGCCTTAATAGATGAGTTGTTAATTCAGCTACACCTAGAAACAGACATGCTCGCAGCGGTTTATCAGTAGCAATAGTTTATAGTGGTGACAGTAGTAAAATAGTAGCACCAATAATAAAGTAAAGACGGTAATAGTAGCAATAGTAAATAGTATGATTAAATACTGTAGGCATAGGGATGGATGAACGGGTGTTGCATGGACAAGATAATTCATGTAATAATCAATGACATGGGCAATTGTAGATAAATAATGATAAAGCATCCTAGTACTAAACAACCATAGGCATGTGTTCCGTATATAGTCGTACGTGCTCGCAATGAGAAACTTGCACGACATCTTCTATCCTACCAGCTCGTTTGCAGTGGGGCCTCAAGGGAAACTACTGGTAATTAAGGTACTCCTTTAAATAGAGTACCGGAGCAAAGCATTAACACTCTATGAACACATGTGATCCTCACATCACAGCCATCCCCTCCGGTTATCCCAATTGCTTTCACTTTGGGGCCTCGGGTTCCGGACAACGATATATGTATACAACTTGCAGGTAAGATCATAAACAACAAATATCATCATAAAACAATAATAAGTTCAGATCTGAGATCATGGCACTCGGGCCCAAAGTGACAAGCATTAAGCACAACAAGTTGCAACAATGTCATAAGCACTAATAGTAGATACTAGGCACCATGCCCTAACAATCTCATAGCAAATTACATGAATGATCTCATCCAATCCCTACCATCCCCTTCACCTACAGCGGGAATTACTCACACATGGATGGGGGAATCATGGATGGTTGATGGAAAGACGTCGGTGATGATGATGATGATGAAGATCTCCAAATCCCCGCCCCGGCAGGGTGCCAGAACGGAGTTTCTGGTTCCAAATCGCGGTTTCTGATGGTGCTGGCGCAGCGGAACTCTATCTGGGAAAAACGCTGAACCCCCGATAGTTTCAGGTCAAAGGGAATTTGTAGGCTGAAGGAGGGCTCGAGGAGACGGCTGGGGTGGCCTCACCACACCCTGGCCCAGCTAGGCTTGGGCCGTGCCACCAGGTGGTGTGGTGGCCTCCCAGCCCCTCTTCGTCTCATATTCTGGCTCCGTGGGTCTTCTGGTAAAATAGGATTTTTGCAATATTTTCCGGGATTTTTCCTGAAAGTTGGAATTCTGCACAAAAACAAGACACCAGGGCAATTCTGCTGAAAATAGCGTTAGTCTGTGTTAGTTGTTGATACGTCCAAAACGTATCTACTTTCCCAAACACTTTTGCTGTTGTTTCTCCTCAAATTTGTGTGTTTTGAATGCAACTAACATAGACTAACGCTGTTTTCAGCAGAATTGCTCTAGTGTCTCGTTTTTGTGCAGAAATCCAACTTTCAGTAAAAATTCAGGAAAATATTGCAAAAATCCTATTTCACCAGAAGACCCACGGAGCCAGAAGACAAGACAGAGAGGGGCTTCGAGGCCACCACACAACCAGGGGGCGCGGCCCAGGCCTAGCTGCGCCCACCTGTTGTGAGGCTGCCTCGGCCGTCGCCTCGACCCCTCCTTCTGCCTACATATACCTGATGACCTGAAAACAGCGGGGGTTCGGCGTTTTTCCCAGATAGACTTCCGCTGCACCGCCACCATCAGAAACCACGATTTGGAACCAGAAACTCCATTCTGGCAACCTGTCGGGACGGGGATTTGGAGGAGATCTTCATCACCATCATCACCGACGTCTCTCCATCAACCATCCATGACTCCCCCATCCATGTGTGAGTAATTCCCACTGTAGGCAAAGGGGATGGTAGGGATTGGATGAGATCATTCATGTAATTTGCTATGAGATTGTTAGGGCATAGTGCCTAGTATCTTTTATTAGTGCTTTTGACACTGTTGCAACTTGTTGTGCTTAATGCTTGTCACTTTGGGCCCGAGTGCCATGATTTCAGATCTGAACTTGTTATTGTTTTATGAAGATACTTGTTGTTTATGGTCTTACCTACATGTTGTATACACATATTGTTATCCGGAACCCAAGGCCCCAAAGTGACAGAAATTGGGATAACCAGAGGGGATGGCTATGATGTGAGGATCACATGTGTTCACCGAGTGCTAATGCTTTGCTCCGGTACATTATTAAAAGGAGTACCTTAATTACCAGTAGTTTCCCTTGAGGCCCTGCTGCAACAGGCTGGTAGGACAAAAGATGTCGTGCAAGTTTCTCATTGCGAGCACGTACAACTATATATGGAACACATGCCTATGATTGTTAGTACTAAGATGCTTTATATTATTTATCTGCAATTGCCCATGTCTCACTGATTTCATGAATTATCTTATCCATGCAACGGTCGTACATCCATCCCTATGCCTACAGTATTTCATCCTACAGTTTACTATTGCTACTATTACCGCTTTTATTTTACTACTGTTGTTACTGTTTCACTACTATCAGCACTATAAAACTGTTGCTACTGATAAATCCCTATGAGCAAGTATGTTTCCAGGTGCAGCTGAATTGACAACTCATCTGTTAAGGCTTACAAATATTCTTTGGCTCCCCTTGTGTCGAATTAATAAATTTGGGTTTTACTTCCCTCGAAGACTGTTGCGATCCCCTATACTTGTGGGTCATCAAGACTATTTTCTGGCGCCGTTGCCAGGGACCATAGCTTTATTTGTAAGTTCACTTGGGATTCATATTATTCGCTACAATCCTTTCATCATGGGTAAACCTCGTGATGGAAAAGTTCCTATATTGCCATCCACTACAAGAAGAGGTACGACTTTGAACACCTCTGTTGCTCTTGATTCACCATCTGTTATGAGTAAGTTGCTTACACCACCACATGCACATGCTACTGCTACTACTTCTGCTGAGTTTGAAAATGCCACTAATAATTTAGATGATGCTTCTACTGTGCTTGATGAGAGTGGTTTGCTAGGTTCCTTTTTAGATGCTACAATTGCTAGAGCTAAGATGGGAAACACCACTGTTACACCTGTTAGCTCACCTGAGTCTAGGGAATGTCCTAGTTATGATTTTGATGCTTATATTGAGCTTGATGATGATTTTATTGTTGAAGCTCATGGAACTCGTGATGCTAAAGCTGTTAGGGAACTTCTAGCAAGACGTGCTGTTAGATATAAATTGTCTCCTGATCCTAAGTTTGCTGCTTCTCCCATAAATATTAGAGATAAGGATTATGATTTCTCTTTAGATTTATCTTACATATCTATTGTTGAGAAAGAGCCTTTTGTGGTACTAAGAATGAAAGTGCTATGGAGCACATGAATGAGCTTTCTACTTTGAGTAATCTATTTTCTGATGATATTAAGCTTCGCACTTACTTTGTTGCTAAGATTTTTCCTTTCTCGTTGAAAGATGCAGCTAAAACTTGGTTTAATAGCTTATCTCCTAGATCTATTCATAGTCCTATTGCTTTGGTTAATGCTTTCTTTTAGAAATATTTTCCTGCTAGTGCTCAACGTGCTGCTGTGCAGAAAATCTTTGACTTTGAATAGGGAAAAGGAGAGATATTGCCTGAATCTTGGACAAGGTTTTGTTCTTTAATTAGAGCTTTGCCTAAAGAGCCCTTGCCTAAAAATGAACTCCTTGATATATTTTATAATGGACTAACCGATGAATCTAAGACATATCTGGATAGTTGTGCTGGTTGTGTTTTCAGGGAAAGAACTCTGGCTAAAGCTGAAGAATTAATGGCTAAAATAAGCCGGAATCATGATGATTGGACTCTAGTTGAGCCAACACCAGCACCTGCACCAACTCCAGAGCCGACACCGAAGAAAAGAGGAATGATTGAATTAAATGATGAAGTTATGAGGGAAGCCAAGAAATCTCTTAAGGAGAAAGGTATTAAGGCCGAAGATGTGAAGAATTTACCTCCTATAGAAGAATTATGTAAGCCAATCCCTCACTCATCCACTATTGAGGTACACTCTCTCCAACGCTTTGATGATAGAGATATTCCTTACTCTAAACCTCCTGGTCAATGCTTAGATGAGTTGGATAATTTTATTGTTAAGCAAGATAATTTTAATATAATGGTGCAGAATCATTTGTTGGAAAATTCTAGAGCTATTAACAAGTTGCAGGATATTGTGGAGAGAACCTCCAATGATGTGAAGATACTTGTTAAACATTTTCAAATGGTTCAGACTCAAATTGATCAGCTTACCAAGGTGCAAAAAGACTTGCTAGTTAATGCCGCAAGAGAAAAACAAGCGTGTGAAATACGCACAAGAGGAGGTGCTACCATTCAAGACCCCTTATATCCTGAAGGACATCCTAAGAGGATCGAACAAGATTCTCAACGCAATTCAAGAGATGATATTCCTTCCAAGAAGAAGAAGAAGAAGCATAAAACAGTTGCAGAATCTTCTGAAGCAGGTAAAGATCCTAATAGTGTTTCTATTTCTGATGCTGAAACTAAACCAGGAGACGCTTCTGATAAAGAAGAAGTTGAAGAGGAACCAGAAAAGATTGATAAGAATGCAAAGTACACCAAAGAAGACTTCATTGCCAACAAGCATGCTAAAGAGAGAGAGCCTTGGGTACAGAAACCAATGCCTTTTCCTGGTAAGAAACACAAATCCAAGGAAGAAGAACACTACAATAGGTTTTGTGAATGGATGAGACCTTTATTTTTGCAAATTCCTCTTACTGAAGCTGTTAAAATGCCTCCTTATTCAAAGTATATGAAAGATATTGTTACTAACAAAAGGAAGATTCCTAATGAGGAAATTTCCACTTTACTTGCTAATTATTCTTTTGATGGTAAAGTTCCGGAGAAGCTTGGAGATCCAGGTATACCAACTATTCCTTGCTCCATTAAAATAACTATGTTAGGACTGCTTTATGTGATTTGGGAGCCGGAGTTAGTGTCATGCCTTTTTCTCTTTATAAGAGACTTGATCTAGAAAAATTGGTATCGACTGATATATCTTTGCAAATGGCTGATAAGTCTACTACTATTCCTATTGGTATATGTGAAAATGTTCTTGTTCAAGTTGCTAACAGTTGTTTGATATTAACTGACTTTGTTGTGTTGGAAATGCCTGAAGATGATAATATGTCTATTATTCTTGGAAGACCTTTTCTAAACACTGCAGGTGTGGTTATTAATTGCAATCAAGGAAAAGTAACTTTTAATGTCAATGACAAAGAGTACACGGTCTATTTTCCCAAGAAGATTGATAGAAAGAATGCTCTAAATTCAATCAAGAATGTTGAGACCATCAGAGTTGGTCAGATTATTTGTTTAGAGCAAAAGCCCAAGGAAGAATATAAAATTGTTATGATTGGGACTATGCCTATCAAGGTCGAGGTAACATAAGCATATAGTGCAATGCAAAGTTTTGCCTAATATAAAATTAGTTTGGTAACAAGACTTGATCAACCTTGTTAACAAAGTGATCTTATATGAATGAAACTTCATTTTCACCGAATTTACTTTACCTCACTCATATTTATTTTCACCATTTTTGTTCCCGTTGTTACTTACATGATTAGAATATCTTAGAGCTATTGTATACTTGGTTTTGATTTGCTTGCAATCATGCCATCTTCGTTTCTCGAGGTTTTAATCTGTTGTCAAAATTCTGAAAAATCCTTGAAAATAAAGTTTCTCAAAAAATTCTAGAAAAATCTTTTTAAATTTTTATGTTGAAAATGGGGCAGAGAGGTACCTGGGAGACATTAGGGGGACCTACCACACCACCTCACAACCAGGGGGCACGGCCCAGCCTTGGCCGCGCCCACCTACTGTGAGGGGGGCCCTCCTGGCCTCTCACTTATCTCTTCCTCCCCAGCTCTTTCTCTCTCCCAAAAAACAATGACACACCCGCTCAAACTCATGTTCTTGCTGCTCTCCTTCTTGATTTTTTGATCTCCTTGCTCAGCCCATCATTGTTGCTGAGATTTGGAGCATTTGTTCTCCGGTATGTGACTCCTTCGATTGTCCAAGTAGAATTTTGTTTAGTGGAGTATTTCTTGAGTATTTTAGCTCTATAGGTTACAGGTGAAATGAGTTTGCATGCTTTTTGTTCTATTGCTTTGAAATGTTATTTTGATGCATGTTAGCCCTCTAGTAACTCCCTATAGTAGTTTCCTACACTTGTTTGTCTTAAAATCATTTTTTATGAGGTTTGTTGATAATTTCAGAAATGGAGGAGAATGCATACCAACTCTTTCAACATGAACTAGAAGTGCATGAAGTCATGAGAGTTCACCGTGAAGAGAGGGTCTTTTCCTCAATTTATCCATGCTCAGAGTTCATGAATGCAGTTGGAATCCTGCAGGACTTCCAAACTCTAGTCTCTAATGCAGGATTGGAACATTTTATTGATGGTGAACCGCCCCAATATGCTAAACTAACAATGTCTGTGGTGCAGGATTTCAAATTCAATTGGTCTACATCTAACCCCATGGTTCATTATAAAATCTACAATAAATCTGTGGACTTGCCTCTTGATGTTTTCTGTGCAGCCATTAGAGTTCCACAGTGGGGATCGCGTGAAAAGATGAAGGAATGGCCTAGGCATTTGATAGACCTATATGGGGAGATTTGTCAAGGAAGAAGCTTCACAGGAGAGGGTGGTAAAATTCTAAATATTCACTTCCCATCCATTCGATATTTTGCCTACTTTATTACCAAGTGTGTTCTTGCTAGGAAAGCTGCAAGTAAGTTGTCCTACTGTGATCTAGCTTTTATTGTTGCTGCTTTGAGAGGTGATAGGACTTATAATTTGGGTGCTTTGATAGCTTTTCATCTTGATGCTAATCGTGAGAAAGGGGGACTCTGTGGAGGTCTTGTTGCTTCACGCTTATTAGCTTTGCATGGTGTAGTGCCTCATATTTTAGATCTACAGTTCCCCATAGAGAAACTTGATTTTAATTCTATGTTACATCATAAGTTTGTTTCTCCTCATTCCTATTTGAATAACTTGATGTTTGAGATAACCTTCTTCAAGAAATCCACCTGGAAGGTAGTGAGGACTGATAGATCAGTCTATTTGCCTGCACCTCTTTTGTTTAACCTTGATCGCAGGAATGGATGGTCACTCACAGAGGTGAGCTCGACGCATACATAGAGGAGCACCCGCAGCCCGTGCACGATGAACAGGTGACCAAGGAGTCGGTCCAGCCCTCTAGCATTGCAGAGTTTCCATACCAGCAGCCTTATTATGATTATACACCATCTGCTTCATCTTCATAAGGGCCAAGCTATGACTATGCAAATGATGATCCACTGGCATGGGCATGTATTGGAAACGAAGTTGATCTTCACTTAGGCCAAAAGCCTAAGCTTGGGGGGAGGTACGCTGACGATTCACTCATCTACATATTATATTTTGTCGGTCCTTTGTATATCCATGTTTTGCTTTTATTTCCTCTTTCCAAAACACAAAAAGACCAAAAATATTTCCGTTGTTTCTCATTGTTTGTCTTTTTAGCTTTCTAGCTTTGGTTTGCTTTGTTCTCTATTTTCGGTTTTATGTTTGAAAAATCCAAAAATATTTGCTTTGTTCGCTATTTTCTTCTGTTCTTGTTTCAAAATTCGAAAACCCAAAAATATTTGTTGTTCTTCTTCGGTTTTGTAAAGTTTGTTGCAGAGTTTAGTTTCTCGTGACTTCATTGGAGCTTGGTATTCACTTCATATTATTCAAGCCACACAAGTGAAAAAGCAATAATGATGACATATGACAATCCGAGATGTGGTAAGAGGCTGGTATGAACTCTATTTGTTTTCATTTTTATACATATACTCATCTATGTGGACATGCTTAGTCGGTTCATGTAAGGTATATGTTATTTAATGGATGCTTTGTAGTTCTTGCTCTCATGTGATTAGTTCCAATTTACTAATAGTTCGTAGCATGTCATGTAGATGCTTGCTTGCATTGTTTTATTCATAATATGATATGATATTGTGGTATCCACCTCTGAAAGTTTCATTTGAATCAACTTGGCACATGCTCAAGCATGCATATGACTGAACAAAAAGTCAATTAAGCCTCGAAGATTTACTTTGCCTCAGAGTTCTTGTATCATTTTTATGCTTATATTAATTTTGTTTTGTCGCAAGCATGATTATGATAGTTATTAATCTCTTGATTGTTGCTCCCCAGTCTTTTGCTAGCCTTCACTTGTACTGAGAGGGAATACTTCTCATGCATCCAATTACCAAAAACCAAGTCTACCAAAGAATCCACTATAAATTCCTATGCATGGTATTTCAAAGCCATTCCAAGTAAATTTTCATGTGCTACCTTTCAAAATTTTCAAATACTTCTCATTTTGTGCCACTGTTTTTAGCTCATGGGGACGTAGTGGTCGGAATTGCTATCTTCCATATTAAATTGAGTACCCTCGACTAGGCAGCTTCATCTGCTCGTCATTAATTTTGCAAGGGAGCTGGTCAGACCATTGTAATCTAATCTAAAAAAAACACTCCTCCATGGTATGTGAAAGTTGGTGGGCACCCGATGGAATCGGTTAGCCATGGTTTGAGAAAGGAAAAAAGATGGGGAGGAGTGCCAAAGCTTTATAAAAGAGCACCAATGTGCCAAATTTTCAAAGAACTCGGAACCGCTCTCACTAGTTTATTATGAAAGATAGCAAGTCCCCATTGCCAATCATTGACATGAAACAACCACCTCTCAAAATAAATTTTTATCTCTGTTTTACAAATGAAAAGCTCTAGCACATGTTAAATCACTGCTTCCCTTTGCGAAGGGTCTTTCTTTTACTTTTATGTTGAGTCTTCATCTTCTAACTTTAAAGCACCTTCTTGAGAGCATAGCTGTTATTCTTAGTGTAATGTGCTTGTCCCAGAACATGGTTAATTGTGGTATAACTTTGATGCTTGTATCTTTGATATTTTTACTTCTAGTCTTCTCTTGAACTTTAGAGGTGCCTCAGCATTTATGTTTTGCTCCACAAATAAAGGCAAGCAGGATACCACTCTTTCATATCATTTATGAGCATTACAATCTTGCAACTTCTTATGTTTCATGTTGCTCGTTATTAGTATATTGGCACTCTTTCATAGCTTGCTTGACTATGAGGTAGCATTAGTTGCATATTTCTTATTATGAATTGCCTGAGTACTTGATCATATAGTTAGTATATATACATCTATGAAGCAAATGTGTTTGTGAAAGTTTCCTTTATCGCTCTCAATTGTTAACTGAATTGCTTGAGGACAAGCAAATAGCTAAGCTTGGGGGGAGTTGATACGTCCAAAATGTATCTACTTTCCCGAACACTTTTGTTGTTGTTTCTCCTCTAATTTGTGTGTTTTGAATGCAACTAACACAGACTAACATTGTTTTCAGCAAAATTGCTCTGGTGTCTCATTTTTGTGCAAAAATCCAACTTTCAGTAAAAATTTAGGAAAATATTGCAAAAATCCTATTTCACCAGAAGACCCACGGAGCTAGAAGACGAGACGGAGAGGGGCTTCGAGGCCACCACACGGCCAGGGGGCGCGGCCCAGGCCTGGCCGCGCCCACCTGTTGTGAGGCCGCCTCGGCCGTTGCCTCGACCCCTCCTTCCGCCTACATATACCTGATGACCTGAAAACAGCGGGGGTTCGGCGTTTTTTCCCAGATAGACTTCCGCTGCGCCGCCACCATCAGAAACCGTGATTGAGAACCAGAAACTCCATTCTGGCACCCTGCCGGGACGGGGATTTGGAGGAGATCTTTGATACGTCCATAATTTTTGATGCTCCATGCTTGTTTTTACACGATTTGCTTAGTGTTTCATTACACCTCATGGCATTTTTATGCATTTTCCGGAACTAACCTATTAACAAGATGCCACAGTGCCAGTTCCCTGCTTTCTACTGTTTTTGTGTTTCAGAAAAGTTACACAGGAAATATTCTCAGAATTGGACGAAACAAAAGCTAGAAGTCCAGATATTCACAGGAGCTTCCAGAACACCAAAGAGGAGACGGAGCGGAGCCAGAGGGCGGCCACACCACCAGGGGGTGCGGCCTGGCCTTGGCCCGCGCTGGCCTGTGGTGTGGGCCCCCTGGTCCACCTCTGATGCTGCCCCTTCGCCTATAAAGACCCCCCAACGGGAAAAACCTAAAGACCCGATCACTTTTCCAGAAACACATCGCGATCCGCCGCCGTCATCGACCTGAGATCGGGAGGGTCCAAAAGCTCTTCCCGGCACCCTGCCGGAGAGGGGAATCGCCACCGGAGGTCTTCTTCATCACCATACTTGCCTCCAACGCGATGAATGAGTAGTCTACCTTGGACTATGGGTCCATAGCAGTAGCTAGATGGTTGTCTTCTCCACCATGTGCTTCATGTTTAGATCTCGTGAGCTGCCTTACATGATCGAGATCACCGTTATGTAATTCTACATGTTGTGTTTGTTGGGATCCGATGAATATTGGTGTTACGATTGAGTTGATGTACTGAATATTATCTTATGTTATCTCTATGTTGTTTATGATCTTGCATGCTCTCCGTTGTTAGTAGCTATCTTGGCCGAGTAGTTGCTAGTGACTCCAAGAGGGGGTATTTATGCTCGATAGTGGGTTCATGCCTCTATTTAATCTAGGGGAGTGACAGAAACCTCTAAGGTTGTAGATGTGCTATTGCTACTAGGGGGAAAACAACATTCATATGCTCGAGGGTATATGCTTTGTTTATATTACACACTTTGCTTAATGCACTTATCTGTTGTTTGCAACTTAATACTTGTGGAGTTCTCGGATTGATTCGCCACAAGTGGATTATTAGTCATAGATGCAGTTGGATTGCGGTCTATGTATCTTGTTGTAATGCCCAGAGTAAATCTCATAGTGATCCTCTTGACATATCACGTTGTCTTTATTCTATCAATTGCCCAACTATAATTTGTTTACCCAGCATGTGTTATTTTATCTAATGGAGAGACACCACTAGTGAACTGTGGACCCCGGTCCTATTTCCTTTATATTGCTATCACCTGTTTACTTTACTCGCACTGTTTACTTTACTCGCATACTACTACTGTTTTCCACTCGATACGCTCATTCCTTTGTTTACAGCAAACTGGTGAGATTGACAACCTCATCGTAAGTTGGGAGCAAAGTATTTGGTTGTGTTGTGTGCAGGTTCCGCGTTGCTACTAGTTGAAGACGAGTCAACAAGTGTCGTAAATGGCGCCCTTGTAGGAGTGTTATTAGGCCAGTCAGCATCACCTTCAGTCGTTTGGCTTCTTCCCCTTTGGATCAACATACCTTGGTTTCTTACTGAGGGAAAACCTTGCTGCTGTACTCATCATACCTTCCTCTTGGGGTTCCCAACTGGACGGTGCTTTACATTATCAACACCGTGCCGCATCAAGCTCTTTTCTGGCGCCATTGCCGGGGAGGAAAAAGAAGACTTCTGCAAGGGGAGTTTCGCACGCACATCCTTGACTTTGTTTTAAGTTTTGCGTTACTTTATTTTTACTTGCATCGTTTTATCAAAAACACACAAAAATTAGTATCCTTGATAGTTTCTTTTATTTACCTGCTTTTAGTTTTGCTAGAATGGCTACTCCTGAAAACACCAAGCTGTGTGATTTTACTAGCACTAATAATAGTGATTTTATCTGCACTCCTATTGCGCCACCAGCTCCTGCTGCAAATTTTTATGAGATTAAGCCTGCTTTATTGAACCTTGTTATGAAAGAGCAATTTTCTGGCGCTAGTACTGATAATGCTGCAGCTCATCTCAACAATTTTGTTGAGCTATGTGAGATGCAGAAATATAAGGATGTAGAAAGTGATATTATTAAGCTTAAGTTGTTTCCTTTTTCTTTGAGAGGAAAAGCTAAGGATTGGTTGCTATCTTTGCCTAAAAATAGTATTGATTCATGGGCTAAGTGTAAGGATGCTTTTATTGGTAGATACTATCCTCCTGCTAAGATTATAGCTTTGCGTAGCAATATTATGAAGTTTAGTCAGTTTGATAATGAACATGTTGCTCAAGCTTGGGAAAGAATGAAATCTATGATCAAGAATTGTCCCACTCATGGACTGACTACTTGGATGATTGTCCAAACTTTTTATGCAGGACTGAATTTTTCTTCAAGGAACCTATTGGATTCAGCTGCTGGAGGCACTTTTATGTCCCTTACCTTGGGCGCCGCAACAAAGCTTCTCGACAATATGATGGTAAATTACTCTGAATGGCACACCGAGAGAGCTCCACAAGGTGAGAGGGTAAATTCTGTTGAGGAAACCTCTTCCTTAAGTGATAAGATTGATGCTATCATACTTATGCTTTCTAATGATAGGACTCATGTTGATCCTAATAATGTTCCTTTAGCCTCTTTGGTTGCTCAAGAAGAGCATGTTGATGTAAACTTCATTAGAAACAATAATTTTTACAACAATGCTTATAGGAACAATTTTGCTAGTAACAATTATAGGCCGTATCCTTCTACCAATGGTAATGGTTATGGTAACTCTTATGGTAATTCCTCCAACAATACTTGGGGCGCGCCCTCCGAGCTTGAGGTAATGCTCAAGGACTTCATCAGTAAGCAAACTGCTTTTAACAGGTCTGTTGAGGAAAAGTTAGGCAAAATTGATACTCTTGCTTCTAAAGTTGATAGCCTTGCTCATGATGTTGAAATTCTGAAATTAAAAGTGTTGCCTAATGATGTGAAAGAGAACAATACTTTTGCTACTACTAATGCTATACAAGTTAGAATTGATGAAAATGTTAGGATGCTAGCAGAATTGCATGCCAGGTGGGAAAGAGAAGATGAGATGGCTAGAAAGATGAAGGTATGTACCATTACTACCTCTAATGATGTTGCTCCTAATGCTAGCAATCCTCTTACTTTGATTGATGCAGAGAAAACTCCCACTCCTTGTGTTAGAAAGCCTAAAACTGCCAAAACTTTTTCTCAAAAGAGTGCTGAAATTTTTCGGAGTGTGGGAGATGATAGCTGTATTTCCTTTAATGATTTTGATGTTGATGGCTGCAATATATCTGAAGTTATTTTGTTCTTGCAAAATCTTGCTTTGACTCCCAATGCTAGTTCTTTAAATGTTGCTTTTACTAAGCATATTACCAATGCTCTTATAAAAATTAGGGATGAAAAGTTGAAGCAAAAAGCTTCTGTTCCCAAGAAGTTAGAAGATGGTTGGGAACCCATCATTGATATGCATGTTAATGGTTTTGATTGCCATGCTTTATGTGATCTAGGTGCTAGTATTTCTATCATGCCTAGAAAAATTTATGACATGCTTGATTTACCACCACTTGAAAAGTGTTATTATGATGTTCCTATTGTTGATGTTGCTAAGAAGAAACCTTTGGGAAGAATTAATGATGTTCTTATTATGGTTAACAATAACCTTGTTCCCGTTGATTTTCTTGTCATGGATATTGAATGCAATGCTTCATGTCCTATTATTTTGGGAAGACCTTTTCTTCGAACTGTAGGTGCCATCATTGATATGAGGGAAGGCACCATCAAATATCAATTTCCACTCAAGAAAGGTATGGAACACTTCCCTAGAAAGAGGAAGCAATTGCTTTTTGACTCTATACTTAGAGAAAATTATGAGCTTGATGCTTCATCACTTGATATTACTTGATTCGCATTTTCTGCACCTAGCTCAAAGGCGTAAAGAAAATCACTCTTGGGAGATAACCCAATGTTTTTACATTCAGTTCTTTTTCTTTTATTTGAGTCTTGGAAGTTATTACTACTGTAATGACCTCTCCTTATCATTTTTTTCTCATTTTTGTGCCAAGAGAAGCCTCTAATTTGAGCGAGGTAAGATTTGGGGATGTTGCTGTCCTGAAACAGTTTCGGTGCTGCACCGTAAAAATTCATGAAAATTCTCTGCATATCTTTTGGACCTACGATTTCTTATGCATATGCCCCAGGTTATATCCAAACTTTCATTAGTTGAACACTTTTTGATTTGAGTAACAGAAAACCCTTTAAAAATTCGACCTTTGTCAGCTCTTCTGTTTTGACCGATTTCGGCCAATATTTGTGTTTGCCGCTTTATCGCTTTCTTTTTGAGTTCTTTTGATCACAGAACTTTTGGGGAAGTTGCTACAGTAGTATATACTTTATATGTGGTGGTTTTGAGTTGAAACCTGAAGCAAAAAGGGTTGATTCATTGTTATGCTTACACTAATGTTGCTAATAGATTTGTGTTTAATTTTCAAGTGTAGGGATTGGAGAATGATGAGATGAGTTGAAGAATGGACAAAAGCTCAAGCTTGGGGATGCCCATGTCACCCCAAGAAATATCCAAGAAGTACAAGCGTCAAAGCTTGGGGATGCCCCCGAGGCACCCCTTCTTCATCGGTAAAAATCAGGTCACCTTTCAACGCACTATATTTTTATTGCTTCATGCATTATGCGTTTTTCTTGGAGCGTCAGTTGTTTTAGTTTTCAGTTTTGTTTAGTTTTGTTTGCTCTAATAAATGGTTTGACCCCAACAAATTTCTTTTGGAGAAGTTGCCTTGCTTTTCATTTGCCAAGAACACTCTGTTTTTCACTCTATTCGTTTCCACGAGTGTTCTCTTTTTCTAGAACTGCGCTTAGTTTTCGATTTTCGCCTTGATTTGTGTTCAGATCTTTTTATATCTTTACATCAAGGTGTATTTCTGCCTCTGGTCCATATTGGTTTTCGTCAAAAGAGTTGTTTCAAAAAAGTTTGAATGGTGTTGGAAAACAGAAAAAGCTTTATGCAAAAAAATGGTACAAGAAGGAGCTTGTGTAGACTGCGGCCTAGGCTTTTGCATGCCGTGCTTGATGTCTTTTGATAGCATGCTTAGTGGTTTTTGCTGTAGCATGACGAGTCTCAAATGATTGAGATTGCTCAATGATCCTTTGAAAAAATCATGCGTTGTTTTAATTATTTGGAAGCACTATTTTGGTTTTCTCCTTGATGCTTTATTTGGGTTGACTTGGCGCATGCTCACACATGTTAGACTCATATAAAGTTGCCATTGCCTCTATGATCATTTAGTTTTTGACTTTTGATGCCATCTTATGCTTCTTTTAATGTCGCTTTGCATGATTATGGCCGTTATTGCTCTCTTAGTTGGTCGCTCCCAGTCTTTTGCTAGCCCTCATTTTGTACTGAGTATGAGCTCTACTCGTGCATCCAACTCCTAAAAACCAAGTTTGCCATTGTGTCCACTATAAACTCCTATGCATGGTATTTGTAAGCCATTTCAAGTAAATTTTTATGTGCTACCTTTGAAAAAACCTTCAAAATACTTCTCGATTTGTGACACTGTTTTCAGCTCATGGGGACGTAGTGGTCGGAATTGCTATCTTCCATATTAAATTAAGTACCCCCTCGACTAGGCAGCTTCATCTGCTCGTCATTAATTTTGCATGAGAGCTTGTCAGACCATTGCAATCTAATTCTAAAAAAGAAAAAAAAAGGCACTCCTCCATGGTATGTGAATGTTAGTGGGCACCCGATGGAATCGGTTAGCCAAGGTTTGAGAAAGGAAAAAAGGTGGGGAGGAGTGCCAAAGCTTTATAAAAGAGCACCAATGTGCCAAATTTTCAAAGAACTCGGAATCGCCCTCACTTGTTTATTATGGAAGATAGTAAGACCCCATTGCCAGTCGTTGACAAAAGCAACCACCTCTCAAAACCCAAGTTTTATCCCTCTGTTTTACAAATGAAAAGCTCCAGCACATGTTTAATCACTGCTTCCCTCCGCGAAGGGCCTTTCTTTTACTTTTATGTTGAGTCTCCACCTTCTATCTTTATGCACCGTCTAAGAGAGCATAGTTGTCATTCTGAGTATAATGTGCATTGTCCCAAAGTTTTCATTGATTGATTCATGATGTTGGTTTCACTTGTTTTTAAATTACTTGTATCTAGTCGCCCTCTTAAACTTGAAGGTGTCCTATGCATTGATGTTTTGCTCTCTCATGAAGGACAAGCTGAAAACCATTTGCTATGTTTTTCCATATGATTTGAACACACGTTTGACTTTCATTGTTTCATTTTCATGATCTTTCATTTGTGTTCTTTTTCATGTTATAACATGGTTGCTAAGTTTCTTCTATCAAGATTATATCTTTCATGCCCATGTTTTAAGTTCTTTGATCCCAACACACAACGCTTACATATATGATCAAGATTGTGTAGGTGCATGTCACCTCAAAAATTATTTCTTTTGTTATCACTTACCTACTCGAGGACGAGCATGAGTTAAGCTTGGGGATGCTGATACATCTCCAACGTATCCATAATTTTTGATGCTCCATGCTTGTTTTTACACCATTTGCTTAGTGTTTCGTTACACTTTGTGGCATTTTTATGCATTTTTTGGAACTAACCTATTAACAAGATGCCACAGTGCCAGTTCCCTGTTTTCTACTGTTTTTGTGTTTCACAAAATTACATAGGAAATATACTCGGAATTGGATGAAACAAAAGCCAGAAGTCCAGATATTCACAGGAGCTTCCAGAACACCGAAGAGGAGACGAAGCCGAGCTAGAGGGCGGCCACACCACTAGGGGGCAAGGCCTGGCCCTGGCCCGCGCCGGCCTGTGGTGTGGGCCCCCTGATCCACCTCTGACGCTGCCCCTTCGCCTATAAAGACCCCCCAATGGGAAAAACCTAAAGACCCGATCACTTTTCCGGAAACACATCGCGATCCGCCGCCGTCGTCGACCCGAGATCGGGAGGGTCCAGAAGCTCTTCCCGGCACCCTGCCGGCGAGGGGAATCGCCACCGGAGGTCTTCTTCATCGCCATGCTTGCCTCTGGCGCGATGAGTGAGTAGTATACCTTGGACTATGGGTTGATGGCGCGGTGATGTATAGTGCTAGAGAACTTGTTGGCATGTAATTAATGAAGTAAATGACCGGCCAGTTGGAAACCCCAAGAGCAAGGTGTGATGAATATAGGAGCAAGTTTTTCCCTCAGTAAGAAACCAAGGTTATCAATCCAGTAGGAGGACGAAATACGACTGAAGGTGATGCCCACTAGCTGCATGATGCTCTAACAAGGGCGCCGTTAACGATAACTTGTTAGCGCGTCTTCAACTAGTAGCAACGTGGAACCTGCACACAACACAACCAAATACTTTGTTCCCAACTTACAATGAGGTTGTCAATCTCACCGGTTTGCTTGAAACAAAGGGTATGAGCGTATCGAGTGGAAAGCAATAGTAATATGCAAGTAAAGTAAACAGTGCGAGTAAAGTAAACAGGTGATAGCAATATAAAGGAAATAGGACCGGGGTCCACAGTTCACTAGTGGTGTCTCTCCATAAGATAAAATAATACATGCTGGGTAAACAAATTATAGTTGGGCAATTGATAGAATAAAGACAACGTGCATATGATGAGAGGATCACTATGAGATTTACTCTGGGCATTACAACAAGATACATAGACCGTCATCCAACTGCATCTATGACTAATAATCCACTTGTGGCGAATCAATCCGAGAACTCCACAAGTATTAAGTTGCGAACAACAGATAATTGCATTAAGCAAAGTGTGTAATGTAAACAAAGCATATGCCCTCGAGCATATGAATGTTGTTTTCCCCCTAGTAGCAACAGCACATCTACAACCTTGGGGGTTTCTGTCACTCCCCCAGATTAAATAGAGGCATGAACCCACTATCGAGCATAAATACCCCCTCTTGGAGTCACTAGCAACTACTCGGCCAAGATAGCTACTAACAACGAAGAGCATGCAAGATCATAAACAACATAGAGATAACATAAGATAATATTCAGTACATCAACTCAATCATAACACCAATATTCATCGGATCCCAACAAGCACAACATGTAGAATTACATAACGGTGATCTCGATCATGTAAGGCAGCTCACGAGATCTAAACATGAAGCACATGGTGGAGAAGACAACCATCTAGCTACTACTATGGACCCATAGTCAAAGGTAGACTACTCACTCATCGTGCCGGAGGCAAGCATGGCGATGAAGAAGACCTCCGGTGGTGATTCCCCTCTCCGATAGGGTGCCGGGAATAGCTTCTGGACCCTCCCGATCTTTAGGTCGACGGCGGCGGTGGATCACGATGTGTTCTAGAAAAGTGATTGGTTCCTTAGGTTTTTCCCGTCGAGGGGTCTTTATAGGCGAAGGGGCAACATCAGGAGTGGGCCGAGGCGCCGTCACACATAGGGGGCACGGCGAGGGGCCAGGCCACGCCGCCCTGTTGTGTGGGGCCCTCATGGCCCCACTTCGTCTCCTCTTCGGTTCTCTGGAAGCTTTGGTGAATTTCTGGACGTTCGGCTTTTGTTTCGTCCGATTCCGAGAATATTTCCTATGTAACTTTTCTGAAACACAAAAACAGCAGAAAACAGGGAACTGGCACTATGGCGACTTGTTAATAGGTTAGTTCCAAAAAATGCATAAAAGTGCCACGAAGTGTAACGAAACACTAAGAAAATGGTGTAAAAACAAGCATGGAACATCAAAAATTATAGATACGTTTGAGACGTATCAGCATCCCCAAGCTTAACTCTTGCTCGTCCTCAAGTAGGTAAGTGATCACAAAAGAAATAATTTTTGAGGTGACATGCACCTACACAATCTTGACCATATATGTAAGCGTTGTGCGCTGGGATCAAAAGAACTTAAAACATGGGCATGAAAGACATAATCTTGATATAAGAAACTTAGCAACCATGTTATAACATGAAAATGAACACAAACAAAAGATCATGAACAATGAAACAATGAAAGTCAAACGTGTGTTCAAATCATATTGAAAAACATACAAATGGTTTTCAGCTTGTCCTTCATGAGAGAGAGAGCAAAACATAAATGCATAGGACACATTTAAGTTTAAGAGGGCGACTAGATACAAGTAATTTAAGAACAAGTGAAACCAACATCATGAATCAATCAATGAAAACTTTGGGACAATGCACATTATACTTAGAATGACAACTATGCTCGCTTAATGGTGCATAAAGATAGAAGGTGGAGACTCAACATAAAAGTAAAAGAAAGGCCCTTCGCAGAGGGAAGCAGTGATTAAACATGTGCTAGAGCTTTTCATTTGTAAAACAGAGATGAAACTTGGGTTTTGAGAGGTGGTTGCTTTTGTCAACGACTGGCAATGGGGACTTACTATCTTCCATAATAAACAAGTGAGAGCGGTTCCGAGTTCTTTGAAAATTTGGCACATTGGTGCTCTTTTATAAAGCTTTGGCACTCCTCCCCACCTTTTTTCCTTTCTCAAACCATGGCTAACCGATTACATCGGGTGCCCACCAACATTCACATACCATGGAGGAGTGCCTCTTTTTTTATTTTCCTTTTTAGAATTTAGATTGCAATGGTCTTACCAGCTCTCATGCAAAATTAATGACGAGCAGATGAAGCTGCCTAGTCGAGGGGTACTTAATTTAATATGGAAGATAGCAATTCCGACCACTACGTCCCCATGAGCTAAAAATAGTGGCACAAAATGAGAAGTAGTTGAAAGTTTTGAAAGGTAGCAGATGAAAATTTACTTTGGAATGGCTTACAAATACCATGCATAGGAATTTATAGTGGACACTTTGGAACAACTTGGTTTTTAGGAGTTGGATGCACGAGTAGAGCTCATACTCAGTACAAAATGAGGGCTAGCAAAAGACTAGGAGCGACCAACTAAGAGAGCAATAACGGCCATAATCATGCAAAGCGACAAAGCAACATTAAAAGAAGCATAAGATGGCATCAAAAGTCAAAAACTAAATGATCATAGAGGCAATGGCGACTTTGTATGAGTCAAACATGTGTGAGCATGCGCCAAGTCAACCCAAATAAAGCATCAAGGAGAAAACCAAAATAATGCTTCCAAATAATTAAAACAACGCATGATTTTTTCAAAGGCTCATTAAGCAATCTCAGTTATTTGAGACAAGTCATGCTACAGCAAAACCACTAAGCATGCTATCAAAAAGATATCAAGCACGACATGCAAAAGCCTAGGCCGCAGTCTACACAAGCTCCTTCTTGTACCACTTTTTTGCATAAAGCTTTTTCTCTTTTCCAACACCATTCAAACTTTTTATAAACACCTCTTTTGATGAAAACCAATATAGACCAGAGGCAAAAAATACACCTTGATGAAAAGATATAACAATATCTGAACACAAATCAAGGCGAAAATCGAAAGCTAAACGCAGTTCTAGAAAAAGAGAACACTCGTTGAAACTATAAGAATGAAAAACGGAGTGTTCTTGGCAAATGAAAAGCAAGGTAACTTCTCCAAAAGAAATTTGTTGGGGTCCAACCATTTATTGCAGCAAAAAAAATAAACAAAACTGAAAACTAAAAACAACTGACGCTCCAAGAAAAATGCATAGTGCATGAAGCAATAAAAATATAGCGTATTGAAAGGTGACCTGATTTTTGCCGATGAAGAAGGGGTGCCTCGGGGGCATCCCCAAGCTTTGATGCTTGTACTTCTTGGATATTTCTTGGGGTTCATGGGCATCCCCAAGCTTGAGCTTTTGTCCATTCTTCAACTCATCTCATCATTCTCCGATCCCTACACTTGAAAACTTCCTTCATACAAAACTAAACACAAATCTAGTAGCAACATTACTTTAAGCATAACATAGAATCAACCCTTTTTGTTTCAGGTTTCAACTCAAAACCACCATATATAAAGTATATACTACTGTAGCAACTTCCCCAAAAGTTCCGTGATCAAAAGAACTCAAAAAGAAAGCGATAAAGCGGCAAACACAAATATTGGCAGAAATCTGTCAAAACAGAACAGCTGACAAAGGTCGAATTTTTAGAGGGTTTTCTGTTGCTCAAATCAAAAAGTGTTCAACTAATAAAAGTTTGGATATAACCTGGGGCATATGCACAAGAAATCGCAGGTCCAAAAGATATACAGAGAATTTTAACGAATTTTTATGGTGCAGCACCGAAAACTGTTTCAGGACAGCAACATCCCCAAATCTTACCTCGCTCAAATTAGAGGCTTCTCTTGGCACAAAAACGAAATAAAGATGATTAGGAGAGGTTATTACAGTACTAATAACTTCCAAGACTCAAATAAAAGAAAAATAACTGAATGTAAAAACATTGGGTTATCTCCCAAGAGTGCTTTTCTTTAACGCCTTTGAGCTAGGCGCAGAAAGTGCAAATCAAGTATTTTCAGAAGAAGCATTAAGATCAACTGCAGAAGTTTTGTCAATAAGGCATTGTATTTCATCCACATAAGTTTTTGAAGACCCTTTGTGATCACGCTTTGGTTCACTCAAATCACTAAAAAGATTTTTGGGACAAATCCAATCAAAATTATTTTCAAAAGATTCATACAATCCCAGAAGCTTGCTAGGTATAGGTATTTCGGTTCCTTCATTGTTCGTACTAATAACATTTATAGGTGAACCGAGTTTATTAAAGTTCTTAAAAACGTTCCTAGCTTCAATGGCAATATCTCTAAATTCTATGCGCAAAGGTTCCAAGATGAAAGCTTTCTTTTCAGGATCTTCAATTTCATGAAGCTTAAGGAACATGTGTTGCATAAAAGGATTAAGGCTAGCAAACCTAGCTTCCAACATGTGAATTAAATAAGCAGAAACAACTTCAATACTAGGAGCAAGCTCAGCCAAAGACTTTTCCTCAACTTCTTTATGCATACTAATATGAATAAAGAACTCCTCAATGTTATCTTTCCCAATAATTGAACCACTACCTACTGAGAGGTCCTCCAAAATGTACTTAGGGAACAACATAATGAACTAGAGTAAAGAAATAACAACTATAAAGGATACTAATTTTTTGGGTTTTTGATAAAATGATGGAAGTAAAAATAAAGTAAAGCAAAACTTAAAACAAAGTAAAGGATGTGCGTGCGAAACTCCCCTTGCAGAAGTCTTCTTCCTCCCCGGCAACGGCGCCAGAAAAACTTGTTGATGGCGCGGTTATGTATAGTGCCAGAGAACTTGTTGGCGTGTAATTAATAAAGTAAATGATCGGCTAGTTGGAAACCCCAAGAGCAAGGTGTGATGAATATAGCAGCAAGTTTTTCCCTCAGTAAGAAACCAAGGTTATCAATCTAGTAGGAGGACGAAATACGACTGAATGTGATGCCCACTAGCTGTGTGATGCTCTAACAAGGGCGCCGTTAACGATAAATTGTTAGCGCGTCTTCAACCAGTAGCAACGTGGAACCTGCACACAACACAACCAAATACTTTGTTCCCAACTTACGATGAGGTTGTCAATCTTACCGGTTTGCTTGAAACAAAGGGTATGAGCGTATCGAGTGGAAAGCATTAGTAATATGCGAGTAAAGTAAACAGTGCGAGTAAAGTAAATAGGTGATAGCAATATAAAGGAAATAGGACCGGGGTCCACAGTTCACTAGTGGTGTCTTTCCATAAGATAAAATAATACATGCTGGGTAAACAAATTACAGTTGGGCAATTGATAAAAATAAAGACAACGTGCATATGATGAGAGGATCACTATGAGATTTACTCTGGGCATTACAACAAGATACATAGACCGCCATCCAACTGCATCTATGACTAATAATCCACTTGTGGTGAATCAATCCGAAAATTCCACAAGTATTAAGTTGCGAACAACAAATAATTGCATTAAGCAAAGTGTGTAATGTAAACAAAGCATATGCCCTCGAGCATATGAATGTTGTTTTCCCCCTAGTAGAAACAGCACATCTACAACCTTAGGGGTTTCTATCACTTCCCCAGATTAAATAGTGGCATGAACCCATTATCGAGCATAAATACTCCCTCTTGGAGTCACTAGCAACTACTCGGCCAAGATAGCTACTAACAACGGAGAGCATGCAAGATCATAAACAATATAGAGATAACATAAGATAAAATTCAGTACATCAACTCAAACATAATACCAATTTTCATCGGATCCCAACAAACACAACATGTAGAATTACATTACGGTGATCTCGATCATGTAAGGCAGCTCACGAGATCTAAACATGAAGCACATGCTGGAGAAGACAACCATCTAGCTACTGCTATGGACCCATAGTCCAAGGTAGACTACTCACTCATCATGCCGGAGGCAAGCATGGCGATGAAGAAGACCTCCGATGGCGATTCCCCTCTCCGACAGGGTGCCGGGAAGAGCTTCTGGACCCTCCCGATCTTTGGGTCGATAACGGCGGCGGATCACGATGTGTTCTAGAAAAGTGATCGGTTCCTTAGGTTTTTCCCGCGATGAAGAAGACCTCGGACGCTTCCCCTTCGCCTATAAAGACCCCTCGACGGGAAAAACCTAAACACCCGATCACTTTTCTAGAAACACATCGCGATCCACCGTCGTTGTTGACTCGAGATCGGGAGGGTCCAGAAGCTCTTTCCGGCACCCTGCTAGAGAGGGGAATCGCCACCGGAGGTCTTCTTCATCGCCATGTTTGCCTTCAGCGCGATGAGTGAGTAGTCTACCTTGGACTATGGGTCCATAGCAGTAGCTAGATGATTGTCTTCTCCACCATGTGCTTCATGTTTAGATCTCGTGAGCTGCCTTACATGATCGAGATCACCGTTATGTAATTCTACATGTTGTGTTTGTTGGGATCCGATGAATATTGGTGTTATGATTGAGTTGATGTACTGAATATTATCTTATGTTATCTCTATGTTGTTTATGATCTTGCATGCTCTCTGTTGTTAGTAGCTATCTTGGCCGAGTAGTTGCTAGTGACTCCAAGAGGGGGTATTTATGCTCGATAGTGGGTTCATGCCTCTATTTAATCTGGGGGAGTGACAGAAACCCCCAAGGTTGTAGATGTGCTATTGCTACTAGGGGGAAAACAACATTCATATGCTCGAGGGCTTATGCTTTGTTTACATTACATACTTTGCTTAATTCAATTATCTGTTGTTCGCAACTTAATACTTGTGGAGTTCTCGGATTGATTCGCCACAAGTGGATTATTAGTCATAGATGCAGTTGGATGGCGGTCTATGTATCTTGTTGTAATGCCCAGAGTAAATCTCATAGTGATCCTCTTGACATATCACGTTGGCTTTATTCTATCAATTGCCCAACTGTAATTTGTTTACCCAGCATGTGTTATTTTATCTTATGGAGAGACACCACTAGTGAACTGTGGACCCCGGTCCTTTATATTGCTATCACCTATTTACTTTACTCGCACTGTTTACTTTACTCACATACTACTACTGTTTTCCACTCGATACGCTCATTCCTTTGTTTACAGCAAACCGGTGAGATTGACAACCTCATCATAAGTTGGGAGCAAAGTATTTGGTTGTGTTGTGTGCAGGTTCCGCGTTCTTCTGGTTGAAGAGGAGTCAACAAGTGTCATAAACGGCGCCCTTGTTGGAGTGTTATTAGGCCAGTCAGTATCACATTCAGTCGTTTGGCTTCTTCCCCTTTGGATCGACATACCTTGGTTTCTTACTGAGGGAAAACCTTGCTGCTGTACTCATCATACCTTCCTCTTGGGGTTCCCAACTGGACGGTGCTTTATATCATCAACACCATGCCGCATCAAGCTCTTTTCTGGCGCCGTTGCCCGGGAGGAAAAAGAATACTTCTGCAAGGGGAGTTTCGCACGCACATCCTTTACTTTTTTTTAAGTTTTGCTTTACTTTATTTTTACTTGCATCGTTTTATCAAAAACAAAACAAAAAATAGTATCCTTTATAGTTGTTATTTCTTTACTTTAGTTCATTATGTTGTTCCCTAAGTACGTTTTGGAGAACCGCTCAGTAGGTAGTGGTTCAATTATTGGGAAAAGTAACATTGAGGAGTTCTTTAATCATATTAGTATGCATAAAGATGTTGAGAAAAAGTCTTTGGCTGAGCTTGCTCCTAGTTATGAAGTTGCTTCTGCTTATTTAGTTCACATGTTAGAAGCTAGGTTTGCTAGCCTTAATCCTTTTATGCAATACATGTTTCTTAAGCTTCATGATATTGAGGATCCCGAAAATAAAGCTTTTATCTTGGAAACTTTGCGCATAGAATTTAGAGATATTGCCATTGAGGCTAGGGAAGTTTTTAAGAAATTTAATAAGCTTGGCTCGCCTGTAAAGGTTGTTGGTACACCCAATGAAGATTTTAGAGTGCCAATACCTTGTAAACTTGGAGGAATTCATGATGCTTGGGAAAAGAATTCTAGTTGGATTTGTCCTGAAAATCCTTTTGATGAAAGTAGTGTACCAAAGTGTGATCATAAAGGATCTTCAAAAACTCATTTGGACACAATTCAATTCATTGTTGAAAAGACTCCTATAGTGGATCTTAAAGCTTCTTTCGATATTACTTGATTCGCACTTTCTACGCCTAGCTCAAAGGCGTTAAAGAAAATCACTCTTGGGAGATAACCCAATGTTTTTACATTCAGTTCTTTTTCTTTTATTTGAGTATTGGAAGTTATTACTACTGTAATGACCTCTCCTTATCATTTTTATTTCGTTTTTGTGCCAAGAGAAGCCTCTAATTTGAGCGAGGTAAGATTTGGGGATGTTGCTGTCCTAAAACAGTTTTTGGTGCTGCACCGTAAAAATTCGTGAAAATTCTCTATATATTTTTTGGACCTGCGATTTCTTGTGCATATGCCCCAGGTTATATCCAAACTTTCATTAGTTGAACACTTTTTGATTTGAGCAACAGAAAACCCTTTACAAATTCGACCTTTGTCAGCTGTTCTGTTTTGACAGATTTTCTGCAAATATTTGTGCTTGCCGCTTTATCGCTTTCTTTTTGAGTCCTTTTGATCACGGAACTTTTGAGGAAGTTGCTACAGTAGTATATACTTTATATGTGGTGGTTTTGAGTTGAAACCTGAAGCAAAAGGGGTTGATTCAATGTTATGCTTACACTAATGTTGCTAATAGATTTGTGTTTAGTTTTGTATGAAGGAAGTTTTCAAGTGTAGGGATCGGAGAATGATGAGATGATTTGAAGAATGGACAAAAGCTCAAACTTGGGGATGGCCATGTCACCCCAAGAAATATCCAAGAAGTACAAGCATCAAAGCTTGGGGATGCCCCCGAGGCACCCCTTCTTCATCGGCAAAAATCAGGTCACCTTTCAACACACTATATTTTTATTGCTTCATGCACTATGCGTTTTTCTTGGAGCATCAGTTGTTTTAGTTTTCAGTTTTGTTTAGTTTTTTTTGCTGCAATAAATGGTTGGACCCCAACAAATTTCTTTTGGAGAAGTTGCCTTGTTTTTCATTTGCCAAGAACACTCCGTTTTTCACTCTATTCGTTTCCACGAGTGTTCTCTTTTTCTAGAACTGCATTTATTTTTCGATTTTCGCCTTGATTTGTGTTCAGATCTTGTTATATCTTTACATCAAGGTGTATTTTTTCCTCTGGTCCATGTTGGTTTTCATCAAAAGAGTTGTTTCAAAAAAGTTTGAATGGTGTTGGAAAAGAGAAAAAGCTTTATGCAAAAAAATAGTACAAGAAGGAGCTTGTGTAGACTGCGGCCTAGGCTTTTACATGTCGTGCTTGATGTCTTTTTGATAGCATGCTTAGTGGTTTTGCTGTAGCATGACTTGTCTCAAATAACTGAGATTGCTTAATGAGCCTTTGAAAAAATCATGCATTGTTTTAATTATTTGGAAGCACTATTTTGGTTTTCTCCTTGATGCTTTATTTGGGTTGACTTGGCGCATGCTCACACATGTTAGACTCATACAAAGTCACCATTGCCTCTACGATCATTTAGTTTTTGACTTTTGATGCCATCTTATGCTTCTTTTAATATCGCTTTATCGCTTTGCATGATTATGGCCATTATTGCTCTCTTAGTTGGTCGCTCCCAGTCGTTTGCTAGCCCTCATTTTGTACTGAGTATGAGCTCTACTCGTGCATCCAACTCCTAAAACCCAAGTTGTTCCTAAGTGTCCACCATACATACCTATTAGCAATTTGCTATTCCAAAGTACATTTGACTTGCTTTTATCTATCCATCAAATTAAACTCTTTTTTGGTGTTATGCGAAAGTTGGTTAGTAAAGCTCTCACGAACCTGATGGCACACTTTACTTTTCTCGTTTTAAAATTTTGACATTGTGGCTCTCTTATGTTGAGTTGTTATGCTTGCAAGTTGTAAGTTGGAAATTAGCCCAGCCATGCCATCATATGGCAAGCTTTCAACATTGCACTATCTTTCATTTGAGTTGATATCGTGATCTTTTGTTTATGGATACTCGCGATGTGAAATAAGTTGGGAATCTTGCGGGATCATGGAGTTTTTATATGTGTTAGGGAAACGCCTGGGCCGCTAATCTAAGCCATGCATCATTCATGGTGGAAATTTACAGCATGCCCATAGTGGACATTCGACGACGCATCTCACAATTAAAAGCTATACCAATAGTAAATAAAGGAGATGTCGAGGTGTTCATTGTCTGTTTGTCTTGTCATTTTGATGTGGGCTTGTTCCATGTCATCGGGCAGGAGGTACCCCGTTGGCGGTTCTCGATGATACACATATATTTACAATGACAAGAGCTTGCTTGGAACTCTAAGTCGAGTAGCATGAGGTTTGGGTATTCGTACTTCACGGGACACGAGGTTTTCAACTTATGATTTGTCAAGCATATGCATCATAATTGTATTCGCATTAACTTTAACCATTCAAGATGCCTATGATGGGCACAATGAGAGCTTAAAGCCGGTAAGTACCATAATTTTTGAAGGTTTATAAAACTTGCAATCACTGCTTCCCTCCGCGAAGGGCCTTTCTTTCACTTTTATGTTGAGTCACCACCTTCTACCTTTATGCACCGTCTAAGAGAGAGTAGTTGTCATTCTGAGTATAATGTGCATTGTCCCAAAGTTTTCATTGATTAATTCATGATGTTGGTTTCACTTGTTCTTAAATTACTTGTATCTAGTCGCCCTCTTAAACTTGAAGGTGTCCTATGCATTTATGTTTTTCTCTCTTATGAAGGACAAGCTAAAAACCATTTGTATGTTTTTCCTTATGATTTGAACACACGTTTGACTTTCATTGTTTTATTTTCATGATCTTTCATTTGTGTTCTTTTTCATGTTATAACATGGTTGCTAAGTTTCTTCTATCAAGATTATATCGTTCATGACCATGTTTTAAGTTCTTAGATCCCAACGCACAACGCTTACATATATGATCAAGATTGTGTAGGTGCATGTCACCTCAAAAATTATTTCGTTTGTTATCACTTACCTACTCGAGGAGGAGCAGGAGTTAAGCTTGGGGATGCTGATACGTCTCCAACGTATCCATAATATTTGATGCTCCATGCTTGTTTTTACACCATTTGCTTAGTGTTTCGTTACACTTCGTGGCATTTTTATGCATTTTCTGGAACTAACCTATTAACAAGATGCCACAGTGCCAGTTCCCTGTTTTCTACTATTTTTGTGTTTCAGAAAAGTTACACAGGAAATATTCTCGGAATTGGACAAAACAAAAGCCAGAAGTCCAGATATTCACAGGAGCTTCCAGAACACCGAAGAGGAGACGGAGCCGAGCCAGAGGGTGGCCACACCACCAGGGGCGCGGCCTGGCCCTGGCCCACGCCAGCCTATGGTGTGGGCCCCCTGGTCCACCTCTGACACTGCCCCTTCGCTGATGTCTACGCACGCGTCTGTTCTTGTAGACAGTGTTGGGCCTCCAAGTGCAGAGGTTTGTAGAACAGCAGCAAGTTTCCCTTAAGTGGATCACCCAAGGTTTATCGAACTCAGGGAGGAAGAGGTCAAAGCTATCCCTCTCAAACAACCCTGCAATTACGATACAGAAAGTCTCTTGTGTCCCCAACACACCCAATACACTTGTCAGATGTATAGGTGCACTAGTTCGGTGAAGAGATAGTAAAATACAAGTGGTATGGATGATTATAAGTAGTAAATGCAATCTGGAATAAAAATGGCAGCAAGCAAACATGTAACAAAACAGCAAGTAAACGATGTGCAAAGCTTGGAAACAAGGCCTAGGGATCATACTTTCACTAGTGGACACACTCCCAACAAATATAACATAATTGAACAAGTAAATAACTTCTCTTCACTATGGTACTCTGAATTACTCTCCTATTGAATAACACTAATCATTGCGTAGGGCTACGGAGTACTCCTCAAAGTTCATCAAGTACTTTACAAACACCACTCATAGAGATATCCACATCAAATCACAACTCAAGATAGATATTATTGCAACTTAGACCAAGTACTAACACGGTGCACACACTGTCAACATTACACCATGAAAGGAGGAATAGATCACTTCAATACTATCATAGTGATAATTATTCTCATAATCCATAAAAGATCACAATCGTAGCCTAGACCAAGTACCACCACGATACACGCACTGTCACCGTTACACCATGGCAGGATGAATAGATTACTTTAATAACACACTAGAGTACACATAATGAAGAAGAGTAACATCTACTTATTCAACATGATACAAAGCTCACGATCACATAAAGATCACATCATGGGAGAGAGAGGTGAACCACATAGCTACCGGTAGAGCCCTCAGCCCCGGGGATGATCTACTCCCTCCTCATCATAGGAGACAGCAAGGTTGATGGAGATGGCGGTGAGGTCGATGGAGACGGCGATGGAGACCGATGGAGATGTTCCGGGGGCACTTCCCCGTCCTGGCAGGGTGCCGGAATAGAGACTTCTGTCCCCCGAAATTCGTCGACGGTGGTGGCGGAGCTACAGAACTGTTCTGGAAATTTTGCCGACTCCTCTTAGGGTTTTCCGTCCCGAGGCTTTATATAGGCGAAGGGGCGTCGTCAGGAGTGGCCCCAGGCCTCCTCACACCTAGGCGGCGCAGCCAGGGCCTGGGCCGCGCCGGCCTAGTGTGAGGCTGGCCTGTGGCCCCTCTCCTTCGGCTCTTCGGATCTCTGAAAGCTTCCGGGAAAAATAAGACTTCAGGAACTTGTTTCGTCCAATTCTGAGAAAATTTCCTGTGTATCACTTCTGAAACACAAAAATAGCAGATAACAAGGAACTGGCACTGTGGCGACTTGTTAATAGGTTAGTTCCAGAAATCGCATGAAAATGCCACGAAGTGTAACGAAACAGAAGGCAAATGGTGTAAAAACAAGCATGGAGCATCAAAAATTATGGATACGTTGGAGACATATCAGCATCCCCAAGCTTAACTCCTGCTCGTCCTCGAGTAAGTAAGTGATAACAAAAGAATAATTTTTGAGGTGACATGCACCTACTCAATCTTGATCATATATGTAAGCGTTGTGAGCTGGGATCAAAAGAACTTAAAACATGGGCATGAAAGACATAATTTTGATAGAAGAAACTTAGCAACCATGTTATAAACATGAAAATGAACACAAACAAAAGATCATGAACAATGAAACAATGAAAGTCAAACATGTGTTCAAATCATAAGGAAAAACATACAAATATTTTTCAGCTTGTCCTTCATGGAGAGCAAAACATAAATGCATAGGACACCTTCAAGTTTAAGAGGACGACTAGATACAAATAATTTAAGAATAAGTGAAACCAACAATACGAATCAATCAATGAAAACTTTGGGACAATGCACATTATACTTAGAATGACAACTATGCTCTCTTAATGGTGCATAAAGGTAGAAGGTGGTGACTCAACATAAAAGTAAAAGAAAGGCCCTTCGCAGAGGGAAGCAGTGATTAAACATGTGCTAGAGCTTTTCATTTGTAAAACAGAGGGATAAAACTTAAGTTTTGAGAGGTGGTTGCTTTTGTCAACGACTAGCAATGGGGTTCTTACTATCTTCCATACAAAAATGAAGCAAGTTTTTGAGAGAGAGATTGGCACTTTTGTGCTCTTTTTATAAAGCTCGGCACTCCTCCCCACCTTTTTTCCTTTCTCAAACCATGGCTAACCGATTCCATCGGGTGCCCACCAACATTTACATACCATGGAGGAGTGCCATTTTCTTTCTTTTTTCCTTTTTTTTTCTTTTTGGAATAAGCAATATGGAAGATAGCAAATCCGACCACTACGTCCCCATGAGCTGAAAACAGTGTCACAAAATGAGAAGTATTTTGAAGGTTTTTTGAAAGGTAGCACATGAAAATTTACTTAGAATGGCTTGCAAATACCATGCATAGGAATTTATAGTGGAGACAATGGCAAACTTGGTTTTTGGGAGTTGGATGCACGAGTAGAGCTCATACTCAGTACAAAATGAGGGCTAGCAAAAGACTGGGAGCGACCAACTAAGAGAGCAATAACGGCCATAATCATGCATAGCGATAAAGCAACATTAAAAGAAGCATAAGATGGCATCAAAAGTCAAAAACTAAATGATCATAGAGGCTATTGGCAACTTTGTAAGAGTCTAACATGTGTGAGCATGCGCCAAGTCAACCCAAATAAAGCATCAAGGAGAAAACCAAAATAATGCTTCCAAATAATTAAAACAACGCATGATTTTTTTCAAAGGCTCATTAAGCAATCTCAGTTATTTGAGACAAGTCATGCTACAGCAAAACCACTAAGCATATTATCAAAAAGACATCAAGCACGACATGCAAAAGCCTAGGCCGCAGTCTACACAAGCTCCTTCTTGTACCACTTTTTTGCATAAAGCTTTTTCTCTTTTCCAACACCATTCAAACTTTTTATAAACACCTCTTTTGATGAAAACCAATAAAGATCAGAGGCAAAAATACGCCTTGATGCAAAGATAAAGAAAGATCTGAACACAAATCAAGGCGAAAAATGCAAGCTAAACCCAGTAGCAGAAAAAGAGAACACTCGTTGAAACGACAAGAGTGAAAAATAGAGTGTTCTTGGCAAATGAAAAACGGAGCATATCTCTCTCCAAACACATGATGTGATCCAAACATTTATTGCAGCAAACAAAGCAAAAGAAAACTAAAAACAAAAACAACTGACGCTCCAAGAAAAACGCATAGCGCATGAAGCAATAAAAATATAGTGTTTTGAAAGGTGACCTGATTTTTGCCGATGAAGAAGGGGTGCCTCGGGGGCATCCCCAAGCTTTGAAGCTTGTACTTCTTGGATATTTCTTGGGGTGATGCATGGGCATCCCCAAGCTTGAGCTTTTGTCCATTCTTCATCTCATCTCATCATTCTCCAATCCCTACACTTGAAAACTTCCTTCATACAAAACTAAACACAAATCTATTAGCAACATTAGTGTAAGCATAACATTGAATCAAGCCTTTTTTGCTTCAGGTTTCAACCTAAAACCACCACATATTAAGCATATACTACTGTAGCAACTTCCCCAAAAGTTCCGTGATCAAAAGAACTCAAAAAGAAAGCGATAAAGCGGCAAACACAAATATTGGCAGAAATCTGTCAAAACAGAACAGCTGATAAAGGTCGAATTTTTTAGCTGTTTTCTGTTGCTCAAATCAAAAAGTGTTCAACTAATGAAAGTTTGGATATAACCTGGGGCATATGCACAACAAATCGCAGGTCCAAAAGATTTACAGAGAATTTCACGAATTTTTACGGTACAGCACCGAAAATAGTTTCAGGACAGCAACATCCCCAAATCTTACCTCACTCAAATTAAAGGCTTCTCTTGGCACAACAACGAAATAAAAAGGATAAGGAGCAGTTATTACAGTAGTAATAACTTCCAAGACTCAAATAAAAGAAAAAGTACTGAAAATAAACAATGGGTTATCTCCCAAGAGTGCTTTTCTTTAACGCCTTTGAGCTAGGCGCAGTAATTTACAAAGATGCTCATGTAGGTGCCATATAAGAGCTTGAGGCAAAGGTGCCATATAGGAACTTAAAGCAATAGAGAGCATCAAAAAGCAAATGTGAAAGACATTTAAATCTAAACCACTTCCTATGAAAAATAGTCTTGTAAAAAGACAAGTCATGAAAGCGCAAAGCAAAAAGCATAGGAAGGCAAAACAAGTACAACTTCAAGAATTGCAACATAAAGAGGGGAAACTCAATATTGTTGAGATCCATCAAACCATGTTTTCCTCTCTCATAATAACTTTCGGTAGCATCATGAATAGAATTAACAATATAACTATCACATAAAGCATCCCTATCATGAGCCACATGCATAAAAGAAGTAATACTCCCCACATGAACAATCATAGTAGGAGCAGATTCAACAGAATAATTATTCTCATCACCATAATCATCAAAAATAGGAGGCATATTGTAATCATAACTAATTTTCTCCTCAAAAGTAGGTGGACTGAAAATATTATCATCATAACCATCACAAGCTAGAGAACAGCTATTTCTCAAAGCATATTCATCAAACATATCATCATAAGAAGGAACATGGATAGTACTAATGGTACTACAATTATTAACCTTAGAATTGGTACCAAAAAGATTTTCAATATCAAAGGTAGATTGCTTTTCCCAATCATGATCACTAACATAGGTAACAGGCATAGGAACATCACATAGGGGAGATAAAATATCATCAGAGCAAACTTTCTCCACTAAAGCTGGGGAACTAAAAATATCATGCTTAACAAAACCAGCTTCCCCAAGCTTAGACTTTTCTATAGCATTAGCAATAACAGTGTTCAAAGCATTCATACTAACAACACTATTAGCATGCAAATTAAGCTCCAAAGGTTTTTCAATTTTCTCTTCAAACACTTCATATCTAAACTCAGGAAAAAGACTACAGAACTCATTGTTTTCCATTAAGCCTAACTAGTGAAAATAAAAACAAGAAACAAAAAGATGTAATTGCAGAATCTAAAGGAAATAACTTCGAGCACTCGCACAAGAGGATGCGAGTACCTTTTACCTTACCTCCCCGGCAATGGCGCCAGAAAAGAGCTTGATGTCTACGCACGTGTCTGTTCTTGTAGACAGTGTTGGGCCTCCAAGTGCAGAGGTTTGTAGAACAGCAGCAAGTTTCCCTTAAGTGGATCACCCAAGGTTTATCGAACTCAGGGAGGAAGAGGTCAAAGCTATCCCTCTCAAACAACCCTGCAATTACGATACAGAAAGTCTCTTGTGTCCCCAACACACCCAATACACTTGTCAGATGTATAGGTGCACTAGTTCGGTGAAGAGATAGTAAAATACAAGTGGTATGGATGATTATAAGTAGTAAATGCAATCTGGAATAAAAATGGCAGCAAGCAAACATGTAACAAAACAGCAAGTAAACGATGTGCAAAGCTTGGAAACAAGGCCTAGGGATCATACTTTCACTAGTGGACACACTCCCAACAAATATAACATAATTGAACAAGTAAATAACTTCTCTTCACTATGGTACTCTGAATTACTCTCCTATTGAATAACACTAATCATTGCGTAGGGCTACGGAGTACTCCTCAAAGTTCATCAAGTACTTTACAAACACCACTCATAGAGATATCCACATCAAATCACAACTCAAGATAGATATTATTGCAACTTAGACCAAGTACTAACACGGTGCACACACTGTCAACATTACACCATGAAAGGAGGAATAGATCACTTCAATACTATCATAGTGATAATTATTCTCATAATCCATAAAAGATCACAATCGTAGCCTAGACCAAGTACCACCACGATACACGCACTGTCACCGTTACACCATGGCAGGATGAATAGATTACTTTAATAACACACTAGAGTACACATAATGAAGAAGAGTAACATCTACTTATTCAACATGATACAAAGCTCACGATCACATAAAGATCACATCATGGGAGAGAGAGGTGAACCACATAGCTACCGGTAGAGCCCTCAGCCCCGGGGATGATCTACTCCCTCCTCATCATAGGAGACAGCAAGGTTGATGGAGATGGCGGTGAGGTCGATGGAGACGGTGGAGACGGCGATGGAGACCGATGGAGATGTTCCGGGGGCACTTCCCCGTCCCGGCAGGGTGCCGAAATAGAGACTTCTGTCCCCGAAATTCGTCGACGGTGGTGGCGGAGCTACAGAACTGTTCTGGAAATTTTGCCGACTCCTCTTAGGGTTTTCCGTCCCGAGGCTTTATATAGGCGAAGGGGCGTCGTCAGGAGTGGCCCCAGGCCTCCTCACACCTAGGCGGCACGGCCAGGGCCTGGGCCGCGCCAGCCTAGTGTGAGGCTGGCCTGTGGCCCCTCTCCTTCGCCTCTTCGGATCTCTGGAAGCTGTCGATGGATTTCGTGTCGCAAGAACACGGGGTACCACGCGACGGACCCAAAGATTCGAACGCAGGGGACTGAACATGTGAGATCTTGGATCGCAACGAAACACGGTGACGGAAGCCTCGAGTGTCGAACGCGCAACGCACTGCAGAGAGGGAGACCGAGCTTTACCCAGGTTCAGGGCCCTCGTGGTGAGGTAAAACCCCTACTTCCTGCCTTCTTGTATTGCAACGCGACACCTCGCGAGGAGTACAAGGTCTTGGTTACAAAGCTCTAGCTAGCCACAGGTTGAAGAACCTGCGTGCCCAGCTAGCAGCTTGAAGAAGGTGAAGATCCGATCCCCTCTAAGGGGTGGCCTCCCCTCCTTTTATAGCGCCAAGGTCCTCCTTCCCCTTAGCTTCTTGGGGAAGGGGTTGCCACACACGGCCAAGGAGGGTGGACAGCTGTAGACTACACTCTTCTGTAGACTTGGTCTTCGTAGGGTAGAGGCGCCGGTCCACAGGAGTGGGTGGAGGAAGCTGACGTCCTCCTCTGGCGCCCTGCACCGTCCACGCTATTTTTAGGGAGGTGGCCAACTACCACTGTGCCGCTTTGGGCAGGAACAGAGAAAGCTGGTCTCCTCCCTGTCGGGGGTAGCGTGGGCGGTACGCGGTCTTCTGCCCGTTATCTTCTTGCTCTGCACGCAAACGTGCTGAGCTGACGTGGGCGTACTTCCTCTCCTCACCAGCAGGGGCTCGTGAGGAGGTCTTCTGGTCCTTAGCAGTTTCTGTCGTCATTCTCCTCACGAGGCGCCTCCTCGTGAGGGTCTTCTCTGTAGCTTGGGTCGTTGATTCTCCCCTGGCCTGAAGATGGGCCGATGACGGGGCCCAGGAGCAGGTGGACCGGGATACCCCGATATCCAGAACACCGACAGTAGCCCCCGGGAGCCCGGCCCACGACGCGCCCTCCTGAGGAAGCGAAGGGCCGGGGGCCCCCGAAGCTGCTGGGCCCTCCAACGGCACGCGTCAACCGCGTGGTCAGAGGACCATGTGAAGAAGCGGAGATTGTGGGCACGTGGCACCCTCGCAGTTGGCGGAGCGAAGCAGCGTGGGGGTCGTGCGTAGTGGGGTAACGGGCATTTTTCGAACCGTCGCGTCAAGGCCGGCGCTTCGGAAACCGCGCCCTGGCTGCCCCCCTTAAAAGCTTGGCAGAGAAGGCTCCTTCCCCTTTCCACAGCACACCGCCGCCGCCACCTCCCTTCCGAAGATCTTGTGCATCCAAAACTTCCTAGCCTCCAATCTTCTCGCCGCAACTCGCCCTCTCCTAGAGCCATGGCACCGCGCAGAGCCGTTGGTGCGGCGAGGTCTTCCACTGCCGCGCCGCGGCCGGCGGCGCCCCTGCTCGACTCCCGAATCAAGAGCAGCCGCGAGCTCCAGACCGTCCGAGAGATGGTCGGGAGCAGGAGCAATGAGTGGGGCGCCACCCGCATCTGGCTCGGCCGCGCGCCGCGGGACACCTTGCCCCCGACAGCGCAGCCTTTCTTCCTCTTCTCCGTCTTCGCCGGCCTGCTGCCGCCATTCTCCCCCTTCTTCCTGGCGATCTTGGAGACTTACGGGATCCAGGCCATCCACCTGCATCCCAAGTCCGTCACCTTGCTGGCGGTCTTTGCTTACGCCTGCGAGGCCTGGATCGGCATCAAGCCGTCGGTGGCGTACTTTCGCCACCTCTTCTCTCTCCGGTCCTCTGGGCTGAACCAGAGTTCCGGATGCGTCTCCTTCATCGCCACTGCTGGAACGGAGGGCGACTTCATCGACCTGAAGTGGATGAAGAAGGTAGAAGACTTTCGGAGCCGCTGGTTCTTCGTCGACATCCTGGAAGAATCGGAGCTCTTCCTCGTCACGGGGATCCCTCCCGTCAAGCTCAACACCTGGGCCAGCGAGGCCCTTCCTGAGGAAGCCCTGAGGACGCTCCGCCCACGAATCCGCGATCTCCGGGAGGCCGGCATCACGGGGACCATGGTCGGGGTGGAGTTCGTCACCCAACGCATCGCCCCCCTGCAAGACCACCGCCGGGAGATCTGGAGGCACAGGGCCGGGGACGACCTCCGGCTTCACGTCAGCGAGCTCAACGCCGACACTCGGGAGGAGGTAATAAGAGCCTTCTTCTCTTCTGCCGCCATCCCCGCCATCCCGCGCAATGCCTTGCCGATCTATAGTCTAGGCGCTCGGGAGACCAGCCGCGTCACGGCGGGGATCTTGAAGTTCAACGCCTGGGGCCCGTTCCTTGCCGACGGCGTCGTGCCTGGTCCCCTCCCGAGCGCACCTGCGGCCAGCTCGGAGCAGGACTCGGCAGCGAAGGGAACGGGGCCCACGGCCTCTGGAGACGACGACGACAACGCGGAGTCCGGTGGGCGGCTGGTCCGCCGGAGGCGTCCTGAGGGCACCGTGGTGCTCTCAGATTCCTCCTCCGACGACTCCTCCTCGTCAGACCAGCCCACCGGGGGAGATGCCGACGCGTCCTCCTCGCGAGACCTGGAGGAAGAGGGGCGCCGAGCCCGCCTGGAGGCGGAGCGTCGCTCCAAGTTCAATGATGAACGCGCCAGCCGGCAACCCGAGGCCGGGACCTCCCAAGGGAAGAAACCGGCGGGCGAGTCTTCCGTGCCCCCGCCACCACCTTCCTCCCTCCCGAGCAAAAGAGGATGGGTGGAGTGGGACGCCTCGTGAGTGTTCCTGCACAAAGTCCTTTACCTTTTGCCTTACCTTTCCCCTAAACTCATTCCTCCCCTTCCTCTCCAGGGATGCCGAGGAGAAGAAGGACGAGAAGAAGAGGAGGAAGAAGAGGAAGACCAGCCAGACCACGCCGGGTCCTGACCCGGCCGCCACGACCACACCGGCGACGCCGCCGCGCGCCGCCGGAGAAGCAGAGGATCGCGCGTCTGCAGACGCACAGTCCACCCCGGGAGCCGCTGCGGCTCCCGGCACGACTGAGCCCCCTAACGCTGGGGGCACACCAGAGATGATGGGGGCAGCTCCTGCTGCCCCCTCTGTAGCCAGCACCTCTACCACCCCGGAGGCACCTCCGGCAAGAACCGCCGCACCGCCCAGCTCAGGGACAGCCCCCGAGCCCGGCGGCGAGAGGGGAACGACCTCCACCGAGCCGGGGCCCTCCAGGGCCCCATCGCCTCCCCTGCCAGAGATACTGGGGAGGCCCGCAAGGATCGCCGCCGAGCCTCACGCCACCGACCATGGGCGAATGTGCTCGCGGCTGCTACCGGCGCCCTCCGCGACGAGGTCGCCAGGGCGCGCTCTGCCGAGGAGGCACGCATCGAGGAGGGCTGGGCCCTCCTGCACCAAGCCATGGAGAGATGCTGTCTCCTGGACCAGCGTGCCGCCGAGCGCCGCGAGCGGGCGAGGAAGGAGGCGGAGGAGATCCGCGCCAGCGCGGTCGAGGAGGCCGAAGAAGCTCTGGCGAACGCCAGAGAATCGGCGAGGGGAGTCTTGGCCCGGGCGCATGAAGAGGCCATGAAGATCATCTCCGAGGCGCGCCAAAAGATTCCTCCCACCGTCGGGCCTCCCAACCCAGCCTTGGCTGGGGTGGAGGCCAAGCGGGCGGCTCAGCACCTCCTGGACCAGGCCAGGACAAACGCCGATGGCCTTCTCGCCAATGCTCAGCAGAGGTTGGACGAGGTTGAGGACCGGGAGGCCCTTCTCCATGCTCGTGAGGAGAGCGCTGATTCCCGGGCAGAGAGCCTGAGCCTGCAAGAGGCCGGGCTTGCCGTCCGAGAAGCAGAGGCTTGCGAACGCGAGCGGGGACTTCGCCTCCGAGAGGAGCAGCTCCATGCCCTCGAGGACCGGCTCAACAGGGAGCGAGAGGCCCTTGAGAGCCGGGAGGCGATGGCCAGCCGGTCCAATGACGAGCTGACCCGGCGCCAAGAAGCGCTGAACCAGCGCGAGGCTTCCCTTCAAGCGAAGATGGACCATATGTTGAACCAGCGGCGGGTCAGCATGGAGCAGGAGTACGAGCGGAGGCGCAACGAGACCACCGAGGCGTGCTGCGCGGACTTCCGCTCCAAGACCGACGCCGCCCTCTTGATGTACAAGCAGAAGCGCGAGACCCTGGAGCGTCAGGTCCGCGACCTGGAGACCGAGCTGAGGGGGGCGCACGAAGTGCGCCGGGGCGCCGAGCGCGCCCTTGCTGAAGCCGATGCCACCATCGCCTCGCTCCGGCGCGATGTGCACAGGCTTGAGGAGGAGAACTTGGCGTCAGTCCTGCAGGGCGTGGAGACCTCCAGGGAGCTCCAGGAGGCCAGGGACGCCGAAGAGGAGGCCCGCGTGCTGCGAAGGCAGCTGGTGCAGATGTTCCGCGGGTTCTCAGCCCGCGTCATGGCGGCGGCGCACCGCCTAGGCATCCACGGGCTGACCCTGCCCACGGTCCCCGAGGACGACGGGTCGATCTTGCTCTTCTTCAGCCAGCTGGCTGAAGAGCTGGACGGCGCGTCGGCGAAGGTCTTGGAGCTCATCGACGCCGAGTGCCGGGAGCTGCTGGGGCTCGCGGGGACGAGGATCTTCTCCAACATCCAGCGCCTTCGTCCCGACCTCAACCTGGAAGAGGTGCTGCGGAGGCCGTTGCCTCCTGCGTCAGGAACTCCTGACCGTGCAGCGGAGGCCAGGGCAGGACGTCTTGGCATCGCCCTGCGACGGTTGCAGGCCATCTACGCCCGCCCTGGAGCACCCGCCCCGAGCTCCTCCAGCGGTGAGGCCTCCGGCTCCACAGAATCCGGCAGCGATGAAGCGACGGATTCCAGCGAGGGGACGTCCTCGGGCTCCAGCGATGGCGCTGATGATGACGAGGGTGACGCGGCGGTCGCCCAGTAAGCTCCTCCTAGACCTCCTCCAGAAGAACTAGCTTAGCTGCACACTTCGCAGCTGTCAGACATTGCCCTGCTGGGCCAGTTTATGTTGTAATCGTACTTAAGGCGTCGTTCGCCAAATCGTCCTTATTTACACCCTTGCACATTTTTCCTTGTCCCGCCTTTGTCTGGGGAATGTTCTACGCTGTTCAGGGGCCAGCCTCCGAGCGGGACAGCAGCCTAACCCTTAGTATGCAGCTCGTGGTGCAAGGCTAGCGGGCACTGGCGCTCCAGAGGTGACTGTAATGGCATACAGGACTATCTCCATGCAGCCCCCCAGGCGTCCAAACACAACAAAGGCAATCCAAGGAGAAGAAACACAAGGCCGCAGATGAGGACAGCAGAAGACTTGGAGAAATCTACACGAATTGTGCGACTCTCGCGCGCTCATGCGCCTTCGTGCGAGTGTCGCTCGAGAGGAGAGAGCACCATGGATCATATGAGGTGACTGTAGCGGGTCCCTTCCCTAGTCAGAGCTCGATCCGTTCTGGGTTTTGCGGGCCTGCTGTTTTCTGGGCGAAGGCCCCAGCGCGGACACCGTGCTCCGGCTCTTTCTCGAAAGGCAGTCGAGCGAAAACTCACGTTCGCGTTAAGCCGCAATTAGCCGACCTCGCGAGGCTGGTGAGACCAGGACTCACGATTCTAGGCAGTTTCTATAGATTAGAAAGGATTAATGGCGAGTGAGGTTGCCGTTACACTTTGCTCCTTGCGCAGATGAAGAACTCCGTTTCCTAAGCGGAAGCAAGGGGGTGACGTTCCTTAAGCCCCCATGCCCAATCCTCACGCTCCTGGGGACGAGGCCACCGAGGACGGCGCAAGCCTACGCACCCTCTGGCACAGGTCCCAGAGGTGCGTATCTGTCGAGGAAGCGCTCGCAGAGGTCCCTCCAGGACGAGATGGACCTCGGCGGTAGCCCACAGAGCCACCGGCGAGGCTCTCGCTTTGTAGCCATCATGAACAAATTGGCCATGACACGCCCATCGCCTCCAGCCGCCCGAACACTGGCCGCGTAGTGCTGCAGGAACTCCACGGGATCGGAAGACCCGTCGTAGCGCACACCAACATCTGGCCTGAAGCGAGGCGGCCATGTTGCGCGTCGAAGTGGCCCGGCGAGCGCCGTGAAGCCCCCAAAGCCGAGGTCGCCGACCTCTGGCTCACCCTCTCCAATGGCCTCCAGACCATCGAGGACTTGGAGATGTTTTCGGCGACGGCTTGCGTAGACAGCACGAAGGCGGAGACGGTGATGACGATCGTCACCCATGTCGAAGCAGATCTTAAAGAAAACACACCACAGCCCCCTACCTGGCGCGCCAAATGTCGATGGATTTTGTGTCGCAAGAACACGGGGTACCACGCGACGGACCCAAAGATTCGAACGCAGGGGACTGAACGTGTGAGATCTTGGATCGCAACGAAACACGGTGATGGAAGCCTCGAGTGTCGAACGCGCAACGCACTGCAGAGAGGGAGACCGAGCTTTACCCAGGTTCAGGGCCCTCGTGGTGAGGTAAAACCCCTACTTCCTGCCTTCTTGTATTGCAACGCGACACCTCGCGAGGAGTACAAGGTCTTGGTTACAAAGCTCTAGCTGGCCAGAGGTTGAAGAACCTGCGTGCCCAGCTAGCAGCTTGAAGAAGGTGAAGATCCGATCCCCTCTAAGGGGTGGCCTTCCCTCCTTTTATAGCGCCAAGGTCCTCCTTCCCCTTATCTTCTTGGGGAAGGGGTTGCCACACACGGCCAAGGAGGGTGGACAGCTGTAGACTACACTCTTCTGTAGACTTGGTCTTCGTAGGGTAGAGGCGCCGGTCCACAGGAGTGGGTGGAGGAAGCTGACGTCCTCCTCTGGCGCCCTGCACCGTCCACGCTATTTTTAGGGAGGTGGCCAACTACCACTGTGCCGCTTTGGGCAGGCACAGAGAAAGCTGGTCTCCTCCCTGTCGGGGGTAGCGTGGGCGGTACGCGGTCTTCTGCCTGTTATCTTCTTGCTCTGCACGCAAACGTGCTAAACTGACGTGGGCGTACTTCCTCTCCTCACCAGCAGGGGCTCGTGAGGAGGTCTTCTGGTCCTTAGCAGTTTCTGTCGTCGTTCTCCTCACGAGGCGCCTCCTCGTGAGGGTCTTCTCCGTAGCTTGGGTCGTTGATTCTCCCCTGGGCTGAAGATGGGCCGATGACGGGGCCCAGGAGCAGGTGGACCGGGATACCCCGGTATCCAGAACACCGACAGAAGCTTCCGGGAAAAATAAGACTTTAGGAACTTGTTTCGTCCAATTCCGAGAATATTTCCTGTGTATCACTTCTGAAACACAAAAACAGCAGAAAACAGGGAACTGGCACTGTGGCGACTTGTTAATAGGTTAGTTCCGGAAATCGCATGAAAATGCCACGAAGTGTAACGAAACAGAAGGCAAATGGTGTAAAAACAAGCATGGAGCATCAAAAATTATGGATACGTTGGAGACGTATCATTCGCCTATAAAGACCCCCCGATCGGAAAAACCTAAACACCTGATCACTTTTCCAGAAACACATCGCGATCCGCCGCGTCGTCGACCCAAGATCGGGAGGGTCCAGAAGCTCTTCCCGGCACCCTGCCGGAGAGGGGAATCGCCGCCGGAGGTCTTCTTCATCACCATGCTTGCCTCCGGCGCGATGAGTGAGTAGTCTACCTTGGACTATGGGTCCATAGCAGTAGCTAGATGGTTGTCTTCTCCACCATGTGCTTCATGTTTAGATCTCGTGAGCTGCCTTACATGATCGAGATCACCGTTATGTAATTCTACATGTTGTGTTTGTTGGGATTCGATGAATATTGGTGTTATGATTGAGTTGATGTACTGAATTTTATCTTATGTTATCTCTATGTTTTTTATGATCTTGCATGCTCTCCATTGTTAGTAGCTATCTTGGCCGAGTAGTTGCTAGTGACTCCAAGAGGGGGTATTTATGCTCGATAGTGGGTTCATGCCTCTATTTAATCTGGGGGAGTGACAGAAACCTCTAAGGTTGTAGATGTGTTGTTGCTACTAGGGGGAAAACAACATTCATATGCTCGAGGGCATATGCTTTGTTTACATTACACACTTTGCTTAATGCAGTTATCTGTTGTTTCTTAACTTAATACTTGTGGAGTTCTTGGATTGATTTGCCACAAGTGGATTATTAGTCATAGATGCAGTTGGATGGCGGTCTATGTATCTTGTTGTAATGCCCAGAGTAAATCTCATAGTGATTCTCTTGACATATCACGTTGTCTTTATTCTATCAATTGCCCAACTGTAATTTGTTTACCCAGCATGTGTTATTTTATCTTATGGAGAGACACCACTAGTGAACTATGGACCCCGGTCCTATTTCCTTTATATTTCTATCACCTGTTTACTTTACTCGCACTGTTTACTTTACTCGCATACTACTACTGTTTTCCACTCGATACGCTCATTCCTTTGTTTACAGCAAACCGGTGAGATTGACAACCTCATCGTAAGTTGGGAGCAAAGTATTTGGTTGTGTTGTGTGCAGGTTCTGTGTTGCTACTGGTTGAAGATGAGTCAACAAGTGTCGTAAACGGCGCCCTTGTTGGAGTGTTATTAGGCCAGTCAGCATCACCTTTAGTCGTTTGGCTTCTTCTCCTTTGGATCGACATACCTTGGTTTCTTACTGAGGGAAAACCTTGCTGCTGTAGTCATCATACCTTCCTCTTGGGGTTCCCAACTGGACGGTGCTTTATATCATCAACACCGTGCCGCATCAATCTTCATCACCATCATCACCGACGTCTCTCCATCAACCATCCATGACTCCCCCATCCATGTGTGAGTAATTCCCGCTGTAGGCGAAGGGGATGGTAGGGATTGGATGAGATCATTCATGTAATTTGCTATGAGATTGTTAGGGTATAGTGCCTAGTATCTTTTATTAGTGCTTATGACATTGTTGCAACTTGTTGTGCTTAATGCTTGTCACATTGGGCCCGAGTGCCATGATTTCAGATCTGAACTTGTTATTGTTTTATGATGATACTTGTTGTTTATGGTCTTACCTACAAGTTGTATACACATATTGTTGTCCGGAACGCGAGGCCCCAAAGTGACAGAAATTGGGATAACCGGAGGGGATGGCTATGATGTGAGGATCACATACGTTCACCGAGTGCTAATGCTTTGCTCCGGTACTTTATTAAAAGGAGTACCTTAATTACCAGTAGTTTCCCTTGAGGCCCTGCTGCAACAGGCTGGTAGGACAAAAGATGTCGTGCAAGTTTCTCATTGCGAGCACGTACGACTATATACGGAACACATGCCTATGATTGTTAGTACTAGGATGCTTTATATTATTTATCTGCAATTGCCCATGTCTCACTGATTTCATGAATTATCTTATCCATGCAACGCCCGTACATCCATCCCTATGCCTACAGTATTTCATCCTACTGTTTACTATTGCTACTATTACTGCTTTTATTTTACTACTGATGTTACTGTTTCGCTACTATCACCACTATAAAACTGTTGCTACTGATAAATCACTGCGAGCAAGTCTGTTTCCAGGTGTAGCTAAATTGACAACTCATCTGTTAAGGCTTATAAATATTCTTTGGCTCCCCTTGTGTCGAATCAATAAATTTGGGTTTTACTTCCCTCAAAGACTATTGCGATCCCCTATACTTGTGGGTCATCAGTTGTATTTAAAACACACAAATTAGAGGAGAAACAACAGCAAAAGTGTTTGGGAAAGTAGATACGTTTTGGACGTATCAAGGACCATTAAGAAAAGCACTCTTCACATCCATTTGTTGCAACTTAAAGTTATGATGTGAAGCATAAGCAAGAAGGATACAGATGGACTCAAGGCAAGCCACGGGTGCAAAAGTCTATCCATAGTCAATGCCTTCAACTTGAGAGTATCCTTAAGTAACTAAGTGAGCCTTGTTCCTCATAACAATCACATTCGCATCTTGCTTGTTCTTGAACACCCACTCGGTTCCAATGACGTTGCGGCAATCTTTGGGCTTCTCCACTAATGACCAAACTTTGCTGTGCTCAAAGTTAGTGAGTTATTTGTGCATGGCTTCCACCCAATCTGGGTATTCAAGCGCTTCAAATACCTTTTGGGGTTCCACACAAGAGATGTAGGCATGATGGCTACTAAAGTTGGCCAATTGTCTCCTTGTGGACATCCCTCTCCTCACACTTCCAATCACACTATTCCTGGTATGACTCCCCTTGTGGAGAGCTTCTTCTACTTTCCTTGCACGGCGAGCTTGAGCTTCTTCAAAAGTCTCTTGAGAAACTCCTTGGTCATCACCACCATTTTGGTCCTAGCCTTGACCTTCAACTTGAGCTTGTTCATCAACTTGAGCATGCTCATCGTCTTGAGCTTGGCCATGATCTACCATTGGTGAAGATTCACCACCATCTGCTTGGTCTTGATCTTGGCCTTGCTCGCTTGGTGAGGGTCTAGAGCTTGTCTTTGGTTAGCATAATTGGACCTTGTGGAACTTGTTGAGCTTGTGTGGGTGAATGCTCCACTTGAGTAGAGCATAGTTCTTCTCCTTCCACCAAAAGGTGTTCCTCAATGGGTATGAGATGTCCCACACCCATTCTTCTTATGGCTCGAGGAGTAATCTTGTCACCTACATCACAAACTCCACTTTGCTCCACACGGGAGCCGTCATTCTCATCGAATCTCACGTTAGAAACTTCAACAACACGAGCAGACTCTTTGTCAAAGATTCTAAAAGCATGAGATTTGGCAGCATAACCAACAAAGATACCCTCAAGTGCTTTTGAATCAAATTTGGACAAGTGAACACCTTTCTTAAGATAGAAACACTTACAACCAAACACCCGGAAGTACTTGATATTGGGCTTGTTGCCGAAAAGTATTTCATAAGGAGTCTTATTCAAGCCCTTGTGGAGATATAACCGATTTGTCGCGTGACAAGCTGTATTGATGGCTTCAGCCCAAAAGTTATATGGATATTTGAATTCCGCTAACATGGTCCTAGCCATATCCATGAGAGTCCGGTTCTTCCGCTCGCCTATACCATTTTGTTGGGGAGTGTAGGGAGATGAATATTGATGACAGATCCCCTCATCACTAAGGAAATCATTCAAGGTGTAGTTCTTGAACTCTGTGCCATTGTCACTTCGGATCTCAATATATCTTGACCATATTTATGTTGCACTTCATTAGTGAAGTCTTTGACGGTTTTTTGGGTCTCAGGCTTGTACTTGAAGAAATAGACCCATGTATATCTTGAATAGTCATCGACAATCACCAAACAACACTTCTTCCCTCCTAGACTTCCATGAGTTGGAGGGCCAAAGAGATCCATGTGAAGGAGCTCTAGGACCCTCTTAGATGAAATAGTGGTCTTGCTAGGATGAGGAAGTTCATGCATCTTTCCTTCAATGCAGGCTCTACACACACGATCTTTGGCAAAAGTTAGATCGGTTAGTCCTAGGATGTGGTTGCCTTTGTGGAGACTTTGCAAAGTTCTCATATTTACGTGGCCTAGCCGACGATGCCAAAGCCATCCCACGTCAACTTTAGCCATTAGGCAAGTTGCGCCTTTAGTGACTTTCTATGAGAAGTCAATCACATATAAGCCATTCTCGACATGCCCAACAAAAGCTACTTTAAGAGACTTGCTTCACAAAAGAACCATAATCCCAATATCAAAGAAAGTTGCAAAGCCCATATCGGCAAGTTGAGCTACTGAAAGTAAATTGTATGAAAGAGTTTCAACAAGCATGACATCTTCTACGGTAACATTTTGTGAGATGACAAGCTTGCCAAGACCCAATACCTTTGACCTTGAAGAATCCCCATAGGTGACATAGCCCACACTAGATGGACCGGTACAGAGCTCCTTCACCAATTCTTTGCTTCTGGACATATGATTGATAGCACCACTATCAATTATCCATTGTCCCACACCGAAAGCAAATGCCTACAAGAGATCAAGTCTTGTTTTTTGGTCCCCATTTTTCAATGGGTCCTCTTTTGTTAGTGACAAGGGTCTTAGAAACCCAAATAGACCAAGCAATGCATTCCTTTGGTGAACCAAAAAAATTGGCATAAACATGCCCATCATAAGCACGACAAAGAACATAGGAGGGACTATATTTTCCCGCAAAGTTGTTGTGGTTAGGCATTGCCTTTTTGGCATTCCCAACCACTTCCTTCACAAGCTCACCCTCCTCCTCAAAGACATTTCCATCCTCATCAAAGCATATGTCATTTGGGATGCGCTTCTTAGAAGGAGGAGGGATGGGAAAATTCTTCTTCTTGTTGTTCTTTTTCTTGTTCTTCTTCTTGTTCCTCTTCTTCTTAGACTTGGAGATGAATCCAAGTCCCGTCTTGTCACCATGTTGCTTTTGAGCACTCAAGAGCTCATCAAGCCTCTCATCTCCCTTGGGAGGGTCTTTCTCATAAAGAGAGTTAGTGTGACATGAACTTGCAATAAAAGTGCTAGAAGGGAACTTAGTTGCTTCTTTGGCAATTATAAGATTAAGTTTCTCATTTTGCAACCTAAGTTTATTAGCAACGGATTGAGCAATGTCACGATCACTTTTAAGTCTAGCAATGTCCAAATTATGAGATTCTTTAAGACCCAAATTGGATGCCTCAAGTGCCATCCTAAGGTCTTGTTCTACCTCAAGATATTGAGTAAGAGTAGCAATTTCCTTGGCATACTCACGAGCATGTCCCTCTAACTCAAAGATACGTTCCTCATTTTTATCGTGTAGTTGGAGGGTCTCATTATATTGATCTAGGAGAATCTTAAAGCGAACTTTAGTCTCCCCATGCAATTTTAACATGAAAATGTCCATTTCATTAGGCTCGTCTTTATCATCACTTTTGTCAACACAATCCATCAAAGATAGGCCTTTAGGTATGATGAGTGTGAGAGTGGGTGATACCTTTGTGGCGTGATCCATGAGACACGTCGCATTGTTGTTGGTGCGCTTGGACTCGTTTGTGGAAGCAAAGAGAGATGACGAAGAGGTAGGTTTAGCAATGGTGATGGCGACCCTCCCTACTTCTTCATCATCACTGGAAGGGTATTCTTCTTGAGTCATCAATGCTCGTGTTGGAATGTCTTTCTTCTTGTCGGAGTTCCTTGGAGGGTATGACTTGTCCTTCATCTCTTTGTGGACAAGTCTTCCATTGTGATCCTCCACTCTTTCATAAGGAAAATCTGCAATGAAGTGCTTTTGGTTGCCACAATTGTAGCAAGTCCTCACTCCACTCGTGCCCTTAGGCTTGGAGGGGCTAGAAGACTTTCTCTTCTTCATGAATGTCCTTTGAGCAAGCGCCATGTGCTCGACATGAGCATACTCATGTCTTCGGGGCTTCCTTCCACTATTTTTTCTTCTTATTCCTCCAAACTTGCTTCTTCATGATATGAGACTTTGGCCTTCAACGCAAGGTTAGGAGCATGAACACCACGTGCATGAGCAAGGGCATCATCTGTATTCTTCTCGGCAATCTTCCTTGCAACAATCTCTTGCAAGATGTCATGTGTCATCATCTTCTGATAGTTTGCATCTCCCTTGATTGAGTTTATTGTATCCTTCATGAAGGGCAAGATGGCTTGGACGAACTTCCTCTTGATCCATTTCCCATCACACTGAGTAGAACCAAGATCGATTAGCTTCACTTGAAGAGCCGAGAGGCGCCTATGGAGTTCTTGAGGATCTTCACCGTCCATCATCGCAAAGTTGTCCACCTCATTGTGTGCTTCATCAAATTTGGATTCTTGAATGCTTGTGTTCCCAATGAAAAGGTCTGTGAGAGCATACCAAGCTTCCTTGGCGGAGGTGATGGATCGAACAAATGCCTTATCCTTCTCGGAGAGTGACATGTGATGAGGTGCAAGGCAGAAGCATTGAGTTGCTTATCAATATGCTCCCATGGTAGCAAGTTGTTCAAGTCCTTGGAAGTTGGATTAAACCCCTGCTCAATGATTCTCCAAAGCTCAATAGAGACAAAGTTAATGTGAGAGCGCATGTTATCTTGCCAATTGGCAAAGCTAGAAGCATCAAGTGGTGGCGGAGGACCGCACGAGGCAAGGTGTGACATTTGGAGGTGCCTCCCGGAGACATAGCTCGTAGGGTGTGGAATCTCTGAGTTATGTCCCCTAGGCGTGTCCCCTTTCTTGGTGGTGTCCTCGTCGCCCTCAACTTCATCCACCTTCTCCAGATCATCCTCGAGAGGTTTCTCCTTGTTTAAGGTATCTCCCTTATCCGAGGCGTCAACCAGAGCTGGTGGAGTGGTGCTAAAAGTACCACCACAGAGGGCTTCGAGCTTAGCCTTTTGACTTTGCATTTCTTCCATCATGGTTGCCATTCTGGTCATGAAGTCGTTAAAATCCGCCTTAGTGACGGGAGTGTCCTCATCGCCCATAATCTCTTAGGCGGTAAAGCCCAATCAAAGATCCCTTGCTCTGATACCAATTGAAAGGATCAGAGCGGGCGACTAGAGGGGGGTGAATAGGCGCTGAGCAATTTTTAATCTTTTTCAATTTTAAAGCTTGACAAGAAAGTAAATTCACTAGATGTGCAACTAGATGAATTTCCTACAAGTGTAAAGCAAACAAGTAAATAGGTAAACAACGAGATACAAGTAAGGGAACAAAATCACCAAGGAGTGGAGACCGGAGACAAGGATGTATTCCCGTAGTTCCTTCCTTAAAGGGAATTACGTCTACATTGGAGAGGTGTGGTGACATGGAGTCACCCAAACGCCACGTAGGCTCACCTTGTTCTCCGGTGAGCAAGCCACGAAGGCTAGCTCGTTTCCACTAAGCGGTGGTATTGGGGGCACTGATCGAAACCCTTACACGGAGGCTGGGGCACAACTCCACAACTCAATTGGAGGCTCCCAACAAGAACCACGAAGCTTTTACATGGAGAAAGCTTCGAGGTGACCTCTTTTGCTCAAAGCAAGTTCCACGGAGGATGGGTGGGGGAAAATCAAATCACTTGGATAGGATTGTATATCTAGGGCTCCTCTCCCAATCTACCAAATCTTGGGGGATTTGGTTGGCTAGAGAGAGAGATCTATGAAGGTGAAGCTCTTGCATTAATGGAGGAGAGAGAAAAGTCGAGGCAAGCACTTGGGGAAGAAGACCTCTCCTATTTATAGGCGGGGCACAATTATGGCCGTTATAGCGGCCCGAGCGGTACTACCGGCCTGGGGGCGATAGTACCAGCCCCCGCCTTAGAGTCCTTTGATTGGAACTGGTCGCAGGAAATCCTGGTGGGCGGTAGCACCGCTGAGCCCAGCGGTAGTATCGGTCACGGTCTTCGTCTTCATCAGCAAGGGGTCGGCCGGTAGTGCCGGGGCCCTACCGCTCCAGTACCGCTTGTTGATCAAGCAAGTACTAGGAGCAAATCGACCCTTCCCGATAGTGGCCCGGTACTACCCAGCGGTAGTATCGGCCACCTTATCTTGAGTAGAATCCTCTCGGGCGGTAGTACCGCTGTGCCCAGCGGTAGTACCGGCCGCCTTGGTTGCGTACCTTCTCCAGCTCCTGACGGTACTATCGGGGCCCTACCGCTCCAGTACCGCTTGTTGATTAAGCGAGTACTGGGAGCAATTCGACCCTTGCCGATAGTGGCCCGGTAGTACTTCCGGGCAGCTCTGGCCTATGCAAAAACAGCATAGGCGGTAGTACCGGCCGAGGGAGCGGTACTACCGCTTAACTAGATTCTGTTTTGTTTTCCTGCAAATTCAAATACGACAAGAGCTACACTTTGTTGATTAAGACTTCCCATTTGCCGGACGAGATGATCAGTGCTGGCGCTTTGTAGTATCTTACTCTCATGCGCTGCCTGGAGAAGAGGGATAGATAAGCCAGCTTCCGGCCAACGACAGTCGATGCCGTCCTCATCTCCATGGACCTCGAAGAGTTAACGGTGAATTTTGTTCTAGACCTTGAGAGTGGCATATATAAATAGGGGGACAATTTTAGGCTGATTATGGCCGAATTTCTCTTGCTGCATTTTCGATGCATCGCGCGAGCTCCCACTATTTTCATGTTGTTTATCTGGTTTCCATATCATGTGGTGGTTCAACTGTTTCCTGTAAAGTTCAAGCAAACCAAACAGACAAGCAACTACATGTTAACCTTGTTAGCTAGTACTGTTACATCGGAAAATAGGAAAAGAAAATGTTGTTATCAATAGCCACAAAGTATCGAAAATGCTGCTACACCATACTTGTCTTTACATAGATATATCTAGACACTAAAATATATCTAAATACATCCATATAGAAATAAGTATTAGCGGTCAGAAGAGTAGCAGAATTCGAACTATTGACAAAAGCAAATTGTTACATTTTAATGGCAGCATCATAGTGAAATTCAAGCCAAATAATAAGCAACGCATCAATTACAACCCTCAATTTGGTCCAGTGTGTTGAATACAGTATTTGCCCATAGCTGGGAGTTAAACTCAGACATCCTTTGATCAGTGTTACTAGTAATACATAAAAAAACAGGAACAACCACATATCTGATAGATAGCAAGAGAGAACTATGCATCTCACATTAAACGACAAACCCGTTTAGTCTTCGTAGCAGATATCACATACAGTAAGAATGTAAATTAAATACACTCGTATCGCCCACAATGCTACAATGCTAGTATCATAAGCTGTATCATGCATTCCATGTATGCAAAAAGCTAATGTGGCGCATCAATTAATGATGAGAGAGATGAGACTAGTATCATAATATGATACAGTATCATAGCACCTAAAACTAAAAAGTACAATGCCAAATGCATGATATCCACATATCCACATATTTACATTGAGATTCTATAAAACATTAAATACAATAAGACTATAATACTACAAAATGATACTATGCATTATGGGAGTAGTATCATACACTAGTATCATATGCATGATACTAGTCCATGATACTTCCCATTGTGACTAGTCTAAGTCAATTCTACTCTTCTAAACATTAAAAAAATCAAGGAGCAGTAAGAAACTCAATCAGTTCTAGGTTTCTAGCAAAGATATTCAATATCACTGTGTCCTTAAAACACAATGGTAGCTACGCTACAAACAGACATCCAAACTTAACTACTCCCTCCGTTCCCATTTAATCGACGCGTGCATGCATCGTCTTTAGGCATAGCACTTAACCCGATGACGTTGATTAAAAGGTAGCAGAGGTAGTAGTCAAGAAAACAATTCAACTCTTCTAAACATGAAAAAAAAACAAGCAGCAAGTAAAAAAACTAACAAACTCAATCAGTTCTAGGTTTCTAGCAAAGATATTCAATATCACTGTGTCCTTAAAACACAATGGTAGCTACGCTACAAACAGACATCCAAACTTAACTAGTCAAAGAAACAATTCAACTCTTTTAAACATGAAAAAAAATCAAGCAGATAGTAAAAAAACTAACAAACTCAATCAGTTCTAGGTTTCTGTCAAAGATAATCAATATCATTGTGTCCTTAAAACACAATGGTAGCTACGCTACAAACAGACATCTCGGGTAGATAAACAAATAACCGAACTATTTGCTCATATTCTTATTTCAAGCCATTCCATATTTTCTGGGATGGTATTGGTAAGGCAAAACTTCTAGAACAGTACTTGTGCACCCGGTCATGCTGATGTTCTTTGTTGGGACTGAAAACAGTCTTTTGTTAACCCAACATAACCATCTAGTTCCATCCTAAATAAACAACATCCACTTAAGCTCACACATGGCTATCAAACAGCCAGCAGGAGAATGAGGCGATTGATTTGTTCAAAAGCTTTTGCGAAATCAGAGTGTTGGATGCAATTCTACTAGTTCTATTTGTACCAAAACACTCAACAAATCAACTACAGTTCTGATCAGCAAAAATATGGAAACGCAAGTAGCACATGATAACTAGAGTATAGGAATTGCTCTTATTAGTCCACACCCGAGTGTATTTTCAATCCTCCAATCCCATTGACAACAACCATACTGTATCTGCATTGGAGCTAAGAAGCAGCGGCAGAGCCAGACGCAGCCGCGGCATCAGCAGGAGCCGCCTCGTCGTCCTTGTGCTTCACCATGCCCGAATCAACCAGGATCGGCACCTCCGCCGCGAGCCACGGGGCGAGCCCGAGGCAAAGAGCGTGCGCGAGCCCAAACCTGGGGCAGTTCTTCGCCCACAGCGGCTTGAAGTGCACGGTGAGGCAGATCTTTCCCCCGCGGTACATCTGCATCCATGATTCCATACACGACAACAATCACGATCCCCCGCAAAAGAAACGAAAATAACGCAATCTACGAAGAGGCCAGTTAGAGAGGGGCAAGCGTGATGTCAAACCTTGTGGGTCTTGCCGTCGAGGGTGGGAAGCTCGATCTCGGGGGCGACCTGAGGGTAGGCGACCGGGATGTCGAACTGGAGGGGGAACTCGTAGCGGCGGAGGTTGTGGACGTACCAGCAGGTGCCCTCCCAGCGGGTGCCCTCCGGGTTGGCGGCGGAGATGCGGAACCAGTCGTTGTCCTTGGCCTTGTTCACCGACGTGTAAGCGATGAGGGCGCGGTACTCCTCCTTGAGCCGCTGCCGCCACGCATCGCCGTCGCGAGGGCCAGCCCGCGTCGACAGCAGCGGGATCTCGCCCACCACGCTCTTCGTGCCCTTGTCCCACCCCTCCATGGATCTGGTTTCCTCTGCTCCGCCTGCCTTCGTTGATTTCCTCTGCTCCGCCGCCTCTCCCTTCTTCTATCCTGCCGAAGCCCCCGTGGATCTGATGCGTCGATTCCCGGGACTGCTTGGATTTTACGCTGACGGCTGGTCGCGGCCAAGCAAAGGGTTTCAGTGTCGACCGTTCGGGACGTCTGATCGAAAACCAATGGTTAGGATAAGACATGAAGGCAGCAACGTTTTTTCATAGCACTCCCTCGATCAGAAAAGGTTTTTGGATGATTTAGTACATACTCAGCGACAACTTTTTTCGATCAAAGGGAATAATAATCAATATGTATTTTAATGCAAAAAGGTCCACGATCTATTATTAGTCATTGACATCCGTACAAAGAATCTTAAAAATAAACAAATATAAATAGATCCTCGGACCACCTGTCCACCTAGACACGATCACAAGTTTACAAGCACTAGTTGAATACCCGTGCGTTGCAACGGATGAGCAAAAATATGCGTCGCAGTTAGACACGCTCCATTGTTTGTTTGTCCAGCTGATATAGCTAGACCACTCGGTACTCGTGTGCTTTCACCTCTAAAGCCATACACCGCTATTGCCACCTCACCGTAATCCATAAGGCATATGTCTTCCTTGGGTAGGATAAATTGCTGGGGGAGGAATTAGGATGCGGACGCGTGTCTCCGGTTCGATCATCCGCTCCCTTCAGCACATATGACACCTTTTAATTTGAAATGACCTTTTATCTATACCTTTTGGTTCGGTTGTTCATCGCACTTGGTTCATACTCCCTCCGTTCTGTTTTAATCAACGCAATAAGCTTGGATGGATAGAGGGAGTTGTACGTGACGCCCGCATCTTTCGCGTCGATCTAATCAGTACAGAGTGAGTACCTGATATAATAAAAAAATTATATTAGAACATAAAAAAATTACTTATGAGCGAGCTTCACATCATGTACAAATAAATATTGTGTTAAATGGATGGCTTAAAAATCACATAGTAGATTTACTAATAATAGAATGTATGAGAAGCTTAGCAAATTTGCATTTTGTAAAAACTCAAGTGATGTAGCCTGTTTGGTTTATTAGCTACAGTAAGTTAAATTGCCATCACATGTTTCTTATCCTAACAGCACCGGTCTTCCTCTTTTCTTTCTTCGTCAAAGTATGCAACGAATAAAGCATAGCAAGGACAGCATCGCTTGTGATCCCAACGCCTGGAACTTTACACATAAATCAATTAATTTTGGCCTTTACACAGGAAGCAAGCGTGGCTCAAATCGAGTCAATCGAGCACCCTTTCATCCTCGCATCACTCCCATCTACCTGTGTGAGCCACGCGAAGACCCAGTTATGCTCGAGGTCTTCGCCGTATCCATAACTCTGCGGCCAGCCCGGCGACTGTACCATCCCCCACACTTCTCCCCTCTCAAATTTCATGCTCCTTCAACATCCCCTTCTTTTCATGACCCGTTTCCACGACAAATTTCAAGGATTAGCTTTCCAGGAAAGCTCTCGGTCCTCTTCGGTCCCAAATTTGAAGCCTCGTCAGGACAGAGTTGTGCTCGGGGAGATGAAGGAATTCCATGCTTGTCGACCTGCGGAAGACTTCCTTGATGAGATCGTGAAAGACTTTCTTTGTAGCTGCCGCAAAATATGTCCTTGTACATGGAAGATAACTCGTACATGATATGTGGATCGATTCAGCTAACCTATGATCCTTCTAGTCTCACATGGATCGATTCAGTTGCTGGAGATTCTGTCAAAAATAAAATAGCTAGCCAGTAGCCGGAGACAAATTCATCATGTAGCCAACAGTTTCAGTACAGGATCATCTGATCCGCAGTGATACAGACTTGCGGTTGTTGCTGTTGGTAGGTTTGGTATATATATAGTGGCCGTCCGCCGTCGCCCAACAAACTGCCCACAGCTGCTGCTCCCCCACGTCCTCCTCTCATCACCAGTCGGCGTTTCCTTCAGGAAGACACCGGTCGTGCGTCCCATAGAATTAGCGCATACCGGCATGGATACTCACGAAAGACCTGCAAACCTGAATCCTCTTTGAGCTCCGAGATCGGGAAGATGGCATGGCCAAGAGCTCGTCAGCAGATCTGATTGCCCCTCGAGTGCGGCCTCTGCCGACCATCGCAAACCTCCGCCTCTACTTACCCTGCTACGAGACGCATGTCGACTCCTTCGGTCGTTCCATGTGTGTGGAAGGTGGCGAGGAGACCAAGCCGGTGCCACGAACTTTGTCCATCGGATCCTCGACTAAGAAACCCTCGCAAAAAGTCGATCGATTCACAACTTTTTTTAGCAGGGATCGATCGATTCACAATTGGCCAGCAAAGATTGTTGTGATCGAGTTGTTCCATGGATTCCGTACGTGATCGAGCGATGTTTATATGAGCGCTTTACATAGGGCGCACGTCGATCTGGACTCTTTTTAGGAGCGAGGCCCGGAGACCACGCATCGTACGTACAACCCTATCTAAAACGTACATCGGGCGAGTAAGGAAAACACCCAGGTTTTTTTTGACGTACGAAGAATATAAGGCTGTTTGATCCGGTTTTTGTTGACGGACGACCGGTTTTTTGACCTACCACGGTTTTCTGACCATCGCGTCCTCAAGCCGTATTATTAGTTTAGATTGGAGCGAGTAGAAGGACCAGCTTTCCGAAGTAGAGCTCGTTGTCGTATACACGCAAGAAGTCATTGTGCTAAGCTTTGAAAGACTAACACACTAGCAGCAATCGTCGCTAATACCAAGAATCGTACATTGGAAGAGTCAGATATGTAACCACATCAACTAACACACACACTGACTGGATCTCAAAATATATGGCAGAAAGACAACCCCACAAACCTTCCACCAATGTTAGGCGCACCACGATAGCGAGAGAGAGAGAGAGGAGGGGCGGCCTTATTCCAACTTCAAGTGTTGCTGCCGAGTCGCCACCCATAAAAAACACTAAAATTACCTAAACAAAGAATAAAGAGAAACCCCTGCTAACAAAGGGTCGTGGTCCACCGCACCTCCATTGCCCCAAGGGCCACTAGAAGTGGGACAAACCAATGAGCATCATAAGGTAGACAGGGGTAGGGATCCATTCCGTTGGATTTTTTAATTAATTGTGTATTTCATTAATGTGAAAAAATATTATAAAAAATCCTCACGAAAACTACCAAAGACACAGTGTGGAGACAACTGCTGGAAACTTTGCAGAGTGAACCTTGCACACACCAAAACCATTGGCCATCACCAACCACTAGCACCACCGAGACGCTCGTCGGTTAAAGAAAGGAATGACCTCCATCGTTGCAAGAACCGGGGAAGAACCATCACCATTAAGCCCTTTTTTGAGTCGAAGACCAAGCCAGTGATACGTCTCTAACGTATCTATAATTTTTGATGCTCCATGCTTGTTTTTACACCATTTGGCTTGTGTTTCGTTACACTTAGTGGCACTTTTATGCATTTTCCGGAACTAACCTATTAACGAGTTGCCACAGTGCTAGTTCCCTGTTTTCTGCTGTTTTTGTGTTTCAGAGTGATACACAGGAAATATTCTCGGAATTGGACGAAACAAGTTCCTGAAGTCTTATTTTACCCGGGAGCATCCAGACATCCGAAAGAGAGCCGGAGAGGGGCCAGGGCCTGCCCTCACACTAGGGTGGCGCGGCACAGGCCCTGGCCGCGCCACCCATGTGTGAGGAGCCCCTGGCTGCCCTCTCGCGACGCCCCTTCGCCTATATAAAGCCTCAGGACGGAAAACCCTAGGGGAGTCGGCAAATTTCCAGAAAGAGTTCCGCAGTTCCGCCGCCGCCACCGACGAATTTCGGGGGACAGAAGTCTCTGTTCCGGCACCCTGCCGGGACAGGGAAGTGCCCCCGGAGCCATCTCCATCGGTCTCCATCGCCGTCTCCGCCGTCTCCATCGACCTCACCGCCATCTCCATCAACCTTACTGTCTCCTATGATGAGGAGGGAGTAGTTCATCCCCGGGGCTGAGGGCTCTACCGGTAGCTATGTGGTTCACCTCTCTCTCCCATGATGTGATCTTTATGTGATCGTGAGCTTTGTATCATGTTGAACAAGTAGATGTTATTATTCAGATATTATGCTACTCCTATGCTTAATTGTTATAGTGTACTCTAGTGATGTTATTAAAGTAATCTATTCCTCCTGCCATGGTGTAACGGTGACAGTGCGTGCATCGTGGTGGTACTTGGTTTAGGCTATGATCGTGATCTCTTGTGGATTATGAGAATAATTATTGCTATGATAGTTTGAGTGATCTATTCCTCCTTTCATGGTGTAATGTTGACAGTGTGTGCACCGTGTTAGTACTTGGTCTAAGTTGCAATGATTTCTATCTTGAATTGTGATCTGATTTGGATGTCTCTATGAGTGGTGTTTGTCAAGTACTTGATGAACTTTAAGGGGTGCTTCTGTAGCCACTACACAATGATTAGTGTTATTCAATAGGAGAGTAATTCAGAGTACCATAGTGGAGAGAAGTTATTTACTTGTTCATTCATGTTATATTGTTGGGAGTGTGTCCACTAGTGAAAGTATGATCCCTAGGCCTTGTTTCCAAGCTTTGCACACCGTTTACTTGCTGTTTTGTTACTTGTTTGCTCGCAGCGATTTTTATTCCAAGTTACATTTGCTACTTATAATCATCTATACCACTTGTATTTCACTATCTCTTCGCCAAACTAGTGCACCTATACATCTGACAAGTGTATTGGGTGTGTTGGGGACACAAGAGACTTTCTGTATCGTAATTGAAGGGTTGCTTGAGAGGGATAGCTTTGACCTCTTCCTCCCTGAGTTCGATAAACCTTGGGTGATCCACTTAAGGGAAACTTGCTGCTGTTCTACAAACCTCTGCACTTGGAGGCCCAACAAGTGTCTACAAGAATAGAAGTGCGTAGACATCAAGCTCTTTTCTGACGCCGTTGCCGGGGAGGTAAGGTAAAAGGTACTCGCATCCTCCTGTGTGAGTGCTCGAAGTTATTTCCTTTAGATTCTGCAATTATATCTTTTTGTTTCTTGTTTTTATTTTCACTAGTTAGGCTTAATGGAAAATAAAGAGTTCTTTAGTCTTTTTCCTGATTTTAGATTTGAAGAGAAAATTGAAAATCCTTTGGAGCTTATTTCGCATAGCAATGTTATTAGTACGAATGCTTTGAATATTGTTAATGCTAATGCTATAGAAAAGTCTAAGCTTGGGGAAGCTGGTTTTGTTGAGTATGATATTTTTAGTCCCCCGGCTTTAGTGGAGAAGGTTTGTTCTGATAATATTTTATCTCCCATATGTGATGAGTCTAATGATGTTCGTGATCCTCGTTCTTTTAAAATACCTATGAAAATTGTTAAACATGTCAGGGATAACTGCTATTTAGGAGATGGAACTGTCCATCCTGGTGATCATTTGCTTTTTATACATGAATTATGCGAGTTGTTCCAGTGTGCAGGTATTTCAATGAACGAAGTTAAGAAGAAGCTATTCTCTTTTTCACTGAAAGGCAGAGCTGAGGAATGGTATCGGCTGCTTGAAGATGGTCCATCTATTGCATGGGAGGAAATTGTGTCTCTCTTTTATTCCAAGTTTTATCCTCCAAGTGAAATTCATAAAGATCGTAATCGGATATATAACTTTTGGCCTCATGAGGGAGAAAGCATTGCCCAAGCGTGGGGAAGATTGAAGTTACTAATGCATAAATGTCCTATTCATGATCTTCCCCGTAATATTGTTATTAATAATTTTTATGCAAGGCTTTCAGGACATTACAAGGACTATCTAGATGCATGCTTTGATGGGTCTTTCACAAGCAAGGATGTCGACACCAAGTGGGGACTGCTTGAAACAATTCAAAACAATATTGAAGGTTGGGATAGCGACAAAGGTAAAGGATCAGGTATGAATTATGAGTTTGATTGCATTAAGTCTTTCACTGAAACTGCTAATTTTCAAGAGCTTAGTGCTAAATATGGTCTTGATCCTCAAATTATGGTTGATTGCTTTAAAGCCTTTGCTTCCCATATGAATGTTCCTAAAGGAAATGGGGACGTGTATCATGAACCTTTTAAGGACACCCGCATAGAAAATGATATTGTTGTTGATGATTCCAATAAACATGCTCAAACTTCTAAAAGTCCTACTTCTTATAAGCATGTTAATTTTTGTGGAGTACATAGACCTTGTGAACAGAGTTACAACAAGGAAGATTATTGTGTCCACCATGCAAATGAAGAAACCCGAATGTGGTACAAGGATATAGGCGAGATCGGTAAGAAGGTTTGTGAGCTTTATCCTTTTCTATGTAAACATTGCGATGACATAGGTCATTTTAATTTCCAATGCTCAAGCCCTAATAGTTACTCTTCTAGTACCCTAAGTTTGTATTGTGATGACAAGATTACTCCTAATCAGCATGATGAGCTCACTTTGTTCTTGGCGTGTGATGAGATATCTAGAAAGATTGCTTTGATAGATATGAATGATGTTGATATTAATAGCACCCTTCGTGGTTGTCGTCTCTATTGTGCTAAAGATTGCCTTGCAAATACTTACATTCAAAATCTTATAAAACTTGATATCTTGCCAAGCTATGACAGGACTGATAGATGTTTTTATCTTATTAATAGAGAGGAGGAATCCTCCAAAGTTTCTTCTGTTGTTTCTGTCAGCAAACCAGATTATGTGGAGAAGATGCCTTTCCCTCCTAAAGAATATGTGGAGAAGATGCCCTTCAAGTCTCTCCCTCCTAAAGGAGAGAGTAAGAAGAGTAAGAAGAAGAAGAAGAAGAAGAAGAAGAAGAGGAGTAAGAGGCGAGAGGACATGGTATCTTCCCTTAAGCTTTATGATCCTGCTATAAATTATGATAATTCTGATTGGGATGATGTTCCTATGCCTATTACCTATGTTAGTGATCATGATTGGGAAAAGCACTCTACTTTTGATATTGAAAATCTTTTTGGTACCAATTCTAAGGTTAATAATTGTTGTACCATTAGTGCTATCCATGTTCCTTCTTATGATGATATGTTTGATGAGTATACTTTGCGACATAGTAGTTCTCTAGCTTCTGATGATGAGTATAATATTTTCAGTTCACCTACTTTTGAGGAGAAAAATAGTTATGATTACAATATGCCTCCTGTCTTTGATGATTACGGTGATAAGAATAATTATTCTGTTGAATCTGCTCCTACTACTATTGTTCCTGTGGTGAGCATTAATTCTTTTATGCATGTGGCTCATGATAGGGATGTTTTATGTGATAGTTATATTGTTAGTTCTATTCATGATGCTACTGAAAGTTATTATGAGAGAGGGAAACATAGTTTGATGAATCTCAACAATATTAAATTTCCCCTCTTTATGTTGCAAATCTTGAAGTGGCACTTGCTTTATCTATCCATGCTTGCTACTATGTGCCCCGTTGATTTATTTTCTTACAAGATTCCTATGCATAGGAAGTGGTTTAGATATAAATGTCTTTCATATTTGCTTTTTGATGCTCTCTATTGCTTTAAGTTCCTATATGGCACCTTTGCCTCAAGCTCTTATATGGCGCCCACATGAGCATCTTTGCAAATTGCTGCGCCTAGCTCAAAGGCGTTAAAGAAAAGCACTCTTGGGAGATAACCCAGTGTTTTCTTTTCAGTACTTTTTCTTTTATTTGAGTCTTGGAAGTCATTACTACTGTAATGACCGCTCCTTATCTTGTTTATTTCGTTTTTGTGCCAAGAGAAGCCTCTAGTTTGAGTGAGGTAAAGATTTGGGGATGTTGCTGTCCTGAAACTGTTTTCAGTGCTGCACCGTACAAATTCGTGAAAATTCTCTGTATATCTTTTGGACCTGCGATTTCTTGTGCATATGCCCCAGGTTATATCCAAACTTTTCTTAGTTGAACACTTTTTGATTTGAGCAACAGAAAATCCCTCAAAAATTCGACCTTTGTCAGCTGTTCAGTTTTGACAGATTTCTGCCAATATTTGTGTTTGCCACTTTATCGCTTTCTTTTGAGTTCTTTTGATCACGGAACTTTTGGGGAGGTCGCTACAGTAGTATCTACTATATATGTGGTGGTTTTGAGTTGAAACCTGAAGCAAATAGAGGATTGATTATATGTTATGCTTGCACTAATGTTGCTAATAGAATTGTGTTTAGTTTTGTATGAAGGAAGTTTTCAAGTGTAGGGATTGGAGAATGATGAGATGAGTTTAAGAATGGACAAAAGCTCAAGCTTGGGGATGCCCATGCATCACCCCAAGAAATATCCAAGAAGTACAAGCCTCAAAGCTTGGGGATGCCCCCGAGGCACCCCTTCTTCATCGGCAAAAATCAGGTCACCTTTCAAGACACTATATTTTTATTGCTTCATGCACTATGCGTTTTTCTTGGAGCGTCAGTTGTTTTAGTTTTCAGTATTAGTTTAGTTTTGTTTGCTGCAATAAATGGTTTGATCACATCATGTTTCTTTTGGAGGAGATAAACTCGCTTTTCATTTGCCAAGAACACTCTAGTTTTCACTCCTATCGTTTCAACGAGTGTTCTCTTTTTCTGCTACTGCTTTTGGTTTTCGTTTTCGCCTTGATTTGCGTTCAGACCTTGTCATACCTTTTCATCAAGGTGTATTTTTGCCTCTGATCTTTATTGGTTTTCATCAAAAGAGGTGTCTTTAAAAATTCCAAATGGTGTTGGAAAAGAGAAAAAGCTTTATGCAAAAAAAAGTGGTACAAGAAGGAGCTTGTGTAGACTGCGGCCTAGGCTTTTTCATGTCATGCTTGATGTCTTTTTGATAGTATGCTTAGTGGTTTTGCTGTAGCATGACTTGTCTCAAATAACTGAGATTGCTTAATGAGCCTTTGAAAAAATCATGCGTTGTTTTTATCGTTTGGAAGCATTATTTTGGTTTTCTCCTTGAAGCTTTATTTGGGTTGACTTGGCGCATGCTCACACATGTTAGACTCTTACAAAGTCGCCATAGCCTCCATGATCATTGAGTTTTTGACTTTTGATGCCATCTTATGCTTCTTTTAATGTCGCTTTGTCGCTTTGCATGATTATGGCCGTTATTGCTCTCTTAGTTGGTCGCTCCCAGTCTTTTGCTAGCCCTCATTTTGTACTGAGTATGAGCTCTACTCGTGCATCCAACTCCCAAAAACCAAGTTTGCCATTGTGTCCACTATAAATTCCTATGCATGGTATTTGTAAGCCATTCCAAGTAAATTTTCATGTGCTACCTTTCAAAAACCTTCAAAACACTTCTCGTTTTGTGACACTGTTTTCAGCTCATGGGGACGTAGTGGTCGGATTTGCTATCTTCCATATTGCTTATTCCAAAAAGAAAAAAAAAGGAAAAAGAAATAAAAAAGGCACTCCTCCATGGAAACTGAATGTTGGTGGGCACCCGATGGAATCGGTTAGCCATGGTTTGTGAAAGGAAAAAGGTGGGGAGGAGTGCCAAGCTTTATAAAAGAGCACAAAAGTGCCAATCTCTCTCTTAAAAACTTGCTTCATTTTTGTATGGAAGATAGTAAGAACCCCATTGCCAGTCGTTGACAAGGACAACCACCTCTCAAAACCAATTTTTATCTCTCTGTTTTACAAATGAAAAGCTCTAGCACATGTTTAATCACTGCTTCCCTCTGCGAAGGGCCTTTCTTTTACTTTTATGTTGAGTCACCACCTTCTATCTTTATGCACCATAAGAGAGCATAGTTGTCATTCTGAGTATAATGTGCATTGTCCCAAAGTTTTCATTGATTGATTCATGATCATGGTTTCACTTGTTCTCAAATTATTTGTATCTAGTCGCCCTCTTAAACTTGAAGGTGTCCTATGCATTTATGTTTTGCTCTCCATGAAGGACAAGCTGAAAACCATTTGTATGTTTTTCCTTATGATTTGAACACACGTTTGACTTTCATTGTTTCATTTTCATGATCTTTTGTTTGTGTTCATTTGCATGTTTACAACATGGTTGCTAAGTTCTTATTGTCATGATTATATCTTCATGCCCATGTTTTAAGTTCTTATGATCCCAGCTCACCAATGCTTACATATATGATCAAGATTGTGTAGGTGCATGTCACCTCAAAAATTATTTCTTTTGTTATCACTTACCTACTCGAGGACGAGTAGGAGTTAAGCTTGGGGATGCTGATACGTCTCTAACGTATCTATAATTTTTGATGCTCCATGCTTGTTTTTACACCATTTGGCTTGTGTTTCGTTACACTTAGTGGCACTTTTATGCATTTTCCGGAACTAACCTATTAACGAGTTGCCACAGTGCTAGTTCCCTGTTTTCTGCTATTTTTGTGTTTCAGAGTGATACACAGGAAATATTCTCGGAATTGGACGAAACAAGTTCCTGAAGTCTTATTTTACCCGGGAGCATCCAGACATCCGAAAGAGAGCCGGAGAGGGGCCAGGGCCTGCCCTCACACTAGGGTGGCGCGGCCCAGGCCCTGGCCGTGCCACCCATGTGTGAGGAGCCCCTGGCTGCCCTCTCGCGACGCCCCTTCGCCTATATAAAGCCTCGGGACGGAAAACCCTAGGGGAGTCGGCAAATTTCCAGAAAGAGTTCCGCAGTTCCGCCGCCGCCACCGACGAATTTCGGGGGACAGAAGTCTCTGTTCTGGCACCCTGCCGGGACGGGGAAGTGCCACCGGAGCCATCTCCATCGGTCTCCATCGTCGTCTCCGCCGTCTCCATCGACCTCACCGCCATCTCCATCAACCTTGCTGTCTCCTATGATGAGGAGGGAGTAGTTCATCCCCGGGGCTGAGGGCTCTACCGGTAGCTATGTGGTTCACCTCTCTCTCCCATGATGTGATCTTTATGTGATCGTGAGCTTTGTATCATGTTGAACAAGTAGATGTTATTATTCAGATATTATGCTACTCCTATGCTTAATTGTTATAGTGTACTCTAGTGATGTTATTAAAGTAATCTATTCCTCCTGCCATGGTGTAACGGTGACAGTGCGTGCATCGTGGTGGTACTTGGTTTAGGCTATGATCGTGATCTCTTGTGGATTATGAGAATAATTATTGCTATGATAGTTTGAGTGATCTATTCCTCCTTTCATGGTGTAATGTTGACAGTGTGTGCACCGTGTTAGTACTTGGTCTAAGTTGCAATGATTTCTATCTTGAATTGTGATCTGATTTGGATGTCTCTATGAGTGGTGTTTGTCAAGTACTTGATGAACTTTAAGGGGTGCTTCTGTTGCCACTACACAATTATTAGTGTTATTCAATAGGAGAGTAATTCAGAGTACCATAGTGGAGAGAAGTTATTTACTTGTTCATTCATGTTATATTGTTGGGAGTGTGTCCACTAGTGAAAGTATGATCCCTAGGCCTTGTTTCCAAGCTTTGCACACCGTTTACTTGCTGTTTTGTTACTTGTTTGCTCGCAGTGATTTTTATTCCAAGTTACATTTGCTACTTATAATCATCTATACCACTTGTATTTCACTATCTCTTCGCCGAACTAGTGCACCTATACATCTGACAAGTGTATTGGGTGTGTTGGGGACACAAGAGACTTTCTGTATCGTAATTGCAGGGTTGCTTGAGAGGGATAGCTTTGACCTCTTCCTCCCTGAGTTCGATAAACCTTGGGTGATCCACTTAAGGGAAACTTGCTGCTGTTCTACAAACCTCTGCACTTGGAGGCCCAACAAGTGTCTACAAGAATAGAAGTGCGTAGACATCAGCCAGCTGACGAGGTTCTAACCCGGCAATGCCTATGTTTAAGGGCTTTTGATTCATGGAGCGTATGTGGGTGATGGCAGATTCGACGGCTTCAGACATGATGCACATGAGAGTTTACCTAGGTTCGCCCCCGGAGGGTAAAGACCTACATCCTGCTTGTCTGATCTTGTATTGCTTGTATATTTGAAGCTGTTACAATGGTGCAAAGATGAAATCTGGCGGAGAGGTGGAAACAGATGGCGTGTGCTAGCCTACGCACGTGGGATCTATGCGAGATCGGATTGTCTATCTCCTTATTGGCCGCCCCTCCTCGCCCTTATATGGGGGGCGAGGTCTCGGGATCCAGTCCAAGTCGGTTACAGGTGTATGCGAACCCTAAATAGTCTTGGGATTCTTGGGCTTCGAGTGTCCATCTTGCTCTTGGGTCGCAGCAGGTAGGCCAAAAGTGAGGACCCGAGGGGTCGTTCCCTCGTCACCAGCCATGCACGACCGTCGATCGAGGTTCTTCCTCATGCCTTCTCGACCCTAGATCCGCCGCCTCCCATTAGAAGAGATCACAACAATCCAAAAAAATATCTTGCATGCTTCAGGGTCACTGATAGGCGGTGCTTAGCCACCCAGTTGGGAACCCCAAGAGGAAGGTATGATGAGCACAGCGGCAAGTTTCCCTCAGTATGAAACCAAGGTTTAATCGAACCAGTAGGAGAAAGAAACCACTTCCGAAGGTTGATGCTAGCTGGCTTGGCGACGCTTCATAATTTTTTTTATGGCGCCTATCTAGGCGAAGCTCTGCACCAGCGGCAACGTGGAACCTGCACACAACACAACCAAAGTACTTTGCCCCAACTAGCAGTGAGGTTGTCAATCTCACCGGTTTGCTGTAAACAAAGGATTAAATGTATCGTGTGGTAAAAGATAGTTGTTTGCGAGAAAGTAAATAATTCTTGTAAAAGGTAAACGGTAATATGAATGTAAAAAAAATGGACCAGGGTCCATAGTTCACTAGAGGTGTCTCTCCATAAAGATAAATAACATGCTGAGTAAACAAATTACAGTTGGGCAATTGACAGAATAAAGAATGCAGACAATGCATGTACATGTCATGAGGATCACTATGAGATTCACTTGGGCATTATAACATAATACATAGACCGTAATCCAACTGCATCTATGACTAATAATCCACCCATCGGATATCATCCGAACAGCCATTGGGTATTAAGTTGCAAGCAACAGATTATCGCCTTAAGCAAAGTGTGTAAAGTAAATAATACAAATGTCCTTGGACACAAGATTGTTATTTTCTCCCTAGTAGCAACATCACATCTACAACTTTAGAGGTTGTTTTCACTCCCCCAAGTTACCAGAGGCATGAACCCACTATCGAGCATAAATACTCCCTCTTGGAGTTACTAGCATCTACTCGGCCAAGATATCTACTAGCAAAGGAGAGCATGCAAGATCATAAACAACACAGAGATGATAAATCACAAATCAACTTGACATAGTACTTAATATTCATCGGATCCCAACAAACACAACATGTAGAATTGCATAACGATGATCTTGATCATGATAGGCAGCTCACAAGATCTAAACATGAAGCACATGGAGGAGAAGACATCCATCTAGCTAGTGCTATGGACCCATAGTCCAAGGTAGACTACTCACGCATCACTCCGGAGGCAGACATGGTGATGAAGAAGGCCTCCGGTGGTGATTCCCCTCTCTGGCAGGGTGCCGAGAAGAGCTTTTGGACCCTCTCGATCTCGCGTCGACGACACCGGCGGCTTGCAGTATGTTTTCTAGAAAAGAGTTTGAACACTAGGGTTTTCTCATCGAGGAGAATATATAGGCAGAAGGGCGATGTCAGGGGGGTGGACCAGGCGGTCACACCCCCTGGTGGCGCGGCCAAGGGGGGCTTGCGCCACCATATGGTGTGGCCGGCCTCTGGTCCGCCTCCTCCTCTCCTTTGGACTCCGTCTTCGTGTCAGGTAATTAGGGACTTTGGCTTTTGTTTCGTCCAATTCCGAGAATATTTTCTATGTAACTTTTCTGAAACACAAAAACAGCAGAAAACAGGAACTCGCACTGTGGCATCTTGTTAATAGGTTAGTTCTAGAAAATGCATAAAAACACCACGAAGTGTAAACAAAACACAAAGCAAATGGTGCATAAACAAGCATGGAGCATCAAAAATTATAGATACGTTTGAGACGTATCAAGCATCCCCAAGCTTAACTCATGCTTGTCCTCGAGTAGGTAAGTGATAACAAAACAATAATTTTTGAGGTTACATGCACCAACACAATCTTGATCAAACGATGTAAAGCATTGAGTGCTGAGATCAAAGTACTCTAAACATGGGCATAAGAGATATAATCTTGACAATAGAACTTAGCAACCATGTTATAACATGAAAAGTAACACAAACAAAAGATCATGAGTAATAATGCAATGAAAGTCAATTGTTTATTTTGAGCATATAGAAAAACATATCAAAGTGGCATTCAGCTTGTCCCTCATGGAGTAGCAAAACATAAATGCATAGGACACCTTCAAGTTTAAGAGGGTGACTAGATACAAATAATTTAAGAACAAGCAAAACCATAATCATGAATCAATCAATAATAAATTTTGGGACCATGCACATTATACTCAGAATGATAACTATGCTCTCTTAGACGGTGCATAAAGGTAGAAGGTGAAGTCTCAACATAAAAGTAAAAGAAAGGGCCCTTCGGAGAGGGAAGCAGGGATTTAGCATGTGCTAGAGCTTTTCATTTGTAAAACAGAGATAAAAATTGTTTTAAGAGGTGGTTGTTCTTGTCAACGACTGGCAATGGGGTTCTTACTATCTTCCATACTAAACAAGTTTTGAGAGAAATTGGCACATTTGTGCTCTTTTATAAAGCTTGGCACTCCTCCCCACTTTTCTTTTCACAAACCATGGCTAACCGATTCCATCGGGTGCCCACCAACTTTCACATACCATGGAGGAGTGCCTTTTTTCTTCTTCTTTTTCTTTTCCTTTTTTTCTTTTTTTGAAAGATAACAATATGGAAGATAGCAAATCCGACCACTATGTCCTCATGAGCTGAAAACAGTGTCACAAAATGAGAAGTCTTTTGAAGAGTTTTTTTTGAAAGGTAGCACATGGAAATTTACTTGGAATGGCTTGCAAATACCATGCATAGAAATTTATAGTGGACTCTTTGAAATAACTTGGTTTTTGGTAGTTAGATGCACGAGAAGTATTCCCTCTCAGTACATATGAAGGCTAGCAAAAGACTAGGAGCAACCAACTAAGAGAGCAATAACGGCCATAATCATGCATAGCGACAAAACATTATTAACCAAAGCATAAAGTGGTATCACAAGTCAAAAACCAAATGATCATAGAGGCTTGAGGCGACTGGTTTGTAGTCAAACATGGTGTAAGCATGCGCCCAGTGAACCCAAATAAAGCATCAAAGGAGAATACCACAATAATATGCTCCCATATAATAAAAACAACGCATGATTCTTTCAAAGGCACATTAAGCAATCTCAGTCATTTGAGACAAGTCATGCGACAGCAAAAACTACTAAGCATATAATCAAAATAACATCAAGTATGACATGCAAAAGTCTAAGCCGCGGTCTAAATAAGCTCTCATTTGTACCACTATAGGCATGAAACTTTTTACTCTTTTCCAACACCAATCAACCTTTTTGAAATAACTCTTAAAGATGAAAACCAACATAGACCAGAGGTCTAAACACACCTTTCTACAAAGAAATATCAAGTTCTGAACAAAAATCAAGGTGAAGCTAAACGTAGTACTAGAATAAGAGAACACTCGTTGAACGATAAGAGTGAAAACTAGAGTGTTCTTGGCAATGAAAAACTGAGTGTGTCTTCTCCAAGAGAAATATGTTGGGGTCCAACCATTTATTTCAGCAAACAAAATAAAAGAAAACTGACAGCAAAAAATAAAGACGCTCCAAGAAAAACGCATAGAATATGAAGCAATAAAAATATAGTGTCTTGAAAGGTGACCTGATATTTGTCGATGAAGAAGGGGTGCCTTGGGGCATCCCCAAGCTTTGACGCTTGTACTTCTTGGATATTTCTTGGGGAGACATGGGAATCCCCAAGCTTGAGCTTTTGTCCATACTTCATCTCATCTCATCATTCTCCTTTCCCTACACTTGAAAACTTCCTTCATACAAAACTTCACACAAGTCTTATTAGCAACATTAGTGCATGCGAGATAGTAAATCTACTTTTTGGTTTAGTTTCAACTCAAGTATAACACCCATTAAAGCATAAGCTACAGTAGCAAATCTCTCAAAAGTTCCGTGATCAAAAGAACTCAAAAAGAAAGAGATCAAGAGGCAAACACAAATAGTGGCAGAAATCTGTCAAAACAGAACAACTGGTAAAGATCGATTTTTTTGAAAATCTTCTGTTGCTCAAATTGAAAAGTGAAAAACTAATGAAAGTTAGACAACAACCTGGGGCATGTGCACAAGAAATCGCAGATAAAAAAGACATTCTGAGAATTTTCATGAATTTTTATGGTACAGCACAGAAATCTGTTTCAAGACAGCAACTTCCCCAAATCTTACCTTCCTCCAATTAGAGGTTCTTCTTGGCACAACAAAAAGAAAAAGTACTGAAAAGAAAATATTGGGTTATCTCCCAAGAGTGCTTTTCTTTAACGCCTTTGAGCTAGGCGCAAAAGTGGAAATCAAGTATTTTCAAAAGAAGGAGCATTAAGATCAATTGTTTCCTCGAAAACACCACTTGCCACAATAGGCACTTTAGACGCCCCTGAAGATGATTCAACCTGCAAATCACTATTAGTTGAACTAAAAGTTTTACCAACCTTAAAAACATGCTACGGTTTTGGAACAGACACCTTGGGAACATATATAAATTTTTGCTCTTTTCCAACAAAAGATTTCTCCTTCTTAAATTTAAGAGAAGAGAAAATTGAACTTAAAGTTTCCATAGACTCCTCTAATTTACCAATCCTAAGGTTTTGACTATCATGGATAGTGCTAGCCTCTAAAATAGTGATTCTTTTACTGATACTTTCTATCGATTCATTAACCTGGCTAGCGTTATCAAGGAGATTTGGCAAACTTTTCTCTAGAGAGCTCAGTTTTTCTATAACTTCCTCCAAAGTGATCTCAGTTTTAACAACATTAATAGGTGGTACTCCCACTAAACTTTCAATTAAAGTGCATGCTTCCAAAGGAGGAGTACCCAGAAAATTACCCCCTGCGAGAGTATCAAGAACGTACCTATTCCAACTAGATATACCAACATAAAAATTCCTAAGGAGGATCATGGTAGAATACTTTTTTGTACATCTATGATGAGCATTACTAATTTTGTACCAAGAATCTTTCAAACTTTCTCCCCCTTGTTGCTTAAAAGTACGAACCTCAACTTCAGGATTACTCATTCTAGCAAGACTAAAAGCAGGCAAGCAAAAATAACAACTATAAAGGAACTATTTTTTTGTATTTTCGATAAAAAGATGCAAGCAAAAATAAAGTAAAGAAAATAAGCAAAAAAAATAACAAAGTAAAAGATTGGAAGCGAGAGACTCCCCTTGCAGAAATCCTCTTTCTCCCCGGCAACGGCGCCAGAAAAATGCTTGATAGGCGGTGCTTAGCCACCCAGTTGGGAACCCCAAGAGGAAGGTATGATGAGCACAGCGGCAAGTTTCCCTCAGTATGAAACCAAGGTTTAATCGAACCAGTAGGAGATAGAAACCAAATCTGAGGGTTGATGCTAGCTGGCTTGGCGACACTCAAGACAATTTGTTTATGGCGCCTATCTAGGCGAAGCTCTGCACCAGCGGCAACGTGGAACCTGCACAAGACACAACCAAAGTACTTTGCCCCAACTAGCAGTGAGGTTATCAATCTCACCGGTTTGCTGTAAACAAAGGATTCAATGTATCGTGTGGTAAAAGATAGTTGTTTACGAGAAAGTAAATAATGCTTGTAAAAGGTAAACAGTAATATGAATGTAAAAAAATGGATCGAGGTCCACAGTTCACTAGAGGTGTCTCTCCATAAAGATAAATAACATGCTGGGTAAACAAATTACAGTTGGGCAATTGACAGAATAAAGAATGCAAGCAATGCATGTACATGTCATGAGGATCACTATGAGATTCACTTGGGCATTACAACATAATACATAGACCGTAATCCAACTGCATCTATGACTAATAATCCACCCACCGGATATCATCCGAACAACCATTGGGTATTAAGTTGCAAGCAACAGATTATCGCCTTAAGCAAAGTGTGTAAAGTAAACAATACAAATGTCCTTGGACACAAGATTGTTATTTTCTCCCTAGTAGCAATAGCACATCTACAACTTTAGAGGTTGTTGTCACTCCCCCAAGTTACCAGAGGCATGAACCCACTATCGAGCATAAATACTCCCTCTTGGAGTTACTAGCATCTACTCGGCCAAGATATATACTAGCAACGGAGAGCATGCAAGATCATAAACAACAAGGGATGATAAATCACAAATAAACTTGACATAGTACTCAATATTCATTGGATCCCAACAAACACAACATGTAGAATTGCATAACGATGATCTTGATCATGATAGGTAGCTCACAAGATCTAAACATGAAACACATGGAGGAGAATACATCCATCTAGCTACTACTACGGATCCATAGTCCAAGGTAGACTACTCAAACATCACTCCAGAGGCAGGCATGGTGATGAAGAAGGTCTCCGGTGGTGATTCCCCTCTCCGGCAGGGTGTCGGGAAGAGCTTCTAGACCCTCCCGATCTCGCGTCCATGATGCCGGCGGTTGCAGTATGTTTTCTGGAAAAGAGTTCGGGCCCTAGGATTTTTTGTCAAGGAGAATATATAGGTGGAAGGGCGATGTCAGGGGGTGGACCAGGCGGTCACACCCCCTGGTGGCGTGGCCAAGGGGGGCCTGCACCACCATATGGTGTGGCCAGCCTCTGGTCCGCCTCTTGCTCTCCTTTGGACTCCGTCTTCGTGTCAGGTAATTAGGAACTTCGGCTTTTGTTTTGTCCAATTCCGAGAATATTTCTTGTGTAAGTTTTCTAAAACACAAAAATAGCAGAAAACAGGAAACTGGCACTGTTGCATCTTGTTAATAGGTTAGTTCCGGAAAATGCATAAAAACGCCACGAAGTGTAAACAAAACACAAAGCAAATGGTGCATAAACAAGCATGGAGCATCAAAAATTATAGATACGTTTGAGACGTATAAATCACCATCTTTAACCACACACCAGCGTTGTCACAACCACAGGTTGTAGCCGATGGACAACTCCTAGAAAATCCTCCTTGCTCCACCATGGCGCCAGAGACAATGACATAACAACGGGGCAGAGCAGGAGGATTGACACATCTAATGGAGTAGACGCTGCCTCTTCGAAGTTCGACCCCATCTACAAACACTAGCATTGCCAATCTGAAGGATCGCATAACACATGATGTCATCTTAACACCGCCACAAAGGACATTGCCGATGTGATGAGGATATAATCATGGATTATACTATTTTTGACTGTTTGAACTGGAAAGAAATATTAAGTCAAATTGATGATTACTATCAGGTAAATTTATTCCTAGTCAAAAATAATACTTTGATGTTTAAGAATTATATACTATCTAAATCATTGTACTATTATTTAACTAGATTTGACATCTGTCTGACTAGCGCCAGTGGGAGGAGAGGGAGGAAGGCGAAGGCGATCGGAGATGGAAATCAGGCGATGCAAGAATGCATTGGACTCACGTGCTATTCTGAGTACATGTATGCGGGTCCCAACAACATATACATGCTACATTGATGCATGAACCATGGTCCATGTGCGTGATGCAATGCTCATGCATCATGGTCGCTGGATGCAAAAGGATCGGCCAAGGCGCACCCATTCTTGCTATGATGCGACCAGTAGAAGACGTTCACAAGCGATCAGCTGGTCCTGGCATGGGACAGTCGGTTATCTTCAGCCCAGGAGCCCACGACAGTCACGAGCGAGTCCAAGGCAGGCAGAGCGTCAAGGCGGTGCACCTCTCTGCCCTCTCTAATAAATAGTCAGCTATATTGTAATTTTAGGGTTAGATCACGTTTAATTAAAACCATAGTTGCCAGATAGAATCAGGTGTTCCTCTGAAATTATTCACACCAATTCATATCGATCTGGTCTTAGTTCTACTGAAAGTCTAAGTGTAATCTGCTGTTTCATTGGGAATTATGTGGTGACCCAACAATACCACTGCATGTGTAGTATGCAAGTCGATGACATGACACCAATGAAACACTATCTCACTAGTATTAGATCGATCAGAGTGGTTTAACAGAAACATCGCAGGTCTAAGGTAGGTCTATAGGATTACAATTTCATCATATAGAAAATCTCCAGAACCTTCTCAACAGGTAGAGGTTTAGTTCTGGCGACTACAATCGAGAAAGAACAGCTAGAAGACTAAACTAGAACTACAACTAATGCAGTTGGCTTGCTACAGAATTACCCTAGCTACTTAGGTTCTAGGATTAGGGAAATGGTTCCCTTCTATTCCTATTCTAGTTTTCCAACAAGCTTGGTATAGTTGCTGACTCTGTTGATAGTTCTGACATTGGTAGAGGGCTTCATCTTCATCTTTAGTGTCTCGAGGTTGCCTCCTTGTGTTGCCTCCAATATAAGCAAGTGTTAAGAGGGAGTGGGGTGAGTAACGAGCGTTACCCAATAAGTTCATAGGGGAAATTGCCTTAGACCCAAGAGTCATTTGGCAATGCATGTTTTCATAATCATTTCTTCAAGAGGTTGCTTTTATTCCAAAGAACTATGTCCGTCGGCCTTCACAGGTTGATTAGAGCTTCGATGGGCTCCTTTCCTGCTGCGTTCACAGCTCCTTCCCGGAATAGGGGGTTTCTAGATACTTTCTTACACTCTACAGAGGTGGTCATTTGTACCCATAAGAGATCAAAGCCTTGTTGCTCATCCGAGCAGCTGGCATCGTCCACACTTCCTTAGTGTGGGGCCCAGTCAATGATCCAAGCCAATCACTGTCCTTCTCTGTGACCCCGCATACTCACCCATTATGTGATAAGGCCTAGCTCTTCGGTCGCGTACCAAGTGACACCTAACCGGGCCATGTTCCATGTGACGCTTGACCACACTATAGCCGCGTACCCAGTGACGCCTGACTATTCTAGCCGCGTACCATGTGACACCTGACTAGGGCTAGCCTTACCACAATCCATCATAGATCACCAATACCGTGGAACATTTGGGGTTCCACCCTCCTATAGCCCTCGCAAGCTGCTCATAGGCTACGGTAAGGTACATCCGTTGATATGGGAGAGGAAGTCGGTATAGCTGACTTCTCCGTCTCATTCCAGATCTCATGGTTGATCGTTATTTACGGCGCTAGAATCACTGGTGACATTTGTTATTAATCCTAGGTGATCTTTCCCGTACAGTGGGACCTCCACCCTTACTCATGCCATGGTCCCACTGCCCACCATCCTAGGGCAACAACCATTCCGGTTGAAACCACTACATCATATTTATTAGCAAAACATAACCTTTTACTTTAAATGCAGCAGTGATATATAACTTTGCAAGTAATTTGATAAAAATATTCAAGAGGTATGAGCAAGTGATGAACTTGCCTTTTTGACTCCAAGATTATGCAAGTCAAGGTCTTCGGTACGAAAGAAATCCCAATTCTCAAATAACAATCATCATCATGTAGGGATGATGTTAGAAATCTGCAGCATGATATGCATAATATATGCTATGCATAGCTCTAAGCGTAACCTAACCCCGATGATTGGTTATTATTGAGTTGTGGTGACTTCTTTGTGATGTGTTACACTTTTAAGTTCAATTGCACATAGAATGTTGTTAAGGGTTTTAGGTTAATTCACTAGCCTTTATAAGTGAAAGAATAAAGCTTGAAAGAAGATTACCATTTTTTAGGGTTGCCCTCATTCCTTGCTACAAGAGAATGATGGGTAGTGGTGAAGACATAAAGATAGCACTTTTTAAGTTGCATCTTATAATTAGCAATCAATTTGTTGATCATGGATATGCAAAGTTGAAGCAATTCATATTAACATAGCAATACCCAATTAGTTCTAGGGTTGACAACAATCTTAATATAACTTAGGGTTTTACTCTAAAGCTAGAAGGAAATGGTTGGGTGTTTATTTTCCAGGTATCTTAAAAGAATAACCTTTGAAGAACATATTCTTGAAAGAGTAATTGGTACTGAAGTTCATTATAAGTTTTCATACTTCCTTTAGAAATCTTGGTATGATTAATAAAACACTAGTTCCTTTTATCACTATTTTCTAGGGTTTGGTCCTTACCACAAGAGAATGATGGGTAATGGTGAATACATGAAGGTAATAATTTTAAGTTACAACTAAGGTTTTGCAAACATTTAGTTGATCATGGTATACACTATTGAAATAATAATATCAATACAACCATTCAAGGTGGAATTAGGGTTTATGGCAACATTAGCACAACAATGTACTTATTTATTTTAGTACTTGAAAGAAATGGGTTGAATAGTTAATTTATATGTACTTAAAAAGAATAACTTTTGAAGAACATGTTCCTTATTGAGTAAGTGGCACTTAAGTTCATTCTATGTGAGCACATGCTCTTAGTAGAATTCTAAGGTGATCTATAAGACATGGTTTCCTATATTCCCACTTTCTACGGTTTATAATCGTAGTGTTGAAATGTTTGTTGTTTTCATAATTGAGGACATTTTTATTACACCAAAGGAATGGTGATTAAAGTGTTGACATGAAAGTAACATTTAGGAATCACATTAATCTTTTACTACTTGTAACACCCCACCTTTGGATTAAGGTGGAACATCTGTGTTAAGTGCTATTCCCTGGATCACTGATAGCACCACATAATAAAATATAGTATTCATTGCATAGTATCAAAGATTACAACGTGGATCTAGATACATAAGTCTTCAATTATTACAAATCGGCTTAGTCACATGGACTAGCTCACATAACAGAGTTCAACATAACATAAACACAACGGAAACTATGATAGTAGTGAGCCTCCATCTTCATCATGCGCCACAGGCAGTCATGTTGGAATGTAGACTCGAGATCCTAAACATCTTACTCCTCATCAGAAGAACCTGCACATTTGAATATGCAGCCCCATGTATGGGGGTCAGTACAATGATGTACTGGCAAATGACAGTTGTTTGGTGGCTGTTGTGAAAGAAGTATCTACATGATATTTAGCTGGTGGATCTTTGGCTAATTTGCATAAAGCAAGTTTTAACCTATATCAAAATATTTTTAATTTCTTTGAAAAGGTTTTTGAGATGAGCACATGAAAATCACTCGAGTCCATCCCTCGAAATGACCCCATATGATTAAGTCTATCTTGAACTACTTAGACACCCGAGTCCATCCCTCGAATGGCCAATCAAATTTTAAATAATTAGAAAAAGGTGATGAGATTCTTCTGTACAAACATAAGTGCACTCTCAAGCCTCCACATACTCTAGGTCCTTCCCCTAGGCATGCAGCCCTGAGCAGCCACTAACTAAACCAGACACCATATACTCCAGGTCCTTCCCCTGGGCATGCAGCCCTGAGTAGCCACTAACTAAACCAGACACCACATACTCCAGGTCCTTCCCCTAGGCATGCAGCCCTGAGTAGCCACTAACTAAACCAGACACCACATACTCTAGGTCCTTCCCCTAGGCATGCAGCCCTGAGTAGTCACTAACCCAAACTATCATTCTACCCAAGTGATTCATTGAAGTTGTTACTTTTAAATAAGCAGCAGGCAACACTTTCAAACAACAGTAGCAATCCTAGCAAAGGTTGGGGTTCAAGTGTTGGCTACACACTACTAGGATCTAGCATTGCACAAACTTATTTGAAAAACAACCTATCATACATACTACTGGTAAAACACTAATGCAGTAGTAAAAATAGGTAGAAGAATGAGTGTCACTTGCCTTTTGGAGTTTAAGTTCTTTCACTTCTCTTAACAAAACGCGTTGCACTCCGCACCAACTATAAAATAGAAATAACACAACATAAACACACCACTCCAATAAAAACAAAATCAAGCAATACAAACAATTGGAAAGGGTTGATTTATCATTTTAACTTTATTATGACATCGATGGTAAGAAAGATATGGCAGGAGGCTTGTGGCTTGTAAGATATGGATTTGATAGTTTGGATGGCAAGGTGAAGTACTTAGAAGGAAAAAGGGTTATCTAAGTATTTGGAAAGTCTTTCATAGACTAGACTAAGAATGGATAATTGGAATGGTCCATGTGGGAATTGAATTAACATGAGTCTAAAAAGATTTAAAGCATGTGGTTGAATACTATTTTGTGCAGAGTGTGACAATTCTCATCAAATAGCACAAAGTGCACATGGGATGGTAGGAACTAAAGGTTTGTTAAATTACTCAAATAGCTCAAATACAATTTGAATAACTTAAACTAGGCAATAGGATTAATATTTGAATGATGTTGGAATAGTGTGGGAAAAATGTCTAAAGGGGTTCTTGTGGATAGATACGATCACAAGATTAACCTTCGAAGAAGGAATCATGTTAAAAGAATTATAGAAGTAATTCTATAATAAAAATACTCAAATTCCCAGATTTGAATTTGAATATATGTAAATAGGTTCAAAACCAAAATTTAAATTTACAGATTTGAAAATTCAATAATTGGAAAATTTGGTACCACTAGATAGAAAATTTAATTATGAACCCAACGCATGAAAACTCATCTAAAACGGAGCATTAAAACTAAAGTTATGAATTTTGAAAGATTTACTTGAGCTAGCACGAAACGTAAACCGATCGATCGATCGTTATGCATACGCGCGTGGGAACAGGAGACACGTTGCAATACTTGATAGGTTGATACCTATTTAGATTATAGTTGATCTAATCTGGACCAAAGAAAAAGATTCTAACGGTGCAAAACGACGATGGTGTTACCAGCTGCTGTATTCATGAAGACCGGTCTGGAGCTACGGTGACGGACTGGACAATGGCTGTGGCCCAATATGCTAGTCGGTATGGTGCTCGGGAACACGTGAACGAGATTCAGCGCGTCACAGCGGTTAAGCAGTGTCCTCTGCGATGACTCCTTCGGCGGGTGATGGATGCTGGTCGTGCAGAAATGTGTGTCTATTCCGATTTACGTCTACGCAAGTAAAAACAAGGAAAAAGTCTATTTTAAACCTTGAACTCGTAGAGGTTTGCCGAAATGAACCCCAAACTTCAAATCCCTGTTGTTTGTACCATAAACTATTGAATCCCGGTCTAAATTGAACCCTAGAGCTGTTTGGCGCACCGGGAAAAGGAACAATCCCGGGCGGGAATACCCATTGTGTCACTAACTAGTGGGAACCGCATGTCAGATTCATCTTTCGTGTATAGGCACTGCACCGCCGAGGAATTTTTTCTCGGAAATCTCAGTGAAAACTGTAATTATCGCTGCCCACCGACAAAGTCTGCTACCGCTCAAAAAAAATTCGATGCATTTGAATTCAAAATTCAAAACAAGACCAAATAGGATACGTGTATCAACGTAATCGTGCAACGTTGCTTGCTGTAGCACATGTTTGAACCCGCAGCCTGAGGATAAGGAGCGAGAGGCCATCTCCACTGCGTCATGTAAACACTGCTTCAATTGGTTGTAACGGCATGTCTGACGATTCTGTGATCAGAGCGATTCCACTTCCTGCTCCCAAACTCCCGATTCCATGTTCCCACGGTTCCTACTTCCTTCCTTTAGTATCGTCTCTCGTGGAGTCGTGGTGTCTGTGATGGAGTGCTAGGCCAGCACGGCCAGTCGAGCTTACCGCTCCATGACATGATTCCCCTTTTGAATTGTTTCTAATGTCTGATGCGGTGGTTCAAATTAGTCGCTAGCTGCAGCTAACATAGGGGCAGCTGCCTAGTACTAAGCTTTTTTTTCAGCCAAGATATCCACAATTTCACTGAAAACCACTGGTAAATTTTAATACCGAATGATTTTTCCTATATTCACATATTTTTAAAAAAACTTTAACAAATTTTGGACAAAAATTGTTTGACAAATCTCGAATGGCGGTGCTTCATGGGCTGAATCTAGAGATTGAGATATACGGACCACACACTTGAATATATAGTTATGTAGGGGGGTTTTTGTAAATTTTTGCCTACGTGGCGTCGGTCAACTTGGTCGAACCGCTTCAGGGTTTAATTTAGACCGGGATTCAATAGTTCAGGGTACAAATGACAGGGATTCGAAGTTCGGGGTTCATTTCAGCGAACCTCTATGAGTTTAGAGTTTAAAATAGACTTTTTCCTAAAAACAATGACCACTGACGAGAACGATGGTGACTTACAGCAATGGCACATGGTCGACGACATCGGTGGTGGCGAGCTTGGTTCTGGTCGTAGGCGACATTCCGGTGGTCTCCGCTCTGCGAGGCATGGACGATGGTCTCAGGTCCTGCTCCTATACATGAAGGCGGCGAACTATGCCGAGCTTGTGTGCAACCCTCCCATGCTCCTTTGTGGCGACAGAATCGTCGATTTTTGGAGCTTCAGCGGCGGTGGTGCGGTGCGCTCCCACGAGGTCAATCTGGGGCTCGGGTGGCGCGTCCAACAATGACGGGAAGGTGAACAAAGATGTCCAGGTGGTAGGCTACGATTAGAAGAGTCTACTGTTAAAAGGAATGAAGATAAAGATCAATGGAAACATCGTACCGTCGCGATGAACTCCGAGACCGTCGCGGCCAACCGCGACAACATGATGCAACACCATGTCCTAGAGGTAGCCCTTGAATCGGGGAGTCTTATGGTGTAAGTACTCGCCAAAATGATTACTCACGAAGACGGCATCTAACGATGAACTGGAATTTGGGACTAAACTTGGCATGGTTGGTACGGTATGTATAGGGGATCTCGGGACAAACTTTGTGAACCAAAATGAAGAAGAAACACAAGGAGCTCATGGTGCTCTCCTCTGTGTGCTTTGGTATAGGCTGAGGTGGGAGATCGGGAGGTGTATGCCATCGGTTGGCATTCGGTGCACGACGTCATTTTGAGAGATTAAGTCGATTTAATGGAAAGATAATTCCCTGAATTGATTCCCCATTATATAACCAATAAATTTCGTATTGAAGTCGAACGAAAATAGTGGCTAAATTAGAGGGAAAGAGGATGAGGAAGAAACAGTCATAGGCGTAGTTGTTACGTACAGGGTATGTTGACAGAGGAGGAAGACGAGCGGCCTGATGCTTCCATCGCTCGGCCTAGATGGGCCGAAGTGGTCGAGTTGGCCCATGTTGGTCGGCTCTTTTTTTTTGCGTTATCTTTATCTTTATCTTTTTATTTCTTTCATAACTTTTGTATTTGAGTTTCAAATTGGTTCAAAAAAAGTTCTAAAATTTTGTAAAATTCAACACAACATTTTAAAACATTAAGATACAACTTTTAATTTCAAAAATAAAATTTGGCAATAAGGTATGCATTTGTCCCATAGGTTTTTCTTTGCAAAGAGCTTGAATAGGTTTGAATAAATTAAAATTTATATTTTTTTTTGAAATCCTATTTTTCTCAAAAGAAGTCCCTCAAGGATTAATAGAAAATTTGAAATAGTTTTTCTAACAAAACATTTGAATTTGAAATATTTATAAGAAACCCTTTTATAAAATGAAAAACCTTGGAAGCAAAATAAGTTGGGTTTGAAAGTTTAGGAAAACTTTATTTAGAGAAAAACTTTTTAGATAACTCAATTTTTTTTTAATTCCTTGTAAATTTTCAATCAGAACAAACATTTAATTTAATTTAATTTGTTTTTTTATATTCCAAAATTTGGAAAATTCTGGGATGTTACACTACTTGATCTCATGGACTTGCATTCCTTTTGCTTGGTAAATATTATGGAGTAGTTGCTAAAGTAAGTTTAGTTTCTTTGATGATTTTCTAGGGTTTAGGTTATTATTAAAGTTTCTACAATTTATAGATTTTACTAGGTTATTTATTTAAGTGGCACTAGGCTGAAATTAATTAGTCCAATTGGACTAGGCCCCAAAGGCCAGGCCCAACTAGCCCATTAACCGGCCTACCCGGCTGGGCTTAACCAGACCAAATCGACATGGTCGATTGATCGGTTAGACCCGACCAACACCCCCGCTCCTCTTCTCTCTTTGTTCAACCCCGACCCTAACGCTCCTGTCGCCGCCTGCTCCGATTCCGGCGAGCCCCGGCCACCCCGGTCATCGCCGCTGGTTACAGAGAACCAGAACTCGAGGATCTACTCTGCCTCCATGCTTGATTCACCCGGCACCTCCTCTGGTGGCTGTGCCGAACCCCACTATGGCTAGGGTTCCGACCCGCTGCCGCCGTGCTCCGGTGCTCCTCTAGCACCGCTCCGACTGGCCGTAACCGGGTGCTGATGCGGTGTCCGCCAGGCCTTTGAGCTAGCGTGGCTCGGCGCTAGTGGTGCCATGGCGCCCCTCGTTCCGCCGAGTCGCCGACACCGCCCATCGGCACGTACCACCATGTGGTCGTCTCCACATCACTCCGCCGCCCACTTGTGGTGCACAGGCACTGGGTATATGATACGTCTCCAACGTATCTATAATTTTTGATGTTCCATGCTTGTTTTTACACTATTTGCCTAATGTTTCGTTACACTTCGTGGAACTTTTATGCATTTTCCGGAACTAACCTATTAACAAGTTGCCACAGTGCCAGTTTCCTGTTTTCTACTGTTTTTGTGTTTTAGAAAAGTTACACAGGAAATATTCTCGGAATTGGACGAAACCAAAGCCAGTCGTCCAGATATTTCACGGAGCTTCCAGAGAACCGAAGAGGAGACGGAGTGGGGCCACGAGGGGCCCTCACACCAGGGCGGCGTGGCCCAGCCCCTGGCCGCGCCTCCTATGTGTGAGGCCGCCTCGGTCCACTTCTGACGATGCCCCTTCGCCTATAAAGACCACCCGACGGGAAAAACCTAAGGACCCGATCAATTTTCCAAAAACACATCGCGATCCACCGCCGTCGTCGACCCGAGATCGGGAGGGTCCAGAAGCTCTTCCCGGCACCCTGCCAGAGAGGGGAATCGCCACCGAAGGTCTTCTTCATCGCCATGCTTACCTCTGGAGCGATGAGTGAGTAGTCTACCTTGGACTATGGGTCCATAGTAGTAGCTAGATGGTTGTCCTCTCCACCATGTGCTTCAAGTTTAGATCTCATGAGCTGCCTTATATGATTGAGATCACCGTTATGTAATTCTACATGTTTGGTTTGTTGGGATCTGATGAATATTGGTGTTATGATTGAGTTGCTATACTGAAATATATCTTATGTTATCTCTATGTTGTTTATGATCTTGCATGCTCTCCGTTGTTAGTAGCTATCTTGGCCGAGTAGTTGCTAGTGACTCCAAGAGGGGGTATTTATGCTCGATAGTGGGTTCATGCCTCTATTTAATCTGGGGGAGTGACAGAAACCTCTAAGGTTGTAGATGTGCTGTTGCCACTAGGGAGAAAATAACATTCATATGCTCGAGGGCATATGCTTTGTTTACATTACACACTTTGCTTAATGCAATTATCTGTTGTTCGCAACTTAATACTCATGGGGTGTTCGGATGATATCCCCGTGAGTGGATTATTAGTCATAGATGCAGTTGGATGGCGGTCTATGTATTTTGTTGTAATGTCCAGAGTAAATCGCATAGTGATCTTCTTGACATATCACGTTATCTTTATTCTATCAATTGCCCAACTGTAATTTGTTTACCCAGCATATGTTATTTATCTTATGGAGAGACACCACTAGTGAACTATGGACCCCGGTCCTATTTCCATCATATTGCTATCACCTATTTACTTTACTCGCACTGTATACTTTACTCGCATACTTTTACTGTTTTCCACTCGATACTCTCATACCGTTTGTTTCAAGCAAACCGGTGAGATTGACAACCTCATCGTAAGTTGGGAACAAAGTACTTGGTTGTGTTGTGTGCAGGTTCCACGTTGCTACTCGCAAAGCAAAGCTTGGACGAGGCGCCATATAAATTGTCCGGAGCTATCGCGAAGCTTGCAAGCATCACCTTCAGTCGTATTGGCTTTTTCTTCTTCGTATCGATAAACTTTGGTTTCTAACTGAGGGAAAAGCTTGCTGCTGTGCTCATCATACCTTCTGCTTGGGGTTCCCCAACTGACTAGTTATAATCATCATCATCAACTACACGCCAGCCATCAAGCCCTTTTCTGGCGCCGTTGCCGGGGAAGAAAAAGAAGACCTCTGCAAGGGGAGTTTTTCGCACGCACATCCTTTACTTTGTTATTTGTTTTGCTTTACTTTATTTATTTTTACTTGCATTGTTTTATATCAAAAACACAAAAAAATTTAGTTTACTTTATAGTTGCTTTTATCTACTTGATTTTAGTTCATCATGTTGTTCCCTAAGTATGTTTTGGAGGACCTCTCAGTAGGTAGTGGTTCAATTATTGGGAAAGATAACATTGAGGAGTTCTTTAATCATATTAGTATGCATAAAGAAGTTGAGGAAAAGTCTTTAGTTGAGATAGCTCCTAGTTATGAATTTGCTTCTGCTTATTTAGTTCACATGTTAGAAGCTAGGTTTGCTAATCTTAATCCCTTTTTGCAATACATGTTCCTTAAGCTTCATAAAATTGAAGATCCTGAAAAGAAAGCTTTCATTTTGGAAACTTTGCGCTTAGAATATAAAGATGTTGCCAATGAGGCTAGAAAAGTTTTTAAGAAATTTAATAAGCTTGGCTCTCCTATAGCGATTGTGGATACACCCAATGAAGATTTTAGAGTGCCAATACCTTATAAACTTGCAGGAATTCATGATGTCTTGGAAAATAATTTTAGTTGGATTTGTCCTGAAAATCTTTTTGATGAAAGTAGTGTACCAAGGCGGGACTACAAGGGGTACTCAAAAACTCATTTTGACAAAATTCATTTCTTTGTTCCCACAGCTGATCTTAATGATTCACTTGATATTACTTGATTCGCAATTTTCTGCGCCTAGCTCAAAGGCGTTAAAGAAAAGCACTCTTGGGAGATAAACCAATGTTTTCTTTTCAGTACTTTTTCTTTTATTTGAGTCTTGGAAGTCATTACTACTGTAATGACCTCTCCTTATCATTTTTATTTGTTGTGCCAAGAGAAGCCTCTAATTTGAGTGAGGTAAAGATTTGGGGATGTTGCTGTCCTGAAACTATTTTCGGTGCTGCACCGTAAAAATTCGTAAAGATTCTCTGTATATCTTTTGGACCTGCGATTTCTTGTGCATATGCCCCAGGTTATATCCAAACTTTCATTAGTTAAACACTTTTTGATTTGAGCAACATAAAACCCCTTAAAAATTCGACCTTTGTTAGCTGTTCTGTTTTGACAGATTTCTGCCAATATTTGTGTTTGCCGCTTTATCGCTTTCTTTTTGAGTTCTTTGGATCACGGAACTTTTGGGGAAGTTGCTACAGAAGTATATACTTTATATGTGGTGGTTTTGGGTTGAAACCTGAAGCAAAAAGAGGTTGATTATATGTTATGCTTACACTAATGTTGCTAATAGATTTGTGTTTAGTTTTGTATGAAGGAAGTTTTCAAGTGTAGGGATTGGAGAATGATGAGATGAGTTGAAGAATGGACAAAAGCTCAAGCTTGGGGATGCCCATGCATCACCCCAAGAAATATCCAAGAAGTATAAGCGTCAAAGCTTGGGGATGCCCCCGAGGCACCCCTTCTTCATCGGCAAAAATCAGGTCACCTTTCAAGACATTATATTTTTATTGCTTCATGCACTATGCGTTTTTCTTGGAGCGTCAGTTGTTTTAGTTTTCTTTATTAGTTTAGTTTTGTTTGCTGCAATAAATGGTTGGAACCCAACAAAAATATCTTTTGGAGAAGTTGCCTTGCTTTTCATTTGCCAAGAACGCTCTAGTTTTCACTCTTATCAAAAACCGAGTGTTCTTCTTTTTCTGCTACTGCTTTTGGTTTTCATTTTCGCCTTGATTTGCGTTCAGATCTTCTTATATTTATTTATCAAGGTGTATTTTTTGCCTCTGTACCATGTTGGTTTTCCTCAAAAGAGTTGGATTAAAAAAGTTTGAATGGTGTTGGAAAAGAGAAAAAGCTTTGTGCAAAAAAGTGGTACAAGAAGGAGCTTGTGTAGACTGCGGCTTAGGCTTTTTCATGTCATGCTTGATATATTTTTGATAGTATGCTTAGTGGTTTTGCTGTAGCATGACTTGTCTCAAATAACTGAGATTGCTTAATGAGCCTTTGAAAAAATCATGCGTTGTTTTAATTATTTGGAAGCATTATTTTGGTTTTCTCCTTGATGCTTTATTTGGGTTGACTTGGCGCATGCTCACACATGTTTGACTCTTACAAAGTCGCCAATAGCCTCTATGATTATTTAGTTTTTGACTTTTGATGCCATCTTATGCTTCTTTTAATGTCGCTTTGTCGCTTTGCATGATTATGGCCATTATTGCTCTCTTAGTTGGTCGCTCCCAGTCTTTTGCTAGCCCTCGCCTTGTACGGAGTATGAGCTCTACTCGTGCATCCAACTCCTAAAAACCAAGTTTGCCAAAGTGTCCACCATACATACCTACACTAGTGGGAAAAGGCTTATAGATAGATGTTTTATTAGTGGAGCATATTATTAAATATGCGCCACTAGTATATATTAGTGGCGCATTTGCAAATATGCTCCACTAATAATTTTCTTACTAATGGCGCATATTGTTCAAAATGCGCCACGCATAACTGGCGGGACCCACCAAAAAGGTCGTCGACAAAATATCCTGTATTATGCGTGGCGCATTTGCCATATGCGCCACGCATATTTGGCCTATTAGTGGCGCATATTGCAATATGCGCCACGCATAGGCAAATTATGCGTGGCGCATATAGCAAATGCGCCACGCATAATGGGAGGAAATTTTTTTCACGTCCCACACCCCCCCCCGTGGGTCGTCTTTTTAGTCTTTTAAAAAATAAAAGAAAATGATAAAAGGTTTGAAAAAAATTCAAAAAATCAGATTTAGTTATGTTATGTGATCTAGTAAGTAAGAAAAATAATAAAAAAGAATTTTGATATTTTTTTCAAAAAAACTTTATGTCTCGGTAAAACGGCCATAACTTTTGCATACGAAGTCGGATTAAAAAGTTTTTTATATGAAAAAGTATCAGAACGAAAAGTTACATCCGAATTCAACCACCTATGGTCGTTTTGACAAATTTTAGAATCTCAAAATTCAAAAGGGAAAATAGACTTTTTCGCACTTTTATATTTTCAATTTTTTTTTTTTTTTTTATATCACAATTTCTATTGGATTAAACTTTTGGATTAGTTATATACACACATATAGCACACATGCAGATATACACACACATATATACGCACACATACACACACATATACGCACATATACACGTACGTACATACATATATACACACATATACGCACATATACACGAACGTACAAACACATATACACACATATACACGAACGTACAAACACATATACACATATATACACGGACGTACATACACATATACACGAACATATGCACATATACGCACATATACGCACACATATACACATATATACGCACATATACACATATATACGCACATATATACGGATGTACATACACATATACGCACATGTACGCACACATATACACACATATACACGAACATACATACACATATACGCACATATACGCACATATACACACATATACGCACATATACACGGACGTACATACACATATACACACATATACACATATATACACACATATACGCACATATACACGGACGTACATACACATATACACATATATATGCACATATACGCACATATACGCACACATATACGCATATATACGCACTTATATGCACTTATACGCACACATATACACATATATACGCACATATACGCGGACATACATACACATATACACACACATATACATAATACATATACACATATACAAACATATACACAAATACACACACATATATGCACATACACATATATATACACAAGCCACATAGGCCTTAAGAGGATTGATATGATAGTAATATCAATAAGAACTTGGATAGGTTAGGGACAGCTCATGCAAATAGAACGGAGAAGTTAAGCGTGCTCACCCCGGAGTAGTCTAAGGATGGGTGACCTACCGGGAAGTCAAGAAATTCGGTGTGATTTGAAAATGTTCCTCATGTGATAAAATCCTCAAAAAATTCAAATACAATAGTTTTTTCACATTATTTCGATTTTTATGATTTTCAAAAAAAATTGGTTTTTTCGATTTTTAAATTATTTTTTGAAATTTTTGAATTTTCAAAGGCTACTACTGGCGCATATAGCAATATGCGCCACGCATAAGCAAATTATGCGTGGCGCATATGGCAAATGCGCCACCAATAAACTGTTACTAGTGGCGTGCCATTGGTGGCGCATTCCATATGCGCCACGCATAAGAAAAAAAATGCGCCACCTATAGCCCTTTTTCCACTAGTGCTATTAGCAATTTGCTATTCCAAGTAAATTTGAGTTGCTTTTATTTTCTCTTCAAATTAAACTCTTACCAGTGTTATGCGAAAATTGGTCAGTAAAGCTCTCACGAACCGGAAGGCACACTTTACTTTTTCTTGCCCTTAAAAATTTGACATTGTGGTCTCTTATGTTGAGTTGTTATGCTTGCAAGTTGTAAGTTGGAGACTAGCCCAGCCATGCCATCATGGGCAAGCTTTCAACATTGCACTTCTTATTTGAGTTGATATCATGATCTTTTGTTTATGGATGCCCGCGGTGTGAAATGAATTGGGAATCTTGCGGGGATCATGGAGTTTGTATATGTGTTAGGGAAACGCCTGGGCTGCCAATCTAAGCCATGTATAATTCATGGTGGAAATTTGCAGCATGTCTATAGTGGACATTCGACGACGCATCTCAAAATAAAAAGCTAAACAAATGGTAAATAAAAGAGATGTCGAGGTGTTCATTGTCTGCTTGTCCTGTCATTTTGATGTGGGCTTGTTCCATGTCATCAGGCACGGAGGTACCCCGTTGGCGGTTCTCGATGATACGCATATACTTACAATGACAAGAGCCTTGCTTGGGACTCTAAGTAAAGTAGCATGAGGTTTGGGTACTCGTATTCACGGGACGCATATACTTACAATGACAAGAGCCTTGCTTGGGACTCTAAGTAAAGTAGCATGAGGTTTGGGTACTCGTATTCATGGGACACAAGGTTTTCAACTTATGATTTGTCAAGCATATGCATCATAATTTTTCCTGCATTAACTTTAACCATTCAAGATGCTTATGATGGGGGCAATGAGAGCTCAAAGCCGGTAAGTACCATAATTTTTGAAGGTTATAAAACTTGCAATCACTGCTTCCCTCCGCGAAGGGCCTTTCTTCTACTTTTATGTTGAGTCACCACCTTCTATCTTTATGCACCATTAAGAGAGCATAGTTGTCATTCTTAGTATAATGTGCATTGTCCCAAAGTTTTCATTGATTGATTCATATTGTTGATTTCACCTGTTCTTAAATTATTTGTATCTAGTCGCCCTCTTAAACTTGAAGGTGTCCTATGCATTTATGTTTTGCTCTCCATGAAGGACAAGCTGAAAACCATTTGTATGTTTTTCATTATGATTTGAACACATGTTTGACTTTCATTGTTTCATTTTCATGATCTTTTGTTTGTGTTCATTTTCATGTTATAACATGGTTGCTAAGTTTTTATTGTCAAAATCATATCTTTCATGCCCATGTTTTAAGTTCTTATGATTCCAGCTCACAATGCTTACATATGTGATCAAGATTGTGTAGGTGCATGTCACCTCAAAAATTATTTCTTTTATTATCACTTACCTACTCGAGGACGAGTAGAAGTTAAGCTTGGGGATGCTGATACGTCTCCAACGTATCTATAATTTTTCATGCTCCATGCTTGTTTTTACACCATTTGCCTAATGTTTCATTATACTTCGTGGCACTTTTATGCATTTTCCGGAACTAACCTATTAACAAGTTGCCACAGTGCCAGTTCCCTGTTTTCTACTATTTTTGTGTTTCAGAAAAGTTACACAGGAAATATTCTCGGAATTGGACAAAACCAAAGCCAGTCGTCCAGATATTTCACGGAGCTTCTAGAGAACCGAAGAGGAGACGGAGTGGGGCCACGAGGGGCCCTCACACCAGGGCGGTGCGGCCCAGCCCCTGGCCGCGCCTCCTATGTGTAAGGCCGCCTCGGTCCACTTCTGACGATGCCCCTTCGCCTATAAAGACCCCCCGACGGGAAAAACCTAAGGACCCGATCAATTTTCTAGAAACACATTGTGATCCGCCGCCGTCGTCGACCCGAGATCGGGAGGGTCCAGAAGCTCTTCCCGGCACCCTGCCGGAGAGGGGAATTGCCACTGGAGGTCTTCTTCATTGCCATGCTTACGTCCAGAGCGATGAGTGAGTAGTCTACCTTGGACTATGGGTCCATAGCAGTAGCTAGATGGTTGTCCTCTCCACCATGTGCTTCATGTTTAGATCTCATGAGCTGCCTTACATGATTGAGATCACCGTTATGTAATTCTACATGTTTGGTTTGTTGGGATCCGATGAATATTGGTGTTATGATTGAGTTGCTATACTGAAATATATCTTATGTTATCTCTATGTTGTTTATGATCTTGCATGCTCTCCGTTGTTAGTAGCTATCTTGGCCGAGTAGTTGCTAGTGACTCCAAGAGGGGGTATTTATGCTCGATAGTGGGTTCATGCCTCTATTTAATCTGGGGGAGTGACAGAAACCTCTAAGGTTGTAGATGTGTTGTTGCCACTAGGGAGAAAACAACATTCATATGGTCGAGGGCATATGCTTTATTTACATTACACACTTTGCTTAATGCAATTATCTGTTGTTCGCAACTTAATACTCATGGGGTGTTCGGATGATATCCTCATGAGTGGATTATTAGTCATAGATGCAGTTGGATGGCGGTCTATGTATTTTGTTGTAATGCCCAGAGTAAATCGCATAGTGATCTTCTTGACATATCACGTTATCTTTATTCTATCAATTGCCCAACTGTAATTTGTTTACCCAGCATGTGTTATTTATCTTATGGAGAGACACCACTAGTGAACTATGGACCCCGGTCCTATTTCCATCATATTGCTATCACCTGTTTACTTTACTCGCACTGTTTACTTTAATCGCATACTTTTACTGTTTTCCACTCGATATGCTCATACCCTTTGTTTCAAGCAAACCGGTGAGATTGACAACCTCATCGTAAGTTGGGAACAAAGTACTTGGTTGTGTTGTGTGCAGGTTCCACATTGCTGCTCGCAAAGCAAAGCTTGGACAAGGCGCCATATAAATTGTCCGGAGCTGTCGCGAAGGTTGCAAGCATCACCTTCAGTCGTATTGGCTTTTTCTTCTTCGTATCGATAAACCTTGGTTTCTAACTGAGGGAAAAGCTTGCTGCTGTGCTCATCATACCTTCCACTTGGGGTTCCCCAATTGACTGGTTATAATCATCATCATCAACTACACGCCAGTCATCAGTATACTCCTACCTCCTTCCCATCTCCTATGCCGACCCTGCGAGCCGGTTTGCTACGGCTACTACTACGATTCTAGTCTTCTACTGTGTGCCTGTTAGTCAGCAAACTGAGCATTTGGATGATGTTAGATATGATGCTTAGTGGTGTGTTTCACTGAATTGATCTATAGTATGAACTAAACATAGGATTCAGTGATGATTAAATTAGGATTTTCCTAGATACAATCTCTAGACCAGAGACTAATGTTAGTGGTTGTGACTTGTGGTGGTGCCTCAATTTGGATGATCTAATCATCCCTGGTAGGTGTGGTTTACTGTGGTTCTATTACTAATGAAACTGAACATTAACAGTTCAGTTAACGGCAGATATTTATTAATAAGCATCTATGTGTGTAGCCAAACTCTGGGTTGAGCTTGCTGTGAGGGTTTGATGTGCTATAACTTCTTAGTTGAGTATACATAGCAAGATAAATAAATGGGTGCTTACATATGGTTGATTTACTAGATATAGTTTGCTTGTGGGCTTGTATGCATGCTAACTATGGTTGTGCTGCTAAATCAAAATGATATACTCCAAATGATTTGGTGATGCCAAATTTGTGCTACTGCCCCTGCCTATGATGCAATAGTCTGAGGCAAAGATAATGGTAGGAAGTGATACTAGATGATTGTTGCCTTGCTTGATAATATGTACTGTGGTGCCTCACTCAGAGTGTGCACAATAATTTATTTGCCAGGTTAAATTGGTTGCTTCATTCTGTGATCAATATTGATGTTGTGCATGAGACTGATATGCTTCACTGAATTAATCTATGACATGAACTGAATATAACATTCAGTGATGATATAAATAGCCTTTTTAGATAGTATAGCTTGTACGAGTATTTGATGTGAACAAATACTGATTTGCTTGATGTAGATGTTGTTGGGCTTAAGGTGACCCTTTCCTCTATATGTGCCATTAAGTGATACCCACTGGATGGCATGGTCCTAGGAAAATCTTGCCTAGGTTTCAAGATGGATTTACTGTGAGCTTGGGTATTTGGATTGTATTGCAGTAGGTGGTCTGTCTGATTGCCACTGTTGTGCTTCCATAAATTTTACAATATGTAGGGAATCTTCTGGTTTAAACATGATCCTTTGACTTAACCCAGGTCTGATGGTTCTGTAAACTAAGTGGAACTTGGTGTCTTTTATATTTAGGAAATAATCTTGTGCTAGTCTGATGTGCTTCTCTGCTATGTGATCTTGTTTTGTGATTAAGCATAGCAATAGAGATCTTGGCCTGAATAGACTTGGTGCCTTTTTATTTCCATGCTATTTAAGTTGCCAGTTTCATTTGGTTTGAAACCAAATGATGTTAATTCTTATTAAACACTTTCTAAATGATGAAATACTTTATTTGGAACTATGATGCTTTTGGTGATAGATCCTCTGGATCCATTCCATGATTTATGATATACCTCTGTTCAGCTCCTAGTCCCTTTGCTTGTCATTCTTTTGATGATCTTGATAAGATATTACCCTTGATGAATTCTTCACCTCCTTGAGCTAAGCCTGCTCCTTCTTCTGGCACTCCTGATTGTTCTAGATCGAATCCTTCTTGATCCTGTGCTTGCTTCACCTTGCTCAGCTGGTCTACTCCTCCCTTTCCCTTGATGTGCTTATTGGATCCACTGAGTGACTATGGTGGCTGATTGCTTGAGCTGGGATTTTTGTGGTGATGTTCTGGGAGCTATTCTTGGTGTGCTTGAGGTGTGGATGAAATGGTGAGTGAAGTGGATGAGGTGATGGGTGTGGTGCGGCTGCTCTGGTGATGTTTATCTACACTAGTGCACAACCCCTATTTGGCTTGTTTACCTTCCCTGGCAAGCCACGGCTGTGCATGATTATCTGTGATGGTAACTTATTTTGGCATTGCCACTTGTATTCCTGGCTGTCCAAATAACATTGTGACTTAATGATACATTGCAAACGTATCTATAATTTTTGATGCTCCGTGCTTGTTTTACACCAATTGCTTTATGTTTTGTTTACACTTCATGGCATTTTTATGCATTTTCTGGAACTAACCTATTAACAAGATGCCACAGTGCTAGTTCCTGTTTTCTACTGTTTTTCTATTCCAGGTTTTTACTGAAGGAAATATTCTCGGAATTGGACGAAACAAAAGCTGAAGTTCCTATTTTGCTGACACGAAGATGGAGTCCAAAGGAGAGACGGAGACGGGCATCGAGCCGGCCACACCATAGGGTGGCGCGGCCCCACCTCTGGCCGCACCACCGCATGGTGTGGGCCCCTCGGGCACCCACCGACCTCGCCCTTCCGCCTATAAATTCACTTCATCAGGATAACCCTAAGGGCCCGAGCCTCCATCCACGAAAAGTACTGTAAGCCGCCACCATTGTCGACCCTAGTTCGGGAGGGTCCAGAAGCTCTTCCCGGCACCCTGCCGGAGAGGGAAATCATCACCGGAGGCCTTCTTCATCGCCATGCCTACCTTCGGAGTGATGCGTGAGTAGTTCACCTTTGGACTATGGGTCCATAGCAGTAGCTAGATGGTTGTCTTCTCCTATTTGCACCTCATATTTAGATCTTGTGAGCTGCCTATCATGATCAAGATCATCTTATTGTAATTCTACATGTTGTGTTTGTTGGGATCCGATGAATATTGAGTACTATGTCAAGTTGATTATTGATCTATCATGTCTATGTTATTTGTGATCTTGCATGCTCTCCGTTGTTAGTAGATGCTTTGGCCAAGTAGATGCTAGTGACTCCAAGAGGGAGTATTTATGCTCGATAGTGGGTTCATGCCTCTAGTAATCTGGGAGAGTGACAATAACTTCTAAGGTTGTAGATGTGTTGTTGCCACTAGGGAGAAAACAACAATCTTTTGTTCAAGGATAATTGTATTGTTTACATTATACACTTTGCTTAAGGCGATAATCTGTTGCTTGCAACTTAATACCCAAAGGTTGTTCGAATGATATCCTGAAGGTGGATTATTAGTCATAGATGCAGTTGGATTACGGTCTATGTATTATGTTGTAATGCCCAAATGAATCTCATAGTGATCTTCATGACATGTACATGCATTGTTATGCATTCTCTATTTTGTCAATTGCCCAACTGTAATTTGTTCACCCACCATGTTATTTATCTTTATGGAGGGACACCTCTAATGAACTATAGGTTTAATCCTTTGTTTTCAGCAAAACCAGTGAGATTGACAACCTCACTTTAAGTTGGGGCAAAGTATTTTGGTTGTGTTGTGTGCAGGTTCCACGTTGCTGTCTGACGCCGGTAGTGCGCCCTACCAAAAGTCAGCTAGCAGCAACCTTCAGAAGTGATTTCTTTCTCCTACCGGTCGATTAAACTTTGGTTTCATACTGAGGGAAAACTTACTGTTGTGCTCATCATACCTTCCTCTTGGGGTTTCCCAACGGGTCCTGTGAGACATCAAGACTATTTTCTAGCGCCGTTGTCGGGGAGGAAGAGGATTTCTGCAAGGGGAGTCTCTCACTTCCAATCTCTTTACTTTGTTATTGTTTTGCTTAGTTTCTTTGATTTATTTTCTTTACTTCTTTTTATAAAAAATACAAAAAATTAGTTCGTTTTATAGTTGTTATTTTTGTTGGTCTATTATTGTCTTGCTTTTTTTACTTGCTTTATCATGCTTTCTATCAATGGTTGATTTCTTTGAAACTAGATCTTATTGGCAAGGTGGGTTCACGGAAGAACAACAAAATTATTATAAGGAACACCACTTGTCACAAAAAGGGAAACACTTATGAGAACAAATTAATAAATTGTATATCATTGCTAGAAACGTGTGCTCTACTTATAATGTTACTTATTGCTTTGATAAATCTTGTTGCTGTAGGAGGTATAAACACCTCCCTTTTCAATGTGAGTATAAGGATAATGTTACCATTCTTATGTTAAGGGAAATTATGACTTTTATGATGTGGAACAAATTGAAGAATTTATTGCTTGGAAGGGTGCATTCAAACTTGCTTATTTGCTTGAAAATACTGATGATGCACCTTATAAATATGAGGTTATGATATACTTACATTTTGCTTTGATAACTACAAGGAAGAAAATGGCTATATTCTTAAATATCTTAACAGATGCTCTCCACCAACGGAAGAGACTAATGCCTCGCAGGAGCCTATGGAAGAAGAACTTGCTGAAACTGGAAGCTCATTGGATGAAAAAGAGGAGGAGAGTGATGATCAAGAGGAGGAAGAATGGAGCAGCTACCCATGTCTACCTCCCAATAAGAGTAACTCTTTAACTAATACCTTATTTGATCCCCCTCCATGCTTACCAAAGGAGGATGAGTGTTATATTGATAATTGTGATGATCCCATTGATTCTTTTGAAATATCCCTTTTTGATGAAATTGATACTTGCTATACTTGTGACCTTGATACTACTATGAATGAAACTTTTTAGAATGATGTTGCTACTATTATTTATGATAATCCATGCTACTTTGATAAATCTTATGACAATCCTCTATTTATTCCAACTATTGATATGCACGATAATGAGGAAGTTTGTTTAGAAAATTTATATGATAATGCTCTAGATGATGGTCCTATGTTACTTGATGTTATAAATTATAATGCTACTGAAAATAGGATTGTTATAATGTGTCCCATACCTTTTAAGAGTGACCAATCATCTTGTTTTGCTATTACTAAAAGTGAGAAAGAAGAGGTCTTTATTTTTAATTTTGATCCCACTATTTTGGAGCTTGATATGGATTGTGTGCTTGCAGATCATGAAAAACATGCTTTGTGTGATATTTATATTATTGAGTTTGTTCATGATGCTACTGAAAATTTATTATGAGAGAGGAAAATATGGTTGTTGGAATTTTCATGTTACTAAAACACCGCTCTTTATATTGAAAGTTCTAAAGTTGCTCTTGTTTTATCTACCCATGCTTGTTACTATGTGCTTCTTTAATTTATTTTCTTACAAGATTACTATGCATAGGAAGTGGGTTAGACTTAAATGTGTTTCATATTTCCTCCTTGATGCTCTCTTTTGCTTTAATTCATATTTCTTATGTGAGCATCTTCTCAAATTACCGAGCCTAGCTGAAAGGCGTTAAAGAAAAGCACTCTTGGGAGATAACCCATGTTTTCTTTTAGTAATTATTCTTTTTGTTGATTCTTGGAAGTTGTTACCTCTATAACGACCTCTCCTTATCCTTTTTATTTTGTTTTTGTACCAAGAATAGCCTCTAATAGGAAGAAGGTAAGATTTGGCGAAGTTGCTCTCCCGAAACAGATTTATGTGCTTCGCTATGAAAAATCGTGAAAAATCCCAGAATGTCGTATTGATCTGCATTTTTTTGTGCACATGCCCCAGGTTATTATCTAACTTTTGTTAGTTTTGCACTTTTCGATTTGAGCAACAGAAGATTTTTGAAAAAATTATCTTTACCTGCTGTTTTGTTTTGATAGATTTCTGCCACTATTTGCATTTGCCTTTTGATCTCTTTCGTTTTGAGTTCTTTTGATCAGAAGAGCTTTTAAGAGAACTTGCTACAGTAGATAATGTTTTAATGGGTGTTGTACTTGAGTTAAAACTGAACCAAAAGTAGATCTACTATATTGCATAAATTAATGTTGCTAATGAGAATTGTGTGAAGTTTTGTATGAAGGAAGTTTTCAAGTGTAGGGAAAGGAGAATGATGAGATGAGATGAAGGATGGAAAACAGCTCAAGATTAGGGATGCCCATGTCACCCCAAGAAATATCCAAGAATTACAAGCGTCAAAGCTTGGGGATGCCCAAGGCACCCCCTTTTTCATGTTGTAACATGGTTGCTAAGTTCTATGGTTAGAATTACATCTTTTATGCCCATGTTTAGAGTACTTTGATCCCAGCTTGCAATGCTTTACATCGACTTGATCAAGATTGTGTTGGCTGCAAGTCACCTCAAAAATTATTATTTTGTTATCACTTAACTACTTGAGGACGAGCAGGAGTTAAGCTTTGGGATGCTGATACGTTGCAAATGTATCAATAATTTTTGATGCTCCATGCTTGTTTTACACCAATTGCTTTATGTTTTGTTTACACTTCGTGGCGTTTTTATGCATTTTCCGCAACTAACCTATTAACAAGATATCATAGTGCCAGTTCTTGTTTTCTGCTGTTTCTGTATTTCAGAAAAGTTATACAGGAAATATTCTCGGAATTGGATGAAACAAACACCGAAGTTCCTATTTACCTAACACGAAGACGGAGTCCAAAGGAAAGACGGAGAGCGGCCAGGAGGCGGCCACACCAAGTGGTGGCACGAGTCACCCTCTGGCCGCGCCACCAGGTGGTGTGGGCCCCTCGGTCATCGTCTGACATCTCTCATCCGCCTATAAATTCACTTCATCGGGAAAACTCTAAGGGCCCGAACATCTATCCACAAAAAGTACTGTAAGCCGCCGCTATCGTCGACCTAAGTTTGGGAGGTTCCAGAAGCTCTTCTCGGCACCCTGTCAGAGAGAGGAATCATCACCGGAGGCCTTCTTCATCGCCATGCCTGCCTCTGAAGTGATGCGTGAGTAGTCCACCCCTGGACCATGGGTCCATAGCAATAGCTAGATGGTTGTCTTCTCCTCCATGCGCCCCCATGCTTAGATCTTGTGAGATGCCTACATGATCAAGATCGTATTTATGTAATCCTACATGTTGTGTTTGTTGGGATCCGATGAATATTGAGTACTATGTCAAGTTGATTGTTGATCTATCATGTATATGTTATTTGTGATCTTGCATGCTCTCCGTTGCTAGTAGATACTTTGGCCAAGTAGATGCTTGTAACTCCAAGAGGGAGTATTTATGCTCGATAGTGGGTTCATGCCTCTAGTAATCTAGGAGAGTGACAATAACTTCTAAGGTTGTAGATGTGTTGTTGCTACTACGGAGAAAACAACAATCTTTTGTTCAAGGATAATTATATTGTTTACATTACACACTTTGCTTAAGGTGATAATCTGTTGCTTGCAACTTAATACCCAAGGGTTGTTCGGATGATATCCTGCGGGTGGATTATTAGTCATAGGTGCAGTTGGATTGCGGTCTATGTATTATGTTGTAATGGCCAAATGAATCTCATAGGGATCTTCATGACATGTACATGCATTGTTATGCATTCTTTATTTTGTCAATTGCCCAACTGTAATTTGTTTACCCAACATGTTATATCTTTATGGAGAGACACCTCTAGTGAACTGTGGACCCCGGTCCATTCTTTTACATTTATATGACCATCTACCGCAAGCATTATTTTACTTCACCGCAAACAAACATCTCTCTCCACACTATACGTCTGTCGATGGATTTCGTGTCGCAAGAACACGGGGTACCACGCGACGGACCCAAAGATTCGAACGCAGGGGACTGAACGTGTGAGATCTTGGATCGCAACGAAACACGGTGACGGAAGCCTCGAGTGTCGAACGCGCAACGCACTGCAGAGAGGGAGACCGAGCTTTACCCAGGTTCAGGGCCCTCGTGGTGAGGTAAAACTCCTACTTCCTGCCTTCTTGTATTGCAACGCGACACCTCGCGAGGAGTACAAGGTCTTGGTTACAAAGCTCTAGCTGGCCAGAGGTTGAAGAACCTGCGTGCCCAGCTAGCAGCTTGAAGAAGGTGAAGATCCGATCCCCTCTAAGGGGTGGCCTCCCCTCCTTTTATAGCGCCAAGGTCCTCCTTCCCCTTATCTTCTTGGGGAAGGGGTTGCCACACACGACCAAGGAGGGTGGACAGCTGTAGACTACACTCTTCTGTAGACTTGGTCTTCGTAGGGTAGAGGCGCCGGTCCACAGGAGTGGGTGGAGGAAGCTGACGTCCTCCTCTGGCGCCCTGCACCGTCCACGCTATTTTTAGGGGGGTGGCCAACTACCACTGTGCCGCTTTGGGCAGGCACAGAGAAAGCTGGTCTCCTCCCTGTCGGGGGTAGCGTGGGCGGTACGCGGTCTTCTGCCCGTTATCTTCTTGATCTGCACGCAAACGTGCTGAGCTGACGTGGGCGTACTTCCTCTCCTCACCAGCAGGGGCTCGTGAGGAGGTCTTCTGGTCCTTAGCAGTTTCTGTTGTCGTTCTCCTCACGAGGCGCCTCCTCGTGAGGGTCTTCTCCGTAGCTTGGGTCGTTGATTCTCCCCTGGGCTGAAGATGGGCCGATGACGGGGCCCAGGAGCAGGTGGACCAGGATACCCCGGTATCCAGAACACCGACAGTAGCCCCCGGGAGCCCGGCCCACGACGCGCCCTCCTGAGGAAGCGAAGGGTCGGGGGCCCCCGAAGCTGCCGGGCCCTCCAACGGCACGCGTCAACCGCGCGGTCAGAGGACCATGTGAAGAAGCAGAGACTCCGGACACGTGGCGCGGCCGCAGCTGGCGAGACGAAACGGCGGGCGACGCTACGGTCTCCGAGGCGTCAACCCGCCATAATGATGCGTCGCTTGACTGCAGAGCGCCGCGCCAACACTTCGATTCCCGCGCAGGTATTTGACGCATCGACGCCGGACGCCCCCCTTAAATAGGTCCTCCTCGAGACCTCCGGTACTTCACCTCCTTCCTCCGGTGCCATTCCTGCTTCCACTCCCCTGAGCTCATGGATCCCTCCAACTCCTCCGCCGCCGCTGGAGCGAACTCTGGGGCGAAGCGCCGCGGGCGCCCTACGGGCAGCGGGAATAAGGCGAAGATCCCAGCCCGATGGACGCCCGGCGCCGGCGGTCCCCTCCGCATTAGCGCGCCGAGGCAGGGCGAGGCGAGCCGCGCTGCCTCGGGAACCTCCGGCGCCCTGGCCCTCAGGGGTCCCGTGCGAGGGGGCGCCCTGAATTCGCCGTCGCCGCTGGCGGCAGCGCCTGCTCCCCGCGCCTCGGGGAGCATCGACCGGGTCCTCCAGGAGGTGGAGGCCGCCCTGGGCCCCCCTCCCCCTGCGGCGGATCCTCCGGCCCCGCAGGCGAACGGAGTGGTTGCCACTCCGCGCCACCTGGCGGCGGCGATGCTGGGACCCCTCATCGCCCCGGGGTCCCGCTTCCTGGAGCTCCTCGTCATCGTCGACGCCCCGGGCTTCAACTCCCTCCGGCTGCCCGACGCCGTCCGGAGGGTGATTTACGCCCCCGGCACGGCCGCCGGGGAGATTGCCCTAGGGGAACAGAGCAGGCCAGACCTCTTCTGGCCTGTGGACATCCTCCTAGGGGACGGCGGCAACGCCGTCCTCTCCGGCCGCTGGAGGGCATTCGCCCTCGGCCATCACCTCCGCGTCGGCGACCACCTCGTCTTCCGCTTTAAGCTGGGGACGCTGGAGGCTATGGTGCGGATCTTCACCGCCGGCGGCGTCTGCCGCACCTACCCCCAGCCCGCGGCGCAGTGATGAGGAGGCCCTAGCGCGGTAGTCTTCTGGGGAGGGGAGCTAGTCTCCTCCCCTCTTTTGTCGTGTAGTCCTGGCCGGCGGGGTATGCCCCGCCGTGCTTCGCTCCTTCCCCCACTGGGGGCGCTTTAATGGAATCTACCTGTTAACCATCTTGCTGCTCTTCATTGTCCTGGTCATTCGTTTGCTCGAGAGCCCTGGTGAGCTGTTGGCATCGACGGGAAGCCTTCCTCCGCCTCAAAGCTCGAGATGGGGTCGGCGTCGATGACACATTGGACGATTCCTAAGACAAGAAGTTGAAGAAAGAGTTGGAAAAGAAAAAACCCCAAATCCCCGAAAACGGGAAAACAAATCGATAAAACAAACGAAAAAAGAAGGCGAATAAGATGCCCCTGTGACCGGCACAGGGATCTTCTCCATCGTGGAGGAGCGCGGCACTATCTGTGCCAGCAGCTAAGAGCAAATTGCCGCGCGTGGCGATTCACGGGGCCTTCCTCGTCGTTGAGGGAAGCTGGACCCTCACGGACGTGAAAACGTCGACGCTTAAGAGAGCCCAGAGACCGTCGACACCTCACAAGGATTGCTCATGAGGTGAAGGGCCTGGCGCGGACCTCCGGATCTGCGTCTCCTTCGCAAGATGATCGGAGCGGCCTTGGTCTTCAATAATCCTGCCACGTTAGGCCTTCCTCGTCAGAGGGAATCTTCCTGCGGATGCTAGTGCATCGACGCGTCCTTGCTCCCCCGTGAGGGTTGCTCACGAGGGGTAGGTCCTTAACGGGTGCCTTGGGCACACCTTGGACTATCCTCAAAGATTTTTTATTTTCTGGCGTACTTCGCGAGGAACTAAGCACCATGGGCATCCAGAGGTGATCGTTAACAGGGCCGTCGCCCCCGACCAGAGCTCGCTCCCTTCGGGTTTTTCGGGCTTGCTGTTTTCCGGGCGAAGGCCCCAGCATAGACACCGTGCCTAGCCCCCTTCCGCGTGGAGTACAACAGAAAATAAATGGACTTCATGCCATTTGATGTCATGCCGAAGCAGAGGCGCTACATTGCGCATTAACTTAATATCAGTGCTTAAGAGCAGGATGAGCTGATACAAGTGCCGTGAAAATGGTCTTTTTCTCCTCGTGAGGAACCTAAGGGTAGAACTTTCGCAGATGAGCTATGTTCCACAGGTTCCCCACCGGCACGCCTTCTGCGGTTTCCAGCCGCCCCGAGCCTGGCCTGGCGATGTGCGCCACCTTGAAGGGCCCTTCCCACATCGGAGACAGCTTGTGCAAGCCCTCGCGAGAGAGTATTCTCCTCAGCACCAGGTCGCCGACCTCCAGAGTTCTTGCTCGAACATGGCAGCTGTGGTAGCGGCGCAGCCCTTGCTGGTACCTTGCGGCGCGGAGCGTGGCTTGGCACCGAGCTTCTTCGAGCAGGAGGAGGCGGTCCTTGATGAGGTCCTCTTGGCAAATTTCGTCGAAGGCGAGCACCCTTGGCGACCCGAACTTGACGTCGGTGGGAAGAACAGCCTCCGCCCCATAGACCAAGAAGAAAGGGGTCTCTCCAGTGGGTTTGGTGGCGGTAGTCCTGATGGACCACAAGATGGATTGGAGGTTGTCTAACCATTTTTTGCCGCAGGCTTCGAGCTTGGCGCTGAAGCTTTTCGTCTTGAGCCCTTTGAGCACTTCAGCGTTGGCGCGCTCGGCTTGACCATTGCTCCTGGGGTGGGCGACGGAGGCGAAACAGATCTTGACGCCGGCCGATGCGCAGTATTCCCAGAACAGTCCGCTGGTGAACTGGCTGCCGTTGTCGGTGATGATGCGGTTAGGCACACCAAAGCGACAGACCAGCCCACGGATGAACTTGACTGCGGACCTCGCCGGGATTGTGCACACCGGTTCCACCTCCACCCACTTGGTGAACTTGTCGATGGCGACGTAGAGGTAGCGATAACCCCCTTGAGCTCTGGGAAATGGATTGAGGATGTCCAGCCCCCAAACGGCAAAGGGCCAAGTTAGTGGGATGGTTTGCAGCTCTTGCGCCGGTTGGTGTATCTGTTTGGCGTGGAATTGGCACGCCTCGCACCTCTTGTCCATCTCCGCCGCATCTCCGAGCGCCGAAGGCCAGTAGAACCCGCTTTGGTATGCCTTTGCGGCTAGAGTTGCAGCAGAAGCATGATGGCCACACTCGCCGGCGTGGATGTCCCTGAGAAGCTCTTGGCCTTGGTGAGTAGATATGCACTTTAGAGCGACGCCGTTTGGGCGACGCCGGTACAAGTCACCGTCCTTGACGCAGTAGCCCGACGCTTGCCGCACAATCCTTTCGGCCTCCTCTTCATCTTCGGGGAGCCTGCTGCTGGTGAGGTAGGCCTTGAGCTCGATGATCCAATCCACTCCCTCCTGCCGTGCCAATGCCAGGAGGATGCGATCACCCGAAGGAGGCCCGCAGTCCGGAGCCCCCTGCTCCGGCGGTGGCGGCAAAGCAGAAGGAGGAAGTGATTCGGATGTCGACGGAGAAGCGGACGGTTTGGAGAGACGCTCCTCAAAGACGCCAGCAGGCTGTGCCAGGCGATGAGAGGCGCGCTTGGCGATCTCGTCGGCTTCCACATTTTCTCCTCTCGGGATGTGCTTCAGCTCCAAGCCTTGGAAGCGTTTTTCCATCTTTCGATGCTCCTCGAGATAAGCCGCCATGTGCTCATCCTTTGGAGTGTAGCTCTTGTTCGAGAAGTTCACAACCAGCTGTGAATCTCCCTTGACGATGAGGCGCTTGATGCCCAAAGCGTTTGCTGCCCTTAGGCCAGCAAGTAGTCCTTCATACTCCGCGATGTTGTTGGAGACCTTGTGCTCGGGCCCAAAGCAGAGCTGCACAGCGTAGAAGAGCTTGTCTCCAGAGGGAGAAGTTAAGACAGCACCTGCTCCCGCGCCGGGGAGGTTGAAGGCGCCGTCGAAGTGCATGATCCAGAGGCCCGGGGCCTCCTCTCCAGGGAGTGTTGACTCCACCTCTGGAGGCTCGTCGACGAACGGATCAGTCCATTCTGCAGTGAACTCGGCCAAAGCCTTGCTCTTGATTACCTTTGTAGTTTCGAAGGAGATCTCGAAGGGTTGAAGTTCCACAACCCATTCTGCCACCCGCCCGGTGACGTTGGGATTGCGTAGGATGGTCTCCAGGGGACGATCGGTTACCACCTTAATCGGGTGACCCTGGAAGTAGTGGCGTAGCTTCCGCGAGGCGATGAGCAAGGTGTAGAGCAGCTTTTGCTGCATGGTGTAGCGCTCCCGCGCGTCGCGCAGTACCGTGCTGACAAAGTACACAGGCTTTTGCACCTTGACGACACCCTCGGAAGGCTCCTCCTCGGGAGGCTTTTGAGCGTTGCTCTGAGAGAGCGGCTCGGTCGGCGAAGATGCCGCGGGCGGCTCCTCTCGAGGGACGGGAGATGAAGCGGCCTCTTCCTCGCGAGGAGCCCCTGAGCCTGGAGGAGTGACCTCCTCCTTGGCGATTACCTTGACGTCTCGCTCCGCGACGAGAACAGCGCTTGCAGTCCTTGGAGTTGCCGCGATGTAGAGTAGCAAAGGCTCGCGGGGGGTTGGGGCAACCATGATCGGTGGGCTCGTGAGGTACCTTTTCAACTCAGCGAAGGCCTTGTCGGCTTCCGGAGTCCTCTCGAACTTCCCGGTGCGCTTCATAAGCTTGAAGAAGGGCAAGGCTTTCTCCCCACTCCTCGCGATGAAGCGCCCCAGGGCTGCCATGCACCCCGCGAGGCGTTGCATCTCCTTGAGATTGCGCGGTGGACGCATTTCTTCGATGGCCTTGACCTTGTCAGGGTTCGCCTCTATCCCGCGATGAGACACGAGGAACCCCAATAGTTTTCCCGATGGTACGCCAAAGGCGCACTTGGCGGGGTTGAGCTTGATGTTTACCTTTCTCAGGTTGACGAATGTTTCCTCCAGATCTTCGATGAAGGTGTGACCCTCGCGAGTCTTGACGACGATGTCATCGACGTAGGCTTCCGCATTCCTTCCCATCTGAGCCCCCAGGGCCTTACGCATGAGCCTTTGGAAGGTGGTCCTGCGTTCTTCAGGCCGAAGGGCATACAGACGTAGCAGTACACTCCACAGGGCGTGATGAAGGCGGTTTTCTCCTCGTCCTCCTTTGCCATCTTGATCTGATGATAGCCGGAGAAAGCATCCAAGAAGCAAAGGAGGTCGCAGCCGGCGGTGGAGTCGACGATTTGATCTATCCTCGGGAGAGGATAAGGATCCTTGGGACAGGCCTTGTTGAGACTTGTGAAGTCCACGCAGAGCCACCTCGCGTATTAACTTGGCCTTCTTCAGCTTCTCTATTTCCTTGACGATGAAGTCTTGCTTCTCTTGCGCTTGCTTCCTGGTCTTCTGCTTCACGGGGTGTGCCTGAGGGCACACGGCTAGGTGGTGCTCAATCACCTCCCTGGGGACGCCGGGCATATCTGACGGAGTCCAAGCGAACATGTCAGAATTTGCCCGCAGGAAGGTGACGAGCGCGCTTTCCTATTTGGGGGAAAGTCCTGCCCCGATGGTGACGAAGTTGTCGCAGCCCCCAGCCTGAAGCGGGATCTTCTTGGTTGCCGAGCGCTCTTGGGTAAACTGGGGCCTCCTGCCTGAGGGTACCGCAGCTTCCCCAATGCTCATGTCCAGCATTGGATGGACCAGGTCCTCGCTTGGAGTAGGCCATGCAGAGGCGGCGAACTTCTTCCCTGTCGAACCCAGAGGGTGGGGCTCGAGAGAGGCCTTCTTCGCAGCAGCCCGCTCCTGAGATACGAGCTGCTTTTTCCTCGCGAGGTCGCCGGAGTGTTCTAGTAGATCTTCGTCGGCGGGGAACATGGTGGCGGCCTCACGGTAAACATGCTCAACCGATCGGAGAGCATCCTTCTCATTGCAGCGCACAGTGATCGTGCCGTTGGCGCCCGGAATCTTGAGGATGTTGAAGCCATGGTGCGTTGCTACCATGAACCTCGCCAAGGCTGGGTAGCCGAGGATGGCATTGTATGGCAGGGCGATGTAGGCGACGTCGAAGTCGAGGCTTTCTGTCCTGTAGTTGTCCCGGGTGCCAAAGGTGACGGGCAGGCTTACCTGCCCAATTGGCGTTGTAGACCCTTCGGTTACCCCGAAGAATGGTCGAGTTGGCATGAGCCGGTGGTACGGCACCTGCATCTTCTCGAAGATCTCGACCGAGATGATGTTGAGGCCCGCCCCTCCGTCGATGAGAGTGCGATTGACGGCGACGTTGTTGATGGTTGGCGTGCACAAGAGGGGAATTGTGCCCACGCCCCTTGTGGAAGCCGGATGATCCTCCTCGTCGAAGCCAATCTTGCACGTCGACCACTTCATTAGGCGATTACCGACGCTGGGCTGCACCGCCGCGATTTCTCGCGACAGCTGCTTGAAGTGTCGATTTGACAGAGGAGCCTGAGCTCCACCCAGGAGGCAAGCGGCGAAGTCTCGCGGCTCTTGATAGCCCCCCTGGTCCTCCTCCCGATGATCGTTTGCTGGTGGGGGCAGCGGCAGCGGCTCGGGATCGGCTCGAGACAGACCCCCGCGGCGGCGACCTTCCTCGCGGTCGTCGTCGCGGCGATCGCCCCGGGATCCACTCTTGCCGTTGCTGCGGCCACCCCCGCGACGCTTGGCGACGCCGTTTTCCTCGTGAAACTTCCGGACAATCCAACAATCCTCGGTATTGTGGGTGTCCTTCTTGTGGATAATGCAGTAGCGGCGACGTCGACCTTTATCGCGATCGGAGCGGTCCCCGCGGCGTTGCTTATGATCTGGCTCCGCCGCGAGGGCAGCAACCTCCTTTCGCTTGGGGTCCTTGGACTTCGGCTTTGGGGGAGGCGCCTCCGGCAGATTGTGCATGAAGAGCCTCCCCTCCTCAGCCTTGGCGCAGCGGTCGGCGATCTTGAAGAGCCTGACGACGGAAGTCAGCTCATCATTCACGGACAGCTTCTCCCGCATCTTGACGTCGGAGACGCCCGTGGAGAACGCGGAGATGACCTCCTCGTTGGAGATCCTGGGGATCTTGTTCCTCATCTGACTGAAGCGCTGGATGTACTGACGAAGCGTCTCGCCCTTGTACTGACGCACCGCCTTAAGATCATTCTTGGTAGCGGGGCACTCGTACGTGGGCATGAAGTTGGCAACGAACTGACGACACAAATCCTTCCACGAAGTCACGGATTCGTGAGGAAGATTCATGAGCCAAGTTCGCGGAGCGTCCTTGAGGGCCATGGGGAACCAATTGGCCATGGCGCGCTGATCTCCACGCGCAGCCTGGACGGCGACGACGTAGAGTTGGAGGAATTCGACAGGGTTTGTGGTCCCGTCGTAATGCGCGCTGATGTCCGGCTTGAACTTGTCAGGCCAGACGACGTAGCACTGCTGGCGAGTGAGGGCAAGACACCCGGGGTTGTAGATAGGGACGCCGGGGGTCCTAACGTTCTGGCCAGCTTCGCCGATGTCGTCGATGGCGCGGTCATGATTTTCGCGGCGGCGCTCGAGGGAGACGCGTGCGTCTTCCGGAGCGCGTTGGACGATTTGGCAGCTGGGCTCCCCGCGCGGCGAAGATGCGGCGCGGGAAACCACCTTCTTGGCCTTGTTGGCCCTCCCATCTCCGGCGCCCGGGGCACGATGCCCCGCCGCCGGATCTGGATTCCCCGCGCCCTGGGCTCCTCCCTGGGCCGGGTCTTCGTTGGCGATGGCGACGAGCTCGGTGATTCAAGCACGCCACCCCTCACGCCCGTCGTTGGTGGGTTGATAGCGCAGCAGCTCCTGCGCCATGGCGAGAGCCTGCGCAAGAGACAACTGACTCCCAGAACGAGCGCGAGAAGTGGCGGTGGCGGTGAAGGAGAGCGAAGGCTCTGTACGCCCGATCGGGAGGTAGGAGGACTCCAGATCTTCCTCTTCTTCCTCCTCGGCCGAAGCTTCATGACGACGGAAGATGGGCTCGGTTTGCCCCCGAACAGCGTTGCGACGGCGAAGACGCTCGAGCCTTGCGTTGGCGTCAGCCATGTCGAAGCAGATCTAGAAGAAAACACACCACAGCCCCCTACCTGGCGCGCCAAATGTCGATGGATTTCGTGTCGCAAGAACACGGGGTACCACGCGATGGACCCAAAGATTCGAACGCAGGGGACTGAACGTGTGAGATCTTGGATCGCAATGAAACACGGTGACGGAAGCCTCGAGTGTCGAACGCGCAACGCACTGCAGAGAGGGAGACCGAGCTTTACCCAGGTTCAGGGCCCTCGTGGTGAGGTAAAACCCCTACTTCCTGCCTTCTTGTATTGCAACGCGACACCTCGCGAGGAGTACAAGGTCTTGGTTACAAAGCTCTAGCTGGCCAGAGGTTGAAGAACCTGCGTGCCCAGCTAGCAGCTTGAAGAAGGTGAAGATCCGATCCCCTCTAAGGGGTGGCCTCCCCTCCTTTTATAGCGCCAAGGTCCTCCTTCCCCTTATCTTCTTGGGGAAGGGGTTGCCACACACGGCCAAGGAGGGTGGACAGCTGTAGACTACACTCTTCTGTAGACTTGGTCTTCGTAGGGTAGAGGCGCCGGTCCACAGGAGTGGGTGGAGGAAGCTGACGTCCTCCTCTGGCGCCCTGCACCGTCCACGCTATTTTTAGGGGGGTGGCCAACTACCACTGTGCCTCTTTGGGCAGGCACAGAGAAAGCTGGTCTCCTCCCTGTCGGGGGTAGCGTGGGCGGTACGCGGTCTTCTGCCCATTATCTTCTTGCTCTGCACGCAAACGTGCTGAGCTGACGTGGGCGTACTTCCTCTCCTCACCAGCAGGGGCTCGTGAGGAGGTCTTCTGGTCCTTAGCAGTTTCTGTCGTCGTTCTCCTCACGAGGCGCCTCCTCGTGAGGGTCTTCTCCGTAGCTTGGGTCGTTGATTCTCCCCTGGGCTGAAGATGGGCCGATGACGGGGCCCAGGAGCAGGTGGACCGGGATACCCCGGTATCCAGAACACCGACAGTGTCTAATCCTTTGTTTTCAGCAAACTAGTGAGATTGACAACCTCACTGTAAGTTGGGGCAAAGTAGTTTGGTTGTGTTGTTCGCAGGTTCCACGTTGCTGCTGGCACTGAGGCTCCCTCGTCAACCATGCACCAGACTATTTTCTGGCGCCTTGCCAAAGTCAACTAGCAACAACCTTCAGAAGTGGTTTCTTTCTCCTACTGGTCGATGAAACTTTGGTTTCGTACTAAGGGAAAACTTATTGCTGTGCTCATCATACCTTCCTCTTGGGGTTTCCCAACTGGTCCTTCAAGACATCAAGACTGTTTTCTGGCGCCGTTGCTGGGGAGAAAGAGGATTTCTGCAAGGGGAGTCTCTCACTTCCAATCTTTTTACTTTTTATTGTTTTCTTAGTTTCTTTACTTTATTTTGTTTGCTTCTTGTTTATCAAAAATACAAAAAAATTAGTTCCTTTTATAGTTGTTATTTTTGTTTGCCTATTTTAATCTTGCTAGAATGAGTAATCCTGAGAACACCAAGTTGTGTGACTTTACTAGCACAAACAACAATGATTTCATCTGCACACCTATTGCGCCACCTGCTCCTGAAGCAACTTTCTATGAAATTAAACCTGCTTTGTTAAATCTTGTTATGAAAGAGCAATTTTCTAGTGTTAGTACTGGTGATGTTGCTGCTAACCTCAATAATTTTGTTGAGCTATGTGAGATGCAAAAGTATAGGGATGTAGATGGAGATATTATTAAGCTTAAATTGTTTCCTTTCTCTTTGAGAGGAAGAGCTAAAGATTGGTTGCTATCTTTGCCTAGAAATAGTATTGATTCTTGGGTTAAATGCAAAGATGCTTTTATTGGAAAATATTATCCTCCTGCTAAGATTATATCCTTGAGAAGTGACATAATGAAGTTTAAACAATTTGATAATGAACATGTTGCTCAAGCTTGGGAAAGAATGAAATCTTTGATAAAGAATTGTCCCACTCATGGACTGACTACTTGGATGATCATCCAAACCTTTTATGCAGGACTAAATTTTTCTTCAAGAAACCTTCTGGATTCAGCTGATGGAGGTACCTTTATGTCCATCACCCTGGGCGCCGCAACAAAACTCCTTGATAATATGATGATAAATTATTCTGAATGGCACACCGAGAGAGCTCCACAAGGTAAGAAGGTAAATTCTGTTGAAGAAACCTCTTCCTTGAGTGACAAGATTGATACTGTTATGTCTATCTTATATTTACTAATTGGAGGCACCAAACGAGTCACCACATTAATCCTAGAAGTTACGAGTTTTTGTCCGTCCGATCTATTTGCGATTGTCTCTGTCACCGTTGGATAAAGCGTGGAACGCACACACCAACGTGAGTCGTGCGCTACTTGGTCTATCCATATAGAAAACAAAGGAAAAAAATGTGGGCGTCGTCTTCTCTTCCTAGGTTTTATACGAGAGGAAGTGCATCTATCTAATTACTTGGCCTGCTGCCGATTGACACAGCCATTGCATGGCTCCCCATGCGGTATTTTGCTGCATATTCACGTACGTTGACCGTAATCTGCTCCAAAACAAGTTTCATTGATATCTCAGGTAAGCAACGTGATGTTTTCTTCCATGTATGATCCATGTCCTATTTTGATTTGGAAGAGGTGTTATCACGCATATTTTTACGGATTATCTCGCGGCCCCCGTCGGCGATTGTGTCTGAGATAGAAGATGCCCTGTTCTGGATCGATTGTTATTGATGCAAGAGGAGATCATGCCTGGAGATGCTACTCGATGAGGATGCCATGGAGGTGCTGAAGCGGTCTGGTGATGATGTAGTTCGTTGTAAGGGCACACTGTTCAATTTGTCGGCCATTACTAATGCCCCGACTCAACAAGTCAGTAATCCCATATCTCTTTTTTTTCAACTCAGTAATCCCAATCTGTTTCTCCAAACCGTCTTATTTCTCATCAAATCCGGCCAAAATCGCCTAGATTTCTTATGTCACATTAGTAGAAGATAGGCATGGAGGGTCCATTTCTCAGTACTCCTCTTGGCTCTGTTCTACTTTCTGGGAAAAGATAAGGTCGCCAATTAAATTAATTTGTCATCTATGAAATCTGGGAAAAGATTTGAGGTCGCCAATTAAATTTATTTGTCATCTATGAAATAAACCCTAAAATCGGTCATATTTGTTTTTGTAACATGAGAAATAGTTCCCTTCACATTTTTTAAGCATCAGAATGTATGCGCAGTGTTTATTGTAATGTTTTGCTTTTCCTTGATACTGGAATTGCTTATCAAACATTTGGTGACATCTTGAACTAGAGTTTTAATGTGAGGTGGGCTAATCTATATTCACTCGACCTCCGGCGATGTGGATTTACCATCCGCGAGCTACCCCTCCATGACTCCAACTACAGCTATTGCTCCGTGAATCTCCTTCACGACTCCTCTCCATCTCACACAACAACATCTAGAATTTTAGATCCTATAGTGATATTGGGGACACCTCAAAACTGAGAGGAACGGGTTCTTCTAGAGAGTCAATCTTTATTTTTTCAATTTCAATAGATAGAAGAGTGAGGGGACATGAATGTCAGGAGTTGGTGCGTGTATATACTGGACATAGATAGATGATGAAGTGTGAATAGTTATTACTCCCTCCGTTCAGAAATATAAGATGTTTTAGGTTTATGAAGTGAATGTATCTAGACATCTTTTAGTGTATAGATTCGCTCGAATCTATATACTAAAAGATGTCTAGATACATTCACTTCACAAACCTAAAACATCTTATATTTCCGGACGGAGGGAGTAGTACATAGAGTATGTTAGATGTATAATTTATGGATTTTTTATTTTAAAAAGGACCGCTACTTGAAGTTCTTTTTAACCCCCTCCCCCCAAAAAAATGCAAATCTATACTCATATATCCTATACTGGATAAAACATATTTGTAGTCATAAAAAATACACTTGAGTAAAGGAGTTATTTATATGGATAAAGAATACAAGGTTCCTAAGATTGAATATAAAAAATACAACATATACGAAAACACATAAGCTAATCTGACGTGAACTTCATTAGAAATAATAATTTCAACAACAATGCTTATAGGAATAATTTTGGTAGCAACAATTATAGGCCATATCCTTCTACTAATGGTAATGGTTATGGTAATTCTTATGGTAATTCCTCCAACAAAAATAGGAGTGCGCCCCCTGATCTTAAAGTCATGCTTAAGGACTTCATTAGTAAACAAATTGCTTTTAATAAATCTGTTGAGGAAAAGTTTGGTAAAATTGATGGTCTTGCTTCTAAAGTTGATAGCCTTTCTCTTGATGTTGAACTTCTGAAATTAAAGGTTATGCCTCATGATGTTAAGGAAAGCAAGACTTTGAATGTCATTCAAGTAGAATTGATGACAATGTTAGGATGTTAGCAAAATTGCATGCTAGGTGGGAAAGAGAAGATGAAATTGCTAGAAATATGACTAAAGTTTGTACCATTACTACCACTAGTGATGTTGAAGTTTCAAATGCTAGCAAACCTCCTACTATGATTGGTGTAGGAAAAGTCTCCACTCTTACTGCAAAATTGCCTAAAACTAATGAAACTTTTTCCAACAAAAGTGCTGAAATTTTTTGAAGTATGGGAGACAATGGTCCTACTACCTTTAATAGTAATGACTTTGATCTTGATGGTTGCAATATCTCTGAAGTAATTATGTTCTTACAAAATCTTGCTAGAAGTCCTAATGCTAGTGCTATGAATATGGCTTTTACAAAACATATTACAAATGCTCTCATGCAAATTAGAGAGGAGAAGTTAAAACAAAAAGTTTCTATTCCTAGAAAGTTAGAAGATAGTTGGGAGCCCATCATTAAGATGAAAGTGAATGATTTTGATTGTAATTCTTTATGTGACCTTGGTGCAAGTATTTCTGTTATGCCTAGAAAAATTTATGATATGCTTGGTTTACCACCTTTAGAAAATTGTTATGTGGATGTTCATCTTTCTGATATTGCTAAGAAGAAACCTTTGGGGAGGATTAATGATGTTCTTATTATGGTTAATAATAACCTTGTTCCCGTTGATTTCCTTGTTGTGGATATTGAATGTAATGCTTCTTGTCCTATTATTTTGGGAAGACCTTTTCTTAGAACTGTTGGTGCTATTATTGATATGAAAGAAGGCACTATTAGATATCAATTCCCACTCAAGAAAGATATGGAAAACTTTACTAGAAAGAGAAAAAGACTACCTTTTGATTCTATCATTAGAACAAGTTATGATGTTGATGCTTCTTCATTTGAAAATACTTGATTCTTACTTTCTGTGCCTACCTCAAAGGCGTTAAAGAAAAGCACTCTTGGGAGATAACCCATGTTTTCTTTCAGTACTTTTTTCTTTTTGTTGAGTCTTGGAAGTTGTTACTACTGTAATGACCTCTCCTTATTATTTTTATTTTGTTTTTGTGCCAAGAATAGCCTCTAATAGGAGGAAGGTAAGATTTGGGGAAGTTGCTGTCCCGAAACAGATTTCTGCGCTTTGCTGTAAAAATTCGTGAAAAATCCAGTACGTCGTATTGATCTGCGATTTTTTGTACACATGCCCCAGTTTATTATCTAACTTTCGTTAGTTTTGCACTTTTCGATTTGAGCAACAGAAGATTTTTGAAAAAATCGATCTTTACCTGTTATTCTATTTTGACAGATTTCTGCCACTATTTCCATTTGCCTCTTGATCTCTTTCTTTTTGAGTTATTTTGATCATGGAACTTTTGAGAGAAGTTGCTACAGTAGCTATTGTTTTAATAGATGATGCACTTGAGTTAAAACTGAACCAAAAGTGGATCTACTATCTTGCATAAACTAATGTTGCTAATGAGAATTGTGTGAAGTTTTGTATGAAGGAAGTTTTCAAGTGTAGGGAAAGGAGAATGATGAGGTGAGATGAAGTATGGACAAAAGCTCAAGCTTGGGGATTCCCATGTCACCCCAAGAAATATCCAAGAAGTACAAGCGTCAAAGCTTGGGGATGCCCAAGGCACCTCCTTCTTCATCAACAAAAATATCAGGCCATCTTTCAAGACACTATATTTTTATTGCTTTATATGCTATGTGTTTTTCTTGGAGCATCTTTTTTTTGCTTTCATTTTTCTTTTTTTTCTGGAATAAATGGTTGGACCCCAACATATTTCTTTTGGAGAAGACACACTCTGTTTTCATTGCCTAGAACACTCTAGTTTTCACTCTTATTGTTCTACGAGTGTTCTCAACTTTTGTTTTTCACCCTTATTTTTGTTCAGAACTTGTTAGTTCTTTGTGGTTAGGTGTGTTTAGACCTCTGGTCTTTGTTGATTTTTATCTTTAAGAGTTGTTTCAAATAGGTTGATTGGTGTTGGAAAAGAGTAAAATGTTTCATGCTTACAGTGATGCAAAAGGGAGCTTGTTTAGACTATGGCTTAGACTTTAGCATGTCATGCTAGATATTATTTTGATTATATGCATAGTAGTTATTGTTGTAGCATGACTTGTCTCAAATGACTGAGAGTGCTTAATGTGCCTTTGAAAGAATCATGCATTGTTTTTATCATATATAGGCATAATATTGTGGTATTCTCCTTTGATGCTTTATTTGGGTTGACTTGGCGCATGCTCACACCATGTTATGACTATAAACCAGTCGCCTCAAGCCTCTATGATCATTTAGTTTTTGACTTGTAATATCACTTTAGGCTTTGATTAATAATGTTTTGTCGCTATGCATGATTATGGCCGTTATTGCTCTCTTAGTTGGTCGCTCCCAGTCTTTTGCTAGCCTTCACCTGTAGTAAGTATGAGCTCTACTCATGCATCCAACTCCCAAAAACTTAAGTTATTCCAAAGAGTTCACTATAAATTCCTATGCATGGCATTTCAAACCATTCCAAGCAATTTTTCATGTGCTACCTTTCAAAACCTTCAAAATACTTCTCATTTTGTGACACTATTTTTAGCTCATGAGGACATAGTAGTCGGGTTTGTTATCTTAAAATTAAGTACCCTTCGACTTGCATGCTTCATGTGCTCATCACTAATTTTGCAAGAGAGCTGCTCAAACCATTGTAACCTTAAAAAAAGGCACTCCTCCATGGAATGAGATTGTTGGCAGACACCCGAAGGATTCGGTTAGCCATGGTTTGTGAAAGGAAAGGTGGGGAGGAGTGCCAAACTTTATAAAAGAGCATGTAGATGCCAATTTTCAAATACTCGAAACCGCTCTCAACTTGTTTAGTATGGAAGATAGCAAGAACCTCATTGCCATTCGTTGACAGGAACAACCACCTCTCAAAACAATTTTTATCTCTGTTTTACAAATTAAAAGCTCTAGCACATGTTAAATCCCTGCTTCCCTCTGCGAAAGGGCCTTTCTTTTTTACTTCTATGTTGAGTCTTCATCTTCTATCTTTATGCACCGATTAAAAGAGCATAGTTGTCATTCTGAGTATAATGTGCATAGTCCCAAAATTTATTATTGATTGATTCATGATTATGGTATTGCTTATTCTCAAATTATTTGTATCTAGTCACCCTTTTGAACTTTGAAGGTGTCCTATGCATTTATGTTTTGCTACTCCATGAGGGACAAACTGAATACCATTTTTCTATGTTTTCTCTATGCTTCAAACAAACAAATAACTTTCAATGCATTATTATTCTTGATCTTTTGTTTGTGTTACTTTTCATGTTGTAACATGGTTGCTAAGTTCTATGGTTAGAATTATATCTTTTATGCCCATGTTTAGAGTACTTTGATCCCAGCTTGCAATGCTTTACATCGACTTGATCAAGATTGTGTTGGCTGCATGTCACCTCAAAAATTATTATTTTGTTATCACTTACCTACTCGAGGACGAGCAGGAGTTAAGCTTGGGGATGCTGATACGTTGCAAACGTGTCTATAATTTTTGATGCTACATGCTTGTTTTACACCAATTGCTTTATGTTTTGTTTACACTTCATGGCGTTTTTATGCATTTTCCGGAACTAACCTATTAACAGGAAGCCATAGTGCTAGTTCCTGTTTTCTGTTGTTTTTGTATATCAGAAAAGTTATACAGGAAATATTCTCGGAATTGGATGAAACTGTCGTCGTGGTGAAACAACATATGCCATGGGATGGCTTAAATGGGGGCCGAACTAGATGCTGGAGGATTCGGGAGATGGGAATGAGCTAAAAAGCACGACAGAAAGGGACACGGATCTACCCAGGTTCGGGGCTCTCGTAAGGAGATAACACCCCTACTCCTGCTCTACTGGTTGTATATTTGGATTGATGGAATACACAACAATGGTGCTTCCAAGCTTTCTGCTAGAGGAGGAAGATGAACTGCTAAGTGTAAGAACACTCAATGACCAACCCTTTGCTAGGGCTCCCTGTGCCACCTTATATAGTGGTGGCCAGGGTTACAACGGTCACATGGACCAAGAGACAGCAGCTACTCTCCAAACAGGACATGCTAACGATGGCAGAGACCCTTGACTTTCTCCCTGATTGCTCTCGATGGGACTCAACATCGCTGTACTTCTTGGACTGTGACCTTACCACTGTGAGGTAAGGACTATACTTGTGCACAGTGAGGGTTGGTAAACCACCACTGTGCACCCTGTCATCATGATCTCCCTCCATGCTTGGCAGAATCTCTCCTTGATTGTAGGGACATGACACCTTGGTTGACTTCCATGTCCCGGATATAGCCGTTGGCCATACCCTGGACCTATGTGCCGGACCAACGACATATGAAGGTCGGGTAATCCATCCTCCCCTGTTCCTGCAATATACAACAACTAGGTTAGGCCGGCATATCTATACATATGCCGGCACTCCTCATCAAGTATCCCGGCTATGCCGGCATATCTAAATACTGGCCGGGATACACCTTATATGCCGGTCTGGCCGATACTCTTATATTCCAGCCAGACCCAACTTTGGTCAACCAATCATAAGGTCAACCACAATCCTTATATCTTTCTAGTCTCTTGACCCTACCGGGGGTCATCCCCCCGACACTAGTCCCCGAAGCTGTCGAGGTCCCCCAGTCTGAACTGAGGGGCCTTGGCAGGTTCAACATAATATCTCTTTTCTTATGTCTCGGCTATTGAATATACGCCGGTGACCATACTATATGCCGGCTCCTCTTCTTCTCTAAATGTTTAATCTGGCCGGTCCCGAAGTTATTCCGGACAAGACTTGTTTCACACACTGTCACGCCGGCACATAGCCGAAACTTCCTCGAGAAGCCACGCCCGACAGTTTCCCTCGAAACTTGTTACTGCTCTGTTACTGTGAACGGTCACATCAAGTGACGGTTCGCAGTGTAGTTACTGTCTCCCATCATTGCCATAACTGGCCTAGTGGTGCGGTTATACGAACCGCCGCCCCACGAAGTGCCACCACATGGCGTTATTGGCAGAAACGGTCGGGGTCGTGGGCATAGTGGTAATGCTCCACTACCGCCGCCCCGCGATATAAATAGGGGAGCGGGGGTAACTCTACCTTTTTACCCCCCACTCCTTCTTCTTCATGCGCTCTCTTCTTCCTCGGGCTCTCCTCCGTCGGAACCGCCGAATCGGAAAACCTGCGCCGCCGCCGTCGTCTTCCTTCACGCCGGCATCTCTCCTCGCCGACGTCCGACATCTTCGCCCTCGACGCCGCCGTTGCTGCTCCTTTCTCGGACATCGCTGGGGAGATCGGATCTCTGTCTGCAAGCTCGCCGCCGTTCTGCCGCCGCACAAGCTCCGGTAAGTTTTTCTTCCTTCTCTGTTCTTCCTCCTTCGTCCTTCTCTGTAGCTTTGCCGTGGTAATCGTACTTGCTTAGATCTGCGGTAGTTCCTCTGCTTAACATCTTACTGATTCGATTAGCCTTGCTAGTAGTGTTCCCAGGAAGTTCTCAAGTGTTCTTCCCATAGGAGTTTTATCCATGATTATTTCCGATTTTAACTGTGATGGTAGATCTTCTTTTCCTGCTAACTTCTATGAGATTGGTATGCCGGAGAGACTAACTTCTCCCTTTACTCTGCTTCTGATAGGACTAATATCACGGGACTCCGGCTCTCACGCCTTGTCCCGGCCATCAAGATGGCATCTTCCAGTATGACGACCACTTCTGGGCCGGAGGAAGATAACCCGGCCCAGGCGCAAGGACGTTCCGGCTAGGAGGGATCCGAAGTAACCCCAGCCGACATAAGCTAGATCACCACAACAAGAAGAGTTCCGGTCAGCGTAGCATGCCTGCTACCTGCTGGAGAGATCGTGCCGGCACCGGAATCCGGCAAACACGTTGTCTTCATCTCTCACTTTGAGAGAGGCTTTGGCCTGCCGGCATCTGACTTCTTTCAGGACTTCCTGGATACCTATGAGTTGCAGCCCCATCATCTGCCAGCAAACGCAGTGATGATCTTGTCTGCTTTTGCCGCCTTCTGCGAGGGCTTTGCGGGCATAGAGGCCTTTTCTCAGGCTTGGGCGAAATACTTCCAGCTGCGCAAGTAGGTTATCCAAGAAACCCGGAGCAAGGATGACCCGCCGGAGACTGCTCAGGAGAAAAGGATAGGCCCATGACCCAATGTGGCGCGGCCACCGTCATGTCTCGGAAGAACTTAGAGTTCCCCAAGATAGAGCTGCTTGAGTCATGTAAAAAATGGCAGAAGAGCTTCTTCTATGTGAAGAACACAACCGACGAGGATTTGCTTAATCTGCCACCATTTGTGGACGAGCCGCCCACCGCGATGAAGAACTGGACTTATAATCCGAAGTCCACAGTGGGGCCGGTTAACGCCCTCCACCGGGTTAAGGACGAGCTACGGGATGCCGGCCTCACACCTCAGGACATAGTGGCCTGCTTCATTAGCTGGCGCGTCTCTCCTCTCCAGCACCGGTCCCATAAAATATGCCAGATGAGCGGGCCTATGGACCCCACTCGGCATTCCACTCACGAGTTGAGTCCCGCCGACATACTGCGGCGGGTTAAAGATATTTGCAAGTCTCCACAAGTGACTTTTGCCTGGGGGCTCGAGCCTTATAGCCGGGACCGCCCCGCCCCGACGGTAATCTTTCTTAGCTGACATATAATCAATCAGCCCGACACACCTTTACTGCCGATATATCTATGTTTAATCTTTTCTATTGCCGACATATCTCCTGATCCTGATTATTTTTCCCTGTCTTATGCAGAAATTCAGCTTCCAGAGTATGGAGAACTCCCGCATCATGATAGCTGCAGACCGAACAGTTCCGGATCCCGAAGATCCGGATCATGAAGAGAAACTGCCCAAGAACACCCACGCCGCTTCTGCCGCGGGTAAGGCCTCCTCATCCCGGCACTCTACTCAAGACAGGAGTGAGGATGACTCTGATGATGAGATCCTGATGTATTATGACCCCATGCCACTTGCTTATGCCTTTCCTACCACGCCTCTTGCTTACGCTATGCCGTCCTCAGCTATCCCGGACGAGGAAGTCGTCGATGCTACCCCCTTGAATCAGGGACCTCCCCCTGCCGGCGTACGCATTGGCCGGAAGCGCGGGGTTAGGCCCCAGCCTGAGCCGACACAGAAGAGGCAGAAGGTCAGCGTTCCCCAGCCCAAGAGGCAGAGACCCGTTGCCTCGGGGTAAGCTTCTTCCCCTTATTATTATTTCCGACATACTTTCCTTTTGATTACTAACTTGATGTTTTCTCTCTTTCAGGGCTCCTCTTGCGCCGGAACATGCCTCCAGCTCAAGTGCCAGCCCCAACATTGAAAAGACGGCGGCCACTGCAACCCCCGACATACCATCTGCCAGTCACACCACCTCTCCAGCGCCGGCATCTTCGCCTGCGCCCAACAAGACCACTTCTCCAGCGAAGGACGATCCTCCGCCGGAACAAGACAATTCTACCCCCGACGTCCACATGGACTCGGAGGCTCAACAGGATCCTTCGGCTTCTGATGTCCACATGGACACTGGAGCCCAACCAGATGCCCCTGACACCGGCGCGCCCACAAGCGGTGCCGGGACTGCTGAAGATGCCGGCGCAGGTGACAAGAGCGCCAACGCAGATAAAGTCAAAGCCCCTAAAGTACCTGAAGTGCGGACTGGTCCGACGCCTGCTTCTGCTGGACAAGTTACACCGGCCGCACCGGAACAACCAGCACTTAAGACTCCAACAACTGAGAAGACCTCTGCCCCAGCCAAGACCGCTGTCCCGGCCAAGTCCGGCACTGCCAAGATGAAACACATTATCAAGTCCGAGACACAGTCTGCTGCGACTGCACCTGCTAAACCTACGCCTTCCAGCTCTGCCCTGGCACTCCACTTTGGCAAGGCAGCAGCCCGGCCCAGCTTCTTCAAGACGCTGGAACTCGAAGGCCGCGTCTCTCTGCTGACCAAGAGTGACAAAAGCCTTGGATCTCTTAAGGAGTATTGCGTGAAGTGGAATGATGCCGACTGCATGGACACTGCCAGTTCCAAGAAGAAGAAGTTGGCCAAAGCTTCGGCTACTGGCAATCCTGCTGATATACTGGCCGCGAAGCCCATTGCTATTGCTAGCGAGCTCCTCAGCATCCAACAGAGGCTTCACCTTTTGGCCGATGCCACCAACGTAAGTCTTTTCTATATATATCCCCAGTCCCCGAAAATGTCGGCTGTCCGGGATATGGACATCCGGGATTTTCCAATACCTTTTGCACTTAGCTGTTTTCAAATCAACTGTCCGACATATAAGCTCGACCCGAGCTTCAAATCCTAGTCAACGAGGGCCGAGATAGGTGCGCAACACCTGTGCCGGGTCTTCAAAAAACTAGAGTCTGTTGTAGCTTTCAAATCCTCCTGACCGACATATAAGCTCGATTCAAGCTTCAAATCCTAGTCACCGAGGGCCGGGATAGGTGTGCAGCACCTGTGCCGGATCTTCAAAAGAATGAACACTTGACATAATCTTCAACTTAACTGATATGTTAGATTTCTCTCATAACCTTTCAAATCCTAACATTTTTTGCAGCGCATGAACAATGTACGCGCCGATATGTATCATGACTTGGTGTGCGAGCATCAGAAGTTATCCGACGCACATAGCAAGCTTCGGCTGGAACTGTCCTAGAAAGGTAAACTCAGCCGACATACCCATATATGCCGGATGCCTTCCCTCTTTTTACTTCGGAATATTTCTCTTGCCGACATATAATCTTTTACCGACATTTCCCAGCTACCACTGAAGAGCAAGTCACCGAGCTTCTCTAGAGGGTGAAGGAGCTGACCGGTATGCCGAATCCTGCTAATCTTCTACTAAGCACTTTGCACTTCAAATCCTTTAATCTTTGTCACTGTTTCCTATTTTCAAATTCTCCTAACTTCAAATCCTTGCAGATGAGAAAGCTGCACTGGAAGCACGCCACCAGGATTGTGTGTCCTCGGTGGATGTGGCTAAGCGCTTGGATGAAAGGGATGCTGCCCACAAGACTGAGGCAGAACAACTGAAGGGCCGGATTGCTGAGCTCCTGGACAAAAAGGAGGAGAGAGATGGCCAACTTAAAATGGTCCAGGGGCTGCTTGCTACCTCAGAGGCTGATGCTGCCGACGCAAGAATCGAATTACAGCATCTGAAGGAGCAGGCCACCAAATGGGAAGTTGATATTGCCCGGCTCAACGTCGATCTCGCCAGTAAGCTTCAAATCCTCTTCTGCCCGACATATCTTGTCCGACATATACTGATCTTTTCCGGCATAATCTTTATGCCGACACTTATTCCTTTTGCTAACCTGTTTCCCATCTTTCAGACATGTTTCCTGCTTCCGTCGAAGACGTTGAGAAGGCTCTGCAGGTGGATCAAGTGAACTGGGGTGCCCCAGTCGACTCTCCCAACTGGACTATGTCAGAGCAGCTGCTCGCCCTGGATGCCCGGAAGAAAGCCATGACCTCCTATACCGAAGATCTCTTCCTTGGTGCCTAGGAAGCATACTCTGCCCTCTGGCCGGGACAAAGGACGCCCACTGACCCACTTGACCTTGGCAATGATCTGCAGCTCTCCAAGGTTCGCCTCAGAGAATGGCAGGATTCCGGCACAAGGGTGGGAGCTGATGAAGCTCTCACTTACTTCCTGTCCTGGTACGAAAAGGCCGACTTGGAGACTTTGCGCTCTGTGCGCGAAGGATCTGTGTGGACCATAGACCCGGAGTACATTCGCCATCGCCAGGAGCTAGCCCACAGCTACATGGACTACGCCGAGACTGAGGCCTTCGTCCGGGACACCCGGGTGTTGGAGAAGAAGGAGGACGACGCCAAGGATGCTGCCGATGCTGAGGGCTCCGACTCCAGCCAAGATGAAGAAGAAACTAAAGAAGCTGACACCAAAGTTCCAGAACAGGGATCTATCCCGGCCGGAGGTGATGGCTCCATTCCATCTGCTGGATCCGGCACTCCTGAAGCCGATGTTTCAACTGCTATAGCTCCACCAGCCGGCGGCTCTGCTTCCACTCCGGCCTCTTGAACTTTGCAGCATAAAAAACTTTAAGCTTTATTAGATCCCCGGTATGCCGGGTGCAGATGTAATATATACTCTATTTCCCTTTGGTTTGCTACCTGAACAAGTTTTAATTTGGTTTGCTTGTTTATGAATGCCAGATCATCTTTTGGCTAAGTCACCGAGTTTGTTTTCATGTTTCCTCAACTCCACAACCTTGGCTACTCGTCTACCTTATTCGGCTTTCGACGTATGAGTCTCAAGGTTGCTTTATTAAACATACAATACTTAAACTTTGAAACTTAGACTTCAAATCATTCGACACTTCAAGTTTTAACTTTAGCAATAAAATAAATGTTAGCTTGCTTGCTTTATCTTTCCTTAGCCATTTTCCATGTGCAGACAATCTCCGGCATCTACTCTTGCTAGCCATGAAGCCGGGTTTCGGACAACAGCTAAGTCGAAGAGCGACCTTTGGTGCCGACACATTACTAGGCCGACATAGAAAATATTCAAATCAAGCCAGCCGGCATATAAGTAAAAAGCTGAAAATTAAAGACAATATATCTCGGAGGCAGTGCCCGATCTCTTCGGGATGCCGACATTTCATTCATTAGTCCTGTGCCGGCATAAAGCGCCGGCACATAAAGCAAAATGGAAATACATACATTATGTTGCTCAGGAGTAAAAGGGACGGAGTAGTGCTATGTTCCATGGTCGCTTGGTTTCTTCTCCGGACCTATCCACCTTGTCCTTCTTGGGGGCCTGCGCATCTATAAGATAATAGGCATCATTGTGTAGAGCTCTACTCACAATGAATGGCCCCTCCCACGGAGGAGTTAGCTTATGCCGGCCCGCTGTGCCTTGTCTTAGCCGGAGCACTAGGTCTCCCTCTTGGAATCTCCTTGGATTCACTTCTGCGCATGATAGCATCTAAGGTTCTGCTGATATACTGCTGTTCTTGATAGTGTTATCTCTCTTGCTTCTTCTAGCAGATCAACATCATTTTCTCTGGCTTCTTTAGCCTCTTCCTCAGTATATAGCACCACTCTTGGTGCATCATGTATTACATCTATTGGAAGCACAGCTTCTGCTCCATATACAAGGAAAAATGGCATATAGCCTGTTGACCTATTCGGGGTTGTCCTCAAACTCTAAAGCACTGCTAGCAATTCATCTAGCCAACATCCCGGAGTCTTTTCCAGTGGCTCTATCAATTGGGGTTTTATGCCGGATAATACTAGTCCAATTGACCTCTCCACTTGGCCATTGTTACAAGGGTGAGCGACCGACGCAATGTCTAGCCGGATTCCCACCTCCTCACAATATCTGGCAAATGGCCCTTGGGCAAAGTTCAACCCATTGTCAGTGATGATGCTATGAGGAACACCATATCTCAAGATTATATCTTTTAAGAATTTCACTGATGTGTGGCCATCACACTTGCTTATGGGCTTTACTTCAATCCATTTGGTGAACTTGTCCACCATGACCAGGATATGGGTCATCTTTCTCCTTGCTGGCTTAAAAGCCCCGACCATATCCAGGCCCCAAACAGCAAAAGGCCAGGTTATCGGGATAGTCTTCAATGCTGATGCCGGCTGATGAATCTGGTGGGCATACACTTGACACCCATTGCATTTCCGGACCAAGTCCTCTGCCTCTTGCAGTGCTGTCGGCCAGTAAAACCCATGCCGGAATACTTTCGCCACTAATGCTCTGGATGAAGCGTGGTGACCACACTCCCCCTGATGAATTTCCCGGAGCATCTCCAGGCCTTCAGCAGACTCAACACATCTCTGCAACACTCTGGTGGCACTTCTCTTGTATATCTCCTTGTTTATGATGGTATATCCCTTGGATCTCCTTGTAACCTGACGGGCCTCAGTTTCATCCGCCGGCACTTGACCATCCACCAAGAAATCCATGATGGGACGCGCCCATGAGGGCACTTCCCTGACAGTGAACACTGCCTGATCTATCTCCATCATTTCGACCGACACATAATCAATCTCCATGGGCAGCGAAGTCCCCGGGACTGAGGGATCAGTCCCCGGGTATACCAGAGCAGTCCCCGGGTATACCAGCACAACCTCTTGATACATTTTACCCTTGCCTTTATCTCTGCTCCGGAATACTGCTCTCACTGCATATGTCGGCCCAGTCCCCAGGACTGAGAGATCAGTCCCCGGGTTATCTGAACTGGCTCCGGCATCTATCTCCATCGGAACTGCGTCCTCTGGGCTTGGCGGAACATATATGGATGACGACTCCGGTGAGGGCTTGATTGATGGCTTCCTCAAATGCTCCAGCGAAATGCCGGGCGGGATGGAATCTCTAGAAGATCCCAGCTTGGACAATGTATCGGCCGCTTCGTTCTGAGCCCGGGGGACATGCCGGAACTCACAACCTTCGAAGTAACCACTCAACTGCTGCACCAGGAAACGATAGGACCCCATGTTTGCATCATGCGCATCCCATATGCCGGAACACTGCTGAATTACTAAGTCAGAATCACCGAAACACATAATCCGGCGAATGCCTATATCCTTAGAGACCTTCAGGCCATGCACGAGTGCCTCATATTCCGCCACATTATTTGATGCTGCAAAATGAATCTGCAGAACATATCTCAATTGGTCATTCTTGGGTGAACTGAGAACTATGCCGCCACCCAAGCCGTGTATTGTCTTGGACCCATCAAAATGCATTCTCCAATAATTTGCATCTGGCAATGATGGCTCATATTGTACCTCGGCCCAATCAATGAAGAAATCGGCCAACACCTGGGACTTGATTGTATCCCTCTTATCATACCGAGGTGTATATGGTGAAAGCTCTATTGCCCACTTGGCTATCCGGCCGCTGGCATCTTTGTTGCTTATGATTTCCGAGATAGGGGCCTCGGCCACCACCCGGATTGGATGCTCCTGGAAGTAATGCTTGAGCTTCTTGGTCGCCATATAGACACCATATGTCATCTTCTGATAATGGGGGTAGTTTTGCTTTGAGGTGGAAAGGACTTCACTCAGATAATATACCGGCCGCTGCACGGTTTTGCCTCCTTCTTCTCGCTCTACTACCACCACTGCACTGACAACTCTGTTGGTCGCCGCTATATAGAGCAACATTGGCTCCCTGGGCATCGGAGATGCCAACACCGGCGCTGTTGACAACATCTGTTTTAATTCTTTGAAAGCTGCATCTGCTTGCGTTGTCCAGACAAATGTGTCGGACTTCTTCATCAACTGATATAACGGCAAAGCTTTCTCTCCCAGCCGGCTTATGAAACGACTCAGGGATGCAAGGCACCCAGTGAACTTCTGTACTTCCTTTAAATCTGTCAGCAGCTTCATTCTCTCTATGGCACGAATCTTGCCCGGATTCACCTCAATGCCCCGGCTGGAAACCAGGAAACCGAGTAACTTGCCTGCCGGCACACCGAAGGTGCACTTAGCTGGATTCAACTTCATCCGGAATCTCCTCAATTTTGCAAAGGTTTCCCGGAGGTCATCTATGAGAGTCTTGCTCTCCTTGGTCTTTATGATGACATCGTCGACATATACTTGCACATTTTTATCTATTTGGTCATGCAGACACTTTTGCATACACCTCTGGTAAGTTGCGCCGGCATTTCTTAAACCGAACGGCATAGTGAGATAGCAATAAGCCCCGTACGGGATAATAAAGGATGTCTTTATTTGATCCGGCTCATATAAAGGGATCTGGTGGAAACCAGAATAAGCATCTACGAATGATAACAGTTCACATCCAGCTGTGGAATCAATCACTTGATCGATCTGAGGGAGCGGGAATGGATCTTTGGGACATGCCTTGTTCAGGTTTGTGTAATCAACACACATCCGCCATACCTTTACTATGGCGGGCTCATCCTTCTTCTTTTCCACCAAAACTGGATTAGACACCCAATCCGGATGCAGCACTTCCTTGATAAAGCCGGAACCTAAGAGCCTGGCCACTTCCTCCCAAATTGCTTTCCTTCTATCATCTGCATTCCGCCAGAGCGGCTGCTTCACCGGCTTAGCATCCGGTCTTACATGCAGTGCGTGCTCAGCCAGCTCCCTCGGCACACCTTGCAGGTCTGAAGTTGACCATGCAAAGATATCCCGATTCTCACGGAGGAAGCTGGTGAGCTCGCTTTCTTATTTGGGATCCAAACCTGCGCCGATGAGGGCATGGCGCTCCGGGAAAACCTCATCCAGAGGCACCTTCTTGACTTCCTTGGCCACTTGAAAAGAAGTGCCGCCACTTGGGTTTGTCATGCCCGGCAAAGGTTTGCCGGCCACGACCGTTTCAGCAATCTCCACTGCTCGCTTGAGCCTCTTCTTTTCCTCTGCAATGATCAGAGTCTCGGCTAGATTAGATCCGGCAGTGGCACATGCCATCGAGCGCTTGTAATCACCAATGATGGTGATCACTCCTCTGGGCCCCGACATCTTCATCTTCAGATACGCAACATGCGTAGAGGCCATGAACTTCGCCAGTGCCAGCCTACCCAGCAACGCATGGTAGGGGCTATCCAGATCCACCACCTCAAACATGAGGTTCTCCACCCTGCAGTTATCCCGGTTGCCAAACATGACATCTATCTAGATCTTGCCCATCGGCGCACACGAAAGTCCCGGCACAATGCCATGGAACGTGGTCTTGCTTGGCTCCAGCATATTCTCCTTGATGCCCAGCTTCTGCATCGTATCCTGATACATGATGTTGATGTTGCTCCCATTTTCAATGAGGACCTTGCTGAACCTCACGTTGTTAGCCGGCCTGACAAATGTCGGATCCATCACCAGAGCATACCCGCCGTGGTTTGGCATAATCTTGGGATGATCTGCCCTGTCCCAGCCAATGGCCTGGTCAGACCAGTACATCAGCTTTGGAACTGCCGACATAACGGCATTCACCTCCAAACTCCGCTGGTACAACCTCTGCTTGTCTATCCTTTCGGTCTCAAAGACCATGTAGCTCTGATCATGCTCCTTATACTCATTCCGGCCCGCTGCTGGGCCACTGGCATAGTACTCCAGATTGTAGCTCTGGTCAACCTGATTCACGCCGGCATTTCCGGCATTGCTCTGATTCCCGGGGTTAACCAGCCTGGGCAGGACTGCAACTGTATTTGCACCTGTCAACGGCGATGGAGCTGCTAAGATAGGTGGCCTAGCCAGCCCAAAAGGACATGCACGACCGGCCAATATGTCGTCCAGCCATGAACAGTTTTTGGTCAAATGATTCGCCGGCTTGCCCGGCTGAAATGTGTGAAACACACAAGGCTTGTCCATGGCCAAACCCACCGTATACTTCGGCCATTGCTTCTTCTGACCGGCGCCGCCGCCGGCATTCTTGTTGATCCGGACATTCTTTTTCTGGAAGGGCTGCGCTTGCTGCTACGGTTGCTGCTGCTGCTGAGGCTGCTGATAGCCCTCATATCTCGGACGCTGGCTACTGCCGGCCCCCCCTTGCTCTTCCTCCATGGTTGCTACTTGTGCCGATCCATACCAATAATATGGCATGTCATCTCTCCTCTTGTTCCGGTTATCAGGGCAGTAGAATTGCCCCGATCCCCCGGCGTTGTTGTTGTTCCGCTGGGTCTGCCCCTGTCCTTGTGAATCGAGGGTGGGCTGCATGGGATCTCCCAGTGCATAACTGTCAGCAATCTTGATTGTTTTGGCCAACATGGCCGGCATCTCCCTCTGAAGCTTTTGCCACAACATGGTGCCATGCCGGCACCCATGAGCGAACCACATGATGGCCTGCTGCTCCACAACTCCTTCGCAGGAATTGCGCAATGTGCACCACCTGGTCAGGTAGTCACGGTCGGTCTCATATGCTCCTTGCCAGCAGTTAGCTAGTTGCTGCGGACGGTTGGGCCTCTTGTACGTATTGGAGAAGTTCGACACAAATTGCTCTTCGAAATCAACCCAGCCGTTGATACTTCCAGCCGGCAGATTATTCAGCCATATCCTGGCTGGCCCTTCCAGCATTTGCGGCACATATCGTACTGCCCATCTGAGGTTTCCCCCAGCGATGTTTACTGCAGTGGAGTAGTCCTCCAACCAATCTTCCGGCTTTGTACTGCCGTTATATGTCCACGCGCCACGCGCGAGCTGGAAACAGTAAGGTACCGGCTCACCCATAATCCGGGGTCCAAAGCACATAGGACCCGGAGCTCCTTGTCTCTCCACCAACTCTGATTGGTGAATTCTGTCCAACTTGAAGCGCACATCATTTGCTGCCAAGGACCGAGGTCCGAGCCGGGACGCAATTGGACCCGCGATCATCTTTTGCTGCTGCTGCTCCGGCTGGTATTGCTCGTTCTGCTGGCCTTGCTGATACTGCTGCTGCTGGTATCCCATCCTGGCAAGGGCAGAATTCCCATCATCTTCCCGATGTCTCGGCTGACCTGCGCCTTGCTGCTGCGCTGCACCTCTGGCGCCTTGCTGCTGACGCCGGGCTGCACTATTACTCCGGCCACCACCGGCCGAGCCTGCTCCTTGCCCGGCCGGCACATTCTGGCCGACCTTCTTACTGCCGACATATTTGTCAGCTTGGCCGGCACTCTTCTGAACTATCGCTTGCTTTCCGGCAATTGCCGGATCATACACCTGGATCTGCTTGTCCCGGCGGCCAGAGGTCACACTTTCGGCACGCCGGGCGCTTGGATGCGGGGACGAAGCTTCCCCCCTCAACTTGACGCCGGCACCTCCCCCTGATGCAACATACTGGGATGCCCGGGCACCTGGATTTGCCTTCTTAAAGGCCTCCTGCTGCTTAGTAGCTTCAGACAAAAGATGGTTAAGCCAGGCTTGCTGCTCACGCAGTGCTTCGTTGGATAAACTAGATAAGTCCTTAGCTACCTCTGCTGCTGCTCTAAGGTTCTTCACTGGTGAGCTATAGATTACCTTAGGTACAGTACCAGTTGCAGTATGACTCTTAGCTCTAGCATCTTTACCTAGCTCAGTGTTAAGATCTCTACCTCTAGTTCTAACTTCCTCTATCCGGCTAGGCCGGGTTACCACAGGAGTAAAACCATGGGCTGCCTCATACTCATGGAGTTGCCGGTTAAACCGTTCGCGCTCTTGATGCATGGCCAGGGCCTCGTCGATGAGGGCCTGACGAGATCCCTCTAGGACCTCCCTTGTCTGCTCTGGATCATCGCCGGATCGCACCAGCTCAAGAAGCCAATCGATGATGGGGAGAAGCACCTGGCCCCTAGCCGGCACGTCGGAAGTGCCGGCCAGGTTCTCTACACGCTCCGACGGAGGACGCGCTGACCTCTTGGCCTTCGGCGGCTCCGGGGGAGTATCTACCACTGCTGCCACCGCTGCTTTGCCGGCATCCACCGCCGACGGCATAGATGTGCCGGCCATCATCACCTCGGCCGACTCTACTGGGCGAGTGCTACGCCCAGCATGAGCCAGCCAATGCGACGGAGGATCCGCCGCCACCAGCACCTCTTCCCTGCAAAATCTCTCAGTCCCCACGTACACCTCGTGGGAACCGAAAGACATGATCCGGCCATCCCTGGGGAACGGTCGGCCGCCGAGACATCCGGCGTTGTCACTGATGAAACAGAGCAAGCCTAGCCTCTGGACGAGGCCAGAGACCACGCGCACTCCCGAAGCTGCTATCACGGACCCCGTCCGAATGAACACTCCGCCCAGCATATCGATCTGCCCCATGGTGGGCGCCAAATGTCATCATGGTGAAACAACATATGCCATGGGATGGCTTAAATGGGGGCCGAACTAGATGCTGGAGGATTCGGAAGAGGGGAACGAGCTAAAAAGCATGACAGAAAGGGACACGGATCTACCCAGGTTCGAGGCTCTCGTAAGGAGATAACACCCCTACTCCTGCTCTACTGGTTGTATATTTGGATTGATGGAATACACAACAATGGTGCTTCCAAGCTCTCTACTAGAGGAGGAAGATGAACTGCTAAGTGTAAGAACACTGAATGACCAACCCTTTGCTAGGGCTCCCTGTGCCACCTTATATAGTGGTGGCCAGGGTTACAATGGTCACATGGACCAAGAGACAGCAGCTACTCTCCAAACAGGACATGCTGACGATGGCAGAGACCCTTGACTTTCTCCCTGATTGCTCTCGATGGGAATCAGCATCGCTGTACCTTGTACTTCTTGGACTGTGACCTTACCACTGTGAGGTAAGGACTGTACCTGTGCACAGTGAGGGTTGGTAAACCACCACTGTGCACCCTGTCATCATGATCTCCCTCCATGCTTGGCAGAATCTCTCCTTGATTGTAGGGACATGACACCTTGGTTGACTTCCATGTCCCGGATATAGCCGTTGGCCATACCCTGGACCTATGTGCCGGACCAACGACATATGAAGGTCGGGTAATCCGGCCTCCACTGTTCCTGCAATATACAACAACTAGGTTAGGCCGGCATATCTATACATATGCCGGCACTCCTCATCAAGTATCCCGGAAATGCCGACATATCTAAATACCGGCCGGGATACACCTTATATGTCGGTCTGGCCGATACTCTTATATTCTGGCCAGACCCAACTTTGGTCAACCAATCATAAGGTCAACCACAATCCTTATATCTTTCTAGTCTCTTGACCCTACCGGGGGTCATCCCCCCGACAGAAACAAACGCCGAAGTTCCTATTTACCTGACACAAAGACGGAGTCCAAAGGAGAGACGGAGAGCGGCCAGGAGGTGGCCACACCAGGTGGTGGCGTGGGTCACCCCTTGGCCACGCCACTAGGTGGTGTGGGCCCCTCGGCTGCCGTCTGACATCGCCTCTCCGCCTATAAATTCACTTCATTGGGAAAACCCTAAGGGCCCAAACATCTATCCACGAAAATTACTGTAAGCCGCCGCCGTCTTCGACCCAAATTTGGGAGGGTCCAGAAGCTCTTCCTGGCACCCTGCCGGAGAGGGGAATCATCACCGGAGGCCTTCTTCATCGTCATGCCTGCCTCCGGAGTGATGCGTGAGTAGTCCACCCCTGGACCATGGGTCCATAGCAATAGCTAGATGGTTTTCTTCTCCTCCATGTGCCCCCATGCTTAGATTTTGTGAGCTGGCTACATGATCAAGATCATCTTTTTGTAATCCTACATGTTGTGTTTGTTGGGATCCAATGAATATTGAGTACTATGTCAAGTTGATTGTTGATCTATCATGTCTATGTTATTTGTGATCTTGCATGCTCTCCGTTGCTAGTAGATACTTTGGCCAAGTAGATGCTTGTAAATCCAAGAGGGAGTATTTATGCTCGATAGTGGGTTCATGCCTCTAGTAATCTAGGAGAGTGACAATAATTTCTAAGGTTGTAGATGTGATGTTGCTACTAAGGAGAAAACAACAATCTTTTGTTCAAGGATAATTGTATTGTTTACATCACAAACTTTGCTTAAGGCGATAATCTATTGCTTGCAACTTTATACCCAAGGGTTGTTCGGATGATATCTTGCGGGTGGATTATTAGTCATAGATGCAGTTGGATTATGGTCTATGTATTATATTGTAATGCCCAAATGAATCTCATAGTGATCTTCATGACATGTACATGCATTGTTATGCATTCTTTATTTTGCCAATTGCCCAACTGTAATTTGTTTACCCAGCATGTTATATCTTTATGGAGAGAGACCTCTAGTGACCTGTGGACCCTGGTCCATTCTTTTACATTTATATCACCATCTACCGCAAGCATTATTTTACTTCACCGCAAACAAACATCTCTTTCCACACTATACGTCTAATCCTTTGTTTTCAGCAAACCAGTGAGGTTGACAACCTCACTGTAAGTTGGGGCAAAGTAGTTTGGTTGTGTTGTATGCAGGTTCCATGTTGCTGCTGGCGCCAAGGCTCCCTTGTCAACCATGCACCAGACTGTTTTCTGGCGCCTTGCCAAAGTCAGCTAGCAACAACCTTCAGAAGTGGTTTCTTTCTCCTACTGTTCGATTAAACTTTGGTTTCATACTGAGGGAAAACTTACTGTTGTGCTCATCATACCTTCCTCTTGGGGTTTCCCAACTGGTCCTTTGAGACATCTACCAGTCACCTCAAGCCTCTATGATCATTTAGTTTTTGGCTTGTAATATCACTTTATGCTTTGACTAATAATGTTTTGTCGCTATGCATGATTATGGCCGTTATTGCTCTCTTAGTTGGTCGCTCCCAGTCTTTTGCTAGCCTTCACCTATACTGAGTATGAGCTCTACTCGTGCATCCAACTCCCAAAAACCAAAGTTATTCCAAAGAGTCCACTATAAATTCCTATGCATGGCATTTCAAACCATTCCAAGTAAATTTTCATGTGCTACCTTTAAAATCTTCAAAATACTTCTCATTTTGTGACACTATTTTTAGCTCATGAGGATGTAGTGGTTGGGTTTGCTATCTTCCTTACTAAATTAAGTACCCCCAGACTTCATGCTTCATCTGCTCGTCACTAATTTTGTAAGAGAGCTGGTCAGACCATTATAACTTCAAAAAATAAAAATAAAATAAAAAAGGCACTCCTCCATGGGATGAGATTGTTGGCAGGCACCCGAGGATTCGGTTAGCCATGGTTTATGAAAGCAAAGGTGTGGAGTAGTGCCAAACTTTATAAAAAGTGCATGTAAATGCCTATTTTCAATAACTCAGAACCGCTCTCAACTTGTTTAGTTTGGGAGATAACAAGAACCCCATCGCCATTCGTTGACGGGAACAACCACCTCCCAAAATATTTTTATTTCTATTTTACAAATGAAAAGCTCTAGCACATGATAAATCCCTACTTCCCTCTGCGAAGGGCCTTTTTTTTACTTTTATGTTGAGTCTTCATCTTCTATCGTTATGCAGCAATTAAGAGAGCATAGTTGTCATTTTGAGTATAATGTACATAGTTCCAAAATTTATTATTGATTGATTCATGATTATGGTATTGCTTGTTCTCAAATTATTTAGTCACCCTTTGAACTTTGAAGGTGTCCTATGCATTTATGTTTTGCTATTCCATGAAGGACAAACTGAATACCAATTTGCTATGTTTTCTCTATGCTCAAAACAAACAAATAACTTTCAATGCATTATTATTCATGATCTTTTGTTTGTGTTAATTTTCATGTTGTAACATGGTTGCTAAGTTCCATGGTTAGAATTATATCTTTTATGCCCATGTTTAGAGTACTTTGATCTCAGCTTGCAATGCTTTACAATAACTTGATCAAGATTGTGTTGGCTGCATGTCACCTCAAAAATTATTTTTTGTTATCACTTACCTACTCGAGGACGAGCAGGAGTTAAGCTTGGGGATGCTTGATATGTTGCAAACGTATCTATAATTTTTGATGCTCCATGCTTGTTTTACACCAATTGCTTTATGTTTTGTTTACACTTCATGGCGTTTTTATGCATTTTCTGGAACTAACCTATTAACAAGATGCCACAGTGCCAGTTCCTATTTTCTGCTATTTTTCTATTCCAGGTTTTTACTGAAGGAAATATTCTTGGAATTGGACGAAACAAAAGCCGAAGTTCCTATTTTTCTGACACAAAGACGGAGTCCAAAGGAGAGACAGAGACGGGCATCGAGCCGGCCACACCGGCCACACCTCTGGCTGCACCACCGCATGGTGTGGGCCCGTTGGGCGCCCACCGACCTCGCCCTTCCGCCTATAAATTCACTCTATCGGGAAAACCCTAAGGGCCCGAGCCTCCATCCATGAAAAGTAATGTAAGCCGCTGCCGTCGTTGACCCTAGTTTGGGAGGGTCCAGAAGCTCTTCCCGGCAACCTGCCGAAGAGGGGAATCATCACTGGAGGCCTTCTTCATTGCCATGCTGCCTCCGGAGTGATGCGTGAGTAGTTCACCTTTGGACTACGGGTCCATAGCAGTAGCTAGATGGCTGTCTTCTCCTATTTGCGCCTCATGTTTAGATCTTGTGAGCTGCCTATCATGATCAAGATCATCTTATTGTAATTCTACATGTTGTGTTTGTTGGGATCCAATGAATATCGAGTACTATGTCAAGTTGATTATTGATCTATCATGTCTATGTTATTTGTGAACTTGCATGCTCTCCGTTGTTAGTAGATGCTTTGGCCAAGTAGATGCTAGTGACTCCAAGAGGGAGTATTTATGCTCGATAGTGGGTTCATGCCTCTAGTAATCTGGGAGAGTGACAATAACTTCTAAGGTTGTAGATGTGCTGTTGCTACTAGGGAGAAAACAACAATCTTTTGTTCAAGGATAATTGTATTGTTTACATTACACACTTTGCTTAAGGCGATAATCTGTTGCTTGCAACTTAATACCCAAATCTTGTTCGGATGATATCCTGAAGGTGGATTATTAGTCATAGATGCAGTTGGATTACGGTCTATGTGTTATGTTGTAATGCCCAAATGAATCTCATAGTGATCTTCATGACATGTACATGCATTGTTATGCATTCTCTGTTTTTGTCAATTGCCCAACTGTAATTTGTTCACACAACATGTTATTTATCTTTATGGAGAGACACCTCTAGTGAAATGTGGACCCCGGTCCATTCTTTTACATTGATAATACCATCTACCGCAAACACTGTTTACTTTCTGCAAGTACTATTTCATTCACTGCAAACAAACATCTTTTTTCCACACTATATGTTTAATCCTTTGTTTTCAGCAAAACCAGTGAGATTGACAACCTCACTGTAAGTTGGCGCAAAGTATTTTGGTTGTGTTGTATGCAGGTTCCACATTGCTGTCTGACGCCGGTAGTGCGCCCTACCAAAAGTCAGCTAGCAGCAACCTTCATAAGTGATTTCTTTCTCCTACGTGTCGATTAAACTTTGGTTTCATACTGAGGGAAAACTTACTGATGTGCTCATCATACCTTCCTCTTAGGGTCCAATGAGACATCACTTAACTAAATGGGTTATGATGATCTTTTTAAATTCTTCTTAACTTATTAGTGTTAAGTATGAATTTGATATTATTTGGTTTGGATTATATTAATTTAAACTTAGCTAGTCTAGAGGGTACCAAAATCTGCCTTTTACTATTGCTATAAATTTCAGATTGAGTTTGATTGCCTGCCTTTAAATTGCCTCTCATCTCAAGTTTATTAGATTTGGACCCTATTCCAGAGTTGGTTATTTGATTAAAATGATGCCCTCTAGTTCTAGGATATAGAATTTAGGATTTATTCCTAAATTCTCCATCTAAGTTTAATAAATTAAATTGCCTCCAAAAGTATGGAGGCAAACATTTTAATCATAACAAAATACTTCTTTTGTCTTTGTTAATCCTTATTTGCATGAATGAAGATGAAGACAAGATTTAGTATTAGTTATGGTTTTTATTTATTCATCTTTGTAATCCTTCATTTCTTTCTTCCAATTAATCTCATAATTTGAGATTTGTAATATAATACCTATTTATTTGTAATGTTTATTAATCATTTAAACTTTAATACAAATTTTATTTGAATTATTTGCATTTCAAATTCAAATGTTGAGTTCAAGTTCTCCCCCAAAATTAGCAATTCAACAAAGGTCATGCCAAAATTCATCGCACTCACTCCGATGTACTAAGCTAAACATCAGAACGAGAGAAACTCCAGTCGGTTTGGGTTTTAACTAGTTTGTGTGAAATTTTTCTGGATTTTCTGATGCATGAATGCAATGCAAACTTCTGTTGGGTCTTCGACTGGGGTGAAGTCGTAACAAGGTAGCCGTAGGGGAACATGTGGTCGGATTGAATCCTTCGCGATGGAAATGCCCTCGCCTACTTGACTAAACTAAGGACCTCAATGGAAGCTTATGTAGATTTTCTACTTTTCCATTTTCCTTCTTGTTTATCAATCACCAATCAAGACAAACCGGGCACTACGGTGAGACGTGAAAACACCCGATCCCATTCCGACCTCGATATATATGTGGAATCGTCTTGCGCCATATGTACTGAAATTGTTCGGGAGACATGGTCAAAGCCCAAAGAAAGAGTACCAAATATCCACGAGGAGAATGTGCGACCTCCAAGCCAAGAAAAGGCTTCTTTATTTGTGACCTCAAATGCTGGGATGCTACAAATTAGTATATTGCCTAACTGCTTTGTGGTCGGCGGCTACATGCGCAAGCGTGTGACGTTATGAATATCCAAAGGGTCGAGAGCTGTTGAGCTGGCAGCAGGGATTAGCCGGAGAGTTCTCTGTGACACTCGAGTTATCTTCATCACCATCATCGCCATCTACCCCGCGCTCGCTGAGAAGATCGGGACACCCCTTATCACGATGTGGGTCTGGAGTTAAGACAGATTTATTCACACAGGTGCCATTCCAACCACCCAAACGGCGCACCATGGAAAACTGAGTCTAAGAGCATCTCCACTCGCCCCCCTAAAGTCCCCCCAAATGCCATTTGGGGGTGCCGACGTAGAAAATCTCGCCCAGTCGCGCCCCCATGCGTTTTTTTCATCTGGCGCGACGCATGTTTTCATCTGGTGCACCTGATCCAAACCCTGTCCACGGGGGGGGGGGGGGGGGGGGGGGGACAACTGCACTGGTGGCAGCTTTGCCCAGCGGCGCAGCAAGCCGTCACGTCAGAACACGGGCTAGCGTAAATGCACGCCACACATGCACGCCCACCGCTCGCCGGGCCTATAAAATCCTCTCCCGGTGCCATTGCTGGGCGTCCTCGCCGCACAGCATTCTCCCTCCTCTCCTCCTCATCTCCTCCACGCCGTAGCTCCCCCATGCCGCCGAGATGCAACCCGGCCATGAGGCGAACGGTTTCGGCCGCCGGTACTGATGGTGCAGTGTTGGCAGACCAGTTGGGAACCCCAAGAGGAAGGTGTGATGAGCACGGCAGTAAGTTTTCCCTCAGTTATGAAACCAAAGTTTAATCGACCAGTAGGAGAAAGAAACCACTTCTGAAGGTTGTTGCTAACTGGCTTTTGGCAGGGCGCACTACCGGCGCCAGCAGCAATGTGGAACCTGCACACAACACAGCCAAGATACTTTGCCCCAACTTGCAGTGAGGTTGTCAATCTCACTGGTTTGCTGAAAACAAAGGATTAAACGTATCGTGTGGAAAAGGATGTTTGTTTGCAATAAGTAAATAATGCTTGCAGAAAGTAAACGGTGCTTGCAGTAGATGGTAATATATATGTAAAAGAATGGACCGGGGTCCATAGTTCAATAGAGGTGTCTCTTGATACGTCTCCAACGTATCTATAATTTTTGATGCTCCATGCTTATTTTTATACCATTTGCCTACTGTTTCGTTACACTTCGTGGCACTTTTATGCATTTTCTGGAACTAACCTATTAACAAGTCGCCAGTGCCAGTTCCCTGTTTTTTGCTGTTTTTGTGTTTCAGAAGTGATACACAGGAAATATTCTCGGAATTGGACGAAACAAGTTCCTGAAGTCTTATTTTACCCGGAAGCTTCCAGAGATTCAAAGGAGAGTAGGAGGGGGGCCACAGGGGCCCCACACACTAGGCCGGCGTGGCCAGGGCCTGGGCCGTGCCGCCATGGTGTGAGGCCACCTGGCTCCACCTCTGACATCGCCCCTTCGCCTATAAAGACCCCCCGACGGAAAAAACCTAAGGACCCGATCACTTTTCCAGAACACATCGCGATTCGCCGCCGCCGTCGACCCGAAGATCGGGAGGGTCCAGAAGCTCTTCCCGGCACCCTGCCGGAGAGGGGAATCGCCACCGGAGGTCTTCTTCATCGCCATGCTTGCCTCCAGAGCGATGAGTGAGTAGTCTACCTTGGACTATGGGTCCATAGCAGTAGCTAGATGGTGGTCTTCTCCACCATGTGCTTCATGTTTAGATCTCATGAGCTGCCCTACATGATTGAGATCACCGTTATGTAATTCTACATGTTTGGTTTGTTGGGATCCGATGAATATTGGTGTTATGATTGAGTTGCTATACTGAAATATATCTTATGTTATCTCTATGTTGTTTATGATCTTGCATGCTCTCCGTTGTTAGTAGCTATCTTGGCCGAGTAGTTGCTAGTGACTCTAAGAGGGGGTATTTATGCTCGATAGTGGGTTCATGCCTCTATTTAACCTAGGGGAGTGACAGAAACCCCTAAGGTTGTAGATGTGCTGTTGCTACTAGGGAGAAAACAACATTCATATGCTCAAGGGCATATGCTTTGTTTACATTACACACTTTGCTTAATGCAATTATCTGTTGTTCGCAACTTAATACTTGTGGAGTTCTCGGATTGATTCACCACAAGTGGATTATTAGTCATAGATGCAGTTGGATGGCGGTCTATGTATTTTGTTGTAATGCCCAGAGTAAATCTCATAGTGATCTTCTTGACATATCACGTTTATCTTTATTCTATCAATTGCCCAACTGTAATTTGTTTACCCAGCATGTGTTATTTATCTTATGGAGAGACACCACTAGTGAACTATGGACCCCGGTCCTATTTCCATCATATTGCTATCACCTGTTTACTTTACTCGCATATTCTACTATTTTCCACTCGATACACTCATAACCTTTGTTTCAAGCAAACCGGTGAGATTGACAACCTCATCGTAAGTTGGGAACAAAGTACTTGGTTGTGTTGTGTGCAGGTTCCGCGTTGCAGCTAGCAAGCAAAGCTTGGACGAGGCGCCATATATAAATTGTCCGAAGCTGTCGCAAACTAGCAAGCATCACCTTCAGTCGTTTGTCTCTCCTCTCCAAGAACGATAAACCTTGGTTTCTTAACTGAGGGAAAACCAGCTGCTATACTCATCACACCTTTCTCTTGGGGTTCCCAATGGGCTGGTTATTCACCACGCACAAGGACCACCAGCTGTTTTTCTGGCACCGTTGCCGGGGAGGAAGTAGAAGACTTCTGCGAGGGGAGTTTTCGCACGCACATCCTTTACTTTGTTATTGCTTTGCTTTACTTTATTTTTACCTGCATCGTTTTATATCAAAAACCCAAAAAAATTAGAATCCTTGGTAGTTGTTTTACTTATCTGCTTTTAGTTTTGCTGAAATGGCCAATCCTGAAAACACCAAGTTGTGTGACTTTACTAGCACGAACAATAGTGATTTTATCTGCACTCCTATTGCACCACCTGCTCCTGCTGCAAACTTTTATGAGATTAAGCCTGCTTTGTTGAACCTTGTTATGAAAGAGCAATTTTCTGGTGCTAATACTGAAGATGCTGCAGCTCATCTCAACAATTTTGTTGAGCTATGTGAGATGCAGAAATATAAGGATGTAGAAAGTGATATTATTAAGCTCAAGTTGTTTCCTTTTTCTTTGAGAGGAAAAGCTAAAGATTGGTTGCTGTCTTTGACTAAGAATAGTATTGATTCATGGGCTAAGTGTAAGGATGCTTTTATTGGTAGATACTATCCTCCTGCTAAGATTATATCTCTGCGTAGCAATATTATGAAGTTTACTCAGTTTGATAATGAACATGTTGCTCAAGATTGGGAAAGAATGAAATCTATGATAAAGAATTGCCCCACTCATGGACTGACTACTTGGATGATTGTCCAAACTTTTTATGCAGGACTGAATTTTTCTTCGAGAAACCTACTTGATTCAGCTGCTGGAGGCACTTTTATGTCCCTTACCTTGGGCGCCGCAACAAAGCTACTCGACAACATGATGGTGAATTATTCCGAATGGCACACCGAGAGAGCTCCACAAGGTAAGAAGGTAAATTCTATTGAGGAAACCTCTTCCTTGAGTGATAAGATTAATACCATTATGGCTATGCTTGCTAATGATAGGACTCATGTTGATCCTAATAATGTTTCTTTAGCCTCTCTGGTTGCTCAAGAAGAGCATGTTGATGTGAACTTCATTAGAAACAATAATTTTAACAACAATGCTTATAGGAACAATTTTGCTAGTAACAATTATAGGCCGTATCCTTCTAGTAATGGTTATGGTAACTCTTATGGTAACTCCTCCAACAACACTAGGGCCACGCACTCCGAGCTTGAGGTAATGCTCAATGACTTCATCGGTAAGCAAACTGCTTTTAACAAGTCTATTGAGAAAAAGTTAGGCAAAATTGATATTCTTGCTTCTAAAGTTGATAGCCTTGCTCATGATGTTGAACTTCTGAAATTAAAAGTGTTGCCTAATGATATGAAAGAGAACAATGTTTTTGCTACTGCTAATGCTATTCAAGTTGGGATTGATGAAAATATTAGATTGTTAGCGGAATTGCATGCCAGGTGGGAAAGAGAAGATGACATGGCTAGAGAGATGAAGGTATGTACTATTACTACCTCTAATGATGTTGTTCCTAATGCTAGCAATCCTCTTACTTTGATTGGTGTAGAGAAAACTCCCACTCCTTGTGTTAAAAAGCCTAAAACTGTCAAAACTTTTTCTCAAAAGAGTGCTAAAATTTTTCGGAGTGTGGGAGATGATAGCTCTACTTCTTTTAATGATTTTGATGTTGATGGCTGCAATATATCTGAAGTAATTTTGTTCTTGCAAAAGCTTGCTTTGACTCCCAATGCTAGTTCTTTAAATGTTGCTTTTACTAAGCATATTACCAATGCTCTCATAAAAATTAGGGATGAGAAGTTGAAGCAAAAAGCCTCTGTTCCCAAAAAGTTAGAAGATGGTTGGGAACCCATCATTGATATGCATGTTAATGGTTTTGATTGCCATGCTTTATGTGATCTAGGTGCTAGTATTTCTATCATGCCTAGAAAAATTTATGACATGCTTGATTTACCACTGCTTGAAAAATGTTATTTTGATGTTCCTATTGCTGATGTTGCTAAGAAGAAACCTTTGGGAAGGATTAATGATGTTCTTATTGTGGTTAACAATAACCATGTTCCCGTTGATTTTCTTGTTATGGACGTTGAATGCCATGCTTCATGTCCTATTATTTTGGGAAGACCCTTTCTTCGAACTGTAGGTGCCATCATTGATATGAGGGAAGGCACCATCAAATATCAATTTCCACTCAAGAAAGGTATGGAACACTTCTCTAGGAAAAGAAAGAAATTACTTTTCGACTCTATTCTTAGAGCAAATTATGAGCTTGATGCTTCATCACTTGATGTTACTTGATTCGCAATTTTCTGCGCCTAGCTCAAAGGCGTTAAAGAAAAGCACTCTTGGGAGATAACCCAATGTTTTCTTTTCAGTACTTTTTCTTTTATTTGAGTCTTGGAAGTCATTACTACTGTAATGACCGCTCCTTATCTTGTTTATTTCGTTTTTGTGCCAAGAGAAGCCTCTAATTCGAGTGAGGTAAAGATTTGGGGATGTTGCTGTCCTGAAACTGTTTTCAGTGCTGCACCATAAAAATTCGTATAAATTCTCTGTATATCTTTTGGACCTGAGATTTCTTGTACATATGTCCCAGGTTATATACAAACTTTCGTTAGTTGAACACTTTTTGATTTGAGCAACAGAAAACCCCTAAAAAATCCGGCCTTTGTCAGCTGTTCTGTTTTGACAGATTTCTACCAATATTTGTGTTTGCCGCTTTATCGCTTTCTTTTGAGCTCTTTTGATCACGGAACTTTTGGGGAAGTTGCTACAGTAGTATATGCTATATATGTGGTGGTTTTGGGTTGAAACCTGAAGCAAAAAGAGGTTGATTATATGTTATGCCTACACTAATGTTGCTAATAGATTTGTGTTTAGTTTTGTATGAAGGAAGTTTTCAACTGTAGGGATTGGAGAATGATGAGATGAGTTGAAGAATGGACAAAAGCTCAAGCTTGGGGATGCCCATGCATCATCCCAAGAAATATCCAAGAAGTACAAGCATCAAAGCTTGGGGATGTCCCCGAGGCACCTCTTCTTCATCGTCAAAAATCAGGTCACCTTTCAAGACACTATATTTTTATTGCTTCATGCACTATGTGTTTTTTCTTGGAGCGTCTGTTGTTTTAGTTTTCTTAGTTAGTTTAGTTTTGTTTGCTGCAATAAATGGTTGGACCCCAACAAATTTCCTTTGGAGGAGATGTACTCGTTTTCATTTGCCAAGAACACTCTGTTTTTCATTCTTACAATTTCACCGGGTGTTCTTCTTTTTCTGCTACTGCTTTTGGTTTTCGTTTTCGCCTTGATTTGCATTCAGACCTTGTCATATCTCTTCATCAAGGTGTATTTTTGCCTCTGATCTTTATTGGTTTTCATCAAAAGAGGTGTCTTTAAAAATTTCAAATGGTGTTGGAAAAGAGAAAAAGCTTTATGCAAAATAGTGGTACAAGAAGGAGCTTGTGTAGACTGCGGCTTAGGCTTTTTCATGTCATGCTTGATGTCTTTTTGATAGTATGCTTAGTGGTTTTGCTGTAGCATGACTTGTCTCAAATAACTGAGATTGCTTAATGAGCCTTTGAAAAAATCATGCGTTGTTTTAATTGTATGGAAGCATTATTTTGGTTTTCTCCTTGATGCTTTATTTGGGTTGACTTGGCGCATGCTCACACATGTTAGACTCTTACAAAGTCGCCAATAGCCTGTATGATCATTTAGTTTTTGACTTTTGATGCCATCTTATGCTTCTTTTAATGTCGCTTTGTCGCTTTGCATGATTATGGCCATTATTGCTCTCTTAGTTGGTCGCTCCCAGTCTTTTGCTAGCCCTCGCCTTGTACTGAGTATGAGCTCTACTCGTGCATCCAACTCCTAAAAGCCAAAGTTTTCCAAAGTGTCCACCATACATACCTACTAGCAATTTGCTATTCCAAGTAAATTTGACTTGCTTTTATTTTCTCTTCAAATTAAACTCTTACCAGTGTTATGCGAAACTCGGTAAGTAAAGCTCTTACGAACCGGAAGGCACACTTTACTTTTTTCTGTTCTTAAAAATTTGACATTGTGGTCTCTTATGTTGAGTTGTTATGCTTGCAAGTTGTAAGTTGGAGACTAGCCCAGCCATGCAGTCATGGGCAAGCTTTCAACATTGCACTTCTTATTTGAGTTGATATCGTGATCTTTTGTTTATGGATGCCCGCGGTGTGAAATGAATTGGGAATCTTGTGGGGATCATGGAGTTTGTATATGTGTTAGGGAAATGCCGGGCCGCTAATCTAAGCCATGCATAATTCATGGTGGAAATTTGCAGCATACCCATGGTGAACATTTGACGACGCATCTCCCAATAAAAAGCTAAACAAATGGCAAATAAAAGAGATGTCGAGGTGTTCATTGTCTGCTTGTCCTGTCATTTTGGTGTGGGCTTGTTCCATGTCATCGGGCACGGAGGTACCCCATTGGCGGTTCTCAAGAGCCTTGCTTGGGACTCTAAGTAAAGTAGCATGAGGTTTGGGTACTCATATTCACGGGACACGAGGTTTTCAACTTATGATTTATCAAGCATATGCATCATAATTGTTCTCGCATTAACTTTAACCATTCAAGATGCTTATGATGGGGGCAATGAGAGCTCAAAGCTGGTAAGTACCATAATTTTTGAAGGTTATAAAACTTGCAATCACTGCTTCCCTCTGCGAAGGGCCTTTCTTCTACTTTTATGTTGAGTCACCACCTTCTTTCTTTATGCACCATTAAGAGAGCATAGTTGTCATTCTTAGTATAATGTGCATTGTCCCAAAGTTTTCATTGATTGATTCATGATCATGGTTTCACTTGTTCTTAAATTATTTGTATCTAGTCGCCCTCTTAAACTTGAAGGTGTCCTATGCATTTATGTTTTGCTCTCTTTGAAGGACAAGCTGAAAACCATTTGTATGTTTTTCCTTATGATTTGAACACATGTTTGACTTTCATTGTTTCATTTTCATGATCTTTTGTTTGTGTTCATTTTCATGTTTACAACATGGTTGCTAAGTTTCTTATTGTCATGATTATATCTTCATGCCCATGTTTTAAGTTCTTATGATCCCAGCTCACAAATGCTTACATATATGATCAAGATTGTGTAGGTGCATGTCACCTCAAAAATTATTCTTTGTTATCACTTACCTACTCGAGGATGAGCAGGAGTTAAGCTTGGGGATGCTTGATACGTCTCCAACGTATCTATAATTTTTTATGCTCCATGCTTGTTTTTATACCATTTGCCTACTGTTTCGTTACACTTCATGGCACTTTTATGCATTTTTCGGAACTAACCTATTAACAAGTCGCCACAGTGCCAGTTCCCTGTTTTCTGCTGTTTTTGTGTTTCAGAAGTGATACATAGGAAATATTCTCGGAATTGGACAAAACAAGTTCCTGAAGTCTTATTTTACCCGAAAGCTTCCAGAGATCCGAAGGAGAGTAGGAGGGGGGCCACAGGGGCCCCACACACCAGGCCAGCGCGGCCAGGGCCTGGGCCCCGCCGCCATGGTGTGAGGCCACCTGGCTCCAGCTCTGACATCGCCCCTTCGCCTATAAAGACCCCCCGACGGAAAAAACCTAAGGACCCGATCACTTTTCCAGAACACATCGCGATCCGCCACCGCCGTCAACCCGAAGATCGGGAGGGTCCAGAAGCTCTTCCCGGCACCCTGCCGGAGAGGGGAATCACCACCGGAGGTCTTCTTCATCGCCATGCTTGCCTCCGGAGCGATGAGTGAGTAGTCTACCTTGGACTATGGGTCCATAGCAGTAGCTAGATGGTTGTATTCTCCACCATGTGCTTCATGTTTAGATCTCATGAGCTGCCCTACATGATTGAGATCACCGTTATGTAATTCTACATGTTTGGTTTGTTGGGATCTGATGAATATTGGTGTGATGATTGAGTTGCTATACTGAAATATATCTTATGTTATCTCTATGTTGTTTATGATCTTGCATGCTCTCCGTTGTTAGTAGCTATCTTGGCCGAGTAGTTGCTAGTGACTCCAAGAGGGGGTATTTATGCTCGATAGTGGGTTCATGCCTCTATTTAACCTGGGGGAGTGACAGAATCTTCTAAGGTTGTAGATGTGCTGTTGCTACTAGGGAGAAAACAACATTCATATGCTCAAGGGCATATGCTTTGTTTACATTACACACTTTGCTTAATGCAATTATCTGTTGTTCGCAACTTAATACTTGTGGAGTTCTCGGATTGATTCGCCACAAGTGGATTATTAGTCATAGATGCATTTGGATGGCGGTCTATGTATTTTGTTGTAATGCCCAGAGTAAATCTCATAGTGATCTTCTTGACATATCACGTTTATCTTTATTCTATCAATTGTCCAACTGTAATTTGTTTACCCAGCATGTGTTATTTATCTTATGGAGAGACACCACTAGTGAACTGTGGACCCCAGTCCTATTTCCATCATATTGCTATCACCTGTATACTTTACTCGCACTGTTTACTTTACTCGCATATTCTACTATTTTCCACTCGATACACTCATAACCTTTGTTTCAAGCAAACCGGTGAGATTGACAACCTCATCGTAAGTTGGGAACAAAGTACTTGGTTGTGTTGTGTGCAGGTTCCACGTTGTAGCTAGCAAGCAAAGCTTGGACGAGGCGCCATATATAAATTGTCCGAAGCTGTCGCAAACTAGCAAGCATCACCTTCAGTCGTTTGTCTCTCCTCTCCAAGAACGATAAACCTTGGTTTCTTAACTGAGGGAAAACCAGCTGCTATACTCATCACACCTTCCTCTTGGGGTTCCCAACGGGCTGGTTATTCACCACGCACAAGGACCACCATCTCTCCATAAAGATAAATAACATGCTGGGTAAACAAATTACAGTTGGGCAATTGACAAAATAAAGAATGCATAACAATGCATGTACATGTCATGAAGATCACTATGAGGTTCACTTGGGAATTACAACATAATACATAGACCGTAATCCAACTGCAACTATGACTAATAATCCACCCTTAGGATATCATCCGAACAACCCTTGGGTATTAAGTTCCAAGCAACAAATTATCGCCTTAAGCAAAGTGTGTAATGTAAACAATACAATTATCCTTGAACAAAAGATTGTTATTTTCTCCCTAGTAGCAACAACACATATACAACCTTAGAAGTTATTGTCACTCTCCCAGATTACTAGAGGCATGAACCCACTATCGAGCATAAATACTCCCTCTTGGAGTCACAAGCATCTACTTGGCCAAAGGATCTACTAGCAACAGAAAGCATGCAAGATCATAAATAACATAGACATGATAAATTGATGACCCACAAGTATAGGGGATCACAACAGTCTTCGAGGGAAGTAAAACCCAAATTTATTGATTCGACACAAGGGGAGCCAAAGAATATATGTAAGCCTTAACAGATGAGTTGTCAATTCAGCTGCACCTGGAAACAGTCTTGCTCGCAGTGGTTTATCAGTAGCAACAGTTTTATAGTTGCGATAGTAGTGAAACAGTAATAGCAGTAGTAAAATAACAGCGGTAATAGTAACAGTAGTAAACAGTAGGAACAAATACTGTAGGTATAGGGATGGATGTACGGGCGTTGCATGGATAAGATAATTCATGAAATCAATGAGACATGGGCATTGCAGATAAATAATGATAAAGCATCCTAGCACTAACAATCATAGGCATGTGTTCCGTATATAGTCGTACGTGCTCACAAGGAGAAACTTGCACGACATCTTTTGTCCTACCAGCCTGTTGCAGCAGGGCCTCAAGGAAAACTACTGGTAATTAAGGTACTCCTTTTAATAAAGTACCGGAGCAAAGCATTAACACTCGGTGAACACATGTGATCCACACATCATAGCCATCCCCTCCGGTTATCCCAATTTCTGTCACTTTGGGGCCTCGGGTTCCGGACAACGATATGTGTATACAACTTGTAGGTAAGACCATAAACAACAAGTATCATCATAGAAATAATAACATGTTCAGATCTGAAATCATGGCACTCGGGCCCAAAGTGACAAGCATTAAGCACAACAAGTTGCAACAATGTCATAAGCACTAATAGAAGATACTAGGCCTATGCCCTAACAATTTCATATCAAATTACATGAACAATTTCATCCAATCCCTACCATCCCCTCACCTACAGCGGTGGAATTACTCACACATGGATGGGGGAGTCATAGATGGTTGATGGAGGGACGTCGGTGATGATGGTGATGAAGATCTCCTCCAAATCCCCATCCCAGCAGGGTGCCAGAACGGAGTTTCTGGTTCCGAATCGCGGTTTCTGATGGCGGCATCACAGCGGAAGTCTATCTGGGAAAAAACGCTGTCTCCCCGATATAATCGAGTCAGGGGGTATATGTAGGCGAAAGGAGAGGTCGGGGGGACGGCCGAGCCGCCCTCACACCAGGTGGGCGTGGCCAGGGCTGGGCCGCGCCCCCTGTGTGTGTGGGGCCCTCGAGCCTCCCCTCCATCTCGTCTTCTGGCTCCGTGGGTCTGCTGGTGAAATAGGATTTTTGATGATTTTTCCCGAATTTTTACTGAAAGTTGGATTTCTGCACAAAAATGAGACACCAGAGCAATTCTGCTGAAAACAGCGTTAGTCCGTGTTAGTTGTATTCAAAACACACAAATTAGAGGAGAAACAATAGCAAAAGTGTTCAGGAAAGTAGATACATTTTGGACGTATCAACTCCCCCCAAGCTTAGCTATTTGCTTGTCCTCAAGCAATTCAGTTAACAACTGAGAGTGATAAAAGAAACTTTCACGAACACAATTGCTTCATAGATGTATGTATACTAACTATATGATCAAGTACTTAAGCAATTCATAATAAGAAATATGCAGCTAATGCTACCTCATAGTCGAGCAAACTATGAAAGAGTGCCAACATACTAATAACAAGTAACATGAACATAAGAAGCTACAAGATTGTGATATGCATAAATGATATGGAAGAGTGGTATCCAGCTTGCCTTTATTTGTGGAGCAAAACATAAATGCTGAGGCACCTCTGAAGTCCAAAGGAAGACTAGAAGTAAAAATATCAAAGATACAAGCATCAAAGTTATACCACAATTAACCGTGTTCTGGGACAAGCACATTACACTAAGAATAACAACTATGCTCTCAAGAAGTGCTTTAAGGTTAGAAGATGAAGACTTAACATAAAAGTAAAAGAAAGGCCCTTCGCAGAGGGAAGCAGGGATTAAACATATGCTAGAGCTTTTCATTTGTAAAATAGAGATAAAAATTTATTTTGAGAGGTGGTTGTTTCATGTCAACGACTGGCAATGGGGACTTGCTATCTTCCATAATAAACAAGTGAGAGCGGTTCTGAGTTCTTTGAAATTTTGGCACATTGGTGCTCTTTTATAAAGTTTTGGCACTCCTCCCCACCTTTTTTCCTTTCTCAAACCATGGCTAACTGATTCCATCGGGTGCCCACCAACTTTCACATACCATGGAGGAGTGCTCTTTTTCTTTTCTTTTTAGAAATTAGATTACAATGGTCTGACCAGCTCCCTTGCAAAATTAATGACGAGCAGATGAAGCTGCCTAGTCGAGGGGTACTTAATTTAATATGGAAGATAGCAATTCTGACCACTACGTCCCCATGAGCTAAAAACAGTGGCACAAAATGAGAAGTATTTGAAAGTTTGAAAGGTAGCACATGAAAATTTACTTGGAATGGCTTTGAAATACCATGCATAGGAATTTATAGTGGACTCTTTGGAAGACTTGGTTTTTGGTAATTGGATGCACGAGTAGAGCTCATACTCGGTACAAGTGAAGGCTAGCAAAAGACGGGGAAGCGACGATTGAGAGAGCAATAACTGTCATAATCATGCTTGCGACAAAACAAAATTAATATAGGCATAAAAATGATACAGGAACTCTGAGGCAAAGTAAATCATCGAGGCTTAATTGACTTTTTGTTTAGTCATGTGCATGCTTGAGCATGTGCCAAGTCAATTCAAATGAAACTTTCAGAGGAGGATACCACAATGTCATACCATATTATGAATAAAACAATGCATGCAAGTGTCTACATGACATGCTACAAACTATTAGTAAATTGAAACTAATCATATGAAAGCAAGAACTACAAAGCATCCATTAGATAACATATACCTTACATGAACCGACTAAGCATGTCCACATAGATGAGTATATGTACAAAAATGAAAACAAATAGAGTTCATACCAGCCTCTTACCACATCTCGGATTGTCATATGTCATCATTATTGCCTTTTCACCTGTGTGGCTTGAATAATATGAAGTGAATACCAAGCTCCAATGGAGTAAAGAGAGACTGAACTCTGTAACAAACTTTACAAAACCGAAGAAGAACAACAAAATTTTTGGGTTTTCGATTTTTAAAACAAGAACGAAAGGAAATAGCCACCAAGCAAAATATTTTTGGATTTTTCAAATACCAAAACCGAAAATAGCAAGTAGAGCAAACCAAAGGTAGCAAACTAAAAAGCGAACAAGGAGAAACAACGGAAATATTTTTGGTCTTTTTGTGTTTTGGAAAGAAGAATTAAGAACTAGAACAATAGAGAAAGTGAAATATGGATACACATAGGACCGACAAAATATGATATGTAGATGAGTGAATCGTCAGCGTACCTCCCCTCAAGCTTAGGCTTTTGGCCTAAGTGGAGATCAATCCCAACTCAGCCAACTCGACCATGAAGTGGCACCTCGAAAGTGTGATGAAGAAGTACCTTCGTCCGGGTACGAGCTCGGGGACGCCCCGGAGTGGTAAGTGGTGAAGTGATAGGCCGGCTCCTCCTCTTCCACCTGGTCCATGATGCCATGCTGTACGTTGAAGCCGAGCACCCTAAGCCGCTCGTCCAACTCCTCCTTCGTGCGTGACCATGGCCTGTTATCAATACTGAACAAACTGGGTTGTGGCAAAGGCACTTCCCTCTCCTCTCCATCAGTGAATAACATCCTGTAAACTAATTTCCCTGCACATGAGTTAGCTGTAACAAAATGATGGAGCTTCATGGCAGCAAGATCGAGCCTCTGTGGAGTCAACAATATATCATGAGGAGCAATAGGAAGTTCAAGAGCAGCAACAATGCGCGCGACAATAATACCTCCATAAATAGGTCCCCTAGCGGCTAGGCGACGAGCAATAATAGCACCGAGGTTATACTTCCTACTAACATCAAGAGCGGTAGCTAGGAAAGCTAAATGATAGTTGGAGATATTGCTAGTGTTTCCTCTACCAAGCACACTAGTGGCAAGATAGTAAGTAAAATATCTAATAGCCAGGAGTTGAATGTTTCTTATCTTGCCACGCTGTGCGGTGCGGTCATCATCGTTGGTTACTCCTCGGTAGAGCTCTAACAAATCAGCGGGTTGCTGTAGCATCTTCCTCGCCATCCCAAACATGGGTATACCTAGAATATTACAAAATCTCTCCAAAGACATGGTGATAGACTTATCATAAATCTTGAATGCAATGGAAGGATTGAAATGAGAGTTAGCGAATTTAAAGCTTTCAACGAAAATCTTTGTGAGAATAGCATATTGATTACTCTCATCCATCATGTATGTAGTCAATCCAACCCTGTTAACAAGGAGCAAGAAATCATCAAGAATCCCTGCGTCACATAAAAAGTTAGCACAAGGGAAGGTCGATGGATGTGCATCTCCATCATCTCCCTCAAGGTTTGGTGACATAAGATCTTCATTGTAGGACATCCTGTATTGAGCAGTGGATCTTGAAGGCCTTGATGACCTTGGTGCTTCTCTTTCAAACACTTCTCCATAGGTGTAGTTGTCCATTTCCTTCTCTGAAATTTTTAACAAACCTCATAAAATATGATTTTGAGACAAGCAAATGTAGGGAACTACTATAGTGAGTTACTAGAGAGCTAACATACATCAAAATATCATTTCTAAGCAATAGAACAAGCATGCATACTCATTTATCCTGCCACCTACAATGCTAAAATACTCAAGAAATACTTCACCAAAAGAAATTCTACTTGGACAAGCGGAGGAGTCACATACCGGAGAACAAATGCTCCAAATCTCAGCAGAAATGATGGGCTGAGCAAGGAGATCAAAAAATCGAGGTGAAGAATAGCAAGAACTCGGGTTTGAGCTGGGTGTGTCATTGTTTTCGGGAGAGAGAAAGAGCAGGGGAGGAAGAGATAAGTGAGAGGCCAGGTGGGGCCCTCTCACACCAGGTGGGCGCGGCCAGGGCTGGGCCGCGCCCCCTGTGTGGGAGGTGGCGTGGCAGCCCCTCCTGGTGTCTCCCAGGTGCCTCTCTATCCCATTTTTGATATAAAAATTTATAAAGAATTTTCTGGAATTTTTCGAGAAACTTAATTTTCGAGGATTTTTTAGAAATTGGCATATCGATAAAAACTCAGAAAAATGAAGATGAAATGATTTCAAGCAAATCAAAACCAAATAAGCAGTAGCTCCGAGATACTCTTAATCATGTAACTAAACTAAAAGAATAGAATTGAACAAGTAAATATAGGCGAGGTGGAGTGAATGCGGTGAAAACGAAGTTTTGTTCATATAAAATCACTTTGTTAACAAGGTTGATCAAGTCTTGCTACCAAACTAACTTTATATGAGGAAAAACTTTGCATTTCACTAAATGCTTATGTTACCTCAACTTTGATAGGCATAGTCCCAACAATAACAATTTCATATTCTTCTTTGGGCTTTTGCTCTGAACAAATAATTTGACCAACTCTGATGGTCTCAACATGCTTGATTGAATTTAGAGCATTCTTCCTATCAATCTTCTTGGGAAAATAAACCATGTACTCTTTGTCATTGACATTAAAAGTTACTTTTCCTTGATTGCAATTAATAACAGCACCTGTAGTATTTAGAAAAGGTCTCCCAAGAATAATAGACATATTATCATCTTCAGGCATTTCCAACACAACAAAATCAGTTAATATTAAACAACTGTTAGCAACTTGAACAGGAACATTCTCACATATACCAATAGGAATAGTAGTAGACTTATCAGCCATTTGCAAAGATATATCAGTTGATACCAATTTTTCTAGATCAAGTCTCTTATAAAGAGAAAAAGGCATGACACTAACTCCAGCTCCCAAGTCACATAAAGCAGTTCTAACATAGTTATTTTTAATGGAGCAAGGAATAGTTGGTATACCTGGATCTCCAAGCTTCTCCGGTACTTTACCATCAAAAGAATAATTAGCAAGTAAAGTGGAAATTTCCTCAATAGGAATCTTCCTTTTGTTAGTAACAATATCTTTCATATATTTCGCATAAGGAGGCATTCTAATAGCATCAGTCAAAGGAATTTGCAAAAATAAAGGTTTCATCCATTCACAAAACCTGTTGTAGTGTTCTTCTTCCTTGGACTTGTGTTTCTTAATAGGAAAAGGCATTGGTTTCTGTACCCAAGGTTCTCTCTCTTTACCATGCTTGGTGGCAATGAAGTCTTCTTTGGTGTACTTCGCATTCTTATCAATCTTTTCTGGTTCTTCTTCAACTTCTTCTTTATCGGAAGCATCTCCTGGTTCAGTTTCAGCATCAGAAATAGAAACACTGTTAGGATCTTTACTTGCATTAGATGATTTTGTAGTTGTTTTATGCTTCTTCTTCTTCTTCTTGGAAGGAATATCATCACTTGAAGTACACTGAGAATCTTGCTTGACCCTCTTAGGATGTCCTTCGGGATATAATGGATCTTGAGTAGTAGCACCACTTCTTGTGCGTATTTCGCATGCTTGCTTCTCTCTTGCGGCATTAACTAGCAAGTCTTTTTGCACCTTAGTAAGCTGATCAATTTGTGTTTGAACCATTTGAAAATGTTTAACAAGTATCTTCACATCATTGGAGGTTCTCTCCACAATATCCTGCAACTTGTTAATAGCTCTAGAATTTTCCAGCAAATGATTCTGCACCATTCTATTAAAATTTTCTTGCTTAACAATAAAATTATCAAATTCATCTAAGCATTGATCAAGAGGTTTAGAATAAGGAATATCTCTTTTATCAAAGCGTTGGAGAGAGTGTACCTCAATTGTAGATGAATGAGGGATTGGCTTACATAATTCTTCTATAGGAGGTAAATTCTTCACATCTTCGGCTTTAATACCTTTCTCCTTAAGAGATTTCTTAGCTTCCTTCATAACTTCATCATTTAGTTCAATCATCCCTCTCTTCTACGGTATAGGCTCTGTAGATGGCGCAGGTGGTGGTGCTGGTGTTGGCTCAACTAGAGCCCAATCATCATGATTCTGGCTTATTTTAGCCATTAATTCTTCAGCTTCAGCCGGAGTTCTTTCCCTGAAAACACAACCAGCACAACTATCCAGATATGTCTTAGATTCATCAGTTAGTCCATTATAAAATATATCAAGGAGTTCATTTTTAGGCAATGGTTCTTTAGGCAAAGCTCTAATTAAAGAACAAAACCTCATCCAAGATTCAGGCAATATCTCTCCTTTTCCCTGTTCAAAATCAAAGATTTTCTGCACAGCAGCATGTTGAGCACTAGCAGGAAAATATTTCTGAAAGAAAGCATTAACCAAAGCAATAGGACTATTAAGAGATCCAGGAGACAAGCTATTAAACCAAGTTTTAGCTGCATCTTTCAACGAGAAAGGAAAAATCTTAGCAACAAAGTAAGTGCGAAGCTTAATATCATCAGAAAACAAATTACTCAAAGTAGAAAGCTCATTCATGTGCTCCATAGCACTCTCATCTTTAGTACCACAAAAGGGAGTTTTCTCAACAATAGATATGTAAGTTAAATCCAAAGAGAAATCATAATCTTTGTCTCTAATATTTATGAGAGAAGCAGTAAACTTAGGATTAGGAGACAAATTATATCTAACAGTACGTCTTGCAAGAAGTTCTTTAACCTCAGCAGCATTACGAGTAGCACGTGCTTCAGCAATAAAATCATCATTAAGCTCAATATAAGCATCATCAAAATCGTCACTAGGACATTCCCTAGACTCAGGTGAACTAACAGGTATAACAGTGGTGTTTCCCAACTTAGCTCTACCAATAGTAGCATCTAAAAAGGAACCTAGTGAACCACTCTCATCAAGCACAGTAGAAGCATCATCTAAATTGTCAGTGGCATTTTCAAACTCAGCAGAAGTAGTAGCAGTAGCGTGTGCATGTGGTGGTGTAAGCAACTTACTCATAACAGACGGTGAATCAAGAGCAACAAAAGTGTTCAAAGTTGTACCTCTTCTTGTAGTGGATGGCAATATAGGAACTTTCCCATCACGAGGTTTACCCATGATGAAAGGATTGCAGTGAACAATATGAATACCAAGTGAACTTACAAATAAAGCTATGCTCCCCGGCAACGGCGCCAGAAAATAGTCTTGATGACCCACAAGTATAGGGGATCGCAACAGTCTTCGAGGGAAGTAAAACCTAAATTTATTGATTCGACACAAGGGGAGCCAAAGAATATATGTAAGCCTTAACAGATGAGTTGTCAATTCAGCTGCACCTGGAAATAGTCTTGCTCGTAGTGGTTTATCAGTAGCAACAGTTTTATAGTGGCGATAGTAGTGAAACAGTAACAGTAGTAGTAAAATAATAGCGGTAATAGTAACAGTAGTAAACAGTAGGAACAAATACTGTAGGTATAGGGATGGATGTACGGGCGTTGCATGGATAAGATAATTCATGAAATCAATGAGACATGGGCATTGCAGATAAATAATGATAAAGCATCCTAGCACCAACAATCATAGGCATGTGTTCTGTATATAGTCGTATGTGCTCACATGGAGAAACTTGCACGCCATCTTTTGTCCTACCAGCCTGTTGCAGCAGGGCCTCAAGGGAAACTACTGGTAATTAAGGTACTCCTTTTAATAAAGTACCGAAGCAAAGCATTAACACTCGGTGAACACATGTGATCCTCACATCATAGCCATCCCCTCCGGTTATCCCAATTTCTGTCACTTTGGGGCCTCGGGTTCCGGACATCAATATGTGTATACAACTTGTAGGTAAGACCATAAACAACAAGTATCATCATAGAAATAATAACATGTTCAGATCTGAAATCATGGCACTCGGGCCCAAAGTGACAAGCATTAAGCACAACAAGTTGCAACAATGTCATAAGCACTAATAGAAGATACTAGGCACTATGCCCTAACAATCTCATATCAAATTACATGAACAATCTCATCCAATCCCTACCATCCCCTCACCTACAGTGGGGGAATTACTCACACATGGATGGGGGAGTCATGGATAGTCGATGGAGGGACGTCGGTGATGATGGTGATGAAGATCTCCTCCAAATCCCCGTCCCGACAGGGTGCCAGAACGGAGCTTCTGGTTCCGAATCGCGGTTTCTGATGGCGGCGGCGCAGCAGAAGTCTATCTAGGAAAAACGCCATCTCCCCGATATAATCGAGTCAGGGGGTATATGTAGGCGAAAGGAGAGGTCGGGGGACAGCCGAGCCGCCCTCACACCAGGTGGGCGCGGCTAGGGCTGGGCCGCGCCCCCTGTGTGTGTGGGGCCCTCGAGCCTCCCCTCCGTCTTGTCTTCTAGCTCCGTGGGTCTTCTGGTGAAATAGGATTTTTGATGATTTTCCCAAATTTTTACTGAAAGTTGGATTTCTGCACAAAAACGATACACCAGAGTAATTCTGCTGAAAATAGCGTTAGTCCGTGTTAGTTGTATTCAAAACACACAAATTAGAGGAGAAACAATAGCAAAAGTGTTCGGGAAAGTAGATACATTTTGGACGTATCATAAATCAACAATCAACTCAACATAGTACTCAATATTTATCGGATCCCAACAAACACAACATGTAGAATTACACAAAGATGATCTTGATCATGATAGGCAGCTCACAAGATCTACACATGAGGCGCATGGAGGAGAAGACAACCATCTAGCTACTGCTATGGACCCATAGTCCAAGGTAGACTACTCACGCATTACTCCAGAGGCAGGCATGGTCATGAAGAAGGCCTCCGGTGATGATTCCCCTCTCCGGCAGGGTGCTGGGAAGAGCTTTTGGACCTTCCCGGTCTTGGGACGGCGACGACGGCGGCTTGCAATATGTTTCGTGTAAAAGTGTTCTCGCCCCTAGGGTTTTCACGACGAAGTGATATATAGGCGGAAGGGTGATGTCAGGAGGTGGACCAGGGGCCCACACCACCTGGTGGCACAGCTAGGGGGTGGCCCGCGCCACCCTATGGTGCAGCTGCCTCCTGGCCCCTCTCCATCTCTCCTCTGGACACCGTCTTCGTGTTAGTTAAATAGGAACTTTTGCTTTTGTTTCGTCAAATTCTGAGAATATTTCCTGTGTAACTTTTCTGAAACACAAAAACAGTAGAAAATAGGAACTGGCACTGTGGCATCTTGTTAATAGGTTAGTTCCAGAAAATGCATAAAAATGCCACAAAGTGTAAACAAAACACAAAGCAATTGGTGTAAAACAAGCATGGAGTATCAAAAATTATAGATACTTTTGCAACATATCAAGCATCCCTAAGCTTAACTCCTTCTCGTCCTCGAGTAGGTAAGTGATAACAAAATAATAATTTTTGAGGTCACATGCACCAACACAATCTTGATCAAATTAAAGTAAAGCATTGCATGCTAAGATCAAATTACTCTAAACATGGGCATAAGAGATATAATTCTAACCATAGAACTTAGCAACCATGTTACAACATGAAAATAAATACAAACAAAATATCATGAGTAATAATGCATTGAAAGGTGTTTGTTTGTTTTGAGCATATAGAAAACATAGCAAAGTGGTATTCAGCTTGTCCCTTGTGGAGTAGCAAAACATAAATGCATAGGACACCTTCAAAGTTCAAGAGGGTGACTAGATACAAATAATTTGACAACAAGCAATACCACAATCATGAATCAACCAATAATAAATTTTGGGACTATGAACATTATACTCAGAATGACAACTATGCTATCTTAATTGGTGCATAAAGGTAGAAGATGAAGACTCAACATAAAAGTAAAAGAAAGGCCCTTCGCAGAGGGAAGTAGTGATTGCAAGTTTTATAAACCTTCCAAAAAATTATGGTACTTATTAGCTTTGAGCTCTCATTGCCCCTATCATTGGCATCTTGAGTGGTTAAGGTTAACGCGAGTACAAATATGAGATACATGCTTGACAAGTCATAAGTTGAAAATCTCACGTCCCTTGAATACGAGTACTTAAACCATGCTAATCGACTTAGGTCCCAAGTAAGTTCTTGTCATTGTAAGCATACATGTATCATTGTGAATGCCAACGGGGTACCTCCTGCCCAATGATATGGAAATTGTCCCACATCAAAATGACAAGACAAATAGACAATGAACACCTTGGCATCTCTTTTATTTACCATTGGGTATAGCTTTTTATTTTGAGATGTGTCATCGAATGTCCACTATGGGTATGCTATAAATTTCCACCATAAATGATGCATGGTTTAGATTAGCGGCCCAGATGTTTCTCTAACACATATACAAACTCCATGAGCTAACAAGTTTCCAACTCCTTTCACATAGATAAGCATCCATAAACAAAACATCATGATATCAACTAAATAGGGATAAGTGCAATGTTGAAAGTGTGCCCCATGATAGCATGGCTGAGCCAACTCCCAACTTACAACTTGCAAGCATATAGTCGTCATAAGAGAGCCACAATGGTCAAGTTTATTAAGTGCAAGAAAGTAAATGTCCATCAAGTTCGTGAGAGCTTTACTAACTAATTTTCTCATAACAAAAAATTTAATTTGGAAGATAGATAAAAGCATGATGAATATACTTGGAATAGCAAATTACTAATAGGTAGATATGGTGGACACATTGGAATAACTTTGGTTTTTGGGAATTGGATGCACGAGTAGAGCTCATACTCAGTACAGGTGAAGGCTAGCAAAAGACTGGGAGCGACCAACTAAGAGAGCAATAACGGCCATAATCATGCATAGCGACAAAACATTATTAACCAAAGCATAAAGTGATATCACAAGTCAAAAACCAAATGATCATAGAGGCTTGAGGCGACTGGTTTATAGTCAAAACATGGTGTAAGCATGCGCCAAGTCAACCCAAATAAAGCATCAAAGGAGAATACCACAATATTATGCTTCTATAAGATAAAAACAACGCATGATTCTTTCAAAGGCACATTAAGCACTCTCAATTATTTGAGACAAGTCATGCTACAACAATAACTACTAAGCATATAATCAAAATAATATTGTAACATCCCAATTTTTTTTGAAAGATTTTATAAAAATCTTCACATGAAATCATGCATCATTTCATGCATAGCATCACTTTGCATTTGCACTTCTTCAAGTTACTATTGCCTTGTTCTCTTGAACCAAACCTCCCCTGTACATTTAATAACTGATAGGAAGTTTTACCTTTTTGCAAAAATTAGTTTGAATTAAATCAGAGGTTTTGCAAAAGTTTTCAAACCAAAATTCAAACAAAATCAGAAAAGAAAAAGGAAAAAAAATAAGAAAAAGGCTAAAGGGCCGCGGGACCAAATCCGGCCTGGACCAGGAAGCAGCCCGCGGCCCATCTTCCCCGCGCCCGAAATGGTATCCCGCTTCCCCCTCTCCAGCCGTTGATGAAGGGGCCCCACATGTCATCCCTTCCGAAGGAACCGGGATGAACACGGAGGCACCCGAGCGTGATCGTCCCGAACTCTTCGCCGAATTGGGTTAAACCCTAACCCCTCGTCCATGCCAACACTCCCCTTATAAGCCCTGTCCTCCCTGCACACTTTCCCCTCCCAAAACCCTAGCCCATCGCCGCCAGGCTGCCCTAAACCAGAGACCGCCGCGCTGCCATTCTGCCAGAGGACACCGCGAAACCCTGGTGAGTCTCGACCTCCTTTTGATCGTTCTACTGCACGTTCTCCTCCACCTCAACCGAGCCAACCTCTCAGACACGTTTTCGTGACTTCTTGCGCTCCAGGACGTCATTTTCGACCGCGACTGGATCTCACCGTCTGCCAGACAATACTCCGACGAGCGATTGCCGAAGGCCCCGAGCTCCTCGACCTCGCAAACCTCACCACCGGACTCGCCTGGACCTTCTGAACGCCGTGGTAAGCATGCCGGTCTCAAGATCCCTCTGTCCATGCCGCTCCTCTCCATGCTCTCGACACCACCGTCACGGCCTAATCTCCAACCGCCCTTCGCCACCGTTGCAGGAAGCCACCGAGACCGACGATCACGCCTTTGACCTCGCCTTGATCTTCTGATCACCGTCGTGTATTCCATCGCCGTCAGGAACCGCTAGAAGCACCTCGACGTGGATCTCCAGCACCGCCGGACCTCGTCGACGACCTTTCCCCGGTGAGCCCGTCCACTTTCTCCTTCTGACCGTCCAATCTGAATCCTGCGGGTGATAACAGATCACTTACCAAAGGGGTAAGACTGGATCTGAGCCACCCGATATTAGTTAGATCCGACGGCCTGAATCGGTGATCCGACCAAACCGGTACGGACTAATCATGAGGTGCCGCGTGTCAGTCCCTGGTTATTTCCGATTTCATTTTCGATTTAAGTTTCCAGAATCATGTTTAAACTTGTTTAATTCATATCTTGAGATTCACACGTCCAATTTTAGCAAACTTTGCGTCTTTGGTTTCAGAAAATTGTGTAGATTCCATCTACAGTATCAAAAACATGTATAGCATCAGTTTTATATAGATAATTACTGCAAGACTTGTTTAGTGTTTTTGTCCTTTAAAATTTATTATAGATTTTGTTTTTTAGTGAATCCTTTTGATTTGGGACCCTATGACATCCCTTAGTACTGTAGCAGGACCAAAACTATTTTTGGTAATCTTTATATTACTTTTGTAACTTTAGCTTGTTTATTGTTCTAATTGTGTGTTGTTAATGTTTTGAGCTTTATAAATTAACTCTAAAACTTTGATCACGTCATCATGCATATAGTTAGCAACTAGAGAACATGCTAAGTGCCTTGTGGTGTTTAGAACACATTTGCATGCATACTTTTACTTTCATGATTGTTTCTGTTTGTTATGTGCTTATGATGTTATATTTTATGTATAGATTGTGCTGAGTGCAACGAGTGTCTGTGTGACGAGTGCACCAACTCTTCTCCTCATCAAGGCAAGTGTCACCATGTTCCCTTGTCCCACTAAAAGTTTTGTCTTGTAGCTTTTCTAGTAGAAGATGCATATGTAGGTGTTTTTATGATTTCTTATCTTTAGCTTGCTAGATTTTATGCTAAGTTTTTGTCTAGCTTGACTAGCTGTGCATCTCCTAGTAGAATTGCTGCTACTATAGGACTTTGCTTTTACACTTGTTGTGGGAAGGGTTAACATATATTTTTGGCTATTTTTGGCTAAGTGTTGAAAACCTTGTTTTGCAAAAACTAAGAAAACAACTAAGTTAATGAATCACCTGGGTGGATGTGGCTTTGATTGGTTTATGTTGAGTGGTTCCCTGGGGTCATGTCATCGAACCTCTGAACCACCAGGTGTATCTCACTTGTGGACGGCCACCCAGGAGCAAAGAGATTGGAGATGTTCAAGTCGTGAAGCTTCCAGTGCAACCACATGACATATGGGCTCTGTCTTAGTCAACTAAGCTGCAAGAACTCAAGCCAGGCGGACAGAGGGTGGTAGATGTTGGTAGGATGGAGCGCGTCCGTTTGGTCTGAGGGAATGCTTCTGAAAGGCCTCATCTTAGTTTTCACTTGGCCATTTGAGGCAAAATGAGTCTCATGGAAAAACGGGTTAACTAAGTCTTGTGGGAAAAGTGCACCACCTCTGCAGAGTGTTTAGAACTAAGTACTTAGCCGTGTCCCCGGTTACGGACAATTCTGAGTGACATGACATTGAAGCCGTTTGTAACGACCCAGGATTTTGTCAAATTTTGGGGGGGAAATTTTTGTTTTTATTTTGCTTGTGTTGATTGAAAATTCACAGGGATTTAAAACTTTTTGAGTCTAATTGAAAGCTTTATTAGAAAACTATTTTAAACTTTCTATTATTTTCTTGAAGAACTTCTTTGAGAAAGAACAAGTATTAAAATGTTATTTTCATTCTCCTTTATTCAAACCCTATTCAGCTTTATGCAAGCTTGCTTGCAAAAGATTGTTTTACAAAGTTTACTTTATTCAATAAAGGTTGCTTTTTCAAACCATATTTGAGTGTGTTTCTCAATCATTATTTTATAAACTATTATTTCACTATTTTAAAAAGAAATCGAGTTCAAGCTCTATTTCTATCATTTCATGCAAGCAAAACCTTTATGCTATGCACATAAAGTTTTATTCAAAAACATCTTTTATTTTGAAAACATGTTTATTAATGGTTCAAAACACTGCAGTGAATATTTGAAAGCACTAGGAATTTGTTTGATTTGAATTGAAACAATTTGCAAAAGATTTGGAAACAAATCTGATTTCAGAAAATAGAAAAGGAGAAACAAAATCAAAAAAAAAGGGAATAAAAGGCCGCGGGGACCGATTCGGCCCAGCCGAAGAATAGCCCCGAAGCCCAGCAACGTGCACACCCGAAATGGTACCGCCTCCCCTCTCTCCCGTCTCGCTGACAGCATGGACCCACATGTCAGCATCGATACCTTCTTCCTCCCGCAATCCCCTCCTTTCTCTCTGGCCGGTAACGCTAGTGATTACTCGCAGTAATCTCACGATTGAATGCCCCCTCCTTCGAACGCTATAAAAGCCCCAGCACTCCTCCCTCGCCTCTCTCCTTTTCTGCTTGAGATTGTGCCTCCAGGCTGCTCGAATTGCTCGCCGATCTCTGCGGCATCTGCAAGCACCTCCGGCGAAATTCGCCACCCCTGGTGAGCCCCCGTCTCCCTCCTCTCCTCTATCCTCTTCACTTTGATCAGGCGCCTCTCCCTGACTCCTTTTACTCGGCTTATCTGCAGCAGATCAACGCCATCGTCGAGCTCCCGAAGCTCACGTCCGCCCCAGCTCCTCCAGTCGTGTCTCCGTGTCGCGGCAGGACTCGACTGACCCCCTAGATCAAACGAACGAGATCTCCTCGTCCTCCTGGAGCCCGTCACATCCTCCCCGTCGCCCAGAACTCACCGGAAGCTCGCCGGCGTCCACCTCTGGCCGCATCTCCGGTGACCTCGCCGGAAACCTAGCCACCTAGGTGAGGATCTTCTCCAGATCTAACCAGAGCCGTCAGATTCTATTTTAACGCTTAAGATTAAATCACTTAGACGAAGGGGTATGCTCAGATCTGATCCATCCAATCCCCTTTTAATCCAACGGCCTCAGTACCGATCCGAACGAAACGGTACCGGCCAGTCCTATTACGCCACGTGGCCTCGTCTAAATCAAACAGATTTTCAAAATAGAAATTGAATCAGATTTGGGGCTAAAACTTTGAAAAATCATAACTCTTGATCTGTAAGTCCAAAAATTACAAATTTGGTATCGTTGGAATCCTTAGGAAGTCTAGAACCTAGCAGTACCATAAAATATTATATTTTATGGGTTCAATTTGAAACTATTTGCAAATTGGATTCAAACCATCTGTTAGCTGATCTAATTCATATCTTTAGTTCTGTTAATCCAAAAATTACAAATTTGTAGTCCTTGGATTCCTCTCAACTTGTAGAACATCATAGGATCAAGAAAATCCAAATTTGATACGTGCACACACTTTGTGTATTCAAATTTGTCCAAATCACTATTTTGGTGATAATTCAATTTCTATAACTTATTTTTGAGTGATTCCAATTGCAGTGACTTTGTACTACTGCAAGCTATCCACTAGCATCACTCCCATATTTTCTTGAGCCACTTCACAATTATTAAAATTCTAATATGAGAATTTGAGTATTCCTATATAGATTAATTCTATTCCTATTTCAATCAGTGATTCCTCCTACTTTAGAAAACCATATGATCATACCTAGCTATCAAATATCATCTTGAGATCACTTTGATCCAATGTCATATCCATCTAGGTACATCATATCTAGTTCACGCATATTCAAATTTCAATTGTGTTGTTTGAGTAAAGTGTGATACATCTCAATCATGGAATTCTTTTTGCTATTGTGGTGTTGATTCAATTCTACTACCGCAGCTCCTGATCATACCTATCCATAGCCATCATACTAAATAACATCCAATCTTATTCGACCCCAAGCCTATGTGTAACATGTACTATTTTGAGTAAGTGTTATCACACTTTATTCAGTAGTGTTATGTTGCATTATTCAATACTTTTGTGAATCTATTCACATAAGTCATTCCTAAACCATATCCTTTACCTATAGCCATTTATTCATGCCTACTCAATCTTAGCCTTGCATTGAACTATTCAATTTGCATTTGAGTTAATTGAGTACTTCAATGTTATAAGAACCCTAGCCTAAGCTTAAGTGTAATATATACTATTTAAGAATAATTGTCGTCACACTTATTCAATAGTATTGCTATTGCACTATTTTGTCTCTTATATGATTTACCCATATGAGATATTCCAAGATTCCATATGCTTTGGTAAAGCATAAAGATCTCACTCATTATACTTTGCCTGATTCATATTTATTCAAATTGCAATTGTGCTACTTGAGTACAATATGAATTCAACCCAAACCTAAATCCTATTTTGTTAATGTGGTGTTGTTATAGCCCGTACCATAGTATGTGTTATACACCATGTTGATCAATGAACCATTTGAGCCATGTCCTCAAATATCAATCATTCATACCCGATCCAATGCCTACTTAATTCTATTCACATGTATTGAACTATTCAACTTGCAAATGTGCTAATTGAGTAATTCAAGCATTCCTAAAACTTAGCCTAGTTCCTAAGTGCAAATAGATACTATTTAAGAGTAATTGTTGTCACATTTACTCAATAGTGTTGTAGTTGCACAAATTGACTCTTGTGTAATCTATTACACATGAGCTATTCCTAAAACTCTTATATGCTTTGATAAAGCATAAAAACTTCATCAATTATATTTTGCCTAGTCCAATTCTCTCTCAAATCATATTGACCTTTCCCAACTAAGCTCTCCGATCCATATATCACAAATCATGATCCTTTACCATATCCTTCTTGTCATAACATCCCAATAAATCAAATTTGTTAAACAAACACCTTTCAATTGTTTGATTTGATTGATTATGTTTGTATGGTGTGTTTATGTTATGCTATCTCTTATGCTTTAGTTTTGCGAAGAGTTACGTGCTTAGTCGAGAGAAGGGAAGCGTCTTGTTCTTCAGAAAGGCAAGTGACACACATGTCCCTCACCTATTTTTTTATTTATGCATTAGTATTATCACCACTTGTAGTATGCATGATAGGTGTTTTACTCAACTGTTTTATCAAAAGCTTAGATCCTAGTAGTGAGTAGCTATCCCCCCAAACCCCACTTGATAGGATACTAAATACTTTGTTAACTTTGATGCCATGCTAAGATCACTTGAAAAGTGTTTTGTGAAAAGTTAATAACTTCAACTAAAATGAAACACCTGGGTGGATTGGTATGTTGATGGAGGTGGAGTTGAGTGGCGACCTGGGGCTACACTACGTGTAGTTGCTGCCTGGGCGTACACTTGTGGATGGCCACCCAGGAATAAAGAGATGGCTATGTCTTCCATGCTTAGCGTACTTCCAGTGCAGCCTTATGACATTATGGGCTCTGTCTTGACTGATTAGAATGTGGGAGTGCAACTATGTGCGAGAAGATGGTGGTAGATGAATTATAGGTTGGGAGCGGATCTTGCCAGTTAGTTGCCCTCTCCTTCTAAAAGGTCTCGTTTCATTTTATGTATGGGCATAAAATGAATCGTAAGGTGAAAGTGCACAACCCTTGCAAGGTGTCTAAAACTAATCGATTAGCCGTGTCCTCGGTTATGGACAATTGAGTCTCTAGACATGGAATGTACGGAATAATCTCATCACCGATTCTGAATTATTAAAATTTGTCTAGAAACCCCTAGGTAGGAACTAAGGACCATACACTCCGAGGGGTGGTGGTGCCTGAGGTTCCAACTTTGTTGAGTTGCGCCCAGAACTACATACCGGCCAGTATGTAGTGTATGGGGGTTGTATTGACCCTTGAAAAATAAAATTTGTTGAAGGAAAGTATTAAAATGGATTTATAGGATAAAATTGGCTTTATGCAAATCAGCCTATGAGATCCACCAGCCAAATGTCATGTAGTATAGTCTTTCCACAAAATGCCACCAAATATGTGTCAATTGCCAGTACATCATTGTACTGACCCCTCTGGGGCTGCATATTCAAACGTGCAGGTTTTACTGTCGAGTAAGGAACCAGGAGTAGGATCTCGAGACTACATTCCAACATGTCTGCCTGTGGCACGTGATGAAGAATGGAGGCTCACTGCAACTATGCTTTATGTTGTGTACTCGTAAGGTTGAAGACCTATGTAACTAGATTTACTTTGTAATATTGATGCTATTGCAATGATTACTTATTTTGTACTGTGGTGCTATCTACTGATCCAGGGAATGGCACAGATACACAGGAGATTTGCCTTTAGTAAAAGGCGGGTCGTTACAAAATGGTATCAGAGCATAGTGTTGCCTGTAGGATCGAGACCCTAGGTTTGGAATTAGAGATAGGAAGAGCCTAGAATAAAAATCTCTATCTCATCTTACTTCTATTTAAAAAGAATGTTGCATCTTGAAACTCCTTGTATTTCTTCCCTACTTCATTTTCAAATGATTCCCTTAGCTGACCCAACTCTCGGAACCATCAAGAAAGGACAGAACAACACAAAGTGCCAGAAGAATGAGACTTCTACTTCATAGGTTGACCTTGATCCAACATGAAGAACTACATTGAAGACCAACAAAGAGCTCGAGGAAATGTGGATATGAAGGCTGCCCAACACCAACGATGCATTGGGGAAGTGGAAATAAGAAATGGAACAATGAAACTAAAGTAGAATAGACCACCAAGATTCTAGTTTATAGAACCAACGATTTATAGATGCTTCTATGATCATACAAAATTGGTGTATGACCATATTATTTTGTTAGCGTGTTTTTCCAAAACTTATCAAAAGATTTTTCAATGATTGTCTGGTTTATGTTTGTTTGTTGCATGGTTTGTTGTTTGTGCACGGGTAAGAAAATTTTCTTCTTTAGTTCTATCTATCTATTACTCACCTTTGCTAAAACCACCTCAGATGCCGCCTCACCGTGAAAACAACAACAACAACAGCAGCAACAACAACATCAGCAACCTCTATGATGTGGTCCAACAGTTAGCCACAGGTCGAGCCCAGCTCATGCAGATGATGACCCAATTCATCCAAGCAAGTACCAACCTCATGAACAACAACAACAATCCACCACCCCCACCCCAAGTTGACCGACTAGCTCGTTTCTTGAAGCTCAGACCCAATAAGTTTTCATCTGCCACAGACCCAATAGTGGCCGATGACTGGCTGCGTTCAGTCAGTAAGGACTTAGTTACCTGTGAGTGCACAGATGCTGAAAAGATTAGATTCACTGCCCTCCTGCTAGAGGGACCAGCAGCAATGTGGTGGGATACTTACCAAGTCACCAAATCCAATTGAAGGTCTGGACTGGGATTCCTTCAGGGAAGGCTTTCGTAATGCTCATATCTCCACGGACATTATGAATCTAAAGAAGAATGAGTCCCGCACTCTGAAGCAGGGTGACAGGACACTAAAGGAGAACATGGATGACTTCTGCTCTCTGTCAAGGTACGCACCAGAAGACATCGACACTGATGCCAAGAGGAAAGATAAGTTTCTCAGTGGACTCAAAGGGGAACTGAAGACACCTCCATCAGTCGCTTATGCTCCAAACTACCAGGCTCTGCTAGACCAAGCAGTTACTCTGGACAACAACATAAGAAAAGAGGAAAACCGTAAGAGGAAGCACAGCAATGGCAAGACCCATACTGGACATTCCCACAGAAGACTCCACCTCTCCGAAGGCTATGGAAATGGTAAATTCAATGGCCATAGGCACGATGGTGAAAACAATGGAAACCACTCCAAACCGGTGGTTATGAAGGATCTCTCGACAATCACTTGTTACAAGTGCAAACAAAAGGGACACTATGCAAATAAATGTTCAGAAAATGGTACTACAAGACTTCTGTGAACTGGGATGACCGAAGGATGCAGCAAAATACAAGGAGAAGACACAACAAAGTATGGCCAACTTGAGAAAATTGTATGCAGCTACAACCTTGTAATAAATGTTGTAAGGACTTGTAAGAGTTAAGGACAACCTGGTTGAATGAATTATACTTCTCGATGAGATGGCAAGCCGAAGGATTTGTAACTCCAGAGTCAACGTCACACAACCGAGTTGCGCAAAACCCTAGCTAAGGAACGATAGATTTGTTTTAAAAATTTTAGTTTGGAAACACAAGTTCTCATTTCAAGAAAATTTTGGCGAAGCTAGTGAGGTTGACCAAGAGTTAGAATACGAGGTTTGCAAGCCATGTATGAAGTAATGATTTGGGTGCAGGATGGATTGATCACCATTCCTACTACTCTTATTATTCGCTCTCATAATGTTGGTTTTACACACCTAAAGAGACATACCTACATGAGAGGCGACGTCTTTAAACCATGACCTTAGGAGGATAGATATGTTACACCCCCCCATAGTGTGCCAGTGTGGCCAAAATGTAAAAATACGGTGAGGAACGACTGCACGTTTCGGAGACGTTTTCTCAGTGGACCTTGAATGCGGAGACGGTTCATTTGCGACTTCAATTCCCTGACTTTTCGTTTCGACTCCCCACACGGCCTGTTCGACTACCCCTGAGCCTATAAAAGAGGACTCTCCCCTCTCCCGAGAGTCACAACAGAGACTGCCACCACCAACTATGAAAATCCCACCTGATTCCAAAGCCCAGCGCCACCGAAGTCTACCTCATCCCGACATACGATGTTGTGAGACACCTCTCCAAATCCATGGAACCCTGTTCCTACCCATGAGAGCTTCGTTAGATCCCTTCTCCCTGAAAAGGAATCCATCTTCGAGATATGATCAAGTTGTCCAGCGCCTTTCAACAACTATGAAGACGGTTGCTAAAAGAATTCTTAAGGACCATCTAGTACCTGTGGCAAGTAGCACGACTTGCTCCGGTAACTTGAATGGGTTCAACAATGCTGGTTATAAGGCGACCTTCCGACCCTTAAAGGTGCCAGTACCTCTTACAGAGTCTACCTTGTTTACCCCTATGAAATGCTTGAGAAGACTACAGAGGGATGCCATCCTAATTCCTTGGGATGTGTGGTCTCATCATGTTCGTGGGGCAAGCATTCAGTACTTGACACTGGGTCATCCTTTGAGACTCTGCAATGAAAATCAGCTAAAAAGCAACAAGGAGTATGGTGATGGCATGTATGCTATCATGGCCTTGGTGAGGACCGACCAAGAAAAGGCTAGATACACATTCTTGGACGATGTGGACTACCTTGTTGAAGGCAACGCGATGGATGATATCTGCCCATCACCAGAATTGGATGGAGCATCTGAAATGCCGCTTCTGAACATAACGGCGAACATCGACACTTCTGAGAAGGGCGATTTCAAGAAAATGACGCAACGATGAATTCAAGCTGGGAACAAAATGCAAGTGCCTAAGGAAACATCGAGATACCACCAAGCAAAATCTTCTTTAAGGGTGGTAGCACCCTAGTCCCATTAGGATCCCTAAACCTTGTAACCTTCCTCCAATCTCGAGGACGAGATTTCTTTAAGGGTGGTAGTCTGTAACGACCCAGGATTTTGTCAAATTTTGGGGGGAAAATTTTTGTTTTTATTTTGCTTGTGTTGATTGAAAATTCACAGGGATTTAAAACTTTTTGAGTCTAATTGAAAGCTTTATTAGAAAACTATTTTAAACTTTCTATTATTTTCTTGAAGAACTTCTTTGAGAAAGAACAAGTATTAAAATGTTATTTTCATTCTCCTTTATTCAAACCCTATTCAGCTTTATGCAAGCTTGCTTGCAAAAGATTGTTTTACAAAGTTTACTTTATTCAATAAAGGTTGCTTTTTCAAACCATATTTGAGTGTGTTTCTCAATCATTATTTTATAAACTATTATTTCACTATTTTAAAAAGAAATCGAGTTCAAGCTCTATTTCTATCATTTCATGCAAGCAAAACCTTTATGCTATGCACATAAAGTTTTATTCAAAAACATCTTTTATTTTGAAAACATGTTTATTAATGGTTCAAAACACTGCAGTGAATATTTGAAAGCACTAGGAATTTGTTTGATTTGAATTGAAACAATTTGCAAAAGATTTGGAAACAAATCTGATTTCAGAAAATAGAAAAGGAGAAACAAAATAAAAAAAAAGGGAATAAAAGGCCGCGGGGACCGATTCGGCCCAGCCGAAGAATAGCCCCGAAGCCCAGCAACGTGCACACCCGAAATGGTACCACCTCCCCTCTCTCCCGTCTCGCTGACAGCATGGACCCACATGTCAGCATCGATACCTTCTTCCTCCCGCAATCCCCTCCTTTCTCTCTGGCCGGTAACGCTAGTGATTACTCGCAGTAATCTCACGATTGAATGCCCCCTCCTTCGAACGCTATAAAAGCCCCAGCACTCCTCCCTCGCCTCTCTCCTTTTCTGCTTGAGATTGTGCCTCCAGGCTGCTCGAATTGCTCGCCGATCTCTGCGGCATCTGCAAGCACCTCCGGCGAAATTCGCCACCCCTGGTGAGCCCCCGTCTCCCTCCTCTCCTCTATCGTCTTCACTTTGATCAGGCGCCTCTCCCTGACTCCTTTTACTCGGCTTATCTGCAGCAGATCAACGCCATCGTCGAGCTCCCGAAGCTCACGTCCGCCCCAGCTCCTCCAGTCGTGTCTCCGTGTCGCGGCAGGACTCGACTGACCCCCTAGATCAAACGAACGAGATCTCCTCGTCCTCCTGGAGCCCGTCACATCCTCCCCGTCGCCCAGAACTCACCGGAAGCTCGCCGGCGTCCACCTCTGGCCGCATCTCCGGTGACCTCGCCGGAAACCTAGCCACCTAGGTGAGGATCTTCTCCAGATCTAACCAGAGCCGTCAGATTCTATTTTAACGCTTAAGATTAAATCACTTAGACGAAGGGGTATGCTCAGATCTGATCCATCCAATCCCCTTTTAATCCAACGGCCTCAGTACCGATCCGAACAAAACGGTACCGGCCAGTCCTATTACGCCACGTGGCCTCGTCTAAATCAAACAGATTTTCAAAATAGAAATTGAATCAGATTTGGGGCTAAAACTTTGAAAAATCATAACTCTTGATCTGTAAGTCCAAAAATTACAAATTTGGTATCGTTGGAATCCTTAGGAAGTCTAGAACCCAGCAGTACCATAAAATATTATATTTTATGGGTTCAATTTGAAACTATTTGCAAATTGGATTCAAACCATCTGTTAGCTGATCTAATTCATATCTTTAGTTCTGTTAATCCAAAAATTACAAATTTGTAGTCCTTGGATTCCTCTCAACTTGTAGAACATCATAGGATCAAGAAAATCCAAATTTGATACGTGCACACACTTTGTGTATTCAAATTTGTCCAAATCACTATTTTGGTGATAATTCAATTTCTATAACTTATTTTTGAGTGATTCCAATTGCAGTGACTTTGTACTACTGCAAGCTATCCACTAGCATCACTCCCATATTTTCTTGAGCCACTTCACAATTATTAAAATTCTAATATGAGAATTTGAGTATTCCTATATAGATTAATTCTATTCCTATTTCAATCAGTGATTCCTCCTACTTTAGAAAACCATATGATCATACCTAGCTATCAAATATCATCTTGAGATCACTTTGATCCAATGTCATATCCATCTAGGTACATCATATCTAGTTCACGCATATTCAAATTTCAATTGTGTTGTTTGAGTAAAGTGTGATACATCTCAATCATGGAATTCTTTTTGCTATTGTGGTGTTGATTCAATTCTACTACCGCAGCTCCTGATCATACCTATCCATAGCCATCATACTAAATAACATCCAATCTTATTCGACCCCAAGCCTATGTGTAACATGTACTATTTTGAGTAAGTGTTATCACACTTTATTCAGTAGTGTTATGTTGCATTATTCAATACTTTTGTGAATCTATTCACATAAGTCATTCCTAAACCATATCCTTTACCTATAGCCATTTATTCATGCCTACTCAATCTTAGCCTTGCATTGAACTATTCAATTTGCATTTGAGTTAATTGAGTACTTCAATGTTATAAGAACCCTAGCCTAAGCTTAAGTGTAATATATACTATTTAAGAATAATTGTCGTCACACTTATTCAATAGTATTGCTATTGCACTATTTTGTCTCTTATATGATTTACCCATATGAGATATTCCAAGATTCCATATGCTTTGGTAAAGCATAAAGATCTCACTCATTATACTTTGCCTGATTCATATTTATTCAAATTGCAATTGTGCTACTTGAGTACAATATGAATTCAACCCAAACCTAAATCCTATTTTGTTAATGTGGTGTTGTTATAGCCCGTACCATAGTATGTGTTATACACCATGTTGATCAATGAACCATTTGAGCCATGTCCTCAAATATCAATCATTCATACCCGATCCAATGCCTACTTAATTCTATTCACATGTATTGAACTATTCAACTTGCAAATGTGCTAATTGAGTAATTCAAGCATTCCTAAAACTTAGCCTAGTTCCTAAGTGCAAATAGATACTATTTAAGAGTAATTGTTGTCACATTTACTCAATAGTGTTGTAGTTGCACAAATTGACTCTTGTGTAATCTATTACACATGAGCTATTCCTAAAACTCTTATATGCTTTGATAAAGCATAAAAACTTCATCAATTATATTTTGCCTAGTCCAATTCTCTCTCAAATCATATTGACCTTTCCCAACTAAGCTCTCCGATCCATATATCACAAATCATGATCCTTTACCATATCCTTCTTGTCATAACATCCCAATAAATCAAATTTGTTAAACAAACACCTTTCAATTGTTTGATTTGATTGATTATGTTTGTATGGTGTGTTTATGTTATGCTATCTCTTATGCTTTAGTTTTGCGAAGAGTTACGTGCTTAGTCGAGAGAAGGGAAGCGTCTTGTTCTTCAGAAAGGCAAGTGACACACATGTCCCTCACCTATTTTTTTTATTTATGCATTAGTATTATCACCACTTGTAGTATGCATGATAGGTGTTTTACTCAACTGTTTTATCAAAAGCTTAGATCCTAGTAGTGAGTAGCTATCCCCCCAAACCCCACTTGATAGGATACTAAATACTTTGTTAACTTTGATGCCATGCTAAGATCACTTGAAAAGTGTTTTGTGAAAAGTTAATAACTTCAACTAAAATGAAACACCTGGGTGGATTGGTATGTTGATGGAGGTGGAGTTGAGTGGCGACCTGGGGCTACACTACGTGTAGTTGCTGCCTGGGCATACACTTGTGGATGGCCACCCAGGAATAAAGAGATGGCTATGTCTTCCATGCTTAGCGTACTTCCAGTGCAGCCTTATGACATTATGGGCTCTGTCTTGACTGATTAGAATGTGGGAGTGCAACTATGTGCGAGAAGATGGTGGTAGATGAATTATAGGTTGGGAGCGGATCTTGCCAGTTAGTTGCCCTCTCCTTCTAAAAGGTCTCGTTTCATTTTATGTATGGGCATAAAATGAATCGTAAGGTGAAAGTGCACAACCCTTGCAAGGTGTCTAAAACTAATCGATTAGCCGTGTCCTCGGTTATGGACAATTGAGTCTCTAGACATGGAATGTACGGAATAATCTCATCACCGATTCTGAATTATTAAAATTTGTCTAGAAACCCCTAGGTAGGAACTAAGGACCATACACTCCGAGGGGTGGTGGTGCCTGAGGTTCCAACTTTGTTGAGTTGCGCCCAGAACTACATACCGGCCAGTATGTAGTGTATGGGGGTTGTCTTGACCCTTGAAAAATAAAATTTGTTGAAGGAAAGTATTAAAATGGATTTATAGGATAAAATTGGCTTTATGCAAATCAGCCTATGAGATCCACCAGCCAAATGTCATGTAGTATAGTCTTTCCACAAAATGCCACCAAATATGTGTCAATTGCCAGTACATCATTGTACTGACCCCTCTGGGGCTGCATATTCAAACGTGCAGGTTTTACTATCGAGTAAGGAACCAGGAGTAGGATCTCGAGACTACATTCCAACATGTCTGCCTGTGGCACGTGATGAAGAATGGAGGCTCACTGCAACTATGCTTTATGCTGTGTACTCGTAAGGTTGAAGACCTATGTAACTAGATTTACTTTGTAATATTGATGCTATTGCAATGATTACTTATTTTGTACTGTGGTGCTATCTACTGATCCAGGGAATGGCACAGATACACAGGAGATTTGCCTTTAGTAAAAGGCGGGTCGTTACACCGTTCAAGAATCTCCTCACCTCAATTTCTCTAAGTTAAAACTTGATGGGTGAACTTGGGTAGAAAAGGTCTTTCTGGACAAAATTTTGCTAAGGAAAATTTGAGTTTTACAAATATAGGAAAAAGGCTTGCTTTTGCTAAGTTAAACTCCACTTGGCCAAAAAGCATATACGTGTAGATGCCACTGAGTCCACCAAAGTGACATTTGCCAATACATTCAAAGTATTGACCCTCCGTGGCTGCAACGTATCATGTTGCAGGTGGCTACTATGAAGATTGATGATTGCTGCGCTATGGTCACGAGTCTTCGTCCAACATGTATGCCTGTGGAGCTTTGAAGAAAAGAAGACTTTAGTTCGTTTACTTAGTCATTTTCTAGAGTTGTAATAGGTTTGTGGCTTTGTGCCTTACTGAGTTGTAAAAGACTATGTTATTTGTGGATCAAACATTGTAATAAAGACCTTTGTATTCTTGGTACTTCATCTTGTAACTGTGTGTGGTAGCAGTCGATCTGGGACTAGCACAATTAAAAGCACAGGTACGCTACAAATATCAAGCATGACATGCTAAAGTCTAAGCCACGGTCTAAACAAGCTCCCTTTTTGCATCACTATAAGCATGAAACATTTTACTCTTTTCCAACACCAATCAACCTATTTGAAACAACTCTCAAAGATGAAAAGCAACAAAGACCAGAGGTCTAAACACACCTAGCTACAAAGAAATAACAAGTTCTGAACAAGAATGAAGGTGAAAACAAAAGGTAAACGCAGTACTAGAAAAAGAGAATACTCGTTGAACGATAAAAGTGAAAACTAGAGTGTTCTAGGTAATGAAAACAGAGTGTGTCTTCTCTAAAAGAAATATGCGGGGGTCCAACCATTTATTGAAGCAAACAAAACAAAATAAAACTAAAAGCAAAAATAAAGACGCTCCAAGAATAACAAATAGCATATGAAGCAATAAAAATACAGTGTCTTGAAAGATGACCTGATATTTTTGTTGATGAAGAAGGGGGTGCCTTGGGCATCCCCAAGTTTGATGCTTGTACTTCTTGGATATTTCTTGGGGTGACATGGGCATTCCCGAGCTTGAGCTTTTGTCCATACTTCATCTCATCTCATCATTCTCCCTTTCCTACACTTGAAAACTTCCTTCATACAAAACTTCACCCAATTCTCATTAGCTTCTTTCTCTTTCTAGGAAAGTGTTCCATACCTTTCTTGAGTGGAAATTGATATCTAATGGTGCCTTCTTTCATATCAATAATAGCACCAACAGTTCTAAGAAAAGGTCTTCCCAAAATAATAGGACAAGAAGCATTGGATTCAATATCCAAAACAAGCAAATCAACGGGAACAAAGTTATTGTTAACCATAATAAGAACATCATTAATCCTCCCCAAAGGTTTCTTCTTAGCAACATCAGCAAGAGGAACATCAAAATAACAATTTTCTAACGGTGGTAAACCAAGCATATCATAAATTTTTCTAGGCATAACAGAAATACTTGCACCAAGGTCACATAAAGCAATACAATCAAAATCATTCACATTCATCTTAATGATGGGCTCCCAACCATCTTCTAACATTCTAGGAATAGAAACTTTTTGTTTTAACTTATCCTCTCTAATTTGCTTGAGAGCATTTGTAATATGTTTTGTAAAAGCCATATTCATAGAACTAGCATTAGGACTTTTAGCAAGCTTTTGCAAGAACAAAATTACTTCAGAGATATTGCAACTATCAACATCAAAATCATTACTATCAAAGATAGTAGAACCATTGTCTCTCATACTCTGAATTTTTTAGCACTTTTATTAGAAAAAGTTTCCGTAGTTTTAGGCAATTTTGCACAAGGAGTAGAGATTTTATCTACACCAATCACTACCATTAAAAGTAGGAGGTTTGCTAGCATTTGAAACAACATCACTAGTGGTGGTAATAGTACAAACTTTAGTCATATTTCTAGCAATCTCATCTTCTCTTTCCCACCTAGCATGCAATTCTGCTAACATCCTAACATTATCATCAATTCTAACTTCAATGGCATTCAAAGTCTTGCTTTCTATCACATCATGACGTATAACCTTTAATTTCATAAGTTCTACATCAAGAGCAAGGCTATCAACTTTAGAAGCAAGAACATCAATTTTATAAAACTTTTTCTCAACAGACTTATTAAAAGTAGTTTGTTTACTAATGAAGTCCTTAAGCATGACTTCAAGATCAGAGGGTGCACTCCTATTGTTGTTGGAGGATTTACCATAAGAATTACCATAACCATTACCATTAGTACAAGGATATGGCCTATAATTGTTGCTACCAAAATTATTCCTATAAGCATTGTTGTTGAAATTATTATTTCTAATGAAGTTCTCATCAACATGCTCTTCTTGAGCAACCAAAGAGGCTAAAGGAACATTATTAGGATCAATAGGCGCCCTACCATTAACAACCATAGACATAATTGTATCAATCTTGTCGTGGGAATTTAGAGAGTAGCCATGGGGAGGCTTATCGGAGGGGCTCGACGTTGGTGACGATGGGTCCGGCTCGGGATTGTGCCAACTGAGACACCTCGGTTTACCCAGGTTTAGGGCCCTCCTGGTTGGAGGTAAACCCCTACTTCCTGCCTGCTTCGTATTGATTGGGTAGTCACGGTTACAGTGCTCCTCGAGCTGTTCGGCTAGAGGAGGAAGAAGAAGATCTCATCTCCCCTATGCTAAGGGTCCAGGCCCCCTTATATAGATGGGAGCCTGGTTACAGGTTTAGGTAGCGGTTCGGCCGGCTGCCGGCTCCTCGGCGGCGACGTCCTTGGCGTCATCCTCTGGCCCTGCTCTGGCAAAGGCACTTTATAAAGTGCCTTTTCCCTGGACAGGCATCTGGAGGGCATATCCCTTCTCTTTTGCCTCGGATCCTATCGTGGGGAAGGGTCTTCGATCGCTCATTGGCTGGACGTGGTCGTGGCGCTCGTCACTCCCGTCCTGTGCCCCTGTCGCTCCTGTCGGGGCCGCCCTACTTTTGGCCAGACAACCGTTGAGAGGCCTTGTCCTCATCTCCCGGCTCCAGTTCTCCTCGGTGGAGTCGCCAGCCGGCCGCTGGCGCAGCCGGCCCTTCGGGCGGAGCCGGTCCTCTCGTGCTGAAGCCGTGGGGGCTCCTGGGACGCTAGCCGGCATATTGCCCGGCCCGTGGCGCGCCCCATAAGTCATCCCCACGACACTAGCCCCCGAAACTAGCGAAGTCTCATGGGCTAGCATGGGGCTTCGGCGGGTTCTTCTTCTCGCCGAAGTCTTGCTCGCTTTCGTCGAAGTCCCAGGATTTCGGTCCGGGTTGGTCACTTTAGTCATCGAGGCTAAGTCTCGCGGAGTTCTTCCGGCCGTCTCGGGGCGGGCTGGCTCCAAGATGCGGCCCGGCTAGAGGCTGCGAGCCGGCGTGACGCCTCCTGGGAACTTACACCGCCTCGGGTCTTGTTCCCACACAGCGGCCGGCGCAGCGCGCCAGTGACCAGTCTAGTCATTTTGACTTTGGAATCTCCACCGCCATAACTCCCCAAGTCATCATGCGAGGTGGGCTGGCGTGCATCTGCGTCGTGTCCCATCAACTCCTCCCACGATCCGCTGCGGCAACCGCCGCGATGGCACACGATGCGGGAGTAGTTACCGAAACGTCGGGAGTTACCCCCTCCGCTGCTCTTCCTTTAAATACTGAACATGCTTGCTGTCTAGGGCTCTTCCCACTTCTCCTCTCACCTCGAGCTTTGCCCTTCCGAGCCCAACCCGACCATGTCGTCCCCTAGCGGTTCCACTGCCAGCGATGACGAGGTCCCGGAGGGGGGCGTGAGGGAGGTCGAGGCGCCGGAGGTGGCGCCTTCCGCATCTCGGAAACGCGGTCGCCCGAAAGGGAGCCGCAACAAGAGTACCTTGGAGGATCTCACGGCGAAGGCCACCGCCGCTGCTTCTGCCTCCGTCGTGCCTCAGGCGACCGGAGCTTCCGGCGGCGCGGGCGTCCCAGAGAAGCGGAGGCCAGGCCGTCCGAAGGGGAGCGGGAAGAAGACCGCTTCCGCGGCGGCCGCTGCTCCCTCGTCGTCTCGCCGTCGTGGGCGGCCGCTGGGGAGCAAAAACAAGAAGGCCCCGGCTGTCTTCAGGGTTGCCGCCACTCCCGCGGGGCCCCGCGCGGCGGCCCCTCCTCAGCTAGGCCCGTCGCGGCCCTGGCTGGAGAAACCGGCGCTCCAACCGCCGACCTATATTTCGGCCCAGGGGTGGTCCACCTGCATCATCCCGGTGCTCGCCGGGTCTTCGAGACCTCCTCCGCCTTCCGTCCCAGTTCACAGACTCGATGGAAGGCCAGGAAATGGCCTACGCCAAGCTGCGGGAATGCAGCGGCGGCCAGCCCTCATACCACGTCGAAGTTTACTACGACGGCCAGGGGGTGTGCTACTTCCGCGATGGGTGGTCGAAGTTCTTCCTCGACTACGGCGCGCACGAGGGCTGGTTCATCCTCCTCACCCGCCACGACGGGAAGAAGGAGTTCACCGTCTGCTTCTTCGACGCCACCCTCTCCGCCCGCACTTACGCCCCCCAGCCGTGAAGGACGGGGGCTCCATCGGCCTCCGGCATGGGCTTCTTCGGGACGAAGTTCATGCGGCGCTTGCGCCAGGCCGAAGAAGGCGAGGATCTCCCGGGCTGGGGATTCTCAGCGCCCTTAGGGTAGTAGTTTAGGGGACTTTTGTAATCGCCAGACTTAATGAACTCTTCTGATTTCCCGCGAATCTTTACTTGCTCTTCTTCGTTTGCTGTGTGAATGTCCCTCTTCACTGTGAGCTTTTGCCACCGCGCAAATGTCTTCTGCTTGACACCATTGCAATGCGATGATCCTTCCCACGCGAATCCGCTGTCACGCGAATCCATAGGTAGGGACCGCGATGGTCACTGGCCTGCGCAAACGCTTCGGGCGGGCTCCTCCGGCTCCAGCGCGGAGGGAAAGGTGCTTCTGCTGGCCGGTTCCAGATGGACTAGTTCCGGCTCCAGCGCGGATGGAACGGCGCTTTTGCTGGCCGGCTCTAGGAAGAATGGGTTAGCTCCGGCTCTAGTGCGGACGGAACGGAAACTGAATCCTGTACCAGCTCGGGCGAGGTTGAAGCCGGCGCGCTTCCCTTCCCACGATTGGAGTAGGTCTCCCAGTTTCCGGCTCTAGCCGTTGCTTTGCGAGTGTTAGGTTTCGATTCCGCTGCTCGTTCGCCAATCGTGTCGCAGCGCCAGCTGCTCGGACAGCCGGCGAGGTACTGGAGCTGGCCTGCTTCTGAGGGCCAATTCCCTTTCCCCCTAGCGCCCGAGTTTTGGGGTAGCTGGACTAACAGCTAGCTCGAAACTTATCTTTTCGCGAACGATGCCAATGCCAAGCGAGGCAGCTCTAGCTTCGAACCCCTTGGGCGTGGCTTCTCAGCCCAAGCATCAAAAACTGTGACTATCAGCTATTCGCTGGCTTTGCCTTCGTCCGGTTCCCTCAACCTTTTCCTTAATCTCCCCACCCTTCGGCCCTTCTACCCCCAACCGGCAGCCTGGTGCCGGTTGGTCTCCCTTGGGCCGGCAGCCGAATGCCGGCCTAGGGTGGGAGCGTGCCGCGGAGTGAGAAGTAGTACTTTGGTCTATCGGGCCCCCGACTCGTGCTAGCCAACGCTTAGTTAACAGACACTGTCCTTAACGCCTGGTTGAGCGATTTTTCTATCGTTTGCGGTTCTGCTCTGCGGCTTTCCCTCGTATGTGGCCTGCCGGCACCTATCCATCCGGCTACGCGGAGCCGGAAGGCGGAGGTTGGGCTCGAGACCTTCTTCATACGCGGTACTCATCCGGCTGGCGAGGGATCGATCTTTTTCGGGGCTGCCGGCTGTGGCTCGGTGCCTAGAGCCGGCTGCCGGTCAAGTGAATAACACAGGAAGCAAAACATACACGAAGTGTTTTCCTCGGAGCCGGCCGTAACTAGCCGCTCCGCTTTCCTTTATTCAATGACACGTTTTTTGGGGTACAAGCTTGTGCCTTAGTAGAATAAAGGTCTTAGGAGACTGACATTCCAGGGACGCTCGGTCTCCTTGTCAGAGTTATCTGCCTTGTTCTTTCTGGGCTCTTGTGCGTCGATGAGGTAATATGCCCCATTGCCCAGCACCCGGCTGACAATGAACGGTCCCTCCCAGGGAGGAGACAGCTTGTGCATGCCTTTAGTGCTTTGGACCAGCCGGAGTACGAGATCTCCTTCGCGAAACGCGAGCGGGCGAATTTTCCGGCTGTGGTATCATCGCAGCTGCTACTGGTAGAGCGCTGATCTAGCCAGAGCCTGTTCTCGCGCCTCCTCGAGGAGGTCGACGCCATCTTCGCGAGCTTCTTTTGCTTGCTTCTCCGTGTACTGGACAATTCTGGGCGCGTCGAACTCAATGTCCGTGGGCAACACCGCTTCTGCTCCATAGACTAGGAAGAAAGGTGTGAAGCCAACAGAGCGGTTTGGAGTGGTGCGCAGGCTCCAGAGCACTGAGGGTAGCTCTTCGACCCAACAGCCGGCTGAGCGCTCGAGAGGCTCGACCAGTCTTGGTTTGATGCCGGCTAGGATCAGCCCATTTGCCTTTTCCACTTGTCCATTTCACTGAGGGTGCGCTACTGATGCCAAGTCCAGCCGGATGCCCTTCTGACCACAGTAATCAGCAAAGACTCCCTTCGCAAAGTTCATCCCATTGTCGGTGATAATGCTGTGGGGAACTCCATATCTTGTGATGATCTCATTGAAGAACTTTGATCGTGGACGAACCGTCGAGTTTTTTGATTGGCTTGGCCTCGATCCACTTGGTGAACTTGTCCACAGCAACCAGCAGATGCGTCAAGCCCCCGGGTGCGGTCTTGAATGGCCCTACCATGTCCAGGCCCCAGACAGCAAACGGCCAGGTGAGCGGGATGGTCTTGAGGGCTGCCGCCGGAGTGTTTCTGTGCTTGGAGAAGCGCTGGCAGCCGTTGCACTGTTTCACCAGCTGCTCTGCATTCTGCTTGGCCATTGGCCAGTAGAAGCCATGTCGGAAGGCTTTGGCCACCAAGGCTCTGGAGGACGCGTGATGTCCGCACTCCCCTTGGTGTATCTCTTTTAGCAACTCCATCCCTTCTTCCGGCTCGATGAACTTCTGGTAGATGCCCGACATGCTGTGCTTGTACAGCTCGCTGTTGATGATGGTGTATGCCCCAGCTCGACGTTGAATTCGCCTAGCTTCCACTTCGTCTTGCGGCAAGTCCCCAGTGATGAGGTAGTTGGAGAATGGCTCCACCCAGGAAGGTATCTCCCGTATGTGGAAAACACTGGCAACCAGAGGATCAGCAGCCCCCGGGTCCGTCATTGTGCCGGCTTCATCTGATGGTCCGGCTGGGGGAGCGGGCGTGGAGCCGGCAGCCCCCTTGTCCTTCGTTGAGCCGGCCGCGCTGGGCTGGCCGGCCGCCTCCTCCAGCCCCGAGACGGCAGCCCCCGGGTCCGGTGGCGGTACCTGAGCCGGGGCTGGGTCTCCAGGCACGTAGATGGATATGGATTCTGGTGAAGGTTTGATAGACGGCTTGTGGATGATCTCCAGGGACACCCCAGCTGGGATATCCTGCTTGGTGGAGCCGATCTTGGACAGCCGGTCTGCTTCCTCGTTGTTTGCTCTGGGGACATGGTGGAACTCGCAACCCTCGAAGAATCCGCTGAGCTGCTGCACGTAGAAGCGATAGGAGGCCATGTTGGCGTCCTTGGCGTCCCAGTCCCCTGAGACCTGGTGCGTTACCAGGTCAGAGTCTCCGAAACAGAGGATCCTCCTGATGCCGATCTGCTTGGCCATCTTGAGCCCATGTATCAGGGCTTCGTACTCAGCGACGTTGTTCGACGCACGAAAGTGCATCTGCAGCACATACTGCAGCTTGTCTCCCTTGGGAGAGGTGAGGACGACGCCGGCTCCCAAGCCCCCGAGCAGCTTGGAGCCATTGAAGTGCATGCGCCAGTGGGTGGAGTCCGGAGCCGGCGGCAGGTACTGGTGCTCTCCCCAGTCAGCAAAGAAGTCCGCTATGATCTGTGACTTGATCGTCGTCCTGGGCTTGTACTGAATGGTATGAGCTGCGAGCTCGATCGCCCATTTGGCCACTCTTCCCGACGCATCCTTGCACCCGATGATCTCTGAGAGCGGGGTGGTGCTTACCACCGTGATTGGGTGCTCCTCGAAGTAGTGCTTCAGCTTCTTGGCCGCCATCTACACGCCGTACGCGACCTTCTGGTAGTGCGGGTAGTTTTGCTTGGAGAGAGTGAGCACCTCACTCAGGTAGTACACCGGGCGCTGAACCGGCAGCTCTTTGCCTTCTTCGGAGCGCTCCACCACGATCACCACGCTGATGACACGCGGGGTTGCTGCGATGTAGAGCAGCATTGGCTCTCGCGGTGCCGGCGCTGCCAAGATTGGCGCGGTAGACAGGGCTCGCTTGAGGTCGTTGAAGGCGTCGTCAGCGCGTTGGGACCAAACGAAGTGGTCCGCCTTCTTCATCAGCTAGTACAGCGGCATGGCCTTCTCCCCGAGCCGGCTGACAAACCGGCTAAGCGAGGCCAAACAACCAGCAAACTTCTGCACATCTCTGAGCTGGGTGGGCTTCTCTAGGGCCTCGATGGCTTTTATCTTCGAAGGGTTAGCTTCGATCCCTCGCTGGGAAACGATGTAACCTAGGAGCTGCCCAGCCGGCATACCAAAGGTGCACTTCTCAGGGTTGAGCTTCATGCGATAGCGCCGCAGGTTGGTGAAGGTCTCCTTGAGATCGTCCAGGAGCATGCCACTCTGCTTGGTCTTCACCACCACGTCGTCCACATAGGCGTGTACGTTCCTCCCAATCTGCTCCTGCAGACATCGCTGCATGGTCCGCTGGTAAGTGGCTCCGGCGTTCTTCAGGCCGAACGGCATGGTTACGTAGCAGTAGGCTCCATATGGGGTGATGAAGGAGGTCTTGATCTGATCCGGCTGGAAGAGCGGGATCTGGTGGTAGCCTGAATAGGCGTCCAGGAAAGACAACAGGTCATAGCCGGCTGTGGAGTCGATCACCTGGTCAATGCGTGGCAGCGCGAAAGGATCTTTGGGGCAAGCCTTGTTGAGGCTGGTGTAGTCGATACACATTCGCCAAGTGTTATTCTTCTTCAGAACCAAGACTGGGTTCGCAAGCCAGTCAGGGTAAAACACTTCCATGATAAAGCCGGCTGCAAGGAGCCGGGCAATCTCCTCGCCAATAGCTTTCCTCTTTTCTTCTGCAAACCGCCGCAGCGGCTGCTTGACCGGCTTGGCGTCCGGCCGGACGTTAAGTGCGTGCTCAGCCAGCTACCTCGGCACACCAGGCATGTCCTTTGGAGACCATGCAAAGATGTCCCGATTCTCACGGAGGAAGCTGGTGAGCTCGCTTTCCTATTTGGCAGACAAGCCAGTGCCGATGATGACGTACTTGGAGGGGTCACTCTCGTCCAACAGGATCTTCTTGGTGTCATTGGCTGGCTTGAATTGCTCCACAGGCGACTGGCGAACCGGTACGTCTTGCTGGGTCAGCTCCACGCGATGTAGAAGCTGCCTCTTCTCCTCGGCGACGACCAGCGCCTCTGCCAGCTACGAGCTCTCCTTTGCGCAGGCCAGGGACTTCTTGAAGTTTCCCGAGACTGTGATCACACCTCTGGGCCCTGGGAGCTTCATCTTCAGATAAGCGTAATGCGGGACAGCCATGAACTTAGCCAGGGCCGGACGGCCTAGCAGCGCGTGGTAGGGACTGCTGATGTCCACCACCTCGAACCAGATGGGCTCGCGGCGGCTATTCCCCTTCTTTCCGAAGAGAACCTCCAGCTGCACCTTGCCCAAAGGGGTGCAAGAATGCCCTGGCACGATGCCATGGAAGGTGAGCCGGCTAGGTTTCAGCTGAGCAAGCGGGATGCCCAGCTTCTCCAGGGAGCTTCGGTAAAGAAGGTTAATGCTGCTACCGCCGTCGATGAGCACGCGGGAGAATCGACACATGTGCGTATCGGAACACACAACAGGATCCACAACCAGAGCGTACTCTCCAGGGCTGGGCATCAGCTTCGGATGGTTCTCACGCCCCCAGGTAATGGCCGCCTCGGACCAATGCATGCACTGGGGCTCTGCGGGCATCACAGCATTCACCTCTGCCTCATGCCAAAGGTCGTTCCTTTTGTCCTTGCCGGGGGTAGTGAAGATGTGATACTGCTCCACATCCGTCGGGAAATCATCATCTTGATCCGGCTCGCCTCCAGCCGGGTCGCGCTGTTGGTGCTCCTGGCCTTCAGCCAGTTGCGCCTGCGACGTTCCAGGGATCTGCCGAGCGCGCTGCTCCAGCTCTCTCATGAAACGGCATCGACGCGTGGAGTGGGTCGCTTCCCTGCCCGGGGAGGTGTGAAATTTACACGGCTGATCAAGCGCAGCATCGAGGGTGTACTTGCCCTCTTTGTGCCCATGACCGCTGCCTGCAGCCCCCAGGCCTCCTTGGTCTGCAGCCGCTCACTTTGAGCTAGCAGATCCCCTAGAGGACGTCTTGACATGGTCAAGCCACAGGTGGATGTGCAGCGCCGATGGGCGAGCCTGGGACTCCAACCCTGGCGCTGACTCGGCGATCAAGCGTGGCCTGCTTGCTCCGCCGCCTTGCTGGACGCGGCGGCCTTGGGCGCCGCCGCTCGGAGCACGGCCGCCCTGCCCAGGCCCTCCGCGGCCTCGGCTTGCCGATGGCGACCGCTGGATCTGGCCGGGGACGACTGTGGCGAAGTTGCGGCATGAGTCACGGGCGAGCTCAGTCGGTGCGTCTCCATGCACGTCGTAGAACTCGCTGAGCGTGGTACTCTCGCGGCGCCGGTTGGCCTCATCCTCAGCCACCTTGCCAAGGAGGATGAGACGCGTCCGCTCCAGGGCCTCGGCGACCCGGGCGGGATCGATGACGCGGTTGAGGGGAACGCGCAGGTCCACCACGGAGACGTCCGGGGCGTCCCGCTCTGGGAGTGGAGCATCTTGCTCCTGAGGAGGTGGGCGCTCGGGGCGCGGCAAGTCACCGCCCTCATCCTCTCCCAGGGCCATCACCTCGACCATGGCGCCAAGATTGCTGCTTTCACCGCAGCTCGAGCCTCCGTCACAGAGGGAGTCGAAGACGTCGGTGACCTCCTCTGGGAAGGGCTTGGCGACGTAGAAGCGGTGGCTGCCGACGTCGAGGAAGGAGCCGTTGTTGCCGAAGCCGTTCTTAAAGTGGGCCAAGTTGTCATCGATGCAGTCGAAGGTGCCGAACCTCCAGACGAGGCCGGAGGCGACCTTCTCGCCGGAAGGTCCCGGCCGGAACTTGACTCCGCTCGCCACCGCGCTTTGCCCCACGGTGGGCGCCAACTGTTGTGGGAATTTAGAGACAGTAGCCATGGGGAGGCTTATCGGAGGGGCTCGACGTTGGTGACGATGGGTCCGGCTCGGGATTGTGCCAACTGAGACACCTCGGTTTACCCAGGTTCAGGGCCCTCCCGGTTGGAGGTAAACCCCTACTTCCTGCCTGCTTCGTATTGATTGGGTAGTCATGGTTACAGTGCTCCTCGAGCTGTTCGGCTAGAGGAGGAAGAAGAAGATCTCATCTCCCCTATGCTAAGGGTCCAGGCCCCCTTATATAGATGGGGGCCTGGTTACAGGTTTAGGTAGCGGTTCGGCCGGCTGCCGGCTCCTCGGCGGCGACGTCCTTGGCGTCATCCTCTGGCCCTGCTCTGGCAAAGGCACTTTATAAAGTGCATTTTCCCTGGACAGGCATCTGGAGGGCATATCCCTTCTCTTTTGCCTCGGATCCTATCATGGGGAAGGGTCTTCGATCGCTCATTGGCTGGACGTGGTCGTGGCGCTCGTCACTCCCATCCTGTGCCCCTGCCGCTCCTGTCGGGGCCGCCCTACTTTTGGCCAGACAACCGTTGAGAGGCCTTGTCCTCATCTCCCGGCTCCAGTTCTCCTCGGTGGAGTCGCCAGCCGGCCGCTGGCGCAGCCGGCCCTTCGGGCGGAGCCGGTCCTCTCGTGCTGAAGCCGTGGGGGCTCCTGGGACGCTAGCCGGCATATTGCCCGGCCCGTGGTGCGCCCCATAAGTCATCCCCACGACAAATCTTATCACTCAAGGAAGAGGTTTATCCAACATAATTTACCTTCTTACCTTGTGGAGCTCTCTCGGTGTGCCATTCTGAATAATTTACCATCATATTATCAAGGAGATTTGTTGCGGCGCTCAAGGTGATGGACATAAAAGTACCTCCAGCAGCTGAATCCAAAAGGTTTCTTGAAGAAAAATTTAGTCCTGCATAAAAGGTTTGGATAATCATCCAAGTAGTAAGTCCATGAGTGGGACAATTCTTTATCAAAGATTTCATTCTTTCCCATGCTTGAGCAACATGTTCATTATCAAACTGTTTAAACTTCATTATGTCACTTCTCAAAGATATAATCTTAGCAGGAGGAAAATATTTTCCAATAAAAGCATCTTTGCACTTAACCCAAGAATCAATACTATTTCTAGGCAAAGATAGCAACCAATCTCTAGCTCTTCCTCTCAAAGAGAAAGGAAACAATTTAAGCTTAATAATATCTCCATCTACATCCTTATACTTTTGCATCTCACATAGCTCAACAAAATTGTTGAGGTGAGCAGCAGCATCATCAGTACTAACACCAGAAAATTGCTCTTTCATAACAAGATTTAACAAAGCAGGTTTAATTTCATAGAAATTTGCCTTAGGAGCAGGTGACGCAATAGGAGTGCAGATGAAATCATTGTTTGTGCTAGTAAAGTCACACAACTTAGTGTTCTCAGGAGTACTCATTTTAGCAAGATAAAAACAGACAAACAAAAATGACAACTATAAAAGGAACTTTTTTTTTGTATTTTTGATAAAAAGATGCAAACAAAAATAAATTAAAGAAACTAAGCAAAACAATAACAAAGTAAAAAAGATTGAAGTGAGAGACTCCCCTTGCAGAAATCCTCTTTCTTCCTGGCAACAGCGCCAGAAAACTTGTTGATGGTGCGGTGTTGATGGACCAGTTGGGAACCCTAAGAGGAAGGTGTGATGAGCACAACAGTAAGTTTCCCCTCAGTTATGAAACCAAAGTTTAATCGACCAGTAGGAGAAAGAAACCACTTCTGAAGGTTGTTGCTAACTGGCTTTTGGCAGGGCACACTATCGGCGCTAGCAGCAACGTGGAACCTACACACAACACAACCAAGATACTTTGCCCCAACTTGCAGGGAGGTTGTCAATCTCACTGGTTTGCTAAAAACAAAGGATTAAACGTATCGTGTAGAAAAGGATGTTTGTTTGCAATAAGTAAATAATGCTTGCAGAAAGTAAGCGGTGCTTGCAGTAGATGGTAATATATATGTAAAAGAATGGACCAGGGTCCACAGTTCACTAGAGGTGTCTCTCCATAAAGATAAATAACATGCTGGGTAAACAAATTATAGTTGGGGAATTGACAAAATAAAAAATGCATAACAATGCATGTACATGTCATGAAGATCACTATGAGGTTCACTTGGGCATTACAACATAATACATAGACCATAATCCAACTGCATCTATGACTAATAATCCACCCGCAGGATATCATCCGAACAACCCTTGGGTATTAAGTTGCAAGCAACAGATTATTGCCTTAAGCAAAGTGTGTAATGTAAACAATACAATTATCCTTGAACAAAAGATTATTGTTTTCTCCCTAGTAGCAATAGTACATCTACAACCTTAGAAGTTATTGTCACTCTCCCACATTACTAGAGGCATGAACCCACTATTGAGCATAAATACTCCTTCTTGGAGTCACAAGCATCTACTTGGCCAAAGTATCTACTAGTAACGGAGAGCATGCAAGATCATAAATAACATAGACATGATAAATCAACAATCAACTTGACATAGTACTCAAGATTCATTGGATCCCAACAAACACAACATGTAGAATTACACAAAGATGATCTTGATCATGATAGGCAGCTCACAAGATCTACACATGAGGCGCATGGAGGAGAAGACAACCATCTAGCTCCTGCTATGGTGTGGTGACCCAGCATACCACTGCATGTTGTAGTATGCAAGTCGTTGTCATAACACTCGTGAAGTACCATTTCATAAATATTACATCCCTCAGAGTGGTGCAACAGAAACATAGCGGTCTTTATTCAAGCACTTAATATTACAAGCCACAAACTTACAAAGGACTCCAGTTCCTCCTTGGTCCAAAGAGGAACACTAGTAGGTTCTACATTGATGCTTGATACGTCTCAAACGTATCTATAATTTTTTATGCTCCATGCTTGTTTTTACACCATTTGCTTAGTGTTTTGTTACACTTCGTGGCATTTTTATGCATTTTCTGGAACTAACCTATTAACAAGATGCCACAATGCCAGTTCCCTGTTTTCTGCTGTTTTTGTGTTTTAGAAAAGTTACACAGGAAATATTCTCGGAATTGGACGAAACAAAAGCCGAACGTCCCAATATTAAACGAAGCTTCCAGAAGACCGAAGAGGAGACGGAGACGAGCCAGAGGCTGGTCTCACCACCAGGGGGCGCGACCCAGCCCCTGGTCGCGCCGCCCTATGGTGAGGGCCACCTGGTCCACTTCTGACGCTGCCCCTTCGCCTATAAAGACCCCCCGACGGGAAAAACCTAAACACCCAATCAATTTTCTAGAAACACATCGCGATCCACCGCCATCGTCGACCCGAGATCGAGAGGGTCCAGAAGCTCTTCCCGGCACCCTTCCGGAGAGGGGAATCACCACCAGAGGTCTTCTTCATCGCCATGCTTGCCTCCGGCGCGATGAGTGAGTAGTCTACCTTGGACTATGGGTCCATAGCAGTAACTAGATGGTTGTCTTCTCCACCATGTGCTTCATGTTTAGATCTCATGAGCTGTCTTACATGATCGAGATCACCGTTATGTAATTCTACATGTTGTGTTTGTTGGGATCCGATGAATATTGGTGTTATGATTGAGTTGATGTGCTGAATATTATCTTATGTTATCTCTATGTTGTTTATGATCTTGCATGCTCTCCGTTGTTAGTAGCTATCTTGGCCGAGTAGATACTAGTGACTCCAAGAGGGGGTATTTATGCTCGATAGTTGGGTTCATGCCTCTATTTAATCTGGGGGAGTGACAGAAACCTCTAAGGTTGTAGATGTGCTGTTGCCACTAGGGAGAAAACAACATTCTTATGTCCAAGGACATATGCTTTGTTTACATTACACACTTTGTTTAATGCAGTTATCTGTTAATCGCAACTTAATATTCACGGGGTCCTCGGATGATTCTTCGTGGGTGGATTATTAGTCATAGATGCAGTTGGATGGCGATCTATGTATCTTGTTGTAATGCCCAGAGTAAATCTCATAGTGATTCTCTCGATATATGCATGTTAACTTTATTCTATCAATTGCCCAACTATAATTTATTTACCCAGCATGTCGTTATTTATCTTATGGAGAGACACCACTAGTGAACTGTGGACTCCGGTCCAATTTCCTTTATATTGCTATTACCTGTTTACTTTACTCGCACTGTTTACTTTCTTGCATACTACTATTGCTTTCCACTCGATACGCTCATTCCTTTGTTTACAGCAAACCGGTGAGATTGGCAACCTCATCGTAAGTTGGGAGCAAAGTACTTGATTGTGTTGTGTGCATGTTCCACGTTGCTGCTAATTGAAGACGTGTTAACAAGTAATCATGAACGGTGCCCTTGTTGGAGTGTCACGAAGCTAGGAAGCGTCACCTTCTGGAGTTTGGCTTTTTCCTAGACTGACAAACCTTGGTTTCTTACTGAGGGAAAATTTGCTACTGTGCTCATTATACCTTCCTCTTAGGGTTCCCAACTGGACAGTGATTTACATCAACACTATGCCGCATCAAGCTAATTTTCTAGCGCCGTTCTCGGGGAAAAAGAAGCCTTCTGCAAGGGGAGTTTCGCACGCACATCCTTTACTTTGTTTTAAGTTTTGCTTTACTTTATTTTTTACTTGCATCGTTTTATCAAAAACACAAAAAAATAGTTTCCTTTTAGTTGTTATTTTTACTTGTCTGCTTTTAGTTTTGCTAGAATGGCTACTCCTGAAAACACCAAGTTGTGTGATTTTACTAGCACTAATAATAGTGATTTTATCTGCACTCCTATTGCGCCACCTGCTCCTGCTGCAAATTTTTATGAGATTAAGCCTGCTTTGTTGAACCTTGTTATGAAAGAGCAATTTTCTGGTGCTAGTGATACGTCTCAAACGTATCTATAATTTTTGATGCTCCATGCTTGTTTTTACACCATTTGCCTATTGTTTCGTTACACTTCGTGGCACTTTTATGCATTTTCCGGAACTAACCTATTAACGAGTTGCCACAGTGCCAGTTCCCTGTTTTCTGCTATTTTTGTGTTTCAGAAGTGATACACAGGAAATATTCTCGAATTGGACGAAACAAGTTCCTAAAGTCTTATTTTACCCGGAAGCTTCCAGAGATCTGAAGGAGAGAAGGAGAGGGGCCACCAGGGGCCCACACATAGGGGTGGCGCGGCCAGCCCCTGGCCCGCGCCACCATGGTGTTAGGCCGCCTGGCCCCTCCTCTGACATCGCCCCTTCGCCTATAAAGACCCCCCGACGGAAAAAACCTAAACACCCGATCACTTTTCTAGAACACATCGCGATCCGCCGCCGCCGTTGACTCGAAGATCGGGAGGGTCCAGAAGCTCTTCCCGGCACCCTGCCGGAGAGGGGAATCGCCACCGGAGGTCTTCTTCATCGCCATGCTTGCCTCCGGAGCGATGAGTGAGTAGTCTACCTTGGACTATGGGTCCATAGCAGTAGCTAGATGGTTGTCTTCTCCACCATGTGCTTCATGTTTAGATCTCATGAGTTGCCCTACATGATTGAGATCACCGTTATGTAATTCTACATGTTTGGTTTGTTGGGATCCGATGAATATTGGTGTTTATGATTGAGTTGCTGTACTGAATATTATCTTTTGTTATCTCTATGTTGTTTATGATCTTGCATGCTCTCCGTTGTTAGTAGCTATCTTGGCCGAGTAGTTGCTAGTGACTCCAAGAGGGGGTATTTATGCTCGATAGTGGGTTCATGCCTCTATTTAACCTGGGGGAGTGACAGAAACCTCTAAGGTTGTAGATGTGCTATTGCTACTAGGGAGAAAACAACATTCATATGCTCAAGGGCATATGCTTTGTTTACATTACACACTTTGCTTAATGCAATTATCTGTTGTTCGCAACTTAATACTTTTGGAGTTCTCGGATTGATTCGCCACAAGTGGATTATTAGTCATAGATGCAGTTGGATGGCGGTCTATGTATCTTGTTGTAATGCCCAGAGTAAATCTCATAGTGATCCTCTTGACATATCACGTTATCTTTATTCTATCAATTGCCCAACTGTAATTTGTTTACCCATTATGTGTTATTTTATCTTATGGAGAGACACCACTAGTGAACTGTGGACCCCGGTCCTATTTCCTTTATATTGCTATCACCTGTTTACTTTACTCGCAGTGTTTACTTTACTCGCATACTACTATTGCTTTCCACTCGATATGCTCATTCCTTTGTTTCAAGCAAACTGGTGAGATTGACAACCTCATCGTAAGTTGGGAGCAAAGTACTTGGTTGTGTGTGTGCAGGTTCCGCGTTGCTATTGGCCGAAGACGAGTCAACAAGTGCGCCCTTGTTGGAGTGCTATTAAGCCAGTAAGCATCACCTTCAGTTGTTTGTCTCTCCTCTCCAAGAACGATAAACCTTGGTTTCTAAACTGAGGGAAAACTAGCTCCTATACTCATCACACCTTCCTCTTGGGGTTCCCAACGGGCTGGTCATTCACCACGCATCAAGCTAATTTTCTGGCGCCATTGCCGGGGAGGAAGTAGAAGACTTCTGCTAGGGGAGTTTTTCGCACGCACATCCTTTACTTTGTTATAGTTTTGCTTTACTTTATTTATTTTACCTGCATTGCTTTATATCAAAAACCCAAAAAAATTAGAATCCTTGGTAGTTGTTTTTACTTGTTTACTTTAGCTTATTATGTCTAGTTCAGTTGCTACTACTATGTCGCCCGAGGATATGATTTTCACTTTTAAGCAAAAGGATGAGGAAAGTTTTAAAGAAGCTTGGTCTAGAATTTATGATTGGCATGGAAAAACTGAACCTAAAATGACATTGAGTTTGCTTCTTAGTAGCTTTTACTTTGGACTTTCTCTTCGTTATAGATATGCTTTGGATGCTACTGCAGAAGGAGATTTCCTTCATTGTGATGGAGATCAAGCCTTCAATATTATAAAAAAGTTGATTACAATTTATAGCATGCCAACCTATTTTGATTCCTCTCTTGTGTGCATTTTTGATAGACTTGATACTCTTGAGACTCGCACTGCTAGTTTGAATTCTTGCTACAATACTTTGCGCCAGCATTTTGATTATGTGCCAACAAATTCTGAACCTTCGAGTTGGTATCCTACGGTAAAAATCACCATTAGTGGTGAAAGTTTTCATGCTCGTTGTGATATTATGTCTGAATTTTGTCTCATGCCAAAGGATGTTTATGAATCTTTGAGCCTTTGGAAGCTTTCTGAGGGGGGAGAAAGAATTTCTCTTACTAACAATGCCACTATATTTCCCATTGGAATTGCTGAAGGAGTCTTTACAAAAGTCCTAGGAAGAATGATATCTACTGATTATCTTGTCATTGAATGTGTAGGGAAAGGACAAATCACACTTGGAAGATCCCTCTTGAAGCTCCTGGGCGCCGTCATTGATGTGGGAAAAGGCAATATAAGATTTATCTCTCCACCTTGCAATAGCCATGTCTTTCCTAGAGTCAAGAGCAAAGGTAAGAAATGAAGACGTAAGGCACCCGCTGATCCTAGCACTTCATCTTCTGAAAATACTTGATTCGCAATTTTCTGCGCCTAGCTCAAAGGCGTTAAAGAAAAGCACTCTTGGGAGATAACCCAATGTTTTATTTTCAGTACTTTTTCTTTTATTTGAGTCTTGGAAGTCATTACTACTGTAATGACCGCTCCTTATCCTTTTTATTTCATTTTTGTGCCAAGAGAAGCCTCTAATTCGAGTGAGGTAAAGATTTGGGGATGTTGCTGTCCTGAAACTGTTTTCGGTGCTGCACCGTAAAAATTCGTATAAATTCTCTGTATATCTTTTGGACCTGCGATTTCTTGTGCATATGCCCCAGGTTATATCCAAACTTTTGTTAGTTGAACACTTTTTGATTTGAGCAACAGAAAACCCCTCAAAAATTCGGCCTTTGCCAGCTGTTCTGTTTTGACAGATTTCTGCCAATATTTGTTTTTGCCACTTTATCGCTTTCTTTGCGAGTTCTTTTGATCACGGAACTCTTGTGGAAGTTGCTACAGTAGTATTTACTTTATATGTGGTGGTTTTGAGTTGAAACCTGAAGCAAAAAGAGGTTGATTATATGTTATGCCTACACTAATGTTGCTAATAGAATTGTGTTTAGTTTTGTATGAAGGAAGTTTTCAAGTGTAGGGATTGGAGAATGATGAGATGAGTTGAAGAATGGACAAAAGCTCAAGCTTGGGGATGCCCATGCATCACCCCAAGAAATATCCAAGAAGTACAAGCGTCAAAGCTTGGGGATGCCCCCGAGGCACCCCTTCTTCATCGGCAAAAATTAGGTCACCTTTCAAGACACTATATTTTTATTGCTTCATACACTATTTGTTTTTCTTGGAGCGTCTGTTGTTTTAGTTTTCTTAGTTAGTTTGTTTTGTTTGCTGCAATAAATGGTTGGACCCCAACAAATTTCCTTTGGAGGAGATGTACTCGTTTTCATTTGCAAAGAACACTCCGTTTTTCATTCTTACAATTTCACCGAGTGTTCTTCTTTTTCCGCTACTGCTTTTGGTTTTTGTTTTTGCCTTGATTTGCGTTCAGACCTTGTCATATCTTTTCATCAAGGTGTATTTTTGCCTCTGATCTTTATTGGTTTTCATCAAAAGAGGTGTCTTTAAAAATTTCAAATGGTGTTGGAAAAGAGAAAAAGCTTTATGCAAAATAGTGGTACAAGAAGGAGCTTGTGTAGACTGCGGCTTAGGCTTTTTCATGTCATGCTTGATGTCTTTTTGATAGTATGCATAGTGGTTTTGCTGTAGCATGACTTGTCTCAAATAACTGAGATTGCTTAATGAGCCTTTGAAAAAATCATGCGTTGTTTTTTATTGTATGGAAGCATTATTTTGGTTTTCTCCTTGATGCTTTATTTGGGTTGACTTGGCGCATGCTCACACATGTTAGACTCTTACAAAGTCGCCAATAGCCTTCATGATCATTTAGTTTTTGACTTTTGATGCCATCTTATGCTTCTTTTAATGTCGCTTTGTCGCTTTGCATGATTATGGCCATTATTGCTCTCTTAGTTGGTCGCTCCCAGTCTTTTGCTAACCCTCGCCTTGTACTGAGTATGAGCTCTACTCGTGCATCCAACTCCTAAAAGCCAAAGTTTTACAAAGTGTCCACCATACATACCTACTAGCAATTTGCTATTCCAAGTAAATTTGACTTGCTTTTATTTTCTCTTCAAATTAAACTCTTACCAGTGTTATGCGAAATTCGGTCAGTAAAGCTCTCAGGAACCGGAACGCACACTTTACTTTTTCCTGTTCTTAAAAATTTGACATTGTGGTTGATACGTCTCAAACGTATCTATAATTTTTGATGCTCCATGCTTGTTTTTACACCATTTGCCTTGTGTTTCGTTACACTTCGTGGCATTTTTATGCGATTTCCGGAACTAACCTATTGACAAGATGCCATAGTGCCAGTTCCCTGTTTTCTGCTGTTTTTGTGTTTCAGAAAAGCTACACAGGAAATATTCTCAGAATTGGACGAAACAAGTTCCTGAAGTCTTATTTTTCCTGGAAGCTTCCAGAGATCCGAAGAGGCGAAGGACAGGGGCCACAGGCCGCCCTCACACTAGGCTCGCGCGGCTTGCCCCTGGCCCGCGCCACCTAGGTGTGAGGAGGCCTGGGGCCACTCCTGACGACGCCCCTTCGCCTATAAGAAGCCTCAGGACGGAAAACCCTAAGGGAGTCGACGAAATTTCCAGAAGAGTTCCGCATCTCCGCCACCGCCGCCGACGAATTTTGGGGGACAAAAGTCTCTGTTCCGGCACCCTGCCGGGACAGGGAAGTGCCCCCAGAGCCATCTCCATCGGTCTCCATCGCCGTCTCCACCGTCTCCATCGACCTCACCGCCATCTCCATCAACCTTGTTGTCTCCTATGATGAGGAGGGAGTAGTTCATCCCCGGGGCTGAGGGCTCTACCGGTAGCTATGTGGTTCACCTCTCTCTCCCATGATATGATCTTTATGTGATCGTGAGCTTTGTATCATGTTGAACAAGTAGATGTTATTATTCAGATATTATGTGTACTCTAGTGGTGTTATTAAAGTAATCTATTCCTCCTGCCATGGAGTAACGGTGACAGTGCATGCATCATGGTGGTACTTGGTCTAGGCTACGATTGTGATCTTTTATGGATTATGAGAATAATTATCGCTATGATAGTATTGAAGTGATCTATTCCTCCTTTCATGGTGTAATGTTGACAGTGTGTGCACCGTGTTAGTACTTGGTCTAAGTTGCAATAATATCTATCTTGAGTTGTGCTTTGATTTGGATAACTCTATGAGTGGTGTTTGTCAAGTACTTGATGAACTTTAAGGAGTGCTTCGTAGCCCTACGCAATGATTAGTGTTGTTCAATAGGAGAGTAACTCAGAGTACCATAGTGAAGAGAAGTTATTTATTTGTTCAATCATGTTATATTTGTTGGGAGTGTGTCCACTAGTGAAAGTATGATCCCTAGGCCTTGTTTCCAAGGATTGCACACCGTTTACTTCCTGTTTTGTTACATGTTTGCTCGCAGCGATACTTATTTCATATCACAGTTACTACTTATAATCATCACTACCGCTTGTATTTCACTATCTCTTCGCCGAACTAGTGCACCTATACATCTGACAAGTGTATTGGGTGTGTTGGGGACACAAGAGACTTTCTGTATCGTAATTGCAGGGTTGCTTGAGAGGGATAGCTTTGACCTCTTCCTCCCTGAGTTCCATAAACCTTGGGTGATCCACTTAAGGGAAACTTGCTGTTGCTCTACAAACCTCTGCACTTGGAGGCCCAACACTGTCTACAAGAACAGACGCGTGCGTAGACATCAAGCTCTTTTCTGGCGCCGTTGCCGGGGAGGTAAGGTAAAAGGTACTCGCATCCTCCTGTGTGAGTGCTCGGAGTTATTTCCTTTAGATTCTGCAATTACATCTTTTTGTTTCTTGTTTTTATTTTCACTAGTTAGGCTTAATGGAAAACAACAACAAAAATTAGAGAGCTTTATAGTATTTATCTTGAGTTAGGACATGAAGTGTTTGAAGAGAAAATTAAAAAACCTATGGAACTTTATTTGCATGATAATGGCAATGTTATTAGTATGAACTCTTTGAACACCATTATTGCTAATGCTATGGAAAAGTCTAAGCTTGGGGAAGCTAGTTTTGATGAAAATGATCTTTTTAGTCCCCTAGCTTTGGAGGAGAAAATTTACTTTGATGATACTTTACCTCCAATTTATGATGATTACAATGATGATTATGTTATTTTCAGTTCACCTACTATTGAGGATAAAATTAGTTATGATTACAATATGCCTGCTATTTTTGATAATTATGGTGATGAGAATAATTATTCTGTTGAATCTGCTCCTACTACTATTGTTCCTGTGGTGAGTATTAATTCTTTTATGCATGTGGCTCATTATAGGGATGCTTTATGTGATAGTTATATTGTTAGTTCTATTCATGATGCTACTGAAAGTTATTATGAGAGAGGGAAATATGTTTTGAAGGATCTTAATAATATTGAATTTCCCCTCTTTATGTTGCAATTTTTGAAGCTATACTTGTTTTGCCTTCCTATGCTTTTTGCTTTGCGCTTTTATGACTTGTCTCTTTACAAGACTATTTTTCATAGGAAGTGGTTTAGATTTAAATGTGTTCCATACTTGCTTTTTGATGCTCTCTATTGCTTTAAGTTCCTATATAGCGCCTTTGCCTCAAGCTCTTATATGGCGCCCACATGAGCATCTTTGCAAATTACTGCGCCTAGCTCAAAGGCGTTAAAGAAAAGCACTCTTGGGAGATAACCCAATGTTTTATTTCCAGTAATTTTTCTTTTATTTGAGTCTTGGAAGTTATTACTACTGTAATAACCGCTCCTTGTCCTTTTTATTTCGTTGTTGTGCCAAGAGAAGCCTCTAATTTGATTGAGGTAAGATTTGGGGATGTTGCTGTCCTGAAACTGTTTTCGGTGCTGCACCGTAAAAATTTGTATAAATTCTCTGTATATCTTTTGGACCTGCGATTTCTTGTGCATATGCCCCAGGTTATATCCAAACTTTCGTTAGTTGAACACTTTTTTATTTGAGCAACAGAAAACACCTCAAAAATTCAACCTTTGTCAGCTGTTCTGTTTTGACAGATTTCTGCCAATATTTGTGTTTGCCGCTTTATCTCTTTCTTTTTGAGTTCTTTTGATCACGGAACTTTTGGGGAAGTTGCTACAGTAGTATATACTTTATATGTGGTGGTTTTAGGTTGAAACCTGAAGCAAAAAGGGTTGATTCTATATTATGCTTACACTAATGTTGCTAATAGATTTGTGTTTAGTTTTGTATGAAGGAAGTTTTTAAGTGTAGGGATTGGAGAATGATGAGATGAGTTGAAGAATGGACAAAAGCTCAAGCTTGGGGATGCCCATGCATCACCCCAAGAAATATCCAAGAAGTACAAGCGTCAAAGCTTGGGGATGCCCCTGAGGCACCCCCCTTCTTCATCGGCAAAAATCAGGTCACCTTTCAAAACACTATATTTTTATTGCTTCATGCACTATGCATTTTTCTTGGAGCGTCAGTTGTTTTAGTTTTTAGTTTTCTTTTGCTTTGTTTGCTGCAATAAATGGTTAGATCACATCATGTTTCTTTTGGAGGAGATGAACTCGCTTTTCATTGCCAAGAACACTCTAGTTTTCACTCTTATCAAAAACCGAGTGTTCTTCTTTTTCTGCTACTGCTTTTGGTTTTTGTTTTCGCCTTGATTTGCGTTCAGACCTTGTCATATCTTTTCATCAAGGTGTATTTTTGCCTCTAATCTTTATTGGTTTTCATCAAAAGAGGTGTCTTTAAACAGGTTTGAATGGTGTTGGAAAAGAGAAAAAGCTTTATGCAAAAAAGTGGTACAAAAAGAAGCTTGTTTAGACTGCGGCTTAGGCTTTTGCATCTCATGTTTGATGTCTTTTTGATAGTATGCCTAGTGGTTTTGCTGTAGCATGACTTGTCTCAAATAACTGAGATTGCTTAATGAGCCTTTGAAAGAATCATGCGTTGTTTTTATCGTTTGGAAGCATTATTTTGGTTTTCTCCTTGATGCTTTATTTGGGTCGACTTGGCACATGCTCATACATGTTAGACTCATACAAAGTCGCCATTGCCTCTATGATCATTTATTTTTTGACTTTTGATGCCATCTTATGCTTGTTTTAATGTCGCTTTGTTGTTATGCATGTTTATGGCCATTATTGCTCTCTTAGTTGGTCGCTCCCAGTCTTTTGCTAGCCCTCATTTTGTACTGAGTATGAGCTCTACTCGTGCATCCAACTCCCAAAAACCAAGTTTGCCATTGTGTCCACTATAAATTCGTATGCATGGTATTTGCAAGCCATTCCAAGTAAATTTTCATGTGCTACCTTTCAAAAAACCTTCAAAATACTTCTCATTTTGTGACACTGTTTTCAGCTCATGGGGACGTAGTGGTCGGATTTGCTATCTTCCATATTGCTTATTCCAAAAAGAAAAAAAAAAGAGGAAAAAAGAAGAGAAAAAAGGCACTCCTCCATGGAATGTGAATGTTGGTGGGCACCCGATGGAATCGGTTAGCCATGGCTTGTGAAAGGAAAAAAGGTGGGGAGGAGTGCCAAGATTTATAAAAAGAGCACAAAAAGTGCCAATCTCTCTCTCAAAAACTTGCTTCATTTTTGTATGGAAGATAGTAAGAACCCCATTGCTAGTCGTTGACAAAAGCAACCACCTCTCAAAACTCAAGTTTTATCTCTCTGTTTTACAAATGAAAAGCTCTAGCACATGTTTAATCCCTGCTTCCCTCTGCGAAGGGCCTTTCTTTTACTTTTATGTTGAGTCACCACCTTCTATCTTTATGCACCATTAAGAGAGCATAGTTGTCATTCTGAGCATAATGTGCATTGTCCCAAAGTTTATCATTGATTGATTCATGACTATGGTTTCACTTGTTCTTAAATTATTTGTATCTAGTCGTCCTCTTAATCTTGAAGGTGTCCTATGCATTTATGTTTTGCTCTCCATGAAGGACAAGCTGAAAACCATTTGTATGTTTTTCCTTATGATTTGAACACACGTTTGACTTTCATTGTTTCATTTTCATGATCTTTTGTTTGTGTTCATTTACATGTTTATAACATGGTTGCTAAGTTTCTATTATCAAGATTATGTCTTTCATGCCCATGTTTTAAGTTCTTATGATCCCAGCTCACAATGCTTACATATATGATCAAGATTGTGTAGGTGCATGTCACCTCAAAAATTATTTCTTTTGTTATCACTTACCTACTCGAGGACGAGCAGGAGTTAAGCTTGGGGATGCTGATACATCTCAAACGTATCTATAATTTTTGATGCTCCATGCTTGTTTTTACACCATTTGCCTTGTGTTTCGTTACACATCGTGGCGTTTTTATGCGATTTCCGGAACTAACCTATTGACAAGATGCCACAGTGCCAGTTCCATGTTTTTTGCTGTTTTTTGTGTTTCAAAAAAGCTACATAGGAAATATTCTCGGAATTGTACGAAACAAGTTCCTGAAGTCTTATTTTTCCCAGAAGCTTCCAGAGATCCGAAGAGGCGAAGGAGAGGGGCCACAGGCCGCCCTCACACTAGGCTCGCGCGGCCTGCCCCTGGCCCGCGCCACCTAGGTGTGAGGAGGCCTAGGGCCACTCCTGACGATGCCCCTTCGCCTATAAGAAGCCTCAGGACGGAAAACCCTAAGGGAGTCGACGAAATTTCCAGAAGAGTTCCGCATCTCCGCCACCGCCGCCGATGAATTTCGGGGGACAGAAGTCTCTGTTCCGGCACCCTGCCGGGATGGGGAAGTGCCCCCGGAGCCATCTCCATCGGTCTCCATCGCCGTCTCCGCCGTCTCCATCGACCTCACCGCCATCTCCATCAACCTTGTTGTCTCCTATGATGAGGAGGGAGTAGTTCATCCCCGGGGCTGAGGGCTCTACCGGTAGCTATGTGGTTCACCTCTCTCTCCCATGATGTGATCTTTATGTGATCGTGAGCTTTGTATCATGTTGAACAAGTAGATGTTATTATTCAGATATTATGTGTACTCTAGTGGTGTTATTAAAGTAATCTATTCCTCCTGCCATGGTGTAATGGTGACAGTGCGTGCATCATGGTGGTACTTGGTCTAGGCTACGATTGTGATCTTTTATGGATTATGAGAATAATTATCGCTATGATAGTATTGAAGTGATCTATTCCTCCTTTCATGGTGTAATGTTGATAGTGTGTGCACTGTGTTAGTACTTGGTCTAAGTTGCAATAATATCTATCTTGAGTTGTGCTTTGATTTGGATAACTCTATGAGTGGTGTTTGTCAAGTACTTGATGAACTTTAAGGAGTGCTTCGTAGCCCTACGCAATGATTAGTGTTGTTCAATAGGAGAGTAACTCAGAGTACCATAGTGAAGAGAAGTTATTTATTTGTTCAATCATGTTATATTTGTTGGGAGTGTGTCCACTAGTGAAAGTATGATCCCTAGGCCTTGTTTCCAAGCATTGCACACCGTTTACTTCCTGTTTTGTTACATGTTTGCTCGCAGCGATACTTATTTCATATCACAGTTACTACTTATAATCATCACTACCGCTTGTATTTCACTATCTCTTCGCCGAACTAGTGCACCTATACATCTGATAAGTGTATTGAGTGTGTTGGGGACACAAGAGACTTTCTGTATCGTAATTGTAGGGTTGCTTGAGAGGGATAGCTTTGACCTCTTCCTCCCTGAGTTCGATAAACCTTGGGTGATCCACTTAAGGGAAAGTTGCTGCTGCTCTACAAACCTCTGCACTTGGAGGCCCAACACTGTCTACAAGAACAGACGCGTGCGTAGACATCAGTGGTCTCTTATGTTGAGTTGTTATGCTTGCAAGTTGTAAGTTGGAGACTAGCCCAGCCATGCAGTCATGGGCAAGCTTTCAACATTGCACTTCTTATTTGAGTTGATATCGTGATCTTTTGTTTATGGATGCCCGCGGTGTGAAATGAATTGGGAATCTTGTGGGGATCATGGAGTTTGTATATGTGTTAGGGAAATGCCGGGCCGCCAATCTAAGCCATGCATAATTCATGGTGGAAATTTGCAGCATACCCATGGTGAACATTCGACGACGCATCTCACAATAAAAAGCTAAACAAATAGCAAATAAAAGAGATGTTGAGGTGTTCATTGTCTGCTTGTCCTGTCATTTTGGTGTGGGCTTGTTCCATGTCATCGGGCACGGAGGTACCCCATTGGCGGTTCTCAATGATATGCATATATTTACAATGACAAGAGCCTTGCTTGGGACTCTAAGTAAAGTAGCATGAGGTTTGGGTACTCGTATTCACGGGACATGAGGTTTTCAACTTATGATTTGTCAAGCATATGCATCATAATTGTTCTCGCATTAACTTTAACCATTCAAGATGCTTATGATGGGGGCAATGAGAGCTCAAAGCCGGTAAGTACCATAATTTTTGAAGGTTATAAAACTTGCAATCACTGCTTCCCTCTGCGAAGGGCCTTTCTTCTACTTTTATGTTGAGTCACCACCTTCTTTCTTTATGCACCATTAAGAGAGCATAGTTGTCATTCTTAGTATAATGTGCATTGTCCCAAAGTTTTCATTGATTGATTCATGATGTTGGTTTCACTTGTTCTCAAATTATTTGTATCTAGTCGCCCTCTTAAACTTGAAGGTGTCCGATGCATTTATGTTTTGCTCTCTTTGAAGGACAAGCTGAAAACCATTTGTATGTTTTTCCTTATGATTTGAACACACGTTTGACTTTCATTGTTTCATTTTCATGATCTTTTGTTTGTGTTCATTTGCATGTTTACAACATGGTTGCTAAGTTCTTATTGTCAAGATTATATCTTCATGCCCATGTTTTAAGTTCTTATGATCCTAGCTCACAAATGCTTACATATATGATCAAGATTATGTAGGTGCATGTCACCTCAAAAATTATTCTGTTGTTATCACTTACCTACTCGAGGACGAGCAGGAGTTAAGCTTGGGGATGCATGATATGTCTTAAACGTATCTATAATTTTTGATGCTCCATGCTTGTTTTTACACCATTTGCCTATTGTTTCGTTACACTTCATGGCACTTTTATGCATTTTCCGGAACTAACCTATTAACGAGTTGCCACAGTGCCAGTTCCCTGTTTTCTGCTGTTTTTGTGTTTCAGAAGTGATACACAGGAAATATTCTCAGAATTGGATGAAACAAGTTCCTGAAGTCTTATTTTACCCGGAAGCTTCCAGAGATCCGAAGGAGAGAAGGAGAGGGGCCACCAGGGGCTGACACACAGGGGTGGCGTGGCCAGCCCCTGGCCCGCGCCACCATGGTGTGAGGCCGCCTGGCCCCTCCTCTGACATCGCCCCTTCGCCTATAAAGACCCCCCGATGGAGAAAACCTAAAGACCCGATCACTTTTCCAGAACACATCGCGATCCGCCGCCGCCATCGACCCGAAGATCGGGAGGGTCCAGAAGCTCTTCCCGGCACCCTGCCGGAGAGGAGAATCGCCACTGGAGGTGTTCTTCATCGCCATGCTTGCCTCCGGAGCGATGAGTGAGTAGTCTACCTTAGACTATGGGTCCATAGCAGTAGCTAGATGGTTGTCTTCTCCACCATGTGCTTCATGTTTAGATCTCATGAGCTGCCCTACATGATTGAGATCACCGTTATGTAATTCTACATGTTTGGTTTGTTGGGATCCGATGAATATTGGTGTTTATGATTGAGTTGTTGTACTGAATATTATCTTTTGTTATCTCTATGTTGTTTATGATCTTGCATGCTCTCCGTTGTTAGTAGCTATCTTGGCCGAGTAGTTGCTAGTGACTCCAAGAGGGGGAATTTATGCTCGATAGTGGGTTCATGCCTCTATTTAACCTGGGGGAATGACAGAAACCTCTAAGGTTGTAGATGTGTTGTTGCTACTAGGGAGAAAACAACATTCATATGCTCAAGGGCATATGCTTTGTTTACATTACACACTTTGCTTAATGCAATTATCTGTTGTTCGCAACTTAATACTTGTGGAGTTCTCGGATTGATTCGCCACAAGTGGATTATTAGTCATAGATGTAGTTGGATGGCGGTCTATGTATTTTGTTGTAATGCCCAGAGTAAATCTCATAGTGATCTTCTTGACATATCACGTTTATCTTTATTCTATCAATTGCCCAACTGTAATTCGTTTACCCAGCATGTGTTATTTATCTATGGAGAGACACCACTAGTGAACTGTGGACCCCGGTCATATTTCCATCATATTGCTATCACCTGTTTACTTTACTCGCACTGTTTACTTTACTCGCATACTCTACTGTTTTCCACTCGATACACTCATAACCTTTGTTTCAAGCAAACCGGTGAGATTGACAACCTCATCGTAAGTTGGGAGCAAAGTACTTGGTTGTGTGTGTGCAGGTTCCGCGTTGCTATTGGCCGAAGACGAGTCAACAAGTGCGCCCTTGTTGGAGTGCTATTAAGCCAGTAAGCATCACCTTCAGTTGTTTGTCTCTCCTCTCCAAGAACGATAAACCTTGGTTTCTAAACTGAGGGAAAACTAGCTGCTATACTCATCACACCTTCCTCTTGGGGTTCCCAACGGGCTGGTCATTCACCACGCATCAGCTAGTACTGATGATACTGCAGCTCATCTCAACAATTTTGTTGAGCTATGTGAGATGCAGAAATATAAGGATGTAGAGACTGATATTATTAAACTTAAGTTGTTTCCTTTTTCTTTGAGAGGAAAAGCTAAGGATTGGTTGTTGTCTTTGCCTACAAATAGTATTGATTCATGGGCTAAGTGTAAGGATGCTTTTATTGGAAGATACTATCCTCCTGCTAAAATTATAGCTTTGTGTAGCAATATTATGAAGTTTAGCTAGTTTGATAATGAACATGTTGCTCAGGCTTGGGAAAGAATAAAATCTATGATAAAGAATTGTCCCACTCATGGACTGACTATTTGGATGATTGTCCAAACTTTTTATGCAGGACTGATTTTTTCTTCAAGGAACCTATTGGATTCAGCTGCTGGAGGTACTTTTATGTCCCTTACCTTGGGCGCCGCAACAAAGCTTCTCGACAATATGATGATAAATTATTCTGAATGGCATACCGAGAGAGCTCCACAAGGTAAGAAGGTAAATTTTGTTGAGGAAACCTCTTCCTTGAGTGATAAGATTGATGCTATAATGCTTATGCTTTCTAATGATAGAACTCATGTTGATCCTAATAATGTTCCTTTGGCCTCTTTGGTTGCTCAAGAAGAGCATGTTGATGTAAACTTCATTAGAAATAATAATTTTAACAACAATGCTTATAGGAACAATTTTGCTCATAACAATTATAGGACGTATCCTTCTACCAATGGTAATGGTTATGGTAATTCCTCCAACAACACTAGGGCTGCGCCTCTGAGCTTGAGGTCATGCTCAAGGACTTCATCGATAAGCAAACTGCTTTTAACAAGTCTGTTGAGGAAAAGTTAGGCAAAATTGATATTCTTGCTTCTAAAGTTGATAGCCTTGCTCATGATGTTGAACTTCTGAAATTAAAAGTGTTGCCTAATGATGTGAAAGAGAACAATACTTTTACCACTGCTAATGCTATCCAAGTTAGAATAGATGAAAATGTTAGGATGCTAGCAGAATTGCATGCCAGGTGGCAAATCGAAGATGAGATGGCTAGAACGATGAAGGTATGTACCATTACTACCTCTAATGATATTCTTCCAAATGCTAGCAATCCTCTTACTTTGATTGGTGTAGAGAAAACTCCCACTCCTTGTGTTAAAAAGCCTAAAACTGCCAAAACTTTTTCTCAAAAAAGTGCTGAAATTTTTCGGAGTGTAGGAGATGATAGCTCTATTTCCTATAACTAGCTGGGTGGCCCGCGCAATTGCGCGGCTAGCGATGATATAACAGAAATCTTTATATATCTAATGTATCAATTTTCTTAATAATACCTTTAATTTATTTAAATAAATTAAAAATATGCTAGAATGATTTACATTTTGCAACACTATGCCCTTATTATTTTTATTTTTTCAAACTTCTGTAATCGATTGTGGCTCGTAAAGTGATTTTGCAAGTTCATTGAACACTAAATATCCATTGTGTACCATATGGATATATTAACCTACATACATTAGGGACATCACCTACTAATTATGATACTTCGGCGCAATCGTGGGCACTTTGGCATATCAGAAACAAACTTTTTATTGAATCAAAGTTAATTCCCCACCCCTCTTATATCATCTTCAAAATCTTGGTATTTTTGCAGCTTTGGGTGCCAAAGTCAAGGAGCAAGGATCAACCAAGCATAAGGTGGTTGATAAGCGAGCTAAGGGCACCCCACGCGGTAAGCGCGCCTAATGACTGATCCGCCTTGCTTTGCTTCTCGGTCTGTTAGGGGAGGTGATACGTCTCAAACGTATCTATAATTTTTGATGCTCCATGCTTGTTTTTACACCATTTGTCTATTGTTTCGTTACACTTAGTGGTACTTTTATACATTTTCCGGAACTAACCTATTAACGAAGTGCCACAGTGCCAGTTTCCTGTTTTCTGCTGTTTTTGTGTTTCAGAAGTGATACACAGGAAATATTCTCGGAATTGGACGAAACAAGTTCCTGAAGTCATATTTCACGGGGAAGCTCCCAAACATCCGAAGACCTGACGGAGAGGGGCCACGTGGGCCCCAGACACAGGGGCGGCGCGACCACCCCCCTGGCCGCGCCAGCCCCGTGTGAGGCCGCGTGGGACCCCCTCTGACATCGTCCTTTCGCCTATATATACCCCCTAACGAGAAAAACCTAAGGGCCCGATCAGTTTTCCAGAATACATCGCGATCCGCCGCCGCCGTCGACCCGAAGATCGGGAGGGTCCAGAAGCTCTTCCCGGCACCCTGCCGGAGAGGGGAATCGCCACCGGAGGTCTTCTTCATCGCCATGCTTGCCTCCGGAGCGATGAGTGAGTAGTCTACCTTGGACTATGGGTCCATAGCAGTAGCTAGATGGTTGTCTTCTCCACCATGTGCTTCATGTTTAGATCTCATGAGCTGCCCTACATGATTGAGATCACCGTTATGTAATACTATGATGTTGGTTTGTTGGGATCCGATGAATATTGGTGTTTATGATTAAGTTGCTGTACTGAATTATATCTTTTGTTATCTCTATGTTGTTTATGATCTTGCATGCTCTCCGTTGTTAGTAGCTATCTTGGCCGAGTAGTTGCTAGTGACTCCAAGAGGGGGTATTTATGCTCGATAGTGGGTTCATGTCTCTATTTCACCTGGGGGAGTGACAGAAACCTCTAAGGTGGTAGATGTGCTGTTGCTACTAGGGAGAAAACAACATTCATATGCTCAAGGGCATATGCTTTGTTTACATTACACACTTTGCTTAATGCAATTATCTGTTGTTCGCAACTTAATACTTTTGGGGTGTTCGGATGATATCCCCGAGGGTGGATTATTAGTCATAGATGCAGTTGGATGGCGGTCTATGTATTTTGTTGTAATGCCCAGAGTAAATCTCATAGTGATCTTCTTGACATATCACGTTATCTTTATTCTATCAATTGCCCAACTGTAATTTGTTTACCCAGCATGTTATTTTATCTATGGAGAGACACCACTAGTGAACTGTGGACCCCGGTCGTATTTTAATCATATTGCAATCACCTGTTTACTTTTCCCGCACTGTTTACTTTACTAGCATATTACTACTGTTTTCCACTCGATACACTCATAACCTTTGTTTCAAGCAAACCGGTGAGATTGACAACCTCATCGCAAGTTGGGGACAAAGTATTTGTCTGTGTGTGTGCAGGTTCCACAAACACCTTCAGTCGTCATCGTCTCTCTTCTCCTGTTCGATATACCTTGGTTTCTTAACTGAGGGAAAACTAGCCGCTACACTCATCATACCTTCCTCTTGGGGTTCCCAACGGGCTGGTCATCACCACGCACAAGGACATACTGCTCCCACGTCAACTAAACGCCACAGTCTTTTCTGGCGCCATCACACGAGTAGCAGCTTCTTTTCTGGCGCCGTTGCCGGGGAAGAGAGAAGACTTCTGCGAGGGGAGTTCTTCGCACACACATTCTTTATTTTGTTATTTGTTTTGCTTTACTTTATTTTATTTTACCTGCATTGCTTTTTATCAAAAATCCAAAAAAAATAGAATCCTCGGTAGTTGTTTTTACTTATTTACTTTCGTTTTGCTGAAATGGGTACTCCTGAAAACACCAAGTTGTGTGACTTTGCTAGCACGAACAATAGTGATTTTATCTGCACTCCTATTGCACCAACTGTTCCTGCTACCACCTTTTATGAGATCAAGCCTGCTTTATTGAACCTTGTTATGAAAGAGCAATTTTCTGGTGCTAGTACTGAAGATGCTGCAGCTCATCTCAACAATTTTGTTGAGCTATGTGAGATGCAGAAGTATAAGGATGTTGATAGTGATATTATTAAACTCAAGTTGTTTCCTTTTTCTTTGAGAGGAAAGGCTAAAGATTGGTTGTTGTCTTTGACTAAGAATAGTATTGATTCATGGGCTAAGTGTAAGGATGCTTTTATTGGTAGATATTATCCTCCTGCTAAGATTATATCGTTGCGTAGCAATATTATGAAGTTTACTCAGTTTGATAATGAACATGTTGCTCAAGCTTGGGAAAGAATGAAATCTATGGTAAAGAATTGCCCCACTCATGGACTGACTACTTGGATGATTATCCAAACTTTTTATGCAGGACTGAATTTTTCTTCAAGGAACCTACTTGATTCAGCTGCTGGAGGCACTTTTATGTCCCTTACCTTGGGCGCCGCATCAAAGCTACTCGACAACATGATGGTAAATTATTCTGAATGGCACACCGAGAGAGCTCCACAAGGTAAGAAGGTAAATTCTGTTGAGGAAACCTCTTCCTTGAGTGATAAGATTGATACCATTATGGCTATGCTTGCTAATGATAGGACTCATGTTGATCCTAATAATGTTCCTTTGGCCTCTCTGGTTGCTCAAGAAGAGCAAGTCGATGTGAATTTCATTAGAAATAACAATTTTAATAATAATGCTTATAGGAACAATTTTGCTAGTAACAATTATAGGCCGTATCCTTCTACCAATGGTAATGGTTATGGTAATTCTTATGGTAACTCCTACAACAACACTAGGGCCGCGCCCTCCGAGCTTGAGGTAATGCTCAAGGACTTCATCGGTAAACAAACTGTTTTTAACAAGTCTGTTGAGGAAAAGTTAGGCAAAATTGATATTCTTGCTTCTAAAGTTGATAGCCTTGCTCATGATGTTGAACTTCTGAAATTAAAAGTGTTTCCTAATGATGTGAATGTGAGCAATATTGTTGCTGCCGCTAATGCTACCCAAGTTAGAATTGATGAAAATATTAGATTGTTAGCGGAATTGCATGCCAGGTGGGAAAGAGAAGATGAGATGGCTATAGAGATGAAGGTATGTACTATTACTACCTCTAATGATGTTGCTCCTACTGATAGCAACCCTCTTACTTTGATTGGTGTAGAGAAAACTCCCACTCCTTGTGTTAAAAAGCCTAAAACTGCCAAAACTTTTTCTCAAAAGAGTGCTGAAATTTTTCGGAGTGTGGGAGATGATAGCTCTATTACTTTTAATGATTTTGATGTTGATGGCTGCAATATATCTGAAGTTATTTTGTTCTTGCAAAAGCTTGCTTTGACTCCCAATGCTAGTTCTTTAAATATTGCTTTTACTAAGCATATTACCAATGCTCTCATAAAGATTAGGGATGAAAAGTTGAAGCAAAAAGCCTCTGTTCCCAAGAAGTTAGAAGATGGTTGGGAACCCATCATTGATATGCATGTTAATGGTTATGATTGCCATGCTTTATGTGATCTAGGCGCTAGTATTTCTATCATGCCTAGAAAGATTTATGACATGCTTGATTTACCACCACTTGAAAAGTGTTATTTTGATGTTCCTATTGCTGATGTTGCTAAGAAGAAACCTTTGGGAAGGATTAATGATGTTCTTATTGTGGTTAACAATAACCTTGTTCCCGTTGATTTTCTTGTTATGGACGTTGAATGCCATGCTTCATGTCCTATTATTTTGGGAAGACCCTTTCTTCGAACTGTAGGTGCTATCATTGATATGAGGGAAGGCACTATCAAGTATCAATTCCCACTAAAGAAAGGTATGGAACACTTCCCTAGGAAAAGAAAGAAATTACTTTTTGACTCTATTCTTAGAGCAAATTATGAGCTTGATGCTTCATCACTTGATATTACTTGATTCGCAATTTTCTGCGCCTAGCTCAAAGGCGTTAAAGAAAAGCACTCTTGGGAGATAACCCATTGTTTGCTTTTCAGTACTTTTTCATTTATTTGAGTCTTGGAAGTCATTACTACTGTAATGACCGCTCCTTATCTTGTTTATTTCGTTTTTGTGCCAAGAGAAGCCTCTAATTTGAGTGAGGTAAAGATTTGGCGTTATTGCTGTCCTGAAACTGTTTTCGGTGCTGCACCGTAAAAATTCGTAAAAATTCTCTGTTTATCTTTTGGACCTGCGATTTCTTGTGCATATGCCCCAGGTTATATCCAAACTTTTCTTAGTTGAACACTTTTTGATTTGAGCAACGGAAAATCCCTCAAAAATTCGTCCATTATCAGCTGTCCAGTTTTGACAGATTTCTGCCAATATTTGTTTTTGCCACTTTATCGCTTTCTTTTGAGTTCTTTTTGATCATGGAACTCTTGTGGAAGTTGCTACAGTAGTATATACTTTATATGTGGTGGTTTTGGGTTTAAACCTGAAGCTAAAAGAGGTTGAATATATTTTATGCTTAGACTAATGTTGCTAATAGAATTGTGTTTAGTTTTGTATGAAGGAAGTTTTCAAGTGTAGGGATTGGAGAATGATGAGATGAGTTGAAGAATGGACAAAAGCTCAAGCTTGGGGATGCCCATGCATCACCCCAAGAATTATCCAAGAAGTACAAGCGTCAAAGCTTGGGGATTCCCCCGAGGCACCCCTTCTTCATCGGCAAAAATCAGGTCACCTTTCAAAACACTATATTTTTATTGCTTCATGCACTATGTGTTTTTCTTGGAGCGTCAGTTGTTTTAGTTTTCTTAGTTGGTTTAGTTTGTTTGTTTGCTGCAATAAATGGTTGGACCCCAACAAATTTCCTTTGGAGGAGATGTACTCGTTTTCATTTGCAAAGAATGCTCTAGTTTTCACTCTTATTCAAAATCGAGCATTCTACTTTTTCTGCTACTGCTTTTGGTTTTCGTTTTCGCCTTGATATGCGTTCAGACCTTGTCATATCTTTTCATCAAGGTGTATTTTTGCCTCTGGTCTTTATTGGTTTTCATCAAAAGAGGTGTTTATAAAAATTTCAAATGGTGTTGGAAGAGAGAAAACGCTTTGTGCAAAATAGTGGTACAAGAAGGAGCTTGTGTAGACTGCGGCTTAGGCTTTTTCATGTCATGCTTGATGTCTTTTTGATAGTATGCTTAGTGGTTTTGCTGTAGCATGGCTTGTCTCAAATAACTGAGATTGCTTAATGAGCCTTTGAAAAAATCATGCGTTGTTTTTATTGTATGGAAGCATTATTTTGGTTTTCTCCTTGATGCTTTATTTGGGTTGACTTGGCGCATGCTCACACATGTTATACTCTTCCAAAGTCGCCATTAGCCTTCATGATCATTTAGTTTTTGACTTTTGATGCCATCGTATGCTTCTTTTAATGTCGCTTTGTCGCTTTGCATGATTATGGCCATTATTGCTCTCTTAATTGGTCGCTCCCAGTCTTTTGCTAGCCCTCGCCTTGTACTGAGTATGAGCTCTACTCGTGCATCCAACTCCTAAAAGCCAAAGTTTTCCATTGTGTCCACCATACATACCTACTAGCAATTTGCTATTCCAAGTAAATTTGACTTGCTTTTATTTTCTCTTCAAATTAAACTCTTACCAGTGTTATGCGAAATTCGGTCAGTAAAGCTCTCACGAACCGGAAGGCACACTTTACTTTTTCCTGTTCTTAAAAATTTGACATTGTGGTCTTTTATGTTGAGTTGCTATGCTTGCAAGTTGTAAGTTGGATTCTAGCACAGCCATGCTGTCATGGGGCAAGCTTTCAACATTGCACTTCTTATTTGAGTTGATATCGTGATCTTTTGTTTATGGATGCCCGCTGTGTGAAATGAATTGGGAATCTTGTGAGGATCATGGAGTTTTTATATGTGTTAGGGAAACGCCGGGCCGCCAATCTAAGCCATGCATAATTCATGGTGGAAATTTGCAGCATACCCATGGTGAACATTCGACGACGCATCTCACAATAAAAAGCTAAACAATATAGCAAATAAAAGAGATGTCGAGGTGTTCATTGTCTACTTGTCCTGTCATTTTGGTGTGGGCTTGTTCCATGTCATCGGGCACGGAGGTACCCCATTGGCGGTTCTCAATGATATGCATCTTATATTTACTAATTAGAGGCGCCATACAAGCCTCCACGTTAATCCTAGAAACTAGATAGTTTTATCCATCCGATCATGATACAACTTATTGGCAGCCGTGCGATACAGTCGGTTAAACGGCCCAGCCGTCTCGCACGGGGAAGAGTCACGACTCAACACGGTTCGCTATTTAAAACAACATGATTTGGCTCCTTCGTGTACCTCAAATCGCCGCCTCCGATCTATTGGTGTCACAAGGGCGCATGTTGTACAGGCCGCATCTGCCTCCAATATCAGCGAGAGGGTGCCTCCAATGATACCCTATCCAATGCGCACGAAAAGAACAAATTTTAAGGTGATCTCCTCTATGGTTCGCATGGCTTGAGCACCTCAGCAGGTCAACAGAGCGCGCCTGATCAGTTCCGATAACAACACGGGCTTCACCACTCCTACTCCAACCATCCCTGCTACTAAGATTAATTAATGCCTCCCTCCTCTGTCCTCCAGGTCTGCATAGCCAAAATCCAGTTTGAGTTTATTTGATTGTATTGATTTTTGCTATCTTATGCTGCTGGATGCGTCCCCAGTCTCAGGCAAAACCAAGATAAATAGCGGCATGGAGATGGAAAGATTTTGCTAGCCGATAATAAAGCTATGAAGTTCCATAACTACCTTTTTTATGTTTTTTCCTAATCGTTTCCCTTGACAATATTTCCCTCTGTAAGTACCAAATTATCAGTTATAAAATACTGCAGACCACTCAATAGAATATAATGCAGTTTCTGTTATTGACGTGAAATACTAAATTTTAGTGATTCTTCAGTTTGCTTGGTGAGGTTGCATTCAGCAAAAATACGTATAATTTGGTGGATTAGTCCCGGGGTAATATAATGTTGGTACTAATTAAGACAAAACTTTCTTTTTGCCCCCACTTCATTCTTTAGACGGGTTGTCTGTAATCATATTTGTTTTAGACTTGGATGCTCATTGTCAACTAATCTAGCTTGCTTTTGGCAGCCATAATATATACAGATGATTGACCTGAAGTATAATATGATGCATCTTGCCAAAATTACCATCCTTAAGTTTAATAAAAAACCTCATTAGTATCATTAGACAACAATGAATCAAACTTATTCATACTAATAGTTTGATATTTTGTTCAACTGTTGGATTTGGATCTTGACGCCAATTTTTTGATAGATACTTGGGTCCTACTACAAAAACTAAAATTACTCCACTAATTGCATCCTTACGTCGTGTTAGATATGACAAGGGATTACAAGTTTTGCATGTTTTCATTCAATCTGCTGCAAACAGAACATGACAACGTAATTTCGTTGTTGTTTCCACACATGATATTCTTATCAGGGATAACTAGAGCATCATACATGCATCAGCTTTCTCACTCCCTACTTACATAATATTCTCATTTCTTATCATATTTTCGATTCTTTAAAGCTTGCAAATTTGGGCTCAACACCTTTTCTCATTATCATATATCTTTTGTTATTGAAATTGACCAAACACTGGCTTTGAAATACTACAGTCAATTTAGATTGGTGGTAGTACATATTGTTTTAAAGCTAATTGAGCCGCACCCAAACTTCATAATTTTTCCTACCATTTATCATTCAGTTTGATCTTTGTCCTACTTAACTTTCTAGAAAATTTTCAAATTTAATTTATAATCAGCCATGTAATAGTGGTTCCAACTTCCAGATTTAGTTTGTCTCATAATATATATTTCTCTTCAGGTGTTGATGCAACTTCATGCTTGCACGATACATGTTGGACTATAAAGCTTTAAATTGTTCAAGGCGCATTAGTATTACATGTTCGTAATAGTTATATCTATAAGGTGTACTCCCAAAAACTTTGCGATAGATGAAAATTCAGGTATGCAACAAAATATTAAATTATAGTGCTTCAACCATTTACATGGTTCCGTAACTACTAGCCCGTGCAGATGCACGGGTTAATGACTAGTATACTTACAATGACAAGAGCCTTGCTTGGGACTCTAAGTAAATTAGCATGGTTTGGGTACTTGTATTCACGGGACACGAGGTTTTCAACTTATGATTTGTTAATCATATGCATCATAATTGTTCTTGCATTAACTTTAACCATTCAAGATGCTTATGATGGGGGCAATGAGAGCTCAAAGCCGGTAAGTACCATAATTTTTGAAGGTTATAAAACTTGCAATCACTGCTTCCCTCTGCGAAGGGCCTTTCTTTTACTTTTATGTTGAGTCACCACCTTCTTTCTTTATGCACCATTAAGAGAGCATAGTTGTCATTCTTAGTGTGATATGCATTGTCCCAAGGTTCATTGATTGACTCATATTGTTGGTTTCACTTGTTCTTAAATTATTTGTATCTAGTCGCCCTCTTAAACCTTGAGGTGTCCTATGCATTTATGTTTTGCTCTCTTTGAAGGACAAGCTGAAAACCATTTGTATGTTTTTCCTTATGATTTGAACACACGTTTGACTTTCATTGTTTCATTATCATGATCTTTTGTTTGTGTTCATTTGCATGTTACAACATGGTTGCTAAGTTCTTATTGTCATGATTATATCTTTCATGCCCATGTTTTAAGTTCTATTGATCCCAGCTCATCAATGCTTACATATATGATCAAGATTGTGTAGGTGCATGTCACCTCAAAAATTATTCTATTGTTATCACTTACCTACTCGAGGACGAGCAGGAGTTAAGCTTGGGGATGCTTGATACGTCTCAAACGTATCTATAATTTTTGATGCTCCATGCTTGTTTTTACACCATTTGTCTATTGTTTCGTTACACTTAGTGGTACTTTTATACATTTTCTGGAACTAACCTATTAACGAAGTGCCACAGTGCCAGTTTCCTGTTTTCTGCTGTTTTTGTGTTTCAGAAATGATACACAGGAAATATTCTCAGAATTGGACGAAACAAGTTCCTGAAGTCATATTTCACGGGGAAGCTCCCAAACATCCGAAGACCTGACGGAGAGGGGCCACGTGGGCCCCAGACACAGGGGCGGCGCGGCCACCCCCCTGGCCGCGCCAGCCCCGTGTGAGGCCGCGTGGGACCCCCTCTGACATCGTCCTTTCGCCTATATATACCCCCTGACGAGAAAAACCTAAGGGCCCGATCAGTTTTCCAGAATACATCGCGATCCGCCGCCGCCGTCGACCCGAAGATCGGGAGGGTCCAGAAGCTCTTCCCGGCACCCTGCCGGAGAGGGGAATCGCCATCGGAGGTCTTCTTCATCGCCATGCTTGCCTCCGGAGCGATGAGTGAGTAGTCTACCTTGGACTATGGGTCCATAGCAGTAGCTAGATGGTTGTCTTCTCCACCATGTGCTTCATGTTTAGATCTCATGAGCTGCCCTACATGATTGAGATCACCGTTATGTAATACTATGATGTTGGTTTGTTGGGATCCGATGAATATTGGTGTTTATGATTAAGTTGCTGTACTGAATTATATCTTTTGTTATCTCTATGTTGTTTATGATCTTGCATGCTCTCCGTTGTTAGTAGCTATCTTGGCCGAGTAGTTGCTAGTGACTCCAAGAGGGGGTATTTATGCTCGATAGTGGGTTCATGTCTCTATTTCACGTGGGGGAGTGACAGAAACCTCTAAGGTGGTAGATGTGCTGTTGCTACTAGGGAGAAAACAACATTCATATGCTCAAGGGCATATGCTTTGTTTACATTACACACTTTGCTTAATGCAATTATCTGTTGTTCGCAACTTAATACTTTTGGGGTGTTCGGATGATATCCCCGAGGGTGGATTATTAGTCATAGATGCAGTTGGATGGCGGTCTATGTATTTTGTTGTAATGCCCAGAGTAAATCTCATAGTGATCTTCTTGACATATCACGTTATCTTTATTCTATCAATTGTCCAACTGTAATTTGTTTACCCAGCATGTTATTTTATCTATGGAGAGACACCACTAGTGAACTGTGGACCCCGGTCCTATTTTAATCATATTGCAATCACCTGTTTACTTTTCCCGCACTGTTTACTTTACTAGCATATTACTACTGTTTTCCACTCGATACACTCATAACCTTTGTTTCAAGCAAACCGGTGAGATTGACAACCTCATCGCAAGTTGGGGACAAAGTATTTGTCTGTGTGTGTGCAGGTTCCACAAACACCTTCAGTCGTCATCGTCTCTCTTCTCCTGTTCGATATACCTTGGTTTCTTAACTGAGGGAAAACTAGCCGCTACACTCATCATACCTTCCTCTTGGGGTTCCCAACGGGCTGGTCATCACCACGCACAAGGACATACTGCTCCCACGTCAACTAAATGCCACAGTCTTTTCTGGCGCCATCACACGAGTAGCAGGAGGCCGACCTCGCTTTTTCGTACCATCTGGCGAAGCTGTATGTCGCAGCATGTATCAAACCTTGTTAAACTTCCGGGCTTTATTAATTTAAAGTCTGGCACTATGTGCCTTTTATCTAAAAATACTTCTTGATCTGTCATCTGAATTATAAGATCTCTAATTTAGTCATCCAGTTTCATTTATCATCATGATAGAAGGACACAAACCAAGACATACGAAACTATCTTGCATACATAGGATAAATTATCTAAGGTTAAAAAACCATTATGGATGGATGAATAAATTCAGCAATCGGTCTATTAGGCTTTTTTGTTTATGTGTTTCTCTGAAACTCCTAACATCATGTATTCCGCATTAATCAAGTTGTACCATCATAAACAGAAAGTGTTGCTGACACTTATTTCCGATCGGAGGGAGTACTGTTTATTTAGCGCATTACCTGACATCATAAGTCTGGAAGTGTTGTCCACAATGTTTCTTTTCTCCGACAACAATTTACACGAACCATTGTGTTCCCTATTTGAATATAGTTTGTTCGTCCCTAAAACTTCTGCATCCCTGTAAGCCAAAAAAAAGCAGTATATGGCAATCACAGATAATATCAATCATGAAGTTATCTGCATGAGGATCGCAAAAAAATGCAGTATATGGCACTCAGATAATATCAATCATGAAGTTATATCCATTGACCATATTCACATGGCATTTTACTGTGTAATGAAGTCCATCAAACCTCGGATGCGACGGATTGACATCTGTAGAGCATTGTGCTCACCTAGAATGTATAGCAGAAGAAATTTTTTGCAACACTGGAGGGCACGACATAGATCTCTTCACGCATTGGACGCCTATGATCCAGTGCTCTGCCTCATTGACAATCACAAACAGACACCACGCTCCCTCGGCTCTACCTCCACCGAGGGCCTAATTTCCGACCGTATCTCTTGCTACTTCTTGCTTCGGTGTTCCAAATCGTGAGTGTCGTTGAAGAAATAGATATGAATTGCAAAAACTAAATTGATATGAGAGATGGAAGGACGTGTGCAAGACTGCAAGGTCTGTGTCCTTGTTAACAATCAGGTGTCCTACCTGCTCTTTCCGAGCTTGTAATTGAGCCGTTTTTTCTTCTGCTTCTTCCTGTCTCTTAAATCCAGCTAATCATTCTATTTCACCTAGCTTCAGTCATCCATGTCGTCAGAATCTGTAGCTTCAGCTACCAGATTTGTTGCTCTGACTAAGAGTGACCAGAAGAAAATGGTGCAAAATTGCTACCTTCTACACATCTTCGCAAAAGGTAGATATTTCGTTTATTGTTGTGATCCAAGTTTGTCATCGTATCATGATCATGCAGAGATGTTACCGACTTGTGTTTGTAGCCTTCCTGATCAGAGGAGTCGCCAAGGCATAAACGTGACCATAGCTGTGGCCGGGTGTGGTGGGCTGGTGCTGCGTGCAGAAGGCCTATCACAACGATGGATCTGGAGTGATTTTGCACCAGTTAATATGAATTTGACTTTGCTAAGCTCCACTCCACACTTTTGATCGGAAACTTAGCAGAGGCTTCCCAATTGATGCAAATCGTGGCTGCGGGTCGCCAAATCCATACTACTTGTGCGCTCTGGCTAACAACTACATGCTCTTCCGACGTTGTCTGATCCTTGGCCGATCGCTAAATAGTCTGGATAGGGTCTTGTGTGTTCTGCACTTTGCTGTCACCGGATTGTCAAAGGTCTCACCGTCGTCCTCATCGAGCTCATATGAGATTTTGTAGGGACTGGACATAGCTTCCATCTTCATATCCGCTCGACGACCGCTAGCACCTCCGACTCGTGCTTCCGCTATCGATGGTTGATATACCGGCGTACCGCTGCCAAGGGCTGATCAATCTGGATTAAGAAGCACGCATATCACGGTTGTTGAATAAAAGCGGAGACTGAAGGATTGTCCTTCTGATTGTTATGCACGCCGTGTCGTATGTGCACACGTTTTGCGGTATTGTATGTGCTTACGATTGTCCTTCTGATTGTGTATGCATCTAGTAGCTTTCTAGTTCTTCTAAGGGGTGTCGTATGTGCATACGTTTTGCGGTGTTGTATGTGCTTACGCATTCTATTCCAAAACAACATAAACTTCCTTGGTTAATCGGCGCCGCTTCTTTTCGTTAATCTGAGGCGTTCGTTTCTCTTGCACAATCTTTGATTAATCTGTACCGTTCATTGTTTGTTGTTTTAATAATATAATAGATGATTTTGATGTTGATGGCCGCAATATATCTGAAATTATTTTGTTCTTGCAAAAGCTTGCTTTGAGTCCCAATGCTAGTTCTTTAAATGTTGCTTTTACTAAGCATATTACCAATGCTCTTATGAAAATTAGGGATGAAAAGTTGAAGCAAAAAGCTTCTATCCCCAAGAAGTTAAAAGATGGTTGGGAACCCATCATTGATATGCATGTTAATGGTTTTGATTGCCATGCTTTATGTGATCTAGGTGCTATTATTCCTATTGTGCCTAAAAAAATTTATGATATGCTTGATTTACCACCACTTGAAAAGTGTTATTATGATGTTCCCATTGCTGATGTTGCTAAGAAGAAACCTTTGGGAAGGATTAATGATGTTCTTATTATGGTTAATAGTAACCTTGTTGCCGTTGATTTTCTTGTCATGGATGTTGAATGCAATGCTTCATGTCCTATTATTTTGGGAAGACCCTTTCTTCGAACTGTAGGTGCCATCATTGATATGAGGGAAGGCACCATCAAATATCAATTCCCACTCAAGAAAGGTATGGAACACTTCCCTAGAAAGAAGAAGATACTACTTTTTGACTCTATTCTTAGAGCAAATTATGATCTTGATGCTTCATCACTTGATATTACTTGATTCGCACTTTCTGCGCCTAGCTCAAAGGCGTTAAAGAAAAGCACTCTTGGGAGATAACCCATTGTTTTACTTTCAGTTCTTTTTCTTTTATTTGAGTCTTGGAAGTTATTACTACTGTAATAACCTCTCCTTATCATTTTTATTTTGTTGTTGTGCCAAGAGAAGCCTCTAATTTGAGTGAGTAAGATTTGGGGATGTTGCTGTCCTGAAACAGATTTCGGTGTTGCACCGTAAAAATTCGTGAAAATTCTCAGAATATCTTTTTGACCTGTGAATTCTTGCGCATATGCCCCAGGTTATATCAAAACTTTTATTAGTTTAACACTTTTTTATTTGAGCAACAGAAACCCTCTAAAAATTCGACCTTTATCAGCTGTTCTGTTTTGACAGATTTCTGCCACTATTTGTGTTTGCCTCTCGATTGCTTTCTTTTTGAGTTCTTTTGATCATGGAACTTTTGGGGAAGTTTCTACAGTATTATATGCTTTATATGTGGTGGTTTTGAGTTGAAACCTAAAGCAAAAAGGGTTGATTCAATATTATGCTTACACTAATGTTGCTAATAGAATTGTGTTGAGTTTTGTATGAAGGAAGTTTTCAAGTGTAGGGATTGGAGAATGATGAGATGAGTTGAAGAATGGACAAAAGCTTAATCTTGGGGATGCCGACGCACCCCAAGAAATATTTTTATTGCTTCATGCAATATGCATTTTTCTTGGAGCGTCAGTTGTTTTAGTTTTCAGTTTTATTTGCTGCAATAAAAGGTTGGACCCCAACAAATTTCTTTTGGAGAAGTTGCCTTGCTTTTCATTTTCCAAGAACACTCCATTTTTCACTCTTATCGTTCAACGAGTGTTCTCTTTTTCTACTACTGCGTTTAGCTTTTGATTTTCGCCTTGATTTGTGTTCAGATCTTGTTATATCTTTGCATCAAGGTGTATTATGACCTCTGGTCCATGTTGGTATTCATCAAAAGAGTTGTTTTAAAAAGGGTTCGAATGGTGTTGGAAAAGAGAAAAAGTTTCATGCAAAAAAAAAGTGGTACAAAAGGAGCTTGTGTAGACTGCGGCCTAGGCTTTTGCATGTCGTGCTTGATGTCTTTTTGATAATATGCTTAGTGGTTTTGCTGTAGCATGACTTGTCTCAAATGACTGAGATTGCTTAATGAGCCTTTGAAAAAATCATGCGTTGTTTTTATTATTTGGAAGCATTAATTTGGTTTTCTCCTTGATGCTTTATTTGGGTTGACTTGGCGCATGCTCACACATGTTTGACTCATACAAAGTCGCCATAAGCCTCTATGATCATTTAGTTTTTGACTTTTGATGCCATCTTATGCTTCTTTTAATGTTGCTTTGTCGCTTTGCATGATTATGGCCGTTATTGCTCTCTTAGTTGGTCGCTCCCAGTCTTTTGCTAGCCCTCGTTTTGTATTGAGTATGAGCTCTACTCGTGCATCCAACTCCTAAAAACCAAGTTGTTCCAATGTGTCCACCATACATACCTATTAGCAATTTGCTATTCCAAAGTACATTTGACTTGCTTTTATCTATCCTTCAAATTAAACTCTTTTTGGTGTTATGCAAAAATTGGTCAGTAAACCTCTCACAAACCTGATGGCACACTTTACTTTTCTCGTTCTTAAAATTTTGAAATTGTGGCTCTCTTATGTTGAGTTGTTATGCTTGCAAGTTGTAAGATGGAAATTAGCCAAACCATGCCGTTATGGGGTAAGCTTTCAACATTGCACTTCTTATTTCAGTTGATATCGTGATCTTTTGTTTATGGATACTTATGATTTGTCAAGCATATGCTTTATAATTGTACTCGCATTAACTTTATCCATTCAAGATGCTTATGATGGGGGCAATGAGAGCTCAAAGCTAGTAAATACCATAATTTTTGAAGGTTTATAAAACTCGCAATCACTGCTTCCCTCTGCGAAGGGCCTTTCTTTTACTTTTATGTTGAGTCACCACCTTCTACCTTTATGCACCATCTAAGAGAGCATAGTGGTCATTCTGAGTTTAATGTGCATAGTCCCAAAGTTTATCATTAGTTGATTCATTATTTTGGTTTCACTTGTTCTTAAATTATTTGTATCTAGTCGCCCTCTTAAACTTTAAGGTGTCCTATGCATTTATGTTTTGTTATTCCATGAAGAACAAGCTGAAAACCATTTGCTATGTTTTTCCTTATGATTTGAACACACGTTTGACTTTCATTGTTTCATTTTCATGATCTTTCGTTTGTGTTCTTTTTCATGTTATAACATGGTTGCTAAGTTTCTTCTATCAAGATTATGTCTTTCATCCCCATGTTTTAAGTTCTTTTGATCCCAGCACTCAATGCTTACATAGATGATCAAGATTGTGTAGGTGCATGTCACCTCAAAAATTGTTCTTTGTTATCACTTACCTACTCGAGGACGAGCAGGAGTTAAGCTTGGGGATGCTTGATACGTCTCAAACGTATCTATAATTTTTGATGCTCTATGCTTGTTTTTACACCATTTGCTTAGTGTTTTGTTACACTTCGTGGCATTTTTATGCATTTTCCGGAACTAACCTATTAACAAGATGCTGCAGTGCCAGTTCGCTGTTTTCTGCTATTTTTGTGTTTCAGAAAAGTTACACAGGAAATATTCTCAGAATTGGACGAAACAAAAGCCGAATGTCCCAATATTAAACAAAGCTTCCGGAAGACCGAAGAGGAGACGGAGACGAGCCAGAGGCTGGTCTCACCACCAGGGGGCGCGGACCAGCCCCTGGTCGTGCCGCCCTATGGTGAGGGTGATGCGGGCAGGATAACCACCCAGTTGGGAACCCCAAGAGGAAGGTATGATGAGTACAGTAGCAAATTTTCCCTCAGTAAGAAACCAAGGTTTAATCATATCCAGGAAAAAGCCAAACTCCAGAAGGTGATGCTGACTAGCTTCGCGACAGCTCAGGACAATTTATAAGGCGCCTCGTCCAAGCTTTGCTTTGCCAGCTGCAACGCGGAACCTGCACACAACACAACCAAATACTTTGCTCCCAACTTACGATGAGGTTGTCAATCTCACCGGTTTGCTTGAAACAAAGAAATGAGTGTATCGAGTGGAAAGCAATAGTAGTATGCGAGTAAAGTAAACAGTGCGAGTAAAGTAAACAGGTGATAGCAATATAAAGGAAATAGGACCGGGGTCCACAGTTCACTAGTGGTGTCTCTCCATAAGATAAAATAACACATGCTGGGTAAAAAAATTACAGTTGGGCAATTGATAGAATAAAGATAACGTGATATGTCAAGAGGATCACTATGAGATTTACTCTGGGCATTACAACAAGATACATAGACCGCCATCCAACTGCATCTATGACTAATAATCCACTTATGGCGAATCAATCCGAGAACTCCACAATTATTAAGTTGCGAACAACATATAACTGCATTAAGCAAAGTGTGTAATGTAAACAAAGCATATTCCCTCGAGCATATGAATGTTGTTTTCCCCCTAGTAGCAACAGCACATCTACAACCTTAGAGGTTTCTGTCACTCCCCTAGATTAAATAGAGGCTTGAACCCACTATCAAGCATAAATACCCCCTCTTGGAGTCACTAGCAACTACTCGGCCAAGATATCTACTAACAACGGAGAGCATGCAAGATCATAAACAACATAGAGATAACATAAGATAATATTCAGTACACCAACTCAATCATAACACCAATATTCATCGGATCCCAACAAACACAACATGTAGAATTACATAACGGTGATCTCGATCATGTAAGGCAGCTCACGAGATCTAAACATGAAGCACATGGTGGAGAAGACAACCATCTAGCTACTGCTATGGACCCATAGTCCAAGGTAGACTACTCACTCATCGCGCCGGAGGCAAGCATGGCGATGAAGAAGACCTCCGGTGGCGATTCCCCTCTCCGGCAGGGTGCCGGGAAGAGCTTCTGGACCCTCCCGATCTCGGGTCGATGACGGCGGCGGATCGCGATGTGTTTCTGGAAAAGTGATCGGGTGTTTAGGTTTTTCCCGTCGGGGGGTCTTTGTAGGCGAAGGGGCAGCGTCAGAAGTGGACCAGGGGGCCCTCACCATAGGGCGGCGTGGCCAGGCCCTGGGCCATGCCCCCTGGTGGTGAGGCCGCCCTGTGGCTCCTTTACGTCTCCTCTTTGGTTCTCTGGAAGCTTCAGTAAATTTCTAGATGTTCGGCTTTTGTTTCGTCCAATTCTGAGAATATTTCCTGTGTAACTTTTCTGAAACACAAAAATAGCAGAAAACAGGAAACTGGCACTGTGGCATCTTGTCAATAGGTTAGTTCCGGAAAATGCATAAAATGCCACGAAGTGTAACGAAACACTAAGCTAATGGTGTAAAAACAAGCATTGAGCATCAAAAATTATGGATACGTTTGAGACGTATCAGCATCCCCAAGCTTAACTCCTGCTTGTCCTCGAGTAGGTAAGTGATAACAAAAGAAATAATTTTTGAGGTGACATGCACCTACACAATCTTGACCAAATATGTATGCGTTGTGCGCTGGGATCAAAAGAACTTAAAACATGGGCATGAAAGATATAATTTTGATAGAAGAAACTTAGCAACCATGTTATAACATGAAAAAGAACACAAATGAAAGATCGTGAAAATGAAACAATGAAAGTCAAACATGTGTTCAAATCATATGGAAAAACATACAAATGGTTTTCAGCTTGTCCGTCATGAGAGAGCAAAACATAAATGCTTAGGACACCTTCAAGTTTAAGAGGTCAAATAGATACAAGTAATTTGAGAACAAGTGAAACCAACATCATGAATCAATCAATGAAAACTTTGGGACAATGCACATTATACTCAGAATGACAACTATGCTCTCTTAGATGGTGCATAAAGATAGAAGGTGGTGACTCAACATAAAAGTAAAAGAAAGGCCCTTCGCGGAGGGAAGCAGGGATTGCAAGTTTTATAAACCTTCAAAAATTATGGTACTTACTAGCTTTGAGCTCTCATTGCCCCCATCGTAGGCATCTTGAATGGTTAAAGTTAATGCGAGTACAATTATGAAGCATATGCTTGACAAATCATAAGTTGAAAACCTCGTGTCCCATGAAGTACGAATACCCAAACCTCATGCTACTTGACTTAGAGTCCCAAGCAAGCTCTTGTCATTGTAAATATATGTGTATCATCGAGAACCGCCAACGGGATACCTCCTGCCCGATGACATGGATCAAGCCCACATCAAAATGACAAGACAAACAGACAATGAACACCTCGACATCTCTTTTATTTACCATTGGTATAGCTTTTTATTATGAGATGCGTTGTCGAATGTCCACTATGGGCATGCTGTAAATTTCTACCATGAATGATGCATGTCTTAGATTAGCGGCCCAGGCATTTCCCTAACATATATAAAAACTCCATGATCCTGCAAGATTCCCAACTTATTTCACATCGCGAGTATCCATAAACAAAAGATCACGATATCAACTCAAATGAAAGAAAGTGCAATGTTGAAAGCTTGCCCCATGACGGCATGGCTGGGCTAATTTCCAACTTACAACTTGCAAGCATAACAACTCAACATAGGAGAGCCATAATGTCAAAATTTTAAAACGAGAAAAGTAAAGTGTGCCATCAGGTTCGTGAGAGCTTTACTGACTAATTTTCGCATAACACCAAAAAGAGTTTAATTTGAAGGATAGATAAAAGCAAGTCAAATGTACTTTGGAATAGCAAATTGCTAATAGGTATGTATGGTGGACACTTTGGAACAACTTGGTTTTTAGGAGTTGGATGCACGAGTAGAGCTCATACTCAGTACAAAATGAGGGCTAGCAAAAGACTAGGAGCGACCAACTAAGAGAGCAATAACGGCCATAATCATGCAAAGCGATAAAGCGATATTAAAAGAAGCATAAGATGGTATCAAAAGTCAAAAACTAAATGATCATAGAGGCTATGGCGACTTTGTATGAGTCTAACATGTGTGAGCATGCGCCAAGTCAACCCAAATAAAGCATCAAGGAGAAAACCAAAATAATGCTTCCAAATAATTAAAACTACGCATGATTTTTTCAAAGACTCATTAAGCAATCTCAGTCATTTGAGACAAGTCATGCTATAGCAAAACTGTAACACCCCACTTTTTGTAACCCTGTTTAAGTAGTGTTTAGTGAGCCAAAAATTGAGGGCCAACAAAAACTTTTTGAGCAAGCCTCTGGAAATACTATTTCTTCCTTGTTTGTCTTGGTTGTTATGTTAATGATGTCTGTTTGAGTTTCTTGTTGAACACTATTGTGAACCAACACAATCCTTGTGCCCTTGTGATCATGCCTTTATTTATGCTTCTAGCTATTTTTCCAAAACCATTATCTTGGCAACCTCTCTTTTTTCAACTTATTTTATTTGTCTAGAAAAAGCGCCAAGATTTATCTTTGAGACAAAGCTTTTATCAAAAACTAAGTATTTACAAAATTATCTGGACCTACAAAGTAGAGTGGTCCCACTATTTTACAAACTTATATTTTGTTGATATTTATAAAAGGATTTCAAACACCTTTAAGAAAACTTTCTAAAGGAGATGCTATGTCTCCACTAGTTTCTGAAAAATCCACAAAAGCTTTGCTCCTTTATTTGAAACTCTATCACCATTGAGCACTTGTTCAATCATTGCTTCTAGTGAAGCTAGATTAGCTTCAAATGATTGACCTTGTGTGGTGAATTAATTTTGTGTGACTTTGTTTGACATTAATGAGTTGCTTGTGTGTAGATATGATCCTTAGGTAGGCCTGTGGCCTAACCTATTCAAAACCCATCAATAAATATTTTGTCCAGTGTAAATTTTTTTCCCTTCTACCTTTCAATATAAAACCTATCTTGATGTTTTCCTCTCAATACTAAAACCCTAACCTTAATGTCTTACCATAAGACATTATGATCCCTTCTTGAGGATTTTGGCACAAATCATTTTAGCCCAATTAAACACCACTAAGGTTATTGGAACCATCCCCATCCAACCCTAAGAGGTTCCTCTCCATTCTCGAAAATTATTTTCTTGCAGACATTTCATCAAACACCTTGTGTGCAGACTATCTACACTCTTGTTAACAGTTTCAGTTTTTAGACACTTGTTTTAAGCTCATACTTTCTATCCAGGGAAATGTCCACCCATAGAACTCATCCTTTAAATGTGTTCTTCCATTCTTTCCATTACCACTTATTCATTTGAGGTCATATGCTATTTGTTCTAATCCTGTTTCTGACCCTAATCAAACCACTGACCATTTGACTATTATTAGATGCAGTTTTGGTCACACTTGCATGTGCATTTTGAGGTATGCCACCCATTTATGTGGGATGGTTTTGAACCCTAATCAAAACTACTTCCATCCTTTAAATTTTTCTCCATAAATCTTTGTATCACTTTTTAGCTTTCGCCATAAACTCTCCCATGAGCCATTCCCTCTCCACTAACATTGGAAGTATTATTTATGCTTAAATACCACCCCTCCTCCATCCAAGATGCCTATTTTCTTGTCTCATCTTTCTTATTTAGCAAGTACATGGAAATGGCAACCATATTACTCCTTGACCTCTTACTTACTGATGGCTGGCGTGTAGTTGATGATGATGATTATTGCCAGGCAGTTGGGAAACCCCAAGCGGAAGGTATGATGAGCACAGCAGCAAGCTTTTCCCTCAGTTAGAAACCAAGGTTTATCGATCAAAGAAGAAAAAGCCAATATGACTGAAGGTGATGCCCACTAGCTGCGTGATGCTCTAACAAGGGCGCCGTTAACGATAACTTGTTAGCGCGTCTTTAACCAGTAGCAACGTGGAACCTGCACACAACACAACCAAATACTTTGTTCCCAACTTACGCTGAGGTTGTCAATCTCACCGGTTTGCTTGAAACAAAGGGTATGAGCGTATCGAGTGTGAAACAGTAGAAGTATGCGAGTAAAGTAAATAGGTGATAGCAATATGATAGAAATTGGACCGGGGTCCATAGTTCACTAGTGGTGTCTCTCCATAAGATAAATAACACATGCTGGGTAAACAAATTACAGTTGGGCAATTGATAGAATAAAGATAACGTGATATGTCAAGAAGATCACTATGCGATTTACTCTGGGCATTACAACAAAATACATAGACCGCCATCCAACTGCATCTATGACTAATAGTCCACTCACGGGGATATCATCCGAACACCCCATGAGTATTAAGTTGCGAACAACAGATAATTGCATTAAGCAAAGTGTGTAATGTAAACAAAGCATATGCCCTCGAGCATATGAATGTTGTTTTCTCCCTAGTGGCAACAGCACATCTACAACCTTAGAGGCTTCTGTCACTCCCCCTGATTAAATAGAGGCATGAACCCACTATCGAGCATAAATACCCCCTCTTGGAGTCACTAGCAACTACTCGACCAAGATAGCTACTAACAACGAAGAGCATGCAAGATCATAAACAACATAGAGATAACATAAGATATATTTCAGTATAGCAACTCAATCATAACACCAATATTCATCGGATCCCAACAAACCAAACATGTAGAATTACATAACGATGATCTCAATCATGTAGGGCAGCTCATGAGATCTAAACATGAAGCATATGGTGGAGAGGACAACCATCTAGCTACTGCAATGGACCCATAGTCCAAGGTAGACTACTCACTCATCGCTCTGGAGGCAAGCATGGCGATGAAGAAGACCTCCGGTGGCGATTCCCCTCTCCGGCAGGGTGCCGGGAAGAGCTTCTGGACCCTCCCGATCTCGGGTCGATGACGGCAGCGGATCACGATGTGTTCTGGAAAACTAATCGGGTACTTAGGTTTTTCCCGTCGGGGGGTCTTTATAGGCGAAGGGGCATCGTCAGAAGTGGACCAAGGCAGCCTCACACATAGGGGGCATGGCCAGGGGCTGGGCCGCGCCGCCCTGGTGTGAGGGCCCCTCGTGGCCCCACTCCGTCTCCTCTTCGGTTCTCTGGAAGCTCCGTGAAATATCTGGATGACTGGCTTTGGTTTCGTCAAATTCCGAGAATATTTCCTGTGTAACTTTTTTGAAACACAAAACAGCAGAAAATAGGGAACTGGCACTCTGGCAACTTGTTAATATGTTAGTTCCAGAAAATGCATAAAAGTGCCACGAAGTGTAAGAAAACATTAGGCAAATGGTGTAAAAACAAGCATGGAGCATCAAAAATTATAGATACGTTGGAGACGTATCAGCATCCCCAAGCTTAACTCCTGCTCGTCCTCGGGTAGGTAAGTGATAACAAAAGAAATAATTTTTGAGGTGACATGCACCTACACAATCTTGATCACATATGTAAGCGTTGTGAGCTGGGATCATAAGAACTTAAAACATGGGCATGAAAGATATAATCTTGACAATAAGAACTTAGCAACCATGTTATAAACATGAAAATGAACACAAACAAAAGATCATGAAAATGAAACAATGAAAGTCAAATGTGTGTTCAAATCATAAGGAAAAACATACAAATGGTTTTCAGCTTGTCCTTCATGGAGAGCAAAACATAAATGCATAGGACACCTTCAAGTTTAAGAGGGTGACTACATACAAGTAATTTGAGAAAAAGTGAAACCAACAATATGAATCAATCAATGAAAACTTTGGGACAATGCACATTATACTAAGAATGACAACTATGCTCTCTTAATGGTGCATAAAGATAGAAGGTGGTGACTCAACATAAAAGTAGAAGAAAGGCCCTTCGTAGAGGGAAGCAGTGATTGCAAGTTTTATAACCTTCAAAAATTATGGTACTTACCGGCTTTGACCTCTCATTGCCCCCATCATAAGCATCTTGAATGGTTAAAGTTAATGCGAGAACAATTATGATGCATATGCTTGACAAATCATAAGTTGAAAACCTCGTGTCCCATGAATACGAGTACCCAAACCTCATGCTACTTAACTTAGAGTCCCAAGCAAGGCTCTTGTCATTGTAAGTATACACGTATCATCGAGAACCGCCAACGGGGTACCTCCATGCCCGATGACATGGAACAAGCCCACATCAAAATGACAGAACAAGCTTTTTATTTTGAGATGCATCGTCGAATGTCCACAATGGGTATGCTAGAAATTTCCACCATGAATTATGCATGGCTTAGATTGGCGGCCCAGGCGTTTCCCTAACACATATACAAACTCCATGATCCCCGCAAGATTCCCAATTCATTTCACACCGCGGGCATCCATAAACAAAAGATCATGATATCAACTCAAATAAGAAGTGCAATGTTGAAAGCTTGCCCATGACGGCATGGCTGGGCTAGTCTCCAACTTACAACTTGCAAGCATAACAACTCAACATAAGAGACCACAATGTCAAATTTTTAAGGACAAGAAAAAGTAAAGTGTGCCTTCCGGTTCGTGAGAGCTTTACTGACCAATTTTCGCATAACACTGGTAAGAGTTTAATTTGAAGAGTAGATAAAAGCAAGTCAAATTTACTTGGAATAGCAAATTGCTAATAGGCATGTATGGTGGACACTTTGGCAAACTTGGTTTTTAGGAGTTGGATGCACGAGTAGAGCTCATACTCAGTACAAGGCAAGGGCTAGCAAAAGACTGGGAGCGACCAACTAAGAGAGCAATAACGGCCATAATCATGCAAAGCGACAAAGCAACATTAAAAAAAACATAAGATGGCATCAAAAGTCAAAAACTAAATGATCATAGAGGCTATTGGCGACTTTGTAAGAGTCCAACATGTGTGAGCATGCGCCAAGTCAACCCAAATAAAGCATCAAGGAGAAAACCAAAATAATGCTTCCAAATAATTAAAACAACGCATCATTTTTTTCAAAGACTCATTAAGCAATCTCAGTTATTTGAGACAAGTCATGCTACAGCAAAACCACTATGCATACTATCAAAAATACATCAAGCATGACATGAAAAAGCCTAAGCCGCAGTCTACACAAGCTCCTTCTTGTACCACTTTTTTGCATAAAGCTTTTTCTCTTTTCCAACACCATTCAAACTTTTTAATTCCAACTCTTTTGAGGAAAACCAACATGGTCCAGAGGCAAAAATACACCTTGATAAATAAATATAAGAAGATCCGAACGCAAATCAAGGCAAAAACTAAAACCAAAAGCAGTAGCAGAAAAAGAAGAATCACTCGGTTTTTTATAAGAGTGAAAACTAGAGCGTTCTTGGCAAATGAAAAGCAAGGCAACTTCTCCAAAAGAAATTTGTTGGGGTCCAACCATTTATTGCAGCAAACAAAACAAGACTAATAAAGAAAACTAAAACAACTGACGCTCCAAGAAAAACGCATAGTGCATGAAGCAATTAAAATATAGTGTCTTGAAAGGTGACCTGATTTTTGCCGATGAACAAGGGGTGCCTCAGGGGCATCCCCAAGCTTTGACGCTTGTACTTCTTGGATATTTCTTGGGGTGACGCATGGGCATCCCCAAGCTTGAGCTTTTGTCCATTCTTCAACTCATCTCATCATTCTCCAATCCCTACACTTGAAAACTTCCTTCATACAAAACTAAACACAAATCTATTAGCAACATTAGTGTAGCATAACATATAATCAACCTCTTTTGCTTCAGGTTTCAACCCAAAATCACCACATATATAGCATATACTACTGTAGCAACTTCCCCAAAAGTTCCCTGATCAAAAGAACTTGAAAGAAAGCGATAAAGCGGCAAACACAAATATTGGCAGAAATCTGTCAAAATAGAACAGCTGACAAAGGTCGAATTTTTAAGGGGTTTTATATTGCTCAAATCAAAAAGTGTTCAACTAATTAAAGTTTGGATATAACCTGGGGCTTATGCACACGAAATTGCAGGTCCAAAAGATATACATAGAATTTTCACGAATTTTTACGGTGCAGCACCGAAAACAGTTTCAGGACAGCAACATCCCCAAATCTTTACCTCACTCAAATTAGAGGCTTCTCTTGGCACAACAACAAAATAAAAATGATAAGGAGAGGTCATTACAGTAGTAATGACTTCCAAGACTCAAAAAAAGAAAAAGTACTGAAAAGAAAACATTGGGTTATCTCTCAAGAGTGCTTTTCTTTAACGCCTTTGAGCTAGGCGCAGAAAATTGCGAATCAAGTAACATCAAGTGATGAAGCATCCAGCTCATAATTTGCTCTAAGAATAGAGTCAAAAAGTAATTTCTTTCTTTTCCTAGGGAAGTGTTCCATACTTTCTTGAGTGGGAATTGATATTTGATGGTACCTTCCCTCATATCAATGATGGCACCTATAGTTCGAAGAAAAGGTCTTCCCAAAATAATAGGACATGAAGCATGGCATTCAACATCCATAACGAGAAAATAAATGGGAACAAGGTTATTGTTAACCATACTAAGAACATCATTAATCCTTCCCAAAGGTTTCTTCTTAGCAACATCAGCAATAGGAACATCATAATAACATTTTTCAAGAGGTGGTAAGTCAAGCATATCATAAATTTTTCTAGGCATAATAGAAATACTAGCACCTAGATCACATAAAGCATGGCAATCAAAACCATTAACATGCATATCAATGATGGGTTCCCAACCATCTTCTAACTTCTTGGGAATAGAAGCTTTTTGTTGCAACTTTTCATCCCTAATTTTCATGAGAGCATTGGTAATATGCTTAGTAAAAAGCAATATTTAAAGAACTAGCATCGGGAGTCAAAGAAAGCTTTTGCAAGAACAAAATTACATCAGATATATTGAAGCCATCAACATCAAAATCATTAAAGGAAATAGAGTTATCATCTCCTACACTCCGAAAAATTTCAGCACTCTTTTGAGAAAAAGTTTTGGCAGTTTTAGGCTTTTTAACACAAGGAGTGGGAGTTTTCTCTACACCAATCAAAGTAAGAGGATTAATAGCATTAGGAACAACATCATTAGAGGTAGTAATAGTACAAACTTTCATATTCCTAGCAATCTCATCCTCTCTTTCCCATCTAGCATGCAATTCTGCTAACAATCTAATATTTTCATCAATTCCAACTTGAATAGCATTAGCAGTAGCAAAAACATTGTTCTCTTTCACATCATTAGGCAACACTTTTAATTTCAAAAGTTCAACATCATGAGCAAGGCTATCAACTTTAGAAGCAAGAATATCAATTTTGCCTAACTTTTCCTCAACAGACTTATTAAAAGTAGTTTGTTTTACCATGAAGTCTTTGAGCATGACTTCAAGTTCAGAGGGCGCAGCTCTAGTGTTGTTGGAGGAATTACCATAAGAGTTACCATAACCATTACCATTGGTAGAAGGATACAGCCTATAATTGTTACTAGCAAAATTGTTCCTATAAGCATTGTTGTTAAAATTATTGTTTCTAATGAAGTTCACATCAACATGCTCTTCTTGAGCAACCAAGGAGGCTAAAGGAACATTATTAGGATCAGCATGAGTCCTATCATTAGCAAGCATAGCCATAATGGTATAAATCTTATCACTCAAGGAAGAGGTTTCCTCAACAGAATTTACCTTCTTACCTTGTGGAGCTCTCTCGGTGTGCCATTCGGAATAATTTACCATCATGTTGTCAAGTAGCTTTGTTGCGGCGCCCAAGGTAAGGGAGATAAAAGTGCCTCCAGCAGCTGAATCCAATAGGTTCCTCGAAGAAAAATTCAGTCCTACATAAAAAGTTTGGGCAATCATCCAAGTAGTCAGTCCATGAGTGGGACAATTCTTTATCATAGATTTCATTCTTTCCCAGGCTTGAGCAACATGTTCATTATCAAATTGACTAAACTTCATAATATTGCTATGCAAAGATATAATTTTAGCAGGAGGATAATATGTACCAATGAAAGCATCCTTACACTTAGTCCATGAATCAATACTATTCTTAGTCAAAGATAGCAACCAATCTTTAGCTTTTCCTCTCAAAGAAAAAGGAAATAACTTGAGCTTAATAATATCACTTTCTACATCCTTATATTTCTGCATCTCACATAGCTCAACAAAATTGTTGAGATGAGCTGCAGCATCTTCAGTACTGGCACCAGAAAATTGCTCTTTCATAACAAGGTTCAATAAAGCAGGCTTAATCTCATAAAAGTTTGCAGCAGGAGCAGGTGGCGCAATAGGAGTGCAGATAAAATAACTATTGTTCATGCTAGTAAAGTCACACAACTTGGTGTTTTCAGGATTAGCCATTTTAGCAAAACTAAAAGTAAGCAAGTAAAAACAACTACAAATGATTCTAATTTTTTTGGGTTTTTGATAAAACGATGCAAGTAAAAATAAAGTAAAAGCAAAACTTAAAACAAAGTAAAGGATGTGCATGTGAAAAACTCCCCTTGCAGAGGTCTTCTTTTTCCTCCCCGGCAACGGCGCCAGAAAAGGACTTGATGGCTGGCGTGTAGTTGATGATGATGATTATTGCCAGGCAGTAGGGAAACCCCAAGCGGAAGGTATGATGAGCACAGCAGCAAGCTTTTCCCTCAGTTAGAAACCAAGGTTTATCGATCAAAGAAGAAAAAGCCAATACGACTGAAGGTGATGCCCACTAGCTGCATGATGCTCTAACAAGGGCGCCGTTAACGATAACTTGTTAGCGCGTCTTTAACCAGTAGCAATGTGGAACCTGCACACAACACAACCAAATACTTTGTTCCCAACTTATGATGAGGTTATCAATCTCACCGGTTTGCTTGAAACAAAGGGTATGAGCGTATCGAGTGGAAAACGGTACAAGTATGCAAGTAAAGTAAACAGGTGATAGCAATATGATGGAAATAGGACCGGGGTCCACAGTTCACTAGTGGTGTCTCTCCATAAGATAAATAACACATGCTGGGTAACCAAATTACAGTTGGGCAATTGATAGAATAAAGATAACGTGATATGTCAAGAAGATCACTATGCGATTTACTCTGGGCATTACAACAAAATACATAGACCGCCATCCAACTGCATCTATGACTAATAATCCACTCATGGGGATATCATCCGAACACCCCATAAGTATTAAGTTGCGAACAACACATAATTGCATTAAGCAAAGTGTGTAATGTAAACAAAGCATATGCCCTCGAGCATATGAATGTTGTTTTCTCCCTAGTGGCAACAGCACATCTACAACCTTAGAGGCTTCTGTCACTCCCCCAGATTAAATAGAGGCATGAACCCACTATCGAGCATAAATACCCCCTCTTGGAGTCACTAGCAACTACTCGGCCAAGATAGCTACTAACAACGGAGAGCATGCAAGATCATAAACAACATAGAGATAACAGAAGATATATTTCAGTATAGCAACTCAATCATAACACCAATATTCATCAGATCCCAACAAACCAAACATGTAGAATTACATAACGATGATCTCAATCATGTAGGGCAGCTCATGAGATCTAAACATGAAGCATATGGTGGAGAGGACAACCATCTAGCTACTGCTATGGACCCATAGTCCAAGGTAGACTACTCACTCATCGCTCTGGAGGCAAGCATGGCGATGAAGAAGACCTCCGGTGGCGATTCCCCTCTCCGGCAGGGTGCCGGGAAGAGCTTCTGGACCCTCCCGATCTCGGGTCGATGACGGCAGCGGATCACGATGTGTTCTGGAAAACTAATCGGGTACTTAGGTTTTTCCCGTCGGGGGGTCTTTATAGGCGAAGGGGCATCGTCAGAAGTGGACCAAGGCAGCCTCACACATAGGGGGCATGGCCAGGGGCTGGGCCGCGCCGCCCTGGTGTGAGGGCCCCTCGTGGCCCCACTCCGTCTCCTCTTCGGTTCTCTGGAAGCTCCGTGAAATATCTGGATGACTGGCTTTGGTTTCGTCAAATTCCGAGAATATTTCCTGTGTAACTTTTTTGAAACACAAAACAGCAGAAAATAGGGAACTGGCACTCTGGCAACTTGTTAATATGTTAGTTCCAGAAAATGCATAAAAGTGCCACGAAGTGTAAGAAAACATTAGGCAAATGGTGTAAAAACAAGCATGGAGCATCAAAAATTATAGATACGTTGGAGACGTATCACTTACCCAATAAAATTCAGGAATTTCTACTATGCCATATCTTTGATTTTAGAATCATCTAAGCCCAAAACCCTAATTTCCTATTCTCAAAATTTCCAAGGTCTAGTTCAAACTACTATTAGTGCAAATACTCAAAATCAAATAGTGGTGACCAAGTTCGCGTTGCAAAGACTTGGTTAAGTAATCTCCAACCTTCTCACCACTCTCCTTGAACCATCTTGCATACCCATGTTTGGAACCAATCTATTTTATCTTTCTATTTTTTCCAAATTGATCAATGCATGCATTCTACCATATCCCTCCCCAATTTTTAAATTCCATGTGAATTACCCCTAAACCACCACTTTGACCTCTCCAACTCTTCGACACCCCTCTGGACAAAATATACTGTAGCCTCAGCCTCTCTTCCTTGTCCCCTAGTGCTTGGAGGTAGCTTTTGGAAGGACACGTGCATATTTTAAAATCTTGCCATAACTTGTCTAAAACTTGCAGCAGCCCTCCCTTACCCAGCAAGGCATCCCTCTGGCCCCCTCTCACCCTCCCTACCGTCCTCCTGGACCAACCAGAGCCCTTCCATGAGCCCCACCATGCCCAAACCGACCTAACCCTACCCTCTCTGATTTATAAGGCCACCAAGCATGATAGCCCCTCTCGGGACCCTCATTCCACTCCCAAACGCCCTCTCTGTAACCCTGTTAGCCCAGAAACTTCCCCTCACTCTCTGCTAGCCGGGGAGAGGGAGAACTCGATCTCCCGATCTGAGAAGAAGATGGACGAGTTGCCGACGATCCTCTGTCCCTTCCATCCTCCTCTCTGATGCATCATGGTCTCCTCATCAATCCCTATGTAACCCTGCTCTTTGTTTGTCCCAGGTTAGCTCAGAGGTCGACCTCCACCTATGCCCGAGGTGACCCTCGCCATCGCTGAATCAAGGGTGCTTTTCTAGAGACAAAACCCATCGTGCCGCACCTCTTTCAGTTCGTCTGACAGTGCCGCGCCACCTCGTCCAGTCGCCGTCGCCGGAGAAGCCACCTAGGTGAGCCACTGCACCCTCCCAACCTAGCTAGGGTTTCCGATATGTTCTGTGCGGTCGCGTGGAGACGATGAACCAGATTCGTCGATTTCGACTTAATCGAACGGTCGTCATCGCCCCGTACCCCTTTGGACGCATGCGCCTGCTGACCATCCAGGCCCAGCTGTCAGCCCATTTTAAACCTCCCTCCCGCGTGCGCTCAGGCGGAATGGGCCGGATCCTAGCGGATCGGCCCAGGTCTGCCCAGTTCTAACCCACTAAGTTTTTTTAAAGAATCTGTAATCCTTTTTCAGCTGATCTGCAACTTTAAAAATTTGTAGAAAATAAAGTATGAGGCCAAATTACCTGAATCAAGTTTCTATGAGATCCTTGTTTAAATATCTATCTAACACCACTGGCCCCACTCCATTTGAATCCCTGCATAAATATATCTTTTTTTATTAGCAAATCAGCCCTCCTTTCAATCAAAAATCCAAATGTGGTTTTCTGTAAATTGAAAATGTGTGTTTCCAATTTTCAGTGATGGTATGTTGTATTATGGTGCATGAGCAACTTGTTTTGCTATTTTAGGGGTATTAGTTTCTCTGCAGTAATTATTTTGGTGTTATTATAAATTAGCATTGTTTTATTTATTGTGCTTAATAAAGATGAGCTTTTGGAGTGATTCAAACTCTGGTGTGTTGTGCATTACTGTAGCTTTCCAACTTGACCACTGGTGGAATTTTAGGAGCTACTAAAAGTTTTAGAGTTTTATTTTGCTTTTCTAGTGGTAATTGTGACTAGAAATTCATTATAATTTAACCCTAACCTATTTTGGAATGATTCCAATTGGGTGGGTTTTACAAACTTGTTAGCTATCTGATGCTATGTTGGTTGACATGTTTTGATCAAGTTTGATGCCTGCATGATGTTTGTGTTGAGTATAGGGTTAATTACTATTAGAAATTGTTTTCCCTATTAATAAAGTGACTTTACTTTTTATAAGATAAAATCTTGGTTCAGAAACTTGTTGCTTATCTGCAAGTATGCTTAATATGTTATTTGACCTATGTGACCACCTGCATGCTTGTTTGAGATGAAGTGGTGTGGTGCTTGCTATGTTTGAAAAACCCTAGTTCTAATAGGATTAACTTGCTACTAAAAATCTATGAAATCTTATTTTAGATTCTAAACATGTTTGTTTCTGATACTCTCTGTTATGTGATGTTGAGTGATGAAGTGCTTGTGACTTGTGTATGCATGTATGCTTATTGTGTGCTTTTATTTTTTTGACGATAGAATCAAATGACGAGTGTGCGGAGGAGGGGGAAGTCTTTGAGTATCAAGAAGAGGAAGACCAGGGACAAGCCACTCAAGGCAAGCCATCTACTTGTTGCATACCTAAATCCTAATAATTCACCTTGCATTGTATTACTACTGTTTTCTTTTTATGCATGGTTTCTATATTGCTATTATTCTGTATATAGCAATAGTTGATGACTTAGCTCCACAAGTCGACTTGATATCATCCATTGAGATGACACCCCTTGTGACCTACTCAACACCCCCTTTTTATTAGAGACTTGATGGTTAGCATCAAGGTCCTTGGGAAAACTTGTAGTGGAGCCAAAAACTCTAGGATGGAAACACTCTCTGGAAAGATTTCAAAAGAGTTTCCAAAAACCTTGGAGTAGTGACTACTCCACTGAAATGTTTTTCAAAGGGTTTTATAAACATGGAGTTGGACATGGGAGGCAAAGGAGTTGGTGGTTTTATGAAAAGTGGCACTGTGTATAAGTGTTCGCCAAACCAATTACTCCCGTCCAACCACATTACCCTGGTATGGGATGGGGCTTAGCCCGAAGTTTGCCTGCTTTAGTGTGGGGAGCCTCGTACTATATAAGGGTATGTAGGACCCCAGAATCCAGGTTGTCGCAAGTGGTGGGCAACAGTATAGCAGGCCCGCCAATAGGCTACCCGTCCAGAAGACACTTGGGTTTCTCCCGCCGTGGCACTAGAACTACGCTCGACGGAGGTAGACGGCCAGGGTTTGCCGGGGAAGTTAACTCCACAGGGTAGGCACCCGTACTAAGGTAGATGAATGGAAGGCTCTGATCGGGTGCTTGTCGTGGCATAGGATGCTATGCGGGGATGATGCCCACATGATGAGTATCCGGATGGTGTGGGTAAAGTGTACAACCTCTGCAGAGTGTAATCTATTCGAATAGCCGAGTCCTCGGTCATGGACGGTTGGAATGGCCATACTTAACCTGTGTCAGGTTTTGGGTTTTACAAAAATGTTTTTGGAAAGTTGGAGAAAGGTGCCAGACGGAGTACTCGGAGGGTACTGTCGTGGCATGGTTATGGTTCGGAGTACTTGCAGGGTACTGCCGAAGGAATGGAGAGGGTCATGTGTGATTGACCCGGTGTTATAAAGGAAGGTGGTCATGTTCGATTGACCACCGGTTCTCTCTCTCTTGAAGAAGAAATGAGATTCCCCCTTTCCTAGAGATTTTTACAAGAAAAGGTTTTCTAAATGTTTTCTTTAATAAAGATATAGAAATGTCGTAAGACATGCTATATCGACACGAGAAATTGACTAGTTAGGATAAACTAGACTAGAGCCTTTCTTTGCTACAGCCAAACTGCATATCTGTTCACTCTCTCTTTAGATGGTTTGCGAGTACAATTCAAAATGTACTCACGGCTTTGTCCCTGGCTATTAACTTGGTCAGTCCATGAAGAAGACTACGAGGAAGGTGATGATGGTTACGACGACGCCGGTGCGAACTAGGAACGTCTCCCAGTCAGTTGCCTGTAGGGTAGAAGGCATGACGTGGGTCATCAACGCTGCTTGGTATCCGCTGATTAGTTGTAAACTTGCCCTGCGAGGCATTACAGTCTTGGTCAGTGACCAATTGTAAGATTTTATTTCGGTATTGTAATGAATGATGTAATTCTGTTATTAACTCGGATATGTGGATTCACGACGCACTGATCATGGGATCGTGAATTGAATGCATATCGGGTATTCCGGATGAGTAATCCAGGGTCCCCACAAAAACCACTAAGCATACTATCAAAAAGACATCAAGCATGACATGCAAAAGCCTAGGCCACAGTCTACACAAGCTCCTTCTTGTACCACTTTCTTGCATAAAGTTTTTTCTCTTTTCCAACACCATTCGAACTTTTTATAAACAACTCTTTTGATGAAAACCAACATGGACCAGAGGCAAAAATACACCTTGATGCAAAGATATAACAAGATCTGAACATAAATCAAGGCGGAAATCGAAAGCTAAACGCAGTTCTAGAAAAAGAGAACACTCGTTGAAACGATAAGAGTGAAAAACGGAGTGTTCTTGGCAAATGAAAAGCAAGGCAACTTCTCCAAAAGAAATTTGTTGGGGTCCAACCATTTATTGCAGCAAACAAAACTAAACAAAACTGAAAACTAAAACAACTGACGCTCCAAGAAAAACGCATAATGCATGAAGCAATAAAAATATAGTGTGTTGAAAGGTGACCTGATTTTTGCCGATGAAGAAGGGGTGCCTCGGGGGCATCCCCAAGCTTTGACGCTTGTACCTCTTGGATATTTCTTGGGGTGACATGGGCATCCCCAAGCTTGAGCTTTTGTCCATTCTTCAACTCATCTCATCATTCTCCAATCCCTACACTTGAAAACTTCCTTCATACAAAACTAAACACAAATCTATTAGCAACATTAGTGTAAGCATAACATTGAATCAACCCCTTTTTGCTTCAGATTTCAACTCAAAACCACCACATATAAAGCATATACTACTGTAGCAACTTCCCCAAAAGTTTCGTGATCAAAAGAACTAAAAAAGAAAGCAATAAAGCGGCAAACACAAATATTGGCAGAAATCTGTCAAAACAGAACAGCTGACAAAGGTCGACTTTTTAGAGGGTTTTCTGTTGCTCAAATAAAAAAGTGTTCAACTAATGAAAGTTTGGATATAACCTGGGGCATATGCACAAGAAATCTCAGGTCCAAAAGATATACAGAGAATTTTCACAAATTTTTACGGTGCAGCACTAAAAACTGTTTCAGGACAGCAACATCCCCAAATCTTACCTCACTCAAATTAGAGGCTTCTCTTGGCACAAATACAAAATAAAAATGATAAGGAGCAGTCATTACAGTAGTAATAACTTCCAAGACTTAAATAAAAGAAAAAGAACTGAAAGTAAAAACATCGGGTTATCTCCCAAGAGTGCTTTTCTTTAACGCCTTTGAGCTAGGCGCAGAAAGTGCGAATCAAGTATTATCAAGTGATGAAGTATCAAGCTCATAATTTGCTCTAAGAATAGAGTCAAAAAGTAATTTCTTCCTTTTTCTAGGGAAGTGTTCCATACCTTTCTTGAGTGGGAATTGATATTTGATGGTGCCTTCCCTCATATCAATGATGGCACCTACAGTTCGAAGAAAATGTCTTCCCAAAATAATAGGACATGAAGCATTGCATTCAACATCCATGATAAGAAAGTCAACGGGAACAAGGTTATTGTTAACCATAATAAGAACATCATTAATCCTTCCCAAAGGTTTCTTCTTAGCAACATCAGCAATAGGAACATCATAATAACACTTTTCAAGCGGTGGTAAATCAAGCATGTCATAAATCTTTCTAGGCATGATAGAAATACTAGCACCTAGATCACATAAATCATGGCAATCAAAACCATTAACATGCATATCAATGATGGGTTCCCAACCATCTTCTAACTTCTTGGGAATAGAAGCTTTTTGCTTCAACTTTTCATCCCTAATTTTTGTGAGAGCATTGGTAATATGCTTAGTAAAAGCAACATTTAAAGAACTAGCATTGGGAGTCAAAGCAAGCTTTTGCAAGAACAAAATAACTTCAGATATATTGCAGCCATCAACATCAAAATCATTAAAGGAAATAGAGCTATCATCTCCCACACTCCGAAAAATTTCAGCATTCTTTTGAGAAAAAGTTTTGGCAGTTCTAGGCTTTTTAACACAAGGAGTGGGAGTTTTCTCTATACCAATCAAAGTAAGAAGATTGCTAGAATTTGAACAACATCATTAGAGGTAGTAATGGTACATACCTTCATCTTTCTAGCCATCTCATCTTCTCTTTCCCACCTCATTCTGCTAGCATCCTAACATTTTCATCAATTCTAACTTGGATAGCATTAGCAGTGGCAAAAGTATTGTTCTCTTTCACATCATTAGGCAACACTTTTAATTTCAGAAGTTCAACATCATGAGCAAGGCTATCAACTTTAGAAGCAAGAATATCAATTTTGCCAAACTTTTCCTCAACAGACCTGTTAAAAGCAGTTTGCTTACCGATGAAGTAATTGAGCATTACCTCAGGCTCGGAAGGCGCGGTCCTAGTGTTGTTGGAGGAATTACCATATGAATTACCATAACCATTACCATTGGTAGAAGGATACGGCCTATAATTGTTACTAGCAAAATTGTTCCTATAAGCATTGTTGTTAAAATTATTATTTCTAATGAAGTTTATCTTCTTGAGCAACCAAAGAGGCTAAAGGAACATTATTAGGATCAACATGAGTTCTATCATTAGAAAGCATAAGCATAATAGCATCAATCTTATCACTCAAGGAAGAGATTTCCTCAACAGAATTTACCTTCTTACCTTGTGGAGCTCTCTCGGTGTGCCATTCAGAATAATTTACCATCATATTGTCGAGAAGCTTTGTTGCGGCGCCCAAGGTAAGGGACATAAAAGTGCCTCTAGCAGCTGAATCCAATAGGTTCCTTGAAGAAAAATTCAGTCATGCATAAAAAGTTTGGACAATCATCCAAGTAGTCTGTCCATGAGTGGGACAATTCTTTATCATAGATTTCATTCTTTCCTAGGCCTGAGCAACATGTTCATTATCAAACTGACTAAACTTCATAATATTGCTATGCAAAGCTATAATCTTAGCAGGAGGATAGTATCTTCCAATAAAAGCATCCTTACACTTAGCCCATGAATCAATACTATTTTTAGGCAAAGACAGCAACCAATCCTTAGCTTTTCCTCTCAACGAAAAAGGAAACAACTTAAGCTTAATGATATCACTCTCTACATCCTTATATTTCTGCATCTCACATAGCTCAACAAAATTGTTGAGATAAGCTGCAGCATCATCAGTACTAGCACTAGAAAATTGCTCTTTCATAACAAGGTTCAACAAAGCAGGCTTAATGTCATAAAAATTTGCAGCAGGAGCAGGTGGCGCAATAGGAGTGCAGATAAAATCACTATTATTAGTGCTAGTAAAATCACACAACTTGGTGTTCTCAAGAGTAGCCATTCTAGCAAAGCTAAAAGCAGACAAGTAAAAACAACTATAAAGGATACTAATTTTTTTGTATTTTTGATAAAAATGAAGCAAGTAAAAATAAAGTAAAAGCAAAACTTAAAACAAAGTAAAGGATGTGCGTGCGAAACTCCCCTTGCAGAAGTCTTCTTTTTCCCCGGCAACGGCGCCAAAAAATTAGCTGCTGGCGCGTAGTTGACGTGGGAAAATGTAGTTGACGTCCTAGCTTCTTCTTCTTCAGTCCCCGGCAACGGCGCCAGAAAATTAGCTTGATGCGGGCAGGATAACCACCCAGTTGGGAACCCTAAGAGGAAGGTATGATGAGTACAGTAGCAAATTTTTCCTCAGTAAGAAACCAAGGTTTAATCGTATCTAGGAAAAAGCCAAACTCCAGAAGGTGATGCTGACTAGCTTCGCGATAGCTCAGGACAATTTATAAGGCGTCTCGTCCAAGCTTTGCTTTGCCAGCTGCAATACGGAACCTGCACACAACACAACCAAATACTTTGCTCCCAACTTACGATGAGGTTGTCAATCTCACCGGTTTGCTTGAAACAAAGGAATGAGCGTATCGAGTGGAAAGTAATAGTAGTATGCGAGTAAAGTAAACAGGTGATAGCAATATAAAGGAAATAGAACCGGGATCTACAGTTCACTAGTGGTGTCTCTCCATAAGATAAAATAACACATGCTTGTAAGAATATTTATATGGCCAATGTAAATTATAGATTGATTTTAATTAATAGTTCTAGTATAATGGTTGCTAGAAATAATAGATTAAAATCTGGGTTTTAACTCCCTCTTTTCTCCCTCTATTAAGTATAAAAGAATAGTTGCATGTGCACGTCATGTACAAGTGAAAAGCTGGCTAGTAGGTTAATGTGCATGAAATTGCTAGTGTGTGTCTCCATGCATACATGGATCGATCGATGCATGCATGCTCCACCCGCCAAGACGCATCGTTTCACACAGGAGACGCGCTGGTTACTCTTCAGCATGCACGTGGCCTTGCGGTTAACAGCGAAGGGATGCCATGACCGCTGCGTATCAACGCCGAAGCGATTTTTTTACAAATATGACCCTCTGCAGAACGTATTTAACAAAAGTAGCCCCCTCTCAAATTATTTGCCAAATCTGGCCTGGCGGAAGCGAGAAAAAGTGCCACGTGTCTCTTTCCGCCATAGGGTATGGCGGAGTACATGTTCCGCCAGTGGGAATGGCGGAAAGCTTGTTCTGCCATTAGCGTTGGCGGATTGTATACGTGTCTGGCGGGAAGAGATAATCCCGCCCTTTGCTTCGGCGGGAGGTAGGGACTATACTTTACTGATACATGCAGCTCCACGTAAGTTGTGCCTATGCATGCATGCGTCGTGTGTGATGCTTTCCGTAGAAGGATGCATGCATGCGTCGGCTGTTCATGCATGAATGTTTTCTCTCTCCTCGATCTCTATCATCTCAGGCATGCTTTTCACCAATAATTAGCACTCCACCGTGCGTCAAAAGCACTTCCCGCCATGGATTAGACATGACTGCCAAGCTTCCCGCCAAAGGCAAAGGCGGAATGTGCCTTCCGCCTATGCGGGTGGCGGAAACTGTGCTCCGCCGTACTCTATGGCGGAAAGGGACACGTGGTGCTTTTTCTCGTTTCCGCCAGGCTAGATTTGGCAAATAATTTGACAGAGGGTTATTTATAACAAATGCATTAGGCAGAGGGTTACATTTGATGTCTCTTCGGGTACTATAAATGGACCGCCATCCCGCTAGTCGTAAGGCATTCGCTCACAGCGACGCTGGCCGCATAGCACGGAAGCGCTGCAGAAAAGAGAGCAAATAGTACACACGCATATGTCTAAAAGACTAGTTCTTCATCCATTAGAAGAACACTGAAAGTTAGAGGTAGAGAAAGGAAGAAAGACACTATGTCAAGCACTAATCTGGAACAAGGTTAGTAAATAAGATTATAAAATAATCTTATATTTGTTGAGTCTTAGTGTTGCCAAGATCTGCCAAATAAAAGTTTAGGCTTACACTTGGTATCAGAGCCTAGTTATGGCAACTTTTTGATTCACATTATCGTTGCTTTCTTCCTTTGTGTTGGATGCCATTACAAGCATTGGTGCTCCAATATGATTTGTATTTTATGGATATTGCAAAATTTTCCGCTCCATAATTCTTGCCGTTCTTACAAGACTTGTTGCCAAATTCTTCGTGATCTATGCGTATATGCTGCTAGTTGTTGGCAAAACAATTGGGTTTCATGACCCTTAATTGCATATATACTTAACAAGATCATATTCTTGGCAAAGTCTTGCTACAATGAAATATTGTCCAAATTGTTCTAGATTTGGACAAATCAATGTCATGGTATATTACTATCATATGTTATTTTGCTAGTTAAATATTTATAGAACTGCATGCTTGTTTGTCACAAAAGTGGCCTAGCATTGAATGAATTTAATATTTAATTGTGCAAAATGGTTTTGGTGCAAATAATTCCTGATATCTTTGCTATCTTTGATTATTATGCGATTGAGTCGCCAAAAGGTGGACATTGCAAATAATTAAATAGCATAAAAGGGACTAATGGCATACTAGAGAAATATTTTTTGTTCATCAAAAGATGACACTTATTTTTTTTAGTATGTTCACTACCATTAAAGTATTAGCACCACTATTGGATCATGTTATATCTAAGTTCCATCAAAAGATGTTCTTATATATAAAAGTAAAGTTATATGTCCAATTTATGTATGTGATCTGCTATTCACGTATGGGCATATTTAATGTTGCAGCCACTATGAATGGCATGGTTAAGTTGAATGGCATGAACTATGCCGAATGGGCTGATCATATTGACTTCCAACTAGGAATCATGAACTTGGACATGGCCATTGTTATGGAAAAGCCTGCAACACCTACAAATGAAAGTTCAAATGAAGACAAGAAGAAATTTGATCTTTGGGAGAGAGCCAATAGGCTTAGCTTGAACTTCATGCGAATGATGATCGCTGAAAATGTAAAGCCTTCAATGCCCAATACCGAAAATGCAAAGGAGTTCATGTTGAAGCTTGATACGTCTCAAACGTATCTATAATTTTTGATGCTTCATGCTTATTTTTACACCATTTGCCTTGTGTTTCATTACACTTCGTGGCATTTTTATGCGATTTCCGGAACTAACCTATTGACAAGATGCCACAGTACCAGTTCCCTGTTATTTGCTGTTTTTGTGTTTCAGAAAAGCTACACAGAAAATATTCTCGGAATTGGACGAAACAAGTTCCTAAAGTCTTATTTTTCCCGGAAGCTTCCAGAGATCCGAAGAGAGGAAGGAGTGGGGCCACAGGCCACTCTCACACCAGGCTGGCGCGGCCCAGGCCCTGGCCGCGCCGCCTAGGTGTGAGGATGCCTGGGGCCACTCCTGACGATGCCCCTTCGCCTATAAGAAGCCTCGGGACGGAAAACCCTAGGAGAGTCGGCGAAATTTCTAGAACAGTTCCGTAGCTCCGCCGCCGCCACCGATGAATTTCGGGGGACAGAAGTCTTTGTTCTGGCACCCTGCCGGGACGGGGAAGTGCCCCCAGAGCCATCTCCATCGGTCTCCATCGCCGTCTCCGCCGTCTCCATCGACCTCACCGCCATCCCCATCAACCTTGCTGTCTCCTATGATGAGGAGGGAGTAGTTCTCCCCCGGGGCTGAGGGCTCTACCGGTAGCTATGTGGTTCACCTCTCTCTCCTATGATGTGATCTTTATGTGATCATGAGCTTTGTATCATGTTGAATAAGTAGATGTTACTCTTCTTCATTATGTGTACTCTAGTGTGTTATTAAAGTAATCTATTCCTCCTGCCATGGTGTAACGGTGACAGTGCGTGCATCGTGGTGGTACTTGGTCTAGGCTACGATTGTGATCTCTTATGGATTATGAGAATAATTATCACTATGATAGTATTGAAGTGATCTATTCCTCCTTTCATGGTGTAATGTTGACAGTGTGTGCACTGTGTTAGTACTTGGTCTAAGTTGCAATAATATCTATCTTGAGTTGTGATTTGATTTGGATATCTCTATGAGTGGTGTTTGTCAAGTACTTGATGAACTTTGAGGAGTGCTTCGTAGCCCTACGCAATGATTAGTGTTATTCAATAGGAGAGTAAATCAGAGTACCATAGTGAAGAGAAGTTATTTATTTGTTCAATTATGTTATATTTGTTGGGAGTGTGTCCACTAGTGAAAGTATGATCCATAGGCCTTGTTTCCAAGCTTTGCACACTGTTTACTTGCTATTTTGTTACTTGTTTGCTTGCTGCCATTTTTATTCCAGATCGTATTTACTACTTGTAATCATCCATACCACTTGTATTTCACTATCTCTTCGCCAAACTAGTGCACCTATACATCTGACAAGTGTATTGGGTGTGTTGGGGACACAAGAGACTTTCTGTATCATAATTGCAGGGTTGTTTGAGAGGGATAGCTTTGACCTCTTCCTCCCTGAGTTCGATAAACCTTGGGTGATCCACTTAAGGGAAACTTGCTGCTGCTCTACAAACCTCTGCACTTGGAGGCCCAACACTGTCTACAAGAACAGAAGCGTGTGTAGACATCAAGCTCTTTTCTGGCGCCATTGCCGGGGAGGTAAGGTAAAAGGTACTCACATTCTTTGGCTACTAAGTCTTTTAGTTGCTGGTGAGTGCTCGAAGTTATTTCCTTTAGATTCTGCAATTACATCTTTTTGTTTCTTGTTTTTATTTTCACTAGTTAGGCTTAATAGAAAACAAAGAGTTCGTTAGTCTTTTTCCTGAGTTTAGATATGAAGTGTTTGAAGAGAAAATTGAAAAACCTTTGGAGCTTAATTTGCATGCTAATAGTGATGTTAGTATGATTGCTTTGAACACTATTATTACTAATGCTATAGAAAAGTCTAAGCTTGGGGAAGCTGGTTTTGTTAAGCATGATATTTTTAGTTCCCCAGCTTTAGTGGAGAAAGTTTGCTCTGATGATATTTTATCTCCCCTATGTGATGTTCCTTCTTATGATGATATGTTTGAAGAATATGCTTTGCGAAATAGCTGTTCTCTAGCTTGTGATGATACTAAACCTCTAGTTTATGATGGTTATGATGATGGGTATAATATTTTCAGTTCACCTACTATTGAGGATAAAATTAGTTATGATTACAATATGCCTCCTATTTATGATGATTATGGTGATGAGAATAATTATTCTGTTGAATCTGCTCCTACTACTATTGTTCCTGTGGTGAGTATTAATTCTTTTATGCATGTGGCTCATGATAGGGAAGCTTTATGTGATAGTTATATTGTTAGTTCTATTCATGATGCTACTGAAAGTTATTATGAGAGAGGGAAACATGGTTTGATGGATCTCAACAATATTGAGTTTCCCCTCTTTATGTTGCAATTCTTGAAGTTGTACTTGTTTTGCCTTCCTATGCTTTTTGCTTTGCACTTTTATGACTTGTCTCTTTACAAGACTATTTTTCATAGGAAGTGGTTTAGATTTAAATGTGTTCCATACTTGCTTTTTGATGCTCTCTTTTGCTTTAAGTTCCTATATGGCGCCTTTGCCTCAAGCTCTTATATGGCGCCCACATGAGCATCTTTGCAAATTACTGCGCCTAGCTCAAAGGCGTTAAAGAAAGCACTCTTGGGAGATAACCCATTGTTTATTTTTAGTACTTTTTCTTTTATTTGAGTCTTGGAAGTCATTACTACTGTAATGACCACTCCTTATCATTTTTATTTCGTTTTTTTACCAAGAGAAGCCTCTAATTTGAGTGAGGTAAGATTTGGGGATGTTGCTGTCCTGAAACTGTTTTCAGTGCTGCACCGTAAAAATTCGTGAAAATTCTCTGTATATCTTTTGGACCTGCGATTTCTTGTGCATATGCCCCAGGTTATATCCAAACTTTTGTTAGTTGAACACTTTTTGATTTGAGCAACAGAAAACCCCTCAAAAATTCGGCCTTTGCCAGCTGTTCTGTTTTGACAGATTTCTGCCAATATTTGTTTTTGCCACTTTATCGCTTTCTTTGCAAGTTCTTTTGATCACGGAACTCTTGTGGAAGTTGCTACAGTAGTATTTACTTTATATGTGGTGGTTTTGAGTTGAAACCTGAAGCAAAAAGAGTTTGATTATATGTTATGCCTACACTAATGTTGCTAATAGAATTGTGTTTAGTTTTGTATGAAGGAAGTTTTCAAGTGTAGGGATTGGAGAATGATGAGATGAGTTGAAGAATGGACAAAAGCTCAAGCTTGGGGATGCCCATGCATCACCCCAAGAAATATCCAAGAAGTACAAGCATCAAAGCTTGGGGATGCCCCCGAGGCACCCCTTCTTCATCGGCAAAAATCAGGTCACCTTTCAAGACACTATATTTTTATTGCTTCATGCACTATTTGTTTTTCTTGGAGCGTCTGTTGTTTTAGTTTTCTTAGTTTTCTTTTGCTTTGTTTGCTGCAATAAATGTTTGGATCACATCATGTTCTTTTTGGAGGAGATGAACTCCGTTTTTCATTGCCAAGAACACTCCATTTTTCACTCCTATCATTTCAACGAGTGTTCTCTTTTTCTGCTACCGCGTTTAGCTTTTGTTTTTTGCCTTGATTTGTGTTCAGATCTTGTTATATCTTTTCATCAAAGTGTATTTTTGCCTCTGGTCTTTATTGGTTTTCATCAAAAGAGGTGTTTATAAAAAGTTCGAATGGTGTTGGAAAAGAGAAAAAGCTTTATGCAAAAAAGTGGTACAAGAAGGAGCTTGTGTAGACTGCGGCCTAGGCTTTTGCATGTCGTGCTTGATGTCTTTTTGATAGTATGCTTAGTGGTTTTGATGTAGCATGACTTGTCTCAAATAACTGAGATTGCTTAATGATCCTTTGAAAAAATCATGCGTTGTTTTTATTATATGGAAGCATTTATTTGGTTTTCTCCTTTGATGCTTTATTTGGGTTGACTTGGCATATGCTTACACCATGTTGACTACAAAATAAGTCGCCTATAGCCTCTATAATCATTTAGTTTTTGACTTTTGATGCCATCTTATGCTTCTTTTAATGTTGCTTTGTCGCTTTGCATGATTATGGCCGTTATTGCTCTCTTAGTTGGTCGCTCCCAGTCTTTTGCTAGCCCTCATTTTGTACTGAGTATGAGCTCTACTCGTGCATCCAACTCCCAAAAACCAAGTTTGCTATTGTGTCCACTATAAATTCCTATGCATGGTATTTGCAAGCCATTCCAAGTAAATTTTCATGTGCTAGCTTTCAAAAAACCTTCAAAATACTTCTCATTTTGTGACACTATTTTCAGCTCATGGGGACGTAGTAGTCGGATTTGCTATCTTCCATATTGCTTATTCCAAAAAGAAAAAGAAAAATGCAAAAAAGAAAGAAAAAAGGCACTCCTCCATGGAATGTGAATGTTGGTGGGCACCCGATGGAATCGGTTAGCCATGGTTTGTGAAAGGAAAAAAAGGTGGAGAGGAGTGCCAAGCTTTATAAAAGAGCACAAAAGTGCCAATATCTCTCTCAAAAACTTGCTTCATTTTTGTATGGAAGATAGTAAGAACCCCATTGCTAGTCGTTGACAAAAGCAACCACCTCTCAAAACCCAAGTTTTATCTCTCTGTTTTACAAATGAAAAGCTCTAGCACATGTTTAATCACTGCTTCCCTCAGCGAAGGGCCTTTCTTTTACTTTTATGTTGAGTCACCACCTTCTATCTTTATGCACCATTAAGAGAGCATAGTTGTCATTCTTAGTATAATGTGCATTGTCCCAAAGTTTATCATTCATTGATTCATGACTATGGTTTCACTTGTTCTCAAATTATTTGTATCTAGTCGCCCTCTTAAACTTGAAGGTGTCCTATGCATTTATGTTTTGCTATTCCATGAGGGACAAGCTGAAAACCATTTGTATGTTTTTCCTTATGATATGAACACATATTTGACTTTCATTGTTTCATTTTCATGATCTTTTGTTTGTGTTCATTTTCATGTTTATAACATGGTTGCCAAGTTCTTATTGTCAAGATTATATCTTTCATGCCCATGTTTTAAGTTCTTATGATCCCAGCTCACAATGCTTACATATATGATCAAGATTGTGATGGTGCATGTCACCTCAAAAATTATTTCTTTTGTTATCACTTACCTACTTGAGGACGAGCAGGAGTTAAGCTTGGGGATGCTGATACGTCTCAAACGTATCTATAATTTTTTATGTTCCAAGCTTGTTTTTACACCATTTGCCTTGTGTTTCGTTACACTTCGTGGCATTTTTATGCGATTTCTGGAACTAACCTATTGACAAGATGCCACAGTGCCAGTTCCCTATTTTCTGCTGTTTTTGTGTTTCAGAAAAGCTACACAGGAAATATTCTCGGAATTGGACGAAACAAGTTCCTGAAGTCTTATTTTTCCTGGAAGCTTCCAGAGATCCGAAGAGAGGAAGGAGTGGGGCCACAGGCCACTCTCACACCAGGCTGGCGCGGCCCAGGCCCTGGCCGTGCCGCCTAGGTGTGAGGAGGCGTGGGGCCACTCCTGACGACGCCCCTTCGCCTATAAGAAGCCTCGGGACAGAAAACCCTAGGAGAGTCGGCGAAATTTCCAGAACAGTTCCGTAGCTCCGCCGCCGCCACCGAAGAATTTTGGGGGACAGAAGTCTCTGTTTTGGCACCCTGCCAGGATGGGGAACTGCCCCCGGAGCCATCTCCATCGGTCTCCATCGCCGTCTCCGCCGTCTCCATCGACCTCACCGCCATCTCCATCAACCTTGCTGTCTCCTATGATGAGGAGGGAGTAGTTCTCCCCCGGGGCTGAGGGCTCTACCGGTAGCTATGTGGTTCACCTCTCTCTCCCATGATGTGATCTTTATGTGATCGTGAGCTTTGTATCATGTTGAATAAGTAGATGTTACTCTTCTTCATTATGTGTACTCTACTGTGTTATTAAAGTAATCTATTCCTCCTGCCATGGTGTAACGGTGACAGTGCGTGCATCGTGGTGGTACTTGGTCTAGGCTACGATTGTGATCTCTTATGGATTATGAGAATAATTATCACTATGATAGTATTGAAGTGATCTATTCCTCCTTTCATGGTGTAATGTTGACAGTGTGTGCACCATGTTAGTACTTGGTCTAAGTTGCAATAATATCTATCTTGAGTTGTGATTTGATTTGGATATCTCTATGAGTGGTGTTTGTCAAGTACTTGATGAACTTTGAGGAGTGCTTCGTAGCCCTACGCAATGATTAGTGTTATTCAATAGGAGAGTAATTCAGAGTACCATAGTGAAGAGAAGTTATTTATTTGTTCAATTATGTTATATTTGTTGGGAGTGTGTCCACTAGTGAAAGTATGATCCCTAGGCCTTGTTTTCAAGCTTTGCACACCGTTTACTTGCTATTTTATTACTTGTTTGCTTGCTGCTATTTTTATTCTAGATCGTATTTACTACTTGTAATCATCCATACCACTTGTATTTCACTATCTCTTCGCCGAACTAGTGCACCTATACATCTGACAAGTGTATTGGGTGTGTTGGAGACACAAGAGACTTTCTGTATCGTAATTGCAGGGTTGTTTGAGAGGGATAGCTTTGATCTCTTCCTCCCTGAGTTCGATAAACCTTGGGTGATCCACTTAAGGGAAACTTGCTGCTGCTCTACAAACCTCTGCACTTGGAGGCCCAACACTATCTACAAGAACAGAAGCGTGTGTAGACATCAAAGCTCAAGGAGTTTTCTCAATCAGACCTTACAGATAAGTCTATTGTGGGAACTCTAATGAGTGAACTTACAAATAAGAAGTTTAACTGGTCATGCGCAATGCATGACCATGTTACTAGTTTGACTAACACTGCAGCAAAATTAAAGACTATGGGAATGGATGTGGGTGAAACTTTTATAGTTCAGTTTATTATGAATTCTCTTCCTACCGAGTTTGGTCAGTTCCAGGTGAACTACAACACCATAAAAGATAAGTGGAACCTTCAAGAGATAAAGGCCATGCTCATTCAAGAGGAAGGGAGACTGAAGAAAATTAGAGATCACTCAATTTATTTCATGGCTCATAACAAAGCTAGCAGTAGCAAGCAAGCTCCGAGTCATAAAGGGAAAAAGAAGGAAAATCCATTAAAGATTAACCAAGGTCAAGTTCGTAAGAGTCGGGAGTGCCACTTCTGCAAGAAAACTGGCCATTTCAAGAAGGATTGTCCTAAGCGTAAGATGTGGTTCGAAAAGAAAGGTATATATTATGTTTCTGTATGTTTCGAATCAAATCTTGTGGAAGTACCAAATGATACCTGGTGGTTAGATTCTGGCGCTACTACTCATGTTTCACATATAACACAGGGATTCCTTTCAATCCAACCCATAAGGGGAAGTGAAAAGTTCCTATATATGGGGAACCGAATGAAGGCACCAATCAAAGGAATTGGGACGTATCGTTTGATCCTGGATAATAGCTACCAATTGGATCTAGAAAAGTGTCTCTATGTTCCCAATTGTGCTAGGAATTTAGTTTCCATAGGGGTGTTGGATAAGTTAAAGTATTGGTTTGAGATTGGAGATTGTGTATTTAAATTATGTAAGGATATGTACTATTGTGGATATGGTACATTAATTGATAATTTATACCGCTTTAATCTTTATAATTCCTTTAATGGGACCCTGTTTAATGTTGAAACTATAGGCAATAAACGTAGTGCGTATAATGAGCGTTCTGCTTACTTATGGCATCAAAGACTTGGTCATATATCCAAAGAAAGGATAATGAGGCTAGTGAAAAATGAAATCTTGCCTCAATTGAATTTTGATGACTGGGTTGACATATGTGTGGATTGTATTAAAGGCAAGAAAACCTCACATATATCAAAGTTTCCCGCCACAAGAAGTACTGAACCTTTACAGTTAATACATACAGATATTTGTGGTCCTTTTGATGTTCCAACATGGGGCGGTGAAAAATATTTTATCACTTTTACCGATGACTTCTCACAATATGGTTATATCTACACGCTGCATGAAAAGTCTCAATCAATGAATGTCTTAGAGATATTCATAAATGAGGTTGAAAGGCAGCATGGTAGTAAAGTTAAAGCCGTGAGATCAGATAGGGGTGGTGAATATTATGGTAGATACACTGAAAATGGACGATGTCCAGGTCCATTTGCAAAGTTCCTTGAAGATCGAGGTATATGTGCTCAATACACTATGCCAGGTACACCTCAGCAGAATGGTGTATCTGAAAGAAGAAATCGTACTCTTATGGAAATGGTTAGGAGTATGTTGAGTTTTAGTTCTATACCATTATCCTTGTGGATGCATGCATTAAAGACTGCAACATACTTACTTAATAGGGTCCCTAGCAAGTCAGTTCCTAAGACACCTTATGAACTGTGGACAGGAAAGAGGCCTAGTTTAAGGCATGTTCATGTTTGGGGTTGTCCTGCTGAAGTAAGGATATATAATCCACATGAAAAGAAGCTTGATGAAAGAACCATTAGTGGAAATTTCATCGGCTATTCAGAACGGTCTTATGGGTATAGATTTTATTCTCCTAACCATAGTACGAGAATAGTAGAGTCAGGAAATGCTTGTTTTATTGAGAATGGACAATCTAGTGGGAGTGATGTTCCACGAAATGTAAACATTAATGAAACTCCAGAGGAAAATAATAGTACAAATATTTCCCCTGAGATTGTCCAACCTCAAGAACCGACAAACACTGTTCAAGCAATTAAAGAAAATGTTCAACAAGAGGAAACCACATTACGAAGGTCTACAAGGGAGAGAAAATCCGCCATCTCAGATGATTATGTGGTATACTCGGTAGAACATGGATGTGACTTGAGTATTGATAAAGATCCTGTCTCATTTAAGAAAGCCATGGAATGTTATGATTCCGAAAAGTGGTTTAATGCAATGAAAGAAGAGTTAAAATAAATGGATTACAATGAAGTCTGGGAGTTGGTCGAATTGCCCAATGAAAAGAAGCAAGTCGGTTGTAAATGGGTCTTTAAGACTAAACGCGACTCTAAGGGCAATATCGAAAGACATAAGGCTAGACTTGTCGCCAAAGGTTATACTCAGAAAGATGGCATTGACTATAAAGAAACCTTCTCTCCTGTTTCTAAGAAGGATTCATTAAGAATTATTATGGCAATAGTAGCACACTACGATTTGGAACTTCATCAAATGGATGTTAAGACCGCCTTCTTGAATGGAGATTTAGAAGAAGAAGTATATATGGACCAACCGGAAGGTTTTGCAACTCCGAGAAAAGAAAGTCTGGTATGTAAATTAAAGAAGTCAATATATGGTTTGAAACAAGCTTCTCGACAATGGTATATAAAGTTCAATGATACCATTACGTCATATGGTTTTGTAGAAAACAGGTTGATCGGTGTATATACATGAAGGTCAGTGGGAGCAAGTTCATTATATTAATCCTATATGTTGACGATATTCTGCTTGCTGCGAATGATAAATCTTTGTTGCATGATGTCACGAGATTTCTCTCTAAAAGTTTTGAAATGAAAGATTTAGGAGATGCATCCTATGTTATTGGGATAGAAATATTCCGTGATAGAAAAGAAGGGATACTAGGATTGTCTCAGAAAGGATATATCGATAAAGTTTTAGAGAGATTTGGAATGGATAAATGCTCTCCAGGACCGGTTCCAATTCAGAAAGGGGATAAATTTAGTACTATGCAATGCCCCAAGAATGATACGGAACGGAAGGCAAAGGAATCAATTCCATATGCATCGGTTGTTGGGAGCTTAATGTATGCTTCAACATGTACTCGACCGGATATTAGTTTTGCGGTAGAAATGTTGGGTCGATATCAAAGTAATCCGGGAATTGATCATTGGAAAGCTGCAAAGAAAATTCTTAGGTACTTACAAGGCACCAAAGAATACATGCTTACCTACAAAAGATCAAATAATCTTGAAGTGTTGGGATATTCTGATTCGGACTATGCTGGCTGCATTGACACAAGCAAGTCTACTTTTGGCTATATATTTTTATTGGCGGGAGGTGCAGTCTCATGGAAGAGTTCGAAGCAATCCATCATTGCTACTTCAACTATGGAAGCTGAGTTTGTGGCTTGTTTTGAAGCCATGATTCAAGCATTATGGTTACGGAATTTTGTCTCAAGATTCAGTCTTGTTGCCAATATAGAAAAGCCTCTACGAATTTACTGTGATAATTCGGCGGCTGTTTTCTTCTCAAAGAATGACAAGTATTCAAAGGGTGCGAAGCACATGGATTTAAAGTTCTTGTCTGTCAAAGAGGAAGTACAGAAAAGGAAAGTGTCTATTAAGCATATCGGTACAGAATTAATGGTCGTGGATCCGCTAACTAAAGGTTTACCACCCAAGACATTTAATGGACATGTCATTAGGATGGGTATCATTGATAAGTCCTTGTTAGCTTGATGTGTATATACATGTATATATGTACAGTTACTGGTTGTAATTCTGACACTATGAATTCAATAAAAGTTTGCATTTGTGCTTCTTTTATTCTCATTATGATGTATACAATTATTGTTTTGGAGAATAATATTAAAGTAAATAATTTCCCTGAATAACAGAAATATGAATTGAGTTATCTGTGATACATAGAAGGAATCTTGTCGGTACAGACTTGCAACCGCTATGATCCCTATGACTTAGTTTCATCTTAGCGGTGGCTTGATAAATTCACATTACAGTGTGCACTTAAAGTTTTGAAAGTGGATCATCAAGTCATTACATCGGCCAAGTGGGAGATTGTAAGAATATTTATATGGCCAATGTAAATTATAGATTGATTTTAATTAATAGTTCTAGTATAATGGTTGCTAGAATAATAGATTAAAATCTGGGTTTTAACTCCCTCTTTTCTCCCTCTATTAAGTATAAAAGAATAGTTGCATGTGCACGTCATGTACAAGTGAAAAGCTGGCTAGTAGGTTAATGTGCATGAAATTGCTAGTGTGTGTCTCCATGCATACATGGATCGATCGATGCATGCATGCTCCACCCGCCAAGACGCGTCGTTTCACACAGGAGACGCGCTGGTTACTCTTCAGCATGCACGTGGCCTTGCGGTTAACAGAGAAGGGATGCCATGACCGCTGCGTATCAACGCTGAAGCGACACACTCGCTGATTGCGGCGGACGCGACTGTCCATGATGTCTCTTCGGGTACTATAAATGGACCGCCATCCCGCTAGTCGTAAGGCATTCGCTCACAGCGACGCTGGCCGCATAGCGCGGAAGCGCTGCAGAAAAGAGAGCAAATAGTACACACGCATATGTCTAAAAGACTAGTTCTTCATCCATTAGAAGAACACTGAAAGTTAGAGGTAGAGAAAGGAAGAAAGACACTATGTCAAGCACTAATCTGGAACAAGGTTAGTAAATAAGATTATAAAATAATCTTATATTTGTTGAGTCTTACTGTTGCCAAGATCTGGCAAATAAAAGTTTAGGCTTACAATGCTGGGTAAACAAATTACAGTTGGGCAATTGATAGAATAAAGACAACGTGACATGTCAAGAGGATCACTATGAGATTTACTCTCGGCATTACAACAAGATACATAGACCGCCATCCAACTGCATCTATGACTAATAATCCACTTGTGGCGAATCAATCCGAGAACTCCACAAGTATTAAGTTGCGAACAACAGATAACTGCATTAAGCAAAGTGTGTAATGTAAACAAAGCATATGCCCTCGAGCATATGAATGTTGTTTTCCCCCTAGTAGCAACAGCACATCTACAACCTTAGAGGTTTCTGTCACTCCCCCAGATTAAATAGAGGTATGAACCCACTATCGAGCATAAATACCCCTTCTTGGAGTCACTAGCAACTACTCGGCCAAGATAGCTACTAACAACGGAGAGCATGCAAGATCATAAACAACATAGAGATAACATAAGATAATATTCAGCACATCAACTCAATCATAACACGAATATTCATCGGAACCCAATAAACACAACATGTAGAATTACATAACGGTGATCTCGATCATATAAGGCAGCTCACGAGATCTAAACATGAAGCACATGGTGGAGAAGACAACCATCTAGCTACTGCTATGGACCCATAGTCCAAGGTAGACTACTCACTCATCGGGCCGGAGGCAAGCATGGCGATGAAGAAGATCTCCGGTGGCGATTCCCCTCTCCGGTAGGGTGCCGGGAAGAGCTTCTGGACCCTCCCAATCTCGGGTCGACCACGGCGACGGATCGCGATGTGTTTCTAGAAAAGTGATCGGGTGTTTAGGTTTTTCCCGTCGGGGGGTCTTTATAGGCGAAGGGGCAGCGTCAAAAGTGGACCAGGGGGCCCTCACCATAGGGCGGCGCGGCCAGGCCCTGGGCCGCGCCCCCTGGTGGTGAGGCCACCCTGTGGCTCCTTTTCGTCTCCTCTTCGGTTCTCTAGAAGCTTCGGTAAATTTCCGGATGTTCGGCTTTTGTTTCGTCCAATTCCGAGAATATTTCCTGTGTAACTTTTCTGAAACACAAAAATAGCAGAAAACAGGGAACTGGCACTGTGGCATCTTGTTAATAGGTTAGTTCCTGACGAGGGTTAACTCGACAAATGTCCTAGATGAAGGACTTAGGATCGGGGGAAGAGTAACGACTAGAGATTCCGGGATCGAGATTGGCACACGATGTACCCAGGTTCACGTCCTCACGGTGGAGGATCGCTACATCCTGCTAGCAATCTAGTATATGATCACAATGATGTTTACATGGTGCCGCCGTAGGCGGAGTTGTCTATGTCTAATCTATGATTCTAGATATCTATTGTCTAAGTTGTCTATGAGATATCTCTCTAAGGGTGCCCCTGCCTGGCTTTATATATGCAACCGGGCTAAGGTTTTACAAGTGTCCTAGTCGAATACGGATTAGAACCTTCCTTCTTCGTATCCAAGTCAATCTTCGAGTCCTTGTTCCAGTCCACCTCCATAATGGGCCGGACCCGGCATACTAATCTGTGGGTACCCGAAGGGCATATCCATGTCAGTAGCCCCCGAGACTCTACTTGAGTCGTAGACTCGGGTTGAGTCTCCAAACTTCAAATCTTCGACTTCTTTAATTCTTCTACTTCTTCAATCTTTTAACATCTTCAAACTTCGACTTCTTCAAACTTCGACTTCTTCAATTCTCTTATTTCTTCAATCTTTTAACTTCTTCAATCTTTGGCTTCTTCAATTTTCGACTTCATCAACTTCAACTTCTTGAAATCTTTGGGTTCTTGAATCCGCTCTCCCGATGGGAGTAAAATGTTGAGTCCATGGACTCGAAATTTTCTTCCTCGTTCTTCTCGAAATAACTTTTCATCGGGTGCACGACCAGCGCTCCCGATGGGAGTAGCCCCTGAGGCTATGGTCGGATACTTGTAGTCGATCATAGACTCCAATTTTCTTCTTCTTCTCTTCCTGTCGAATTTTTTCTCGAAATTGTCTTTCTATCGGGTGCGCGACGAACGCTCCCGATGGGAGTAGCCCCCCGAGTCTATGTTCGGATACTTATAACCGGGCATAGACTCAAGTTGTACTACTTGAAGAATTTTGACTCCTGTTGAAGGACTTGATGATTTTGTCGGCTCCTGCAGAAAATATGAATAATTGTGAAATACTTTGTCTCTCGAAGAAAATATTGCGCTTGTAGATTGCAATGATGATGATGTAGTATGTAAAATAAAAACTCGATATTTTTTGTGCAATTTTGTTGCTCGTACGTAAGACCCTTTCGTTAGCCTGATGCACTTCACGGCTCGATCAGCTACTCAGGTCAGATGTAATGTGATGCATTTGCCGCATTTAAATTTCAAGATACTTGCTAAGCCTTTTCGTTAGCCTGACGCCCAAGATTTTGTGCCTTGCCAACCGTTAGTCGAGCTTCATGCGACTGTAAACAAAATTGTCAAGTATTCGACAAGGAACGTCAGCTACTAGGGCTTTCGCAATTTTTTTCCGAAGTCAATGATATGCATGATGATTTTTCATGGCGGAGCCCCCGAGTGTTGGGTGCGGCAAAAGTAAATGATAATCGATTCTTGGAAGAGGAAAACTTAGCTTTTATCGGGTGCGGCATGGTCGGCGTGGCCATAGTCGATGATGTAGAGGTAGGCGAGTTGTTGTCATAGAATCACAACCACGATCGGCGGCAAAGTTGTTGTCGAGCCCCCGAGCGCTGTTGGGATCGTCGCATTGCTTGCGAGTGCCGATGTCGATGAAATCGCAGGGGCGAGGCGATGTCGAGCCCCCGAGCGTTGTTGGGATCGCCGTGTTGCTGATGCCGACGAAATCGTAGGTCTTGAGTATAAGCTTCCGCACTCATGGGCGAGTTGATGTCGAGCCCCCGAGCGTTGCCGATAGTTTGCGCGAGTGCGCGACGACGAGCCCCCGAGCATGGCAAGCCGCAGTCGACGCTGATGTTGAAGACGAAGTAGTCGAAATATTTTTATCTGAGTTGTCGACGCAGTCTGGTGATACAACTGATACGCATGCACGTACAAGCATCATGCTTGATCTCCTTTTTATTTGGATTGCCTTCACGCAAAGTAGTAGTAGCTATTGATTTTTCAGTTTTCCTGGTCGCGATACGCTACGCTGAGCTAGTATCCACTTTTTTCCTTCTTTGCGTGTTCACGTGTAGTACTTCCGACGCTTGATCTGTTTCAATGGATTCCAAATCAATGAGACCGATTGGGATTTCGATCCGTACACGCTACTCCTTGAAACTGGAACCGGCTCGAGATGCACGGTAGGCGCAAGGTCGACGTCAGCGGTGATTTCTGCGATGCAGATTCAGTAAATAGGAATTTGCCTATTTGATCGTCTCTTGGAACTTAGTCCTCCGGATCAGATTGGAATTGCTTGTCTATAGATCGATTTTTCGACTCGTCCCGTGATTCGTCGATTTGGACGAACTCAGTGATTCTTGACGGTGAAGCCTTGAAGATCTTGATGATGTAGATGACAGTTGATGATGATGAAGATGATCCGACGAGATGCGATCTGTTGAAATAATCTGGCTGCTGCTGTCGGGCAGCCACAAAATTTGTTGATCTTGTCAATGAAAAAGTTAAAGGATCCCGCCCGGATAACAAAATCCAGTCGCCGCGATCCCCGCGGTCGGTGCCAATTGACGAGGGTTAACTCGACAAATGTCCTAGATGAAGGACTTAGGATCGGGGGAAGAGTAACGACTAGAGATTCCGGGATCGAGATTGGCACACGATGTACCCAGGTTCACGTCCCCGCGGTGGAGGATCGCTATATCCTGCTAGCAATCTAGTATATGATCACAATGGTGTTTACATGGTGCCGCCATAGGCGGAGTTGTCTATGTCTAATCTATGATTCTAGATATCTATTGTCTAAGTTGTCTATGAGATATCTCTCTAAGGGCGCCCCTGCCTGGCTTTATATATGCAACCGAGCTAAGGTTTTACAAGTGTCCTAGTCGAATACAGATTAGAACCTTCCTTCTTCGTCTCCAAGTCAATCTTTGAGTCCTTGTTCCAGTCCACCTCCATAATGGGCCGGACCCGGTACACTAATCTATGGGTACCCGAAGGGCATATCCATGTCAGTTCCAGAAAATGCATAAAAATGCCACGAAGTGTAACGAAACACTAAGCAAATGGTGTAAAAACAAGCATGGAGCATCAAAAATTATGGATACGTTTGAGACGTATCAGAGAGCCACCTGGTCCACTTCTGACGCTGCCCCTTCGCCTATAAAGACCCCCCAACGGGAAAAACCTAAAAACCCGATCAATTTTCCAGAAACATATCGCGATCCGCCGCCGTCGTCGACCCGAGATCGGGAGGGTCCAGAAGCTCTTTCCGGCACCCTGCCGGAGAGCGGAATCGCCACCGGAGGTCTTCTTCATCGCCATGCTTGCCTCCTGCGCGATGAGTGAGTAGTCTACCTTGGACTATGGGTCCATAGCAGTAGCTAGATGGTTGTCTTCTCAACCATGTGCTTCATGTTTAGATCTCGTGAGCTGCCTTACATGATCGAGATCACCGTTATGTAATTCTACATGTTGTGTTTGTTGGGATCCGATGAATATTGGTGTTATAATTGAGTTGATGTGCTGAATATTATCTTTTATTATCTCTATGTTGTTTATGATCTTGCATGCTCTCCGTTGTTAGTAGCTATCTTGGCCGAGTAGATACTAGTGACTCCAAGAGGGGGTATTTATGCTCGATAGTTGGGTTCATGCCTCTATTTAATCTGGGGGAGTGACAGAAACCTCTAAGGTTGTAGATGTGCTGTTGCCACTAGGGAGAAAACAACATTCTTATGTCCAAGGACATATGCTTTGTTTACATTACACACTTTGCTTAATGCAGTTATCTGTTGTTCGCAACTTAATATTCACGGGGTCCTCGGATGATTCCCCGTGGGTGGATTATTAGTCACTAGTCGTCAACCCGTGCTACTACATGGGCTAGTAATTAGTACAATTCCATCATGAGTCATATCTCAAAGCTTTATATAATTATGACCTGATAACCTACATCACACACCCTACGTATAGTAATTTTGGATCTACTATTTGATGAAAGATGAAGTTATATATGCTGATTCTCAAGTTTAGTGTGATGAAATATAGATGTGTACGAACAACTATTTGATAATGAAACCTACTGGCGTTAATCCACAGATCATTCGTATACGCACGCCAGGTCTTTCTAAAGTTGCCACTATCAAATGTGAGGATTTATATCAGTCAATCAATAATTATTAAAACCTGTAATACAAAATAACTATAAAGAAAGATATAAATTTATTCATAATAATCTTGCCAATGGATAACTTTTAAAAAATATTGAGTGATGAAAGAATAAAATGGTTTTGAATCTCACCAAGCGCAGGCCGTTCCTAGTCCACCTCTCTAGAGCATCACCGATCATATTTTCTTGCAGATCCAGACCAATTTCCTTTCATCATCATGAATAAAACATTATTCTGTTCACACACACCTCTCCCACATGAGCGAGTTGATCTGCCTCCTTCAAAGCATAGTTTAAAAAACCGAACCGGTGAGGTGACTGGCTCACGGGTTCACTGATCCAACCGGTGGCTCAGCTGGTTCAATAGCGACAACAAACCATCAAATTTAATAAATAATTAAGTTAATTTTGAAAAAAATTAGCATCGAGTCATATATTTTGTGTTTGCTTTTATAGTAGATCACAAACTAAGTGTAGTAAGTGTGGTATTAGGCCTTACGCGGGGTATTTGGAGCAAGACTCTAGGTTTTAGGATCATAATCTCGCAAAAACACATTATTTTTATGCATTTTTTGGTTTTTAATTAGTTGGACCAGTGACTCTTAAAAAACCAGTGAGGACTTCGGTTTAGAATTTTTTTTGGGTCAAACAACCGAACTGGTTTAGTTTTTAAAACTATGCTTCAAAGCGACGCCTGCTTACAATAATCTCATTAGCCTGAAGAAGAAATATCTAAGGCTTGAACTCCTTGAATGGTTTTCTTTATCTCAACCTAAGATGTGTCAAATGGATAGGTCGTTACTTCTAGACACCTTTTATAGTATTTTTGTCTCTTCATACTTCCTAGATTATCATGATGACTATTATCTCTAGATCTTCAGGAAAATGACCATCCTCGCGTATATATTTGTCCTTGCAAGGTGCATGATAATAATGTATGAAAATGCATGCAGGGATGCAACACGAAGAACATGAGTAGATATCTGAATTTTGAAGCACCGTAAGGCCTCGCTTGGAACGTCTTATAAATATACCGTCCGCCCTGGGTTTTCCATTGACAGCGTAATTCTAGCGTGGGCATCACAAGTCCGTGAATTTCTCCCTGGATTTTGACTAATATACGACGTGCCAAGCGGGTCCTAAAGGAAAAATAATAATCCTAGATAAATGAATCTGGGTAAACCATGGAGAGGAACTCTTACTAAAGTTTCAATCGTATAATTCTAGTAAAGAATATGTGTCAAATGGAATGGTAGTTACCTCTGGACCTTTTACAGTATTCTTGGAGTAGATGATCATGACTATTTTATCTATATATCTTCAGAAAAATGACCGTCCGCACGTATATATTGCTCCTTGCAATCTGCCTGCAGGTAATTTTTGGAAAAAGCATGCATGGAAATATGCAACACGGAGGACATGGGTAGATAAAGTTTAGGTAATATTTGAAGATTGAAACACCGTTAAGGAAAAATAATTTAATATAAATTAACCTAGGTACACCATGGAGAGGTCTTCTTACTATAGTTTCAATCGTATAATAATCCTAGTAAAGGATATATGATTTCACCGTGGGGTAACACCAGCAATTAGCGGGAGATCAACATGGTTGGAATCAGCTGGTGCCGTGAGACAATTACCATAGTGTGCAGCTTATGGATCTGATTAGGAGAAGAAGTGCAATCTGTACCTGAGATCAGCCGGACTATTAGCAGATTGATCTAGTACGCTTGGTCGCTGCTGCCGATCGCCGCGCATGTAGGCATGTGACTATAGAGAGTCGGTGGCGAATTTTCCCATGGATCGACCTTGCACCTGACGCTACAAAATTTATTGGGCGATTGTTAACATAGTCGCTTCTGCGACATCACAACGAAATTGCAAAAGGCTGTTGTATTGCATGCCCTAGCGAGACGGGGAAGGACGACAGGAAAATAGGAGTCACGATTCATATCGTCAGCTCGTTGCGTGGAGGATACGGACACATCATCCAACGGTTTTAGATTGATCATCGGTTAATTGGATGGACACTATTTAATAACCTCTAGGATTAACGTGGAGCCTCCTACGGTGCCTCCAATTAGTAAATATAAGATAGATGCAGTTGGATGGCGGTCTATGTATCTTGTTGTAATGCCCAGAGTAAATCTCATAGTGATCCTCTCGACATATGCATGTTATCTTTATTCTATCAATTGCCCAACTGTAATTTTTTTACCCAGCATGTCGTTATTTATCTTATGGAGAGACCCCACTAGTGAACTATGGACCCCGGTCCAATTTCCTTTATATTGCTATCACCTGTTTACTTTACTCGCATTGTTTACTTTCTTGCATACTACTATTGCTTTCCACTCGATACGCTCATTCCTTTGTTTACAGCAAACCGGTGAGATTGACAACCTCATCGTAAGTTGGGAGCAAAGTACTTGGTTGTGTTGTGTGCAGGTTCCACGTTGCTGCTAATTGAAGACACGCTAACAAGTAATCGTTAACGGCGCCCTTGTTGGAGTGTCACGAAGCTAGCAAGCATCACCTTCTGGAGTTTGGCTTTTTCCTAGACTGACAAACCTTGGTTTCTTACTGAGGGAAAATTTGCTACTGTGCTCATCATACCTTCCTCTTGGGGTTCCCAACTGGACGGTGATTTACATCAACACCGTGCCGCATCAATGCTACAAACCTTAACTAGGACTGATAGAAGAAGACTAAACATAATAACTGGCTTAAGTCACTTTATTCTATAGGTTTGGTGCGACCCAAGCTACTACCCTAACTACTAGTTGTCGGCCTCCTCCTCGGTTCCTTCGTTGTTTCCATAGGCGATGGTGTAATCCACGCCTTCAATTCCTCCGGAAAGGTCCAGCTCTTCGTAGTAGACTTCCTCGTAGTCCTCCGATGCTCCTTCAGTTTCCTCGTTCTGGCCCTCCTAGTCTAAGCAAGGGTTAAGAGGGAATGGGGTGAGTAATGAGCGTTACCCAACAAGTTCATTTAACAGGATAGAAGTGTTTGATGCACTAGCTACGACCCTAGACTTAAGAGTCTTAGGTCAAATGCAGTTTTTATAATCATTTCTTCAAAGATTGCTTTTATTTAAAAGAACTATGTCCGTCAGTCTTCACAGGTTGATTAGAGCATCGATGGGCTCCTTTCCTGCCGCGTTCGTAGCTCCTTCCCGGAACAGGGAGTATCTTGATACATTCTTACACTCTGCAGAGGTGGTCACTGATACGTCTCCAACGTATCTATAATTTTTGATGCTCCATGCTTGTTTTTACACCATTTGCCTAATGTTTCGTTACACTTCGTGGCACTTTTATGCATTTTCTGGAACTAACCTATTAACAAGTCGCCACAGTGCGAGTTCCCTGTTTTCTGCTATTTTTGTGTTTCAGAAAAGCTACACAGGAAATATTCTCGGAATTGGACGAAACAAGTTCCTGAAGTCTTATTTTTCCCGGAAGCTTCCAGATATCCAAAGAGGAGACGGAGTGGGGCCACGAGGTGGCCTCACTCCAGGGCGGCGCGGCCCAGCCCCTGGTCGCGCCCCCTATGTGTGAGACCGCCTCGGTCCACTTCTGACGATGCCCCTTCGCCTATAAAGACCCCCCGATGGAAAAAACCTAAGCTCCCGATCAATTTTCCAGAAACACATCGCGATCCGCCGCCGTCATCGACCCGAGATCGGGAGGGTCCAGAAGCTCTTCCCGGCACCCTGCCAGAGAGGGGAATCGCCACCGGAGGTCTTCTTCATCGCCATGCTTGCCTCCAAAGCGATGAGTGAGTAGTCTACCTTGGACTATGGGTCCATAGCAGTAGCTAGATGGTTGTCCTCTCCACCATGTGCTTCATGTTTAGATCTCATGAGCTACCCTACATGATTGAGATCACCATTATGTAATTCTACATGTTTGGTTTGTTGGGATCCGATGAATATTGGTGTTATGATTGAGTTGCTATACTGAAATATATCTTATGTTATCTCTATGTTGTTTATGATCTTGCATGCTCTCCATTGTTAGTAGCTATCTTGGCCGAGTAGTTGCTAGTGACTCCAAGAGGGGGTATTTATGCTTGATAGTGGGTTCATGCCTCTATTTAATCTGGGGGAGTGACAGAAACCTCTAAGGTTGTAGATGTGTTGTTGCTACTAGGGAGAAAACAACATTCATATGCTCAAGGGCATATGCTTTGTTTACATTACACACTTTGCTTAATGCAATTATCTGTTGTTCGCAACTTAATACTCATGGGGTGTTCGAATGATATCCCCGGGAGTGGATTATTAGTCATAGATGCAGTTGGATGGCGGTCTATGTATTTTGTTGTAATGCCCAGAGTAAATCGCATAGTGATCTTCTTGACATATCATGTTATCTTTATTCTATCAATTGCCCAACTGTAATTTGTTTACCCAGCATGTGTTATTTATCTTATGGAGAGACACCACTAGTGAACTATGGACCCTGGTCCTATTTCCATCATATTGCTATCACCTGTTTAGTTTACTCGCACTGTTTACTTTACTCGCATACTTCTACTGTTTTCCACTCGATACGCTCATACCCTTTGTTTCGAGCAAACCGGTGAGATTGACAACCTCATCGCAAGTTGGGAACAAAGTATTTGGTTGTGTTGTGTGCAGGTTCTGCGTTGCTACTGGCCGAAGACGAGTCAACAAGTATTGTTAAACGGCGCCCTTGTTGGAGTGTTATTAAGCCAGTCCGCAACACCTTCAGTTGTACTGTCTGCTCTTCTCCTGATCGACATACCTTGGTTTCTTACTGAGGGAAAAGACTTGCTGCTGTGCTCATCATACTTTCCGCTTGGAGTTTCCCAACTGCCTAGCCACAATAATCATTAACTACACGCCAGACATCAAACCCTTTTCTGGCACCGTTGCCGGGGAAGAAGTGGAAGACTTCTGCAAGGGGAGTTTTTCACACACACATCCTTTACTTTGTTTTATTATTTTGCTTTACTTTATTTATTTCTACTTGCATTGTTTTATATCAAAAACCCAAAAAAATTAGAATCCTTGGTAATTGTTATTTCTTTACTTTAGTTTATTATGTCTAGTTCAGTTGCTACTACTATGTCGCCCGAGGATATGATTTTCACTTTTAAACAAAAGGATGAGGAAAGTTTTAAAGAAGCTTGGTCTAGAATTTATGATTGGCATGGAAAAACTGAACCTAAAATGACCTTGAGTTTGCTTCTTAGTAGCTTTTACTTTGGACTTGCTCTTCGTTATAGATATGCTTTGGATGCTACTGCAGAAGGAGATTTCCTTCATTGTGATGGAGATCAAGCCTTCAATATTATAAAAAAGTTGATTACAATTTATAGCATGCCAACCTATTTTGATTCCTCTCTTGTGTGCATTTTTAATAGACTTGATACTCTTGAGACTCGCACTGCTAGTTTGAATACTTGCTACAATACTTTGCGCCAGCATTTTGATTATGCGCCAACAAATTCTAAACCTTCGAGTTGGTATCCTACGGTAAAAATCACCATTAGTGGTGAAACTTTTCATGCTCGTTGTGATATTATGTCTGAATTTTGTCTTATGCCAAAGGATGTTTATGAATCTTTGAGTCTTTGGAAGCTTTCTGAGGGGGGAGAAGGAATTTCTCTTACTAACAATGCCACTATATTTCCCATTGGAATAGCTGAAGGAGTTTTTACAAAAGTCCTAGGAAGAATGATATCTACTGATTATCTTGTTATTAAATGTGTAGGAAAAGGACAAATCACACTTGGAAGATCCCTACTGAAGCTCCTGGGCGCCGTCATTGATGTGGAAAAAGGCAATATAAGATTTATCTCCCCACCTTGCAATAGCCATGTCTTTCCTAGAGTCAAGAGCAAAGGTAAGAAAGGAAGACGTAAGGCATCCGCTGATCCTAGCACTTCATCACTTGATATTACTTGATTCGCAATTTTCTATGCCTAGCTCAAAGGCGTTAAAGAAAAGCACTCTTGGGAGATAATCCAATGTTTTCTTTTCAGTACTTTTTCTTTTATTTGAGTCTTGGAAGTCATTACTACTGTAATGACCGCTCCTTATCCTTTTTATTTCATTGTTGTGCCAAGAGAAGCCTCTAATTTGAGTGAGGTAAAGATTTGGGGATGTTGCTGTCCTAAAACTGTTTTCGGTGCTGCACCGTAAAAATTCGTAAAAATTCTATGTATATCTTTTGGACCTGCGATTTCTTATGCATATGCCCCAGGTTATATCCAAACTTTCATTAGTTGAACAGTTTTTTATTTGAGCAACAAAAAACACCTCAAAAATTCGACCTTTGACAGCTGTTCTGTTTTGACAGATTTCTGCCAATATTTGTGTTTGCCGCTTTATCGCTTTCTTTTGATCACAGAACTTTTGGGGAAGTTGCTACAGTAGTATATACTTTATATGTGGTGGTTTTAGGTTGAAACCTGAAGCAAAGGAGGTTGATTATATGTTATTCTTACACTAATGTTGCTAATAGATTTGTGTTTAGTTTTGTATGAAGGAAGTTTTCAAGTGTAGGGATTGGAGAATGATCAGATGAGTTGAAAAATGGACAAAGGCTCAAGCTTGGGGATGCCCATGCGTCACCCCAAGAAATATCCAAGAAGTACAAGCGTCAAAGCTTGGGGATGCCCCTGAGGCACCCCTTGTTCATCGGCAAAAATCAGGTCACCTTTCAAGACACTATATTTTAATTGCTTCATGCACTATGCGTTTTTCTTGGAGCGTCAGTTGTTTTAGTTTTCTTTATTAGTCTTGTTTTGTTTGCTGCAATAAATGGTTGGACCCCAACAAATTTCTTTTGGAGAAGTTGCCTTGCTTTTCATTTGCCAAGAACGCTCTAGTTTTCACTCTTATAAAAAACCGAGTGATTCTTCTTTTTCTGCTACTGCTTTTGGTTTTAGTTTTTGCCTTGATTTGCGTTCGGATCTTCTTATATTTATTTATCAAGGTGTATTTTTGCCTCTGGACCATGTTGGTTTTCCTCAAAAGAGTTGGAATTAAAAAGTTTGAATGGTGTTGGAAAAGAGAAAAAGCTTTATGCAAAAAAGTGGTACAAGAAGGAGCTTGTGTAGACTGCGGCTTAGGCTTTTTCATGTCATTCTTGATGTCTTTTTGATAGTATGCTTAGTGGTTTTGCTGTAGCATGAATTGTCTCAAATAACTGAGATTGCTTAATGAGCCTTTGAAAAAATCATGCATTGTTTTTATCGTTTGGAAGCATTATTTTGGTTTTCTCCTTGATGTTTTATTTGGGTTGACTTGGCGCATGCTCACACATGTTAAACTCATACAAAGTCGCCAATAGCCTCTATGATCATTTAGTTTTTGACTTTTGATGCCATCTTATGCTTCTTTTTAATGTCGCTTTGTCGCTTTGTATGATTATGGCCATTATTGCTCTCTTAGTTGGTCACTCCCAGTCTTTTGCTAGCCCTCGCCTTGTACTGAGTATGAGCTCTACTCGTGCATCCAACTCCTAAAAACCAAGTTATTCCAAAGTGTCCACCATACATACCTACTAGCAATTTGCTATTCCAAGTAAATTTGACTTGCTTTTATTTTCTCTTCAAATTAAACTCTTACCAGTGTTATGCGAAAATTGGTCAGTAAAGCTCTCACAAACCGAAAGGCACACTTTACTTTTTCCTGCTCTTAAAAATTTGACATTGTGGTCTCTTATGTTGAGTTGTTATGCTTGCAAGTTGTAAGTTGGAGACTAGCCCAGCCATGCAGTCATGGGCAAGCTTTCAACATTGCACTTCTTATTTGAGTTGATATCGTGATCTTTTGTTTATGGAGGCCCGCGGTGTGAAATGAATTGGGAATCTTGCGGGGATCATGGAGTTTGTATATGTGTTAGGGAAACGCCTGGGCCGCCAATCTAAGCCATGCATAATTCATGGTGGAAATTTGCAGCATACCCATAGTGGACATTCGACGACGCATCTCAAAATAAAAGAGATGTCGAGGTGTTCATTGTCTGCTTGTCTTGTCATTTTGATGTGGGCTTGTTCCATGTCATCGGGCACGGAGGTACCCCGTTGGCGGTTCTCGATGATACGTGTATACTTACAATGACAAGAGCCTTGCTTGGGACTCTAAGTAAAGTAGCATAAGGTTTGGGTACTCGTATTCACGGGACACGAGGTTTTCAACTTATGATTTGTCAAGCATATGCATCATAATTGTTCTCGCATTAACTTTAACCATTCAAGATGCTTATGATGGGGGCAATGAGAGCTCAAAGCCGGTAAGTACCATAATTTTTGAAGGTTATAAAACTTGCAATCACTGCTTCCCTCCGCGAAGGGCCTTTCTCTTATTTTTATGTTGAGTCACCACCTTCTATCTTTATGCACCATTAAGAGAGCATAGTTGTCATTCTTAGTATAATGTGCATTGTCCCAAAGTTTTCATTGATTGATGCATATTGTTGGTTTCACTTGTTCTTAAATTACTTGTATCTAGTCGCCCTCTTAAACTTGAAGGTGTCCTATGCATTTATGTTTTGCTCTCTTTGAAGGACAAGCTGAAAACCATTTGTATGTTTTTCCTTATGATTTGAACACACGTTTGACTTTCATTGTTTCATTTTCATGATCTTTTGTTTGTGTTCATTTGCATGTTATAACATGGTTGCTAAGTTTTTATTGTCAAGATTATATCTTTCATGCCCATGTTTTAAGTTCTTATGATCCCAGCTCACAAATGCTTACATACATGATCAAGATTGTGTAGGTGCATGTCACCTCAAAAATTATTTCTTTTGTTATCACTTACCTACTCGAGGACGAGCAGGAGTTAAGCTTGGGGATGCAGATACGTCTCCAACGTATCTATAATTTTTGATGCTCCATGCTTGTTTTTACACCATTTGCCTAATGTTTCGTTACACTTCGTGGCACTTTTATGCATTTTCCGGAACTAACCTATTAACAAGTCGCCACAGTGTCAGTTCCCTGTTTTTTGCTGTTTTTGTGTTTCAGAAAAGCTACATAGGAAATATTCTCGGAAATGGACGAAACAAGTTCCTGAAGTCTTATTTTTTCCGGAAGCTTCCAGATATCCGAAGAGGAGACGGAGTGGGGACACGAGGTGGCCTCACACCAGGGCAGCGCGGCCCAGCCCCTGGCCGCGCCCCCTATGTGTGAAACCACCTCGGTCCACTTCTGACGATGCCCCTTCGCCTATAAAGACCCCCCGACGGGAAAAACCTAAGCCCCTGATCAATTTTCCAGAAACACATTGCGATCCACCGTCGTCGTCGACCCGAGATCGGGAGGGTCCAGAAGCTCTTCCCGGCACCCTGCCGGAGAGGGGAATCGCCACCGGAGGTCTTCTTCATCGCTATGCTTGCCTCCGGAGCGATGAGTGAGTAGTCTACCTTGGACTATGGGTCCATAGCAGTAGCTAGATGGTTGTCCTCTCCACCATGTGCTTCATGTTTAGATCTCATGAGCTGCCCTACATGATTGAGATCACCGTTATGTAATTCTACATGTTTGGTTTGTTGGGATCTGATGAATATTGGTGTTATGATTGAGTTGCTATACTGAAATATATCTTATGTTATCTCTATGTTGTTTATGATCTTGCATGCTCTCCGTTGTTAGTAGCTATCTTGGCCGAGTAGTTGCTAGTGACTCCAAGAGGGGGTATTTATGCTCGATAGTGGGTTCATGCCTCTAGTTAATCTGGGGGAGTGACAGAAACCTCTAAGGTTGTAGATGTGCTATTGCTACTAGGGAGAAAACAACATTCATATGCTCAAGGGCATATGCTTTGTTTACATTACACACTTTGCTTAATGCAATTATCTGTTGTTCGCAACTTAATACTCATGGGGTGTTCGGATGATATCCCCGGGAGTGGATTATTAGTCATAGATGCAGTTGGATGGTGGTCTGTATTTTGTTGTAATGCCCAGAGTAAATCACATAGTGATCTTCTTGACATATCACGTTATCTTTATTCTATCAATTGCCCAACTGTAATTTGTTTACCCAGCATGTGTTATTTATCTTGTGGAGAGACACCACTAGTGAACTGTGGACCCCGGTCCTATTTCCATCATATTGCTATCACCTATTTACTTTACTCGCACTGTTTACTTTACTCGCATACTTTACTGTTTTCCACTCGATATGCTCATACCCTTTGTTTTGAGCAAACCGGTGAGATTGACAACCTCATCGCAAGTTGGGAACAAAGTATTTGGTTGTGTTGTGTGCAGGTTCCGCGTTGCTACTGGCCAAAGACGAGTCAACAAGTATCGTTAAACGTCGCCCTTGTTGGAGTGTTATTAAGCCAGTCCGCATCACCTTCAGTTGTACTGTCTGCTCTTCTCCTGATCGACATACCTTGGTTTCTTACTGAGGGAAAAGACTTGCTGCTGTGCTCATCATACTTTCCGCTTGGAGTTTCCCAATTGCCTGGCCACAATAATCATTAACTACACGCCAGACATCAGTCACTTGTACCCATGAGAGATCAACACTTTGCTGCACAACCGGGCGTACTTTCCCATCCATACTTCTTGTGTATGGGGCCTAGTTAATGATCCAAGCCAATCACCATTCTTCTCCGCGACCCCGCAGACCCACCCATTTGTAAGTCCATCCTCCCCTATACCCATATGCAGACCGATTGGCGCACTGGTCCTCCCCTTTACACTATGGACGCTCCCATAGGTAGACCGTTCCGGACCCAGATGCCCGCTCCTATACAATATGGGTAGACCGATCTGGATGACTCTTACAATCCATCATAGATCAATTAGCAAGTTTGTCCCCCCTATACTATAGGTAGACCGGCAGGAATCGCTCTTCCCCCCTTTACTCTATAGCAGACCAGACAAGATAACCCTCGCTACTGATCCGTTGGCATGCGAGAGGGAAAAGATACAACTGACTTCTCCGTCCCATTCCAGATCTCATGGTTGACTGTTATTTACGGCGCTAGAATCACTGGCGACATTTGTTATTAGTCCTAGGTGAACTTTCCAGTTGTAGTGGGACCTCCACCATACTCATACCATGGTCCCACTGCCCACCATCCTAGGGCAACAACCATTATGGTCAAAACCACTATTCATATTCATTAGTAAAACTGAACCTTTTACTTTGAATGCAGCAATAATAATACCACCGCTATATTTGCAAGTAATTTGCTAAAATTAAACAAGAGATATGAGCAAGAGTGAACTTGCCTGCAAACTGCAAGGTAGTGCAGTTGGATTTGCTGAAGTGACCCGGGACCTCAGGTTCTGGAAAACAGCATCATTGTCCGGTAAGGGCAATGGTTAAAGATTCAAAAATGCATGCTTTATGGTGTGTTTAATTTATACCTCCCCCTAAAGTGATTTATTTATTTGCTAGCTTTTATATATTCTTTTTATGATTTTAAAGAATATATGTTAATGGTAATTTCATTCAAGGATATTCATCAAATATTCTTCAATGGAATTTATTTTAAAGAGTTAAGAATTTACCAGATTTTTCTTAATGACTAGCAATTTTTAATATTTTCAGAAAAATCATGTAACTCCTTTTCTTTTTGTGCAAATGACTCATGTGATCATTTTATTTTTCAAATGAGTTTAAAATTCCTAGAAGGGCTAAAAATAACTATTTTCTATTTTTAGTTATTTTTAGGTATTTTTCTGGATTTATTTTAAATAGATTAGGGTTTTTTCTAGGTTTTTCAGAATTAATTAAAACAAAAACTGGCAGCTGACAGCCTGGGCCCACTGGTCAGGTCAACCCAAGCGGTTAGACCGGACCAACCCGGCCCAGCCGACTGCCCCCTCTCTCTCTCTCTCTTAATCGGTCACTCGCGCTAACCCTAATCCCCTCTCCTCTCTGGCGATTCCGAATCGCCGGTGACTTCGTCGCTCGATTCCGGCGCGGTGAGCTCCGCCGCCGCCATGTGGGGCATTCGCTCCACCTCGTCAAGCGCTTCCATCTGACCGTGGGGATTCGTCGGCTTCGCCGCCGTTCGTCTCCATCGCCTCCAAGCTTCGCCCAGTCGATCTTGCCCTCGAGGCTCGATCTGCTCCGGCTTAGCCTTGCTAGGGCTCCCGCTCTTCTTCTCGGCATCTGTTGTTGGTCTCCGCTGCCATTACCGGTTGGAAGGCGTGCCTGCAACCCCGGCGTCGCCCCCAGGTGTGGTGCTGTGCTTGGCCGTTTGGCCGTGAGCACGGTGCTGCCCCTCGCTGTCGTAGCCACTGGATGGTGGCTTCGCCGCCACAACCGTGGCTGCGCCGACGGTGTCGCTGCCATGGTCTTCCTCCTAGCTCCTCTGCGAGCTCACCTGTGAGTTCTACTCCTTCTCTCTCTGTCTCTGTGATCATGTCTTGGTGGCCTGGCCAGCGAGCCAGGCATGCTTGCCTTCTGCTGATGTGCTCGTGCTAGGGCTTGTGATGTTGTTCTAGAACTTCTATGTTGGCCACTACCTACTGCTGCTGTTAGCTTCAGTGATTCAGTTAAGAACTTCTTAACTGAATTTGTGGGGTTTACTTAGCTTGCTTCCCCTATGATGACTGGCTTGATCTTTCTGATTTGCAGTGTGAACTACTGTCAGTTAAATCATGTTGTGGTTGTTCTTGCTGGATTATTTGTGATGGTGTGTAGTCAGTGCTTGCTCACTGCTGCCAGTTCATATTTATGCTGATGATTGATTTCATGATGGCATAAGCATGCTGAGCTTAAGCTTGCTAAAACTTGTCCAAGGATATTCTTCTGTTGATTTATATGAACTGAAATAGATTTCAGTGATGATTTGTTTGCATCAAGCAATTCATGATTGAATACTATTCTGCTAGTGGCTTTGTTTGCTTCTTATAGCATGTTATCTAAATAACAGCAAGCAACTGTTATTTATTAAGTTTGGTTGTGATTCCTCCATGTGAGGTGCACAATTGTTTTCTTGATAATTAACTGGATGGCTGCTGTTTCTGTGATGCTAATGCATGCTTTGGTGGCTTCTCATCAGTGGCTAAATCATCATTTTGGGCAAACTATAATACTGATAAGAACAAATCTATATGATGATTTTAGTCCTAGCCAATGATGCATGGTCTGAGGCTCTAATCTTGATGGTGCATGATTATTTGTTTTCTAGTTAACTAAATCTTCCTATGAAGATTATACAGAGCATCTCTCTGTAGGTCCGAGGAGACAAACCCCCAAAACCTCCTAAGTGTTGCACTTGGTAGAAGGGTTTGGTGGTGTGTGATTCTTTATTGCTGTTGATCTTGTTTATGCAAGAGTCTTGATGCTTGCCATGATTTGTTCAATGGTATGCAAGTTCTAAGTGTACCTTGGTCCTGTGCTGGCTTTTATGAGTGGCTGGTGGTGATGTTGGTGCTGCTCTTGCTTGAGCTTGATCAGGTGCCCCTGGTACTTGCTCTGCTCCTCCTCAGGTGGCTTGCCCTGCACCTCCTTGTGCTTGGCTCCCGTCATTGCCTGCCTTGCACCTCCTTGGTGCTTGGCCTGCTCCTTGCTGCTTCTGATCTTGCTTAAGTAACCATGTTTACTGTCTTTTGGCTATTGGTTTTGGTTTGGTGATGTGAATTCACCCTTGATGCTCAGCTCATGAGCAGGGAGAATTATATGAGTGTTGGCTGTGATTGCTCACAGTGGTGTGTGATCTATGTTGGTGGTGTTGTGCTGGTGGTGTGGTGCTGGTGTGGCTGTGCTGGTGATGTTGCTGGTCGACTAGGGTTCTTGGTCGACCAGTTTCACACACAGTGACCCTTTTATACCTTCCCCCTGAGCTCTGGTGCCTTGACACCTCCCTGCATGCACTTGGTGATTGAGCAGCTTGATAGCTGGCTGGCTTGGCCGGCCAGATTGGTCCCTGGCTGATATTTTGGTAGTGAGTCATGTTGATAAGCTCAACTGCTTGATGATTATCGACAGTGCTTTCTCTTTAAATTGTTACTGCCACTTGTATTACCCTTGGTGGCATTTCTCTTTGTATTTCCTTTGTTTGCAGGTAAACAAGAATAATAGACAAGAAAGGAAAGAATGAATGAAGATCAAAGTAGTTTAGGATTTTATCTAGATTCATTCTTGTAATTATTTTTATTTCTTCTTTATTTTCTTTTTGGTTCCTGATTGTAACATTCTGTTAATGTTAGCCACTTGTAATATTCTTTTATTCTCTGAATTTTTGTAAAGACAATGTATATTATGTTGCTAATTAATAAAGTCCAATGTTTTACTTATTCAATATGTTTATCCTTTCTAAATGTGTCTTTTATAATTCAAATTTAATTCCATAATTCAAATTCAAGTTTGAATTCAAATACTATTCTTAGGTTTTAGTCATTCAACTTCATTACTTCCCACAAGCAATAGATCAAAAGAGGTCATGTCGATTTCTTTCGCACTCCGAGAGTTCACCATCCCCTCTCGAAGAGAGATTCGATCACTCTTAGGTTTTAGTGATAAAAGCGCGAAAAAATCCCATAATTTTAGATGCTATGCACAAAAGCCCTCTATTCTACCCCGAAGTTGTCCTACGTGCTGGGATATTACATATGGACCCATAGTCCAAGGTAGACTACGCACGCATCACTCCGGAGGCAGGCATGATGATGAAGAAGGCCTCCGGTGATGATTCCTCTCTCCGGCAGGGTGCCGGGAAGAGCTTTTGGACCCTCCCGATCTTGGGACGACGACAACGGCTTGCAGTATGTTTCATAGAAAAGTGTTCTCGCCCCTAGGGTTTTCCCAACGAAGTGAATATATAGGCGGAAGGGAAATGTCAGGAGGTGGACCAGGGGCCCACACCACCTGGTGGCGCGGCCAGGGGGTGGCCCGCGCCACCCTATGGTGCGGCTGCCTCCTGGCCCCTCTATGTCTCTCCTCTGGACTCCGTCTTCGTGTCACGTAAATAGGAACTTTTGCTTTTGTTTCGTCCAATTCTGAGAATATTTCCTGTGTAACTTTTCTGAAACACAAAACAGCAGAAAACATGAACTGGCACTGTGGCATCTTGTTAATAGGTTAGTTCTAGAAAATGCATAAAAGTGCCACGAAGTGTAAACAAAACACAAAGCAATTGGTGTAAAACAAGCATGGAGCATAAAAAATTATAGATATGTTTGGAACGTATCAGGTACCTCCACGAGTGGAAGGCGCGCCTCCTGTATGAGGCGAGGTACATGGCGCCGCCGGACTTCCGGTGCCCCGGCACCTGGAGGCTGAGCGCTGGTGGAATCCCAATCCCGCCGGTGCCCCATGGCGCGCCGCGCCAAGCCGCCGTTCACCGGCACTACTACGAGATCCTCACGCCAGAGGAGCGCAACGACCCTCTCTAGGACCCCGACAACGTCGACCACTGGACGACGTTCTTTACTGAGCGTCGTCTCGCAGAGCTGGCGCACTATGAGGGCAACGGCCCTCCGCCGCCCAACAAGAATGCCGCCGCGAGGAAGGTGTGGTGGGGCGTCGAGGGCTGCACCCTCTCTGCCGTCCTCAACCACATTGCCGCGGGTAACCACCCGCGGCTGACAATGCCGCATTGGCAGCACTGGCTACTGCGCAGGATGGATGCCCCAGTGTTGTCGTCCTCACGGTCTTCCTCATCGATGCCGAGGACCCCACGCGGAGGCAGCATCGTCATCGGGTCGCCATCATCAGCGCCCACCCGTCTCCTTCGCCCGAAGAAGGAGCCGGGACTTGGCGCATCCAGCGCCTGGGTGAAGAAGGAGCCCGGCATGCCGGCCTCCTTCACGCGCGTGAAGAAGGAGCCCGTCTCCTTCACCCGCGTCAAGAAGGAGCACGATGCGCCCGCACCGCCTTCTTCAAAGAAGGCACGCCGCCTCTCCGACGAGGCCGCCCGCCAGCTCGACTACCAGGCCCCGGACAACCCGGAGGAGTTCCCCGGCCTAAGGGCGGCGGAGCGTGAATCCTTCAACGAGGTCCAGCCGGGGACCTTGGAGTTTGCCCTTGCCTGGTCCAGGCAAGACACGAAGAGGGCTGAGGCAGAGCGCGTGCGCTGCCTCGGTCTCTGCGTCAATCTGGACGACGACGAGGAGGAGTACGACGCTGGTCTGAGCTGGCGCCGCGGCGGCGACGATGGTGGCCAGAGCTGCAGCACCTGGGCGCCCAAGGATGAGCCGTCGGACGACGACGACGACGGCAGGGACGAAGACTCCGATGTCTTCTACTGCCGCCTCGGGATGAATTAGTTAGGTTTATTTGTTTTTTAGTTAAATTTCGACTGTCTTTATAAAATTCACCATATTTTAATGAAATTCGCCTAGTTTCAAATTTGAGATAGGAGGCACGGCTAAGAAACCGCCGCTCTCCATATGGAATTCAGCGCCGACGCGCCCCAAATAGCCTAAAAACGCTTACGTCGGTCGCCGTTTTGGGGAGTGGAGATGCTCTAACTACCAAGCCAGAACGGAGGTGAGGACGAAATATGTTTTGAATACAAATAATCCAAAACAAAATTATGGCCCATTTGTGATCTGTGAATGTGCCGCGAGCCCGCGAGGTCTAAATTCTTCGGCCCATTTTCTAAAATCCTAGCCCATCCGACGTCCACCGCTTGCCCATCTCCTCGATACAAACTCGCTCGCTCCGCACCGACGCAAACCCTAACACTCTTTTCCTCCCGGCCGCCGCAAGAACGCACGCGGGCGCAGCCATGGGTGAGCTCTCGCCCCTTTGCTCTCTCTCCGGCGTCTCCGCCCCTCGTATGTCTACGTTCTCGCTGGCAGTCTTACCTAACTCCGCGTCTTGATGCACCGTTGGCAGGGGCGTACAAGTTCGTCTCGGAGCTATGGAGGAGGAAGCAGTCCGACGTGATGAGGTTCGTGCAGCGCGTGCGGTGCTGGGAGTACAGGCAGCAGCCGGCGATCGTGCGCATCACCAGGCCCACCCGCCCCGACAGGGCGCGCCGCCTCGGCTTCAAGGCCAAGCAGGTAACCCATTCTTTGGATCTCTCCGCACTTCCGACATTTACCTGCGTGTTCTTGCCAAAGATTGTACAGATGGATCTGCATATAGTTCGTACCTGTTGTGTGTGCTTGAGTAGTTTTAGCGAATTGTTTAACATTTAGCTAGCGTCCGATTTATGGATGTTATGTTCTCGTTTGTCTGTTTAGTTACTTCGATGTCCGCATGGATGAATTGTTTCGTTTTTGGGGTAAATTGGGGATTTTTTTTATAGCGGATCATATGTTGGAAAGAAATGGAGTTTACTTTCCATTAGGAACTTGCCATTTGCATGCCGCAGGATACAAAGCAATCGTGTTATTGTAGCTGTTAACAATTTATATTGTCTGGTAGTGCTTGGATTCAGATGATTAGTTTTTAGATTTGAGCATGTGCTGTTGGCTGTGTTGCTTGCTAATTCAATGACCACACTACTTTTCTCAGTAGCTCTATTTCAATTATTTGCCGAGTAGCAATAAGTATGTTGCTGGCAATGCTAGTTAGTATATGTTATTTGGCACTTAAATTAGAGTATTACTTTGTTAGATGTTACGATGGGCTAAAGGTTGCAGTCTCGATTAGATTTTTATACAAGACATTGGATTCATTGAACTTTCCGGATGTGCTTGCAATAGCCACAGTAATATTTTGCTGGAGGTATTTTAGTAGAATTCTTCAAAGATTTCATTATTGATATGACTGACTACAGTTAAAAACAAATTTAGTGGGTTTTATTTTACACTTGGTATTGGCTCTGCTGGTTTTGATACTCAGTGCAGTCATGAGCTAGTTTCTGTGCCATTTAGCTTGTGTTAGTTACTTGCTTCTTAGGGTTGGTCGCTCTGTAGATCTTCAATGGCGGAAGTTTGCCTGTCAGCGATCAATTTTATTTCTTGTATTCGTGGTTCTTGTTATGCAGTTGGCTGATTTGTCCATGTCCATGCCATCCTTTTGTATTCTTGGAACACATTTTTTGGGACTTGCTTGATCCATGAGGCCAATTTGCTACATATCTGAATATCTGATGAATCACAACATTTTTTGTTTGTCTTCCAGGGGTATGTGGTTTACCGGATCCGTGTCAGGCGTGGTGGCAGGAAGAGACCAGTGCCCAAGGGTATTGTTTATGGCAAGCCCAAGCACCAGGGTATCACCCAGCTCAAGTTCCAGAGAAACAAGAGGTCTGTTGCTGAGGAGAGAGCTGGGCGCAGGTTGGGTGGTCTGAGGGTGCTCAACTCCTACTGGGTGAATGAGGTACACGATTTAATTGAATATGTAAAAAGATCGTTCCATTTTTTCCACTCTGCCACGGTGGCCTGTACTGATACTGTCTCTCTTTATACAGGACTCGACCTACAAATACTTTGAGGTGATACTCGTGGATGTCGCTCACAGTGCTGTCCGCAATGACCCAAGGATCAACTGGCTTTGCAACCCTGTGCACAAGCACCGTGAGCTTCGTGGTCTCACATCTGCTGGCAAAAAGTCCCGTGGCCTGCGTGGCAAGGGTACCAGGAACCACAAGAACAGGCCATCAAGGAGAGCCACCTGGAAGCGCAACCAAACTGTCTCCCTTCGTCGCTACCGTTAAACTTATGCTATTGGATTATCTTTGCCTCTTGCAGACTTATTAAATAGCGTTTACTTGTTCTGTGAAATTATGCCACCCGTTTGTTTCCAGCATCTTAAACAAATGGCAAGGACTCTTTTTGCCATTTGGTAGCAATCAGATAATGAATGTCTAGTAATGAAATGATGTATGCCCTTTGGAATGGTGGTGCATTTTAATGTCTTTGGTTGCACATATGAGTATATGGAGTCGATTGTGCTGTGCACTTCTATATACATACAAGTGTTCATATCATTCAAGTTTTGGGAAGCGCTAAGCTGCTAACCAATTGATTTGGAGTGCAACTCAGTCGTTCATTTGACTGCCTGATTGGCCCATTGGATGATAGTGTGTATTGTTTGATATATCATTTGTTTTTGTTTCCACCATCTTAAACAAATTGCAGTGACTCTTTTCCCATTGGGTGGCATAATGATGTACTCCCTCCGTATAGAAAAGGATGTCGGAACGGCCATTTTGCTAAAAAAAACCCTTATGTTATTTCTCCTGAAGAAAACGGTCCTCCCACCTCCGCATCCGCTCTTTTCATCATTTGCGCCCGCTAGGCATTCCTGCCGATGAACGGGGTCGGCATTGGCGTCGGTGCGTCGTCGTCGTCGTTGCAGGTGGAGGTGGCGGCGACTCCGGCGAGCGCGCGCGGCGGAGCAGATGGCGTACGAGGATGCGTGGAAGGCCAGCCACCCGGACTTCAGGACGCCCTTCTCCTCTGTCGAGGACGCCGTCACCAGGTGCGTCGATCTCGATCCTCTCTCTCCGTCGTTGCCGCCGTCGTCGCGTCGTGGTTCATGTGTTTAGCGCGTTTCGCTGCCTGTCGTGGTTCATGTCTTATCTTGCTTGGATCTTGCTTTGGCTCGCCTTTACGATTTGATTGCCACGGCGAGCAAGGCCACGATTGATCTTGCATCGGGACTTCGGAGTTGGGCCAGGATTAATTTGGTTTCAGGGAATTGCAACTCCACGGAGAATTTGCAGATCAAACAGGGAACAAATGATTATTGCCATGGTATTGTTCGCCACAGATATATGCAGCGGGTTTGAGGATGGCTGATCAGAACCATGTTTTACACCGTGCATCGAAAATTGCTTGATCGATAATTTTCCCTGTGAACTGTAAAACACCCATGTATCGATCATGGAAAAGGACAGAACTTTCTCATGTTCCCAAACAGAATGTTCTGAAACATGTTGGTGTTTACCTGAAATGTGTACCAAGTTATGAAGAGACCCGTAGACGTATGAAGAAATAGTTGATCCCTCTTGAGAGATGCGCTCTATTATTTGCTACTCATGAGCCATTTCATTCAGATGATCCTTGACCAAGATAAACCACTAATTGATGGAAATTTCTGAAACCAATATTTCAGCATGTTAAACCTGTCTGACTTTTATCTGTTCAGTATGCTCTTCTGCACTGCTAAATTCAGTTCATATTTTCTATTGCTCTGATCTTGATATATAGTTAGTTGTAGAAATGCTTACAACGGGCGGGTACATTTCTTTATTTCTTTTAAAATCATGTGAGCTTAAATTTCAACTAGCCATTTCTTGCATGCGCTCTTTGATGTTATAGGCTGATACTAATTACGCTGCATATATGCATTGTGACTGCCCGATGCTTCTTGCTGCTGTACTGAAACTGTTAGTCCATTCTTCAGTTTGGAACTTTGGATGCAGCAATGAGATCCAATTTCATTTACATTTGTTTCTCAGGAGAAGTACCAGAAGGTGGTAAAGGCTAATGAAATGATAGATCCTGTGGACTGACAGCCTTTTTTGAGTTCACAAAAAAGAGTTTTCGTGTTTGGTTAAGAAGGTAGTGATTGAAGATGAGGAAAATAATTTATCTCCTCTGATGCCTCTCTACAGGTACATTTATCAACAAACCATATATCTGAAAGCTTAAAAGCATGTTCAGTTTTCCTTATTTAATGTTCACCTTTAGTAGTTCACAGTGAATAATTGAAGTTGAGTAATCTTGGGATTGTGATAGAAGCATATAGTATCCACCCATCCAATAAGCTGAACAATATCTTCTGCATAATGGTCACTTTAGAATTTGATTGAATGAAACGATGTCCCTAAATAGAAAAATTACATGAAATCCATACATGACACTGAAATTTGATAATGACATCAGTACTTCCATGACACTGTCCTATCCTGTCTTTCTTCTCTTAATTGGGTTACTCCTACTTGGCAGTGCAGCAAACATAGAAGAATGCATGCAGAAAACCGAGCCTATCACGCGTGTACCGGATTGCCTCGGTTACATAGTATGTGACATATCTGGGTTGCTCACTTGACAGTAGCTGCAATATTGATTGGTACATTTGTTCAGAAGAAAGAGTGAAGAATTCCTACTGATCTAAACTGAATTAAATCATCCATAGCTGAATAAATCAGTTGCATAGCTGCATTACTACTGAAGTTTTGTTCCTCAACTATTCCTTGGAAAATGTCTTGCAGGTAAGAAAAATTAAGTCACGGCAGCGAGCTCGGTGACACAAGGGAGCACGGCGAGGTTCCGAGGCTGCCAGGGCGGAGTTGCTTTTCTGCTGGCAATTGAGGAGAAAGAGCTGGATGCACGCGCGTGGAGCAGCGCGCAGGCAGGAGGGCGGCGAGCAGGCGGGCGTGCTGCGCGCAGGCAGGAGGGCGGCGAGCAGGAAGGCGTTCGCATGAGCAGGCCTTCCTTTCCCTGCTGCAACACGGACCTAGCCGTGGAGGAGTGGAGCGGGAGCTCGATGTGCCTGCCACGCTCGATGTGCTCCGCAGGAGCGGAGCGCAGGGGAAGATGCAGGCGCGGCTGCTGGCCGTGACGGCGGCGGAGCAGAGCGGGGGCTCGATGTGCTGGAGCCGGCGGCGGGATGCTGCTGCCGGAGATGGAGTTCCTGGTTGAGGCGGAGCTCCTGGTAGAAGCGGAGAGATCTCCTGGTCGAGGAGGCTGAATTCCTAGTCGAGAAGACGGCAGACGCGTACGGCGGCGACGAACGGCGAGGTACGGCCGGGGCCGGCTGGGGAGGGCCGGAGCCGGCCAGGGAAGTTCGTGATTTTGACTTTAGATTCAAGGATCCCAATAGAGAAGAAATAAAAGTATAAGGGGGTTTTTGCAAAACGTAATTAGAGCCGCGTCGAGCTCGGGTGTTGTGGTGATCTGTCTTCCGTTCCTTTGGCATTCGCTTTGGTGGTGTCGAAGGAGGAGGATAGATGCTGGTTTTTTGCATAGGTTTATCCTATTTTTTCAGTTTTGTAAGATCTGTTCGTTCGTAACTTGTAACTTGTTTTTATCTTATGAATAAAGAGCGGATTACAGCGTCAAAAAAAATATTCCTATGCAAAATATGTAAATTATTATATACTTTTACAATACCATTGGGGCATTGCAACAAAGTTCATAACAACGACCAAATATGATGGAACCAACTTTATGGTACGTTTTAAACATTCTCTACTTCAATTCAAAAAATATGTATATAACATTGTAGCAAAAGGTCACAATGAAACAAAAAAAAAAGATCAAAGCAAAACTGTTACTTGTTTGCAGCAATAATCAACAGTAATATCAACAAAAATAAGCAATCTATACCTACCTAATCTATACCTAATAATATATCTATATCTATATCTATACCTATACCTAATAATAAAGGACGTAAGGTTTTCATGGTTGGTTCGTCCAACACTTTTTCCTGGTTTTATCCGCCCACTGAACACCAAATTACCCACTCATGCCATTATTAAGTTATAAAAAACATGTTTTCCGTCCATCGTCCTGATGCTCGCTCCACCCCTATTCTTTGGCGAAATTATAGAATTTGCCACCGGTTAGTTAAAAAACGGTTCGTATGTCACACTGCCGATTTCCCCAATCCCATTTGGTCGTCGCCTCACGAGGCCACCACATCGCGCTGGTAAAAAAAGGCCACCACCGCGTGCCGGCTCTCGCTCAGATCCCCGCGCTGGCCCGTGGGAGCCACTGCGGCTCACCGGCTACCCGACCGATTCCGGTCCCAGGTCGCCTGATGCCCAGCTCGGGGTACCCGACTGCCTCCACCGCATGACTAGGAATACAGGACGCTCTCTGTGGGAGTCCGCCGCCGTCGTCCGGCTACATCGGCATGATCCCAGTCTGATTTGCAGCGGCCAACTCCGCTCCTTTCCCGCTGCCGCTCTCTATGATCCGCCCGACCTTGCTCCCCGTACTGATGCTTGCGCCAATCCCTTTCTACAGGTACCGAATCTGAGCTATCTGGTCGGGTGGAAAGCACGGGAGAAGAGCACAACATCACACGAGAGAGACCGGATGAACGTCGAGCCGGGACTAATGGTGGAAGGGAAGTGACCGCGTCGGGGATGTGGGATGCTCAGGTAGGTATCGATCTGCTCCAGAAACTCTAGGAGACTGCGCCGCCGCGCCAGCTCCGACCCGTGCGTGTGTCGTGATTAACCAATCCAACCCAAACTCCTAGGCAGCACACCACCCCTCCTCTATTTATATCTCTCCCTTTCACTGGATTTCGATCGTATCTTGTCCTACGATGCTGATTAGCAGGTCTCGCCGAGGGATCCCACTGCACTCGTAAATCAATCAGGGAGGTTGTCGATCCAATGAAATACGGTGGTGCGGCAGTGCGGAGAAAACGACCCGTGTCTGCTTGTGGCGGCGCACTGACCGGCCGGTGACAAGGAAGTCGGCATGGGTCTCGGCGGCGGTGTACGCAATCAGGAGCCCCTCAGCGGAGGCAACAAGCGCCGAGCTCGATACCCGTGTAGGCGTGGCCATGTCACCATCGCTCGACCAGGCTGCGCCCCACAGTCTCCCAGCCGTCACCGGACCGGCCCACCGTTATTGCTGCGTTTCCCTACGCGGTCGACGCCGCTTCGTTCCCCTACGTAGACAAGGCCGCCGGCGTCCATCTGTTTGTGCATGGCCAGTGTCCCGTTCGATAAGGAAAATTTGACAAGCCACGAATAGGAAAAGGATTCGATGCCCAAGTGACTTTCCAAACGAGATGATTGTTTAACGCGCCGAAAGGTGCCAGCTGAACGGATCGTATGGGCACCTAGAGGGGGGGGGGTGAATAGGTGCTACTCAAATTTTAATTATTTTTCAATTTAGGCTTGACACAAAGGTAAATTCTCTAGATATGCAACTAAGGTGAATTTACCTATATGTCAACTAGTAAGCTAAGCAAGATACAATAAGTAAATGCAATAAAGGATAGAGGAAATCGAGAGTGGAGCACACGGAGACACGGATGTAATTCCCGTAGTTCCTTCCTTTTTAGGGGAAGTACGTCTACGTTGGAGGGGTGTGGTTGCCACAAAGGCCTAACCAACGCCACAAAGGCTCACCCTATTCTCCGGTGCAAGCTTCCGCCACAAAGGCCTAGCTCACTTTCCACTAAGGGATTCCTCAAGGCGGAACCGGCCTTTACAAACTTGGGGCACAACTCCACAACTGAATTGGAGGCTCCCAAGCACCACAAAGAACTCAATCAACAAGTATCAAGATATCAATCACACAAATCAAGGTCAAGGGACACAAGGGAACCCAAGACACAAGGGCCCTCAAGCAAATGAGAGGGGAAATCAAATCGCTTCGGTGAGGATGTAGATCAAGGCCTTCTCCTTCGATTCTCCAAAGATCAAGAGCTTTGGTGGGTTGAGGGAGGAGATCTTGCGAATTTGGTGGCTCCAAATGGGGTGTTCTTCTTGCACAGCTCGAGCAGCTTGAGGTGGAAGAAGGGAAGGGGTATTTAGAGCCCCTCCCAAAATGTAGCCGTTGCTGACTTGGAGGGGCGGATTATCCGGCCAAAGTATGGCCGGATTATCCGGCTGGCCGGATTATCCGGCCCCCTGACCGGATTATTTGCCCCCTATATCTGGTTGACGCCGACTCTGGTCCTTAGCAGAATTCTAAAGTCGTCGAAGGGGGGGGGGGCGGAATATCCGGCCCCATGGCCGGAATATCTGGCCCCATTACTGCATGACGCCGACTGAAGTCCTTAGCCGTTTTTCGAGCTCTCGCCGGGGGGGGCGGATTATCCGGCCCCCTGGCCAGAATATCCGGCCCCATATCTGGGTGATGCCGACCAAAAGACTTAGTCGTTTTTCGGCCTCTCTCCGGAGGGGACGGATTATCCGGCCCCTGGCCGGATTATCCGGCCTGGAACATTCTTGAGCTGTAAAAACTGCATCACTTAACACGCACTTAAAATTCCTAATGTTGTTATCTAACACACAAAACCTGAGGGATACAAAGTTTGCACTTTCAATCTCCCCCTTTTTGGTGTTAGATGACAACACTAGGATTTGCAAGAGAGATCGAATATTTCAAACAACAAATATTTGAGCAAGGAATAAAGCTCCCCCTAAATGTGTGCATCTACACAAATGAGTTTGTAGGAGACATACCTTTTCATAGATAACTCAATCATTATGGAATTCCGAATATGATAATAACAAGATACCGGACAATAATTCCATAGCCATCTCACACATATACCATGAGCTCACAAAAACATAAGTGAACAAACATAATATTCCACACGGCACATATAAAACCTAGAACATAGTCTCATACACACCGTAGTAGCAAATAAACCACATGAAGTTCCAAACTTAAGACAAGTAAAATAAGAAGAAACACAAGCGCCAAAGGAATGATAAACGCGCAAGCTTGTGTTCCCACCCATGCAAATCCCGTGAGACTCCTAATAGAACTACTTCTCCCCCTTTGGCATCAAGACACCAAAAAGAGAGAAGAGCGATGCTACACGCCCCGAGGAATCAATCCTCCCAATCACCGATGTCATCGGAGTCCTCCGCATAATCAGCTCCGTCATCATCATCATCTCCGCCATCATCCTCATCGGCTCCAGCATCTTCATCCTCAGCCTCCACGTCCTCCTCAGCCTTTGCATGAGTACCTCCTGTGGGAGCATCTGGAGCAGCAAAGAGATGCTTCTGCATCTCAACCCAGTTGTAGTGGTCGGTGTTCCAAGCTTCATAGGATGTAGGAGCAGTAGGAGTGGGATCGGCAGACAGTGCACCACTGAGACGGTGAAGGATCAGCTGCTGAGTGTCCTGAATGTTCTTCCTCTCAACATAGGCCTGGTAGTTCTCACGGTGGATCTCAACCTTCATGCAGAGAACGTTCCTCTCAAACCAGCTGAGCTTCCTCACCTCCCTGGACATAGCCGATGCAGCAGCCCTCTGATCACGAGTAGAAGCACTCGACCTCGCATCCGCCATGAATGTGCTAGGATATGCAGCTGATGGAGTAGAAGTCCTCTTCTTCTTGACATACATCTTCTTGACTAGGTGCTCCACACAATCATCATGGATATCATAATCACCAAGGGCATGCTTGATGAGGAGCATGATGTAAGGAGCATTTGGCACAGTGTTCCTCTGAATGATAGCATCCTTAATCTCATAGAAGATGAAATCCATCACATCAAGAGTAAAGTCCTCAGCAGGGTCAGTTGAAGTAGCACACTCATGAGCAAAAGCGAGGAGGTCAACAAGAGAGGTGCGAATGGCATCATTGTTATCACCACTAGGAGCAATGTTCTCTCTGAAAATGCGGACAAGCTGATCATAGAGAGGGTGCAGGCCATGGATGAAGCCCACAACACCTGTGGAGTCATAGAGATCATATAGCTTATCCTTGTCAGGCTTGGTCCCCGGATTGTGAATACGGTGACCCACTGGAGTGTCTCCATTATACGCATACCCCAAGAGAGAGGCAAACGTAGGGAAGTCTGATGAACACTCATGCTCTCCAGTCATCCACTTCATTGACTTCTGAGGGTTGGGCAAGATCACAAGAGTAGCATAAAACTGCTTGATGAGGCCAGGATTATAGTTGCACTGAATGTTAGCCAACCCCATCAACCCCATCTTCTCAACCACAGAGACAGCTTCAGCAAAATAGGTCTTGCTGCGAAGATGATCAAAATCAATAGGATGCATCGGGCGACAAGGATTCTTGAAAGGCTCATAGACATCACGGAAAATCCCCCACTGCTCTTCATTCCAGAAACCACGGTCCTCAATATCTTCATCTCTTGCTGTGGCGTACCAATTGTTGCGCTGCAAAAGAATGTAGTCGGCCTCTGGCATGCTCTTGTAGTTAGGACGTGTCGCTTTGCCTTTGCGACGACGGGCTTGAACCTTGGCAGCCTTTTCTTTCTCAGCTTTCCTAGCAGCTTCCCTCTAACGCTGACGGATTGCAACCTCATCAACTAGGACTCCGCGTTCATCCGGAACAAGCCGACGCTTGCGCTTCGGCATACTCGAACCACCTGTGAAAGAGATATGCAAGGAAAGCATGGGGATAAGCATATGCACACGAGTTACGGAAAGGATCAAAGAATCATGTAGTATGAACAAAGAAACTTCACCAAAAAATCAAATTGAGGGCAGCAAGATAGAAAAAAATGACAGTGAACTCCCAGGCCGGATTATCCGGCCAGGGGGGACGGATAATCTGGCCCCCTCGAAAAAAAATTCTAACTGTTGTTGCAGCCTACAATTTGATAGATCGGGGAGAGAGAGCCATACAACATGATTCATGACAGAGGAAAACAACAACTAGAGGGCCAAATCACCAAGCTAATGCAAAAAGGTAACATCACACCCTAGGGATAGGAGATGAGAGAGATACCCGCATCCATAGCACAAATGGCCAGGAGAACGGCTAGAACTCCGGCGGTGGCGGTGGGAAGGCGGCGGCGGCGGCTGGGGAACCCTAGGGGTGGGGGAAAAGAACTGCCCCCCGTCCCCTTCCTTTATAAACCCAGCCCGACCCAGCCGGATATTCCGGCCATAGTGAGCCCGGAATATCCGCCCCCGGATATTCCGCCCATGTGGGCGGATATTCCGGCCTGGAGCGCCAGAACTGAAAACCTTGGAAATTTTCAAAAACTGATGTTGTTTTGACGAAAACTTTGAACTCGTGTGCAAAGATTAGATGTCTTGAGACAGGATGGCTTAGGTGAGATAGCAAACATGGAGTGGTTCTCGGCACTTGACATTGCAAGAACAAATCAATGAAAAATCCAATGCAAGTGCCTTCCCATATCAAATTAAGAGACAATACAAAGAGAGAACACCAAGACCTCAAATAAGATATGCAAGGAATCAACTCTTCGAAAAGAAGAGGTCGGTGGCCGAAGCCACCATGTTTGAGTGTTATGGCATTGAACCGCGAAGATGTATCGGGTCCATAACCACTACTCATCATTGAAGCTCATATATCACAAAAATGATATTAAGAGAATGATATGATTACTATCGGCATTATGGTGGGAGGGATAGCCCAATTAATTAGGACCACACTCCCCCTATCTCCATGCCCACACCTAAACCAAACAAGCATTGAAATATAGGTGTATTTGCAAGATGTTCAAGCCACACTCCTTGAATCGATGATATTTAGCTCATTCCTCAAATATCCAAATCTTGCTTCATCAAGAGGCTTCGTGAATATATCGGCAAGTTGATCCTTGGTGCAAACATATGCAAGCTCAATATCACCACGGGAAACATGATCTCTAATAAAATGATTCCGGATCTCAATATGCTTGGTTCTTGAATGTTGCACCGGATTATAGGCAATCTTGATAGCACTCTCATTGTCACACAAAAGAGGCACTTTGTCACAATTGACACCGTATTCCTTTAAAGTTTGCCTCATCCATAACAATTGAGTGCATCCACTTGCGGCGGCAATGTATTCGGCTTCGGCGGTGGAGAGGGATATATAATTTTGCTTCTTAGAAGACCAACACACCAAAGACCTACCAAGAAATTGGCAAGCTCCGGAGGTTGATTTCCTATCATCCTTGTCACCGGCCCAATCCGAATCCGTGAAGCCACAAAGAGAGAAATCCGAGCCTTTGGGATACCAAAGACCATAAGTTGGGGTATGAACCAAATATCGAAAGATTTTCTTAACTGCCATAAGGTGGCTTTCTTTAGGAGCGGCTTGATACCTTGCACACACACCTACACTCAACACAATATCGGGTCTAGATGCGCAAAGGTAAAGCAATGAACCGATCATAGAACGGTATACCTTTTGATCCACGTTTTTACCATTGGGATCTAGATCAAGATGACATTTAGTGGCCATTGGTGTGGCGGCCCCATTTAGTTCCTTCATCTTGAATCTCTTGAGCATGTCTTGGACATATTTGGCTTGATTAATGAAAGTCCCTTCTTTCAATTGCTTGATTTCAAAACCAAGAAAGAACTTCATTTCGCCCATCATAGACATCTCGAACCTATCGGTCATAAGCTTTGAGAATTTATCATTAAAAGCTTTGTTAGTAGAGCCAAAGATGATATCATCAACATATAGTTGGCATACGAAAAGCTCCCCATTGACCCTCTTAGTAAAAATAGTGGGATCGATTTGCCCAACTTCAAACCCACGGTCTAACAACAACTCCCTAAGGTGCTCGTACCACGCACGTGGGGCTTGTTTAAGGCCATAGAGTGCCTTATGGAGTTTGTAGACATGGTTCGGGAAGTTGAGATCCTCAAACCCCGGGGGTTGCTTAACATACACTTCCTCTTTCAATGGACCATTTAGAAAAGCACTTTTAACATCCATTTGTTGCAACTTAAAATTATGATGAGTGGCATATGCAAGAAGGATACGGATGGACTCAAGGCGAGCCACGGGAGCATAAGTCTCTCCAAAGTCAATGCCTTCAACTTGAGAGAAACCTTGAGCAACCAATCTTGCCTTGTTCCTCACAACAATTCCATGCTCATCTTGCTTGTTCTTGAATATCCACTTTGTGCCAATCACATTGCGGCACTCCTTTGGCTTCTTCACTAACACCCATACATTATTGCGCTTGAAGTTATTGAGTTCTTCATGCATAGCATCCAACCAATCCGGATCTTCAAGAGCTTCAAATACTTTCTTGGGTTCAACCATGGAGATATAGGCATGATGTTTGCTAAATTGTGCCAATTGCCTCCGGGTTGACACTTTGCTCCTTAAATCTCCAATAACCCTCTCAAGGGTATGACCTTTGAGTTCCAAATCCCTTTCAACTCTTCTCTTGCGACGGGCTTCGATCTCCTCATTTGACCTTGGAGGAATCACTTGATAATCTTGATCATTTTGGTCCCCGTCTTGACCATCAACTTGACCTTGATCATCATTGTCTTCATGATTAGGTTGATCTTGGTCTTGTGAAGAATTGGGGGCGGTTGAGATAACCGGAGAGGATGGTGGTGCCCCTTCTTCTTCATGAAGGTCCTTGTCTTGTTCTTCGGTTGGTGCATTAGTTGCTTCCTTGGGAGAGGCTTGTTGATCTTGTGAAGATGAAGGCTCCACTTGAGTAGAGCATAGTCCTTCTCGGTCGCCACAAGGTGTCCCTAAATGGGGCGGAAAAATCCCACGCCCATTCTTCCTATGGCTTCTCGAGGTATTTCATCATCTACATCAAAAGAAACAACATCTCGCCCCCCTTGGGAGCCGTCATTCTCTTCGAATACCACACTACAAGATTCTTCAACACGTCCGGTGGACTTGTTGAAGACTCTATAAGTGTGGGATTCGGCACCATAACCAACAAAAATACCTTCTATTGCTTTCAGATCAAATTTACCTAAACGAACTCCTTTTCTTTGAAAGAAACACTTACACCCGAAAACTCAGTAGTAGGAGATGTTGGGCTTGCTGCCGGTGAGTATTTCATATGGAGTCTTGTTTAGGCCTTTGCGGAGGAAGAGCCGGTTTGAAGAGTGACAAGCCGTAGAGATAGCTTTGGCCCAAAAGTTGTATGGAGACTTAAACTCCGCCAACATGGACCTAGCCATATCCATAAGAGTCCGGTTCTTCCTTTTGGCTACACCATTTTGTTGAGGGGTGTATGCAGCGGAATATTGATGACGTATCCCCTCATCACTAAGAAACCCATTTAAGGTGTAGTTCTTGAATTCCTAGCCATTGTCACTTCTAATTGCCAAAATAGTTTGCCCATGTTGACGTTCAACTTCCTTGGCAAAGTCGATGATGGTTTGTTGAGTCTCACTCTTATGCTTGAAGAAGTAAATCCAAGTATATCTTGAATAGTCATCAACAATCACCAAACAATATTTCTTCCCACCAAGACTTGCATGAGAGAGAGGACCAAAAAGATCCACATGAAGGAGCTCCAAGATCCTTTTGGAAGAAATGATAGTCTTGCTTGGGTGGGGAGAATCATGCATTTTTCCTAGAACGCAAGCCCTGCAAACATGATCTTTGGCAAAAGAAACATTCTCTTTTAGTCCGAGTATGTGGCCACCCTTGTGAAGGCTTTGCAAAGTTCTCATATTGACATGGGCTAGTCGGCGATGCCAAAGCCAACCCACATCGGCCTTTCCAAATAAACATATTGCACTTGTAGTGGTTTTCCCCGAGAAGTCCACCACATACAAGTTGTTTTCAATGTGCCCAACGAAAGCGACCTTTAGAGACTTGCTCCACAAGAGTACCACAATTTCATTATCAATGAAGACGGCAAAGCCCATCTTACCAAGTGCACGAACTGAAAGTAAATTGTAACCTAGGGTCTCAACAAGCATGACGTCCACAAGGGAAATATCCGGTGCGACCACCACCTTGCCAAGACCCAATACCTCGGATTGTGACATGTCTCCATAAGTGACAGTTATGTTGTTGTCATTAGGCCTCATCTCCGTCATAATCTCCTTGCTTCCGGTCATATGACTTGTGCATCCACTATCAAGCACCCATTTTGATCCACCGGAAGCATAGTCCTACAAGAGATTATTGCTTGGTTTTAGGTCCCCATTTCTCAATGGGTCCTCTTTTGTTAGCAACAAGGGTCTTTGGAACCCAAATAGACCAAGCAACATAACCATCATTTGGACCAACATATTTTGCATAAACATCACCATAATAATCACGAAATAAGACATAGTGAGGGTTAGCAATTCCCGCATGATCATCATGAGTGGCTTTGCCACCCACAATAGGATCCTTCTTTGCTTGTGCGGGCTTGGCCTTCTTTTTCTTGTTGTTCTTCTTCTTCTCCTTTGAGACAAAGCCAATCCCCGTTTTATCACCAAATGCCTTTTGCTTACTCAAAAGGTCATTCAAGTTTTTCTCACCTATGGGAATGGAGGACTTGGCAAGCTCATCTTTTAACCTAGCATTTTCTTCAATAACATTTGCATGATCACAAGTAGAAGTAGAAGAACTAGGCATATTATTCTTAGTCAATTGAATTTGAAGTTGTTCATGTGACTTGGTAAGAATAGAGTGTTCACTTTTCAAGGCCTTGTGAGCCTTGTCAAGATCTTCTAAATCCTTAACAAGTATATCATGACCAACACCAAATTCAACATTTTCCTTTTTAAGCATTTTTACTTTAGCACGAGCATGGTCTCGCTCTTTAATGAGTTTGGAAACAACTTCATTATTAGATTCCTCAATGGAATTGAGCTTCTCTTCGAGAGTTGCTCGTTCCTCTTGCTCTTCTTCAAGAGACTCGGTTAGTGAGGCAATATCTTGAGCATATTCCTTTTCAAGCCTCATTTGTTTATCTAGTTTTTCAAGAGTTTTACCATATTGGCTCAATAGACATTCAAAGTGTAGCTTGTGAACACCATCTACACTAGACACATAATCATCAAAAGCAACAATTTTTTCCTTTACTCTAAGACTAGCAAGATCATTCAAGGGAGCATCATTTGTCTTAGAGGAGGAGAAAGGTGTGGGTGATACCTCGGAAGACTTGGCCATAAGGCACTTGACGTTCTTGACGAGAGAGTCCTCATTGGGGGATTCAAAGAGTGATGTGGAGGAAGTGGAGGTGGTTGCCATTGCGGCCATCTCACTAGTTGTGGTTTCTTCTTCATCACTCTCACTTGCGGAGTACTCTTCTTGAGTCAAGAACACAAACTTTGGTTGTTTCTTCTTTGGTCCACCCTTCTTCACAAATGGCTTCTTTGAAGGTGACTTGGTCTTGCTTTTGAGGATGAGCTTTCCACCATGGTCTTCTCTCTTCTCATAAGGGCACTCGGCAACAAAGTGGAATCTATCATTGCAATTGTAGCATGTCCTCACCCTTTGACCATTGTTGTCATTCCTTTGATAGCCACTTGACTTGCTTCTTCTTTGATTGTCTTCTTTAGCCTTGTGTGGATCAACCCAAAAGGTTTTTCCATAGAAGGCCATGTGCTCATTGTACTCATGTCTTATGTCCTCGGGACACATCTCTAGCCTTGCTTCAATGCTTGCTTGAAGAGGAACCTCTTTCTCAACCACACTAGCTTTTAATGCAAGATTGGAGCTTCTTTGCATTCCTATGGCACGAGCACGAGCATCTTCCGCATTTTGTGTGACAACCTTGTAGGCTTAAATCTCTTGCATCACTTGATTGGAAGTCATCTCATTGAAGTTGTGCTTGCCTTGAACACTCTTCATATCCGCGGGCTCATATGGAGTAAGAGCAAGAATGTACTTCATCTTGATCCACTCATCATCAATATGGTGAGCACCGAGATTCTTGAAGGTGGTAGCGATAGCCTTGAGTCTTCTATACATCTCTTGATGGTCCTCACCATCCATCATGAAGAACCCCTCCGCTTGATTTGAGAAGGCCACATATCTTGTTTTCTTCATGCTCTCATTGCCAACAAAGACGTCGGAGAGTCCTTGCCAAGCTTCTTTGGCGGTGGAGAAGTGTTGGATGTGAGGCAAGTCCTTGGACCCAACGACGACTTGAATCATGTGAAGAGCGGTAGCATTGAGTTGACTATCGACCGTCTCTCTTCTTGTCATGTTGTTGGGATCCACGGCCTTGAATCCTTCCTCAACGATCCTCCAAAGCTCGATGCAAGAACTGCGCATATGAGAGATCATTTGATATTGCCATTGACCAAAGTTTAATGCATCAAGCTTAGGTGGATCTCCTATATTGTTAATATGAGGATGAGGAACCGGCGGGTCGGGTGAATACCAATGTGGGAATTCACCTTTCCCGTCGCCCTTGGTGGAAGACCTAGCATCGGTATTTTTATCGGCACCCTCCTCATCTACCCCCACATTCTCCACTTGTGGAGTAGCGGGTTTTTCCGGAGGTGGAGGATCATTAGCAGTTTTAGCTTGCATGAGTTGCGCTATCATTTCACGCAACTCGCTTATTTGAGATGTCATGGAAGTCATGGATGATTCCAAAGATTTGAACTCACCCATGGAAACTTGACCCGAGCCCTCTTTTGGTGGTGGATCCATACTCTTAGGCGATTAAGCCCGAATAAAGAGCCGAGGCTCTGATACCAATTGAACGGATCGTATGGGCACCTAGAGGGGGGGGGTGAATAGGTGCTACTCAAATTTTAATTCTTTTTCAATTTAGGCTTGACACAAAGGTAAATTCTCTAGATATGCAACTAAGGTGAATTTACTTATATGTCAACTAGCAAGCTAAGCAAGATACAATAAGTAAAGGCAATAAAGGATATAGGAAACCGAGAGTGGAGCACATGGAGACACGGATGTAATTCCCGTAGTTCCTTCCTTTTTAGGGGAAGTACGTCTACGTTGGAGGGGTGTGGTTGCCACAAAGGCCTAACCAACGCCACAAAGGCTCACCCTATTCTCCGGTGCAAGCTTCCGCCACAAAGGCCTAGCTCACTTTCCACTAAGGGATTCCTCAAGGCGGAACCAGCCTTTACAAACTTGGGGCACAACTCCACAACTGAATTGGAGGGTCCCAAGCACCACAAAGAACTCAATCAACAAGTATCAAGATATCAATCACACAAATCAAGGTCAAGGGACACAAGGGAACCCAAGACACAAGGGCCCTCAAGCAAATGAGAGGGGAAATCAAATCGCTTCGGTGAGGATGTAGATCAAGGCCTTCTCCTTCGATTCTCCAAAGATCAAGAGCTTTGGTGGGTTGAGGGAGGAGATCTTGCGAATTTGGTGGCTCCAAATGGGGTGTTCTTCTTGCACAGCTCGAGCAACTTGAGGTGGAAGAAGGGGAGGGGTATTTATAGCCCCTCCCAAAATGTAGCCGTTGCTGACTTGGAGGGGCGGATTATCCGACCAAAGTATGGCCGGATTATCTGGCCCCCTGACCGGATTATCCGGCCCCCTAATCGGATTATCCGCCCCCTATATCTGGTTGACGCCGACTCTGGTCCTTAGCAGAATTCTGAAGTCGTCGAAGGGGGGGGGGGCGGAATATCCGGCCCCCTGGCCGGAATATCCGGCCCCATTACTGCATGACGCCAACTGAAGTCCTTAGCCGTTTTTCGAGCTCTCGCCCGGGGGGGGGGGGGGATTATCCGGCCCCCTGGCCGGAATATCCGGCCCCATATCTGGGTGACGCCGACCAAAAGACTTAGTTATTTTTCGGCCTCTCTCCGGAGGGGGCGGATTATCCGTGCCCTGGCCGGATTATCCGGCCTGGAACATTCTTGAGCTGTAAAAACTGCATCACTTAACACACACTTAAAATTCCTAATGTTGTTATCTAACACACAAAACCTGAGGGATACAAAGTTTGCACTTTCACCAGCGCCATGAGCTATTTTAGATGCTTCATCTTCTATTTTTTCGTTGGGAGAATCAAACGACCACAAAGGCTGCATGGTGTTCAAGTTGCGGTGGAGCTGGCCATGGGCATCGGCATTGTCATGGCCAGCAGGCGGCGGCCAAGATGGTTGCGTGGTGTATGAGTCATCGGTGGAGCTAGACATGAGCATCAGCGTTGCCGTGGACAACACACAACGAGAGGATTGAGCTGAACGGAACAATGATCAGCTGGGGAGAGGAGCAAACGAGAGGCAATGCATCGCCAAAGTCATCCTTGCTTGGTCATGCTGAAATTCAGTGCCGCCGTCTCGCGCCCTTTGTCCGGCTGTCCAGCTGACTTATTTTGTGATACCACTTACTGACAATTTGGCGACACTCGGGCTACCAATGGAAATCTCTGGTGCAATTTATTGTGTCCCCTCGCCCAGCCAAAGACCAAGGAAATTTTGAATTACATCGAATGGATTTATGAGTTTAGGGTTCTTGCCATCTTGGATGGAAGTTTTCGTCATGGATCTTAGATCCGTTTTATTGTGGATTTTGGATCTGATTTGTTGTACATGTTTTCTTGGATAGAGAATTATGTATTGCTGGATCCGAATATTTAAGGGTCTCTGTGCACTTGCTGAATAAAGATAACCGCGATGGATTTGTTCCTTAGATGTGTAGCTAGGGAGCTTCAACCTGGTAGGTAACTCATTATCTCCAATTTGGTGCTGCTAAAAGTAATTATGCATAGTGATGTAGGTGTCTAATCGCTGAAAATAGAACTTCTCAACCACATTTTGCATCTTGTAGGCCGCACGCTCCCCCGAGGCTGCCACACCTTGGTGCCTTGTGATCCGTCATAGCGGTCGGGCCTCATGGCTGTGTTGAGGCGAAACCCTACCACGATCTTATCTTAGCAATGAAATGTTCACATTCACATTGTTATCGAGCGATCCGCTTGATAAGCAACCAAAAGCAACAAAAAATATTTACATTCACATTGTTGTATGAGATGGGGACCAGAAAGGCGTCGTTGTGTGAGGTTAAAACAATGTGTGTCCCGTTGCAACGCACGGGCAATTTTCCTAGTAATAATAATATAAAAGCAAAAGGGTTTCTTCTAGTTTTTGGGGATTCCACCTTTTACAAAAATTACATGAGCTGCCACCGGTTAAGTGAATAAAACTAGAAACGGTTTATTAGTCACGTCCCGATGATAGCCCATACAATTCTGTCTCGCTCATTCCTAAAAGACATAAAAATGCGCAGCCCATACAACTTAGGCTGGCCCAGCCTGAGTACAGCCCATACAACTCTTCACATCGTAGTACATGTCTGCCGAGCGAGGTTTGGCCTGCAATATACTCCCTCCGTATCTAAACTAATAATACGGCTTGAGGACGTGATGATCCAAAAACCGTGGTAGGTTAAAAAACCTTCGTACGTCAATAAAACCCCCGAACAGGACACTTTTCGTTGATACCATGGTACAATCGCAAGAAAAAACCAGCGGCTCTTTAAAAACTAGATCGAACCACCCCCAAACGGGGCACTCCCGTCCGTGTATGTCGTCCGTCCAAACATCAGCTACTCTGCGGTCCCTTCTTTATCTTCCCCCGACCGAACAGAAAATCAGAGGTCGATAGATTGGAGGCGGCGTAGGGAGGAGAGGAGCGGACGGAGGCCGAGATGCGCCCGGACTCTTCCCGATGCCTCTTCTCCTCTGATACCTCGACCTCCAGGAGTAGATAGCGCGGCGGTCAAGCATTGCGCCCCCACCCTCTCCGTCTTCGTCCCAACCGCGAAGCAGGGCACGTTCCGGCGAGCTGCCCGCCTCCCTCTGCCTGCCGTGTTCCTCCCATGGCGCACGGGTACAGACGAAGGAGGAGGATGGTGCGGGTAGAGATGGAGGAGGACGAGGGGAGGAGCTGCACGAGACCGTCAATGCCATGGACGCTCTCTCCTTGCCTGCAGCCAGGTCAACGCGCTAACCACGCCCCGGCCACGCCATGGATGCTGCAGGCCAGGGGCGAGCGGGCATGGGGGTGGCCGAGCGTGGGCGTCCAGGGGAGAGCTGGCGTAGGGGCAATGGGGATCGACGGCTGGCACGACGACTGGGCGACGCCACGGGCCAAGGGATGGAGGACGACAGCGGAGCTAGCCAAGGATGCGGAAAGTGAAGAGATAGAGGAGAGAGAGAACATGTGAAGACAGAGGAGTAACGCTGAGATTGGTTTTGCTTTAACCGGTTGCACTTGGTTGGTGTTCCCGCGTGGGCTTATCTGGTTCGGTTGCTGATGGGCTTGATGTGAAAAAGTTTGGTTCGGTTTGGTTTTGCGTAGAAAATGGTTAGGTCTAAAGAGTTATAGGTTCTAACAGTTTGGTTCCACGCAGGTTTAACCTATAGTAGTAGTTCACACCCGGTTGATTAGATTGGTTCCTAGGCATGCTTGTCTGCAAAGCTCCAGCGCAAACCTCACGCGGTGAGACAACTGTTGTGCCAAAAGCGGCCATACCTTTTTCCTTCCTCTGCATTTACTCTTCCTGCATGCGTCTTGTCAACCAGGTACAAGTGCTTTGTATAAATGTTTCTTAACCCACTAGAGCAATTGGTTCCAACCCGTGGGTTTGCACCAAGTTTAGTTCGGTTTAGGTGAAAGAAAGTGCTGGTTTAGTTTTGGTTGGGCTGACAAGAGCAGTTAATGGTTTTGGCTTTGGTTTGGTTGACAAAGAAAATCGTACGGGTGTGGTTGAGGTACGGTGCGGTTACCCAACCATTCTCACATTTACTGAGAGGAGAGAGAAGGTGGGGTGCGATTTGGCTTCACAGAATGACAGATGGGCCATCCTGCTCTCTGCTGATGTGGAGTTACATGCCGACACTCCCCACTTCCTCAGAACAGGCCACGACGGCACGACATAATCTGATTATAAGTGTACTGTTCTAAGAGGAGCATCGACGATTGCTCTGATTCCGTCATGACAGACCAAAGCTATCATCTCGTATCGTAGGAACAACTCCTAACTCTCTGCATTTTGTTTTTCTCCATGATTCATGGGCTTTCTTTCGCTGTCTGCTTTCTCATTATTATTTTTGAACCACAGAACCACATACTAATACTACCTTCGTCTAAAAGTATGTTATTTATAACTTTTAGTCAAAATTAAATCTTACAAAACTCGATAAGTACATAGCAAAAGAAAGACATCTGTAATATTGAATAGTACCAATAATATTTTATGATGATTCCAATAACATTGATCTGATTTATAGAAATCAAAAAATTTAGCTATATAATTAACAAAGTTTGACTTTCACATAAAATTATATGTAATATAATTATACAATTTAGGAAAAAGACAATATATTTAAGTGTGTGAAAAAAGATTAAGAGCCCATAGCAACGCACGGGCATTCAACTATATAAATATAAGACGTTTTAAAAATATTAAAGTGGACTAGATACACATCATAATGAGTGAATCTACACACTAAAAATAGACTAGATACATATCAAACTAGAAGAATCTATAAAAAGCTAAAACATCTTATATTAATGAACAGAGGGAGTATATTGCCTAATCGTCTCGTCGCATCTCAGGATTGATTAATTAGGTTTCCAACCCGACATATATCTTGGCGGCGGCACGACTATAGCAAGATACATGCATGGCCGAGGGTGGTGCCCCATCCTTCCTCTCGCTAGTGGGCTAGTGGCCATGGCACGATCCCGGCGGACGTTTTGGCCTTAGCCAGTTGAGAGATTGCGCCGATGGAGCTATGGTGCTTGGGCGACCGGCGGCTCGTGAGCAACCGTGACGCGCCGACGCCTTGTGCAACTACTGATACATGATCCTTGGAGAAGTGATGGCCGACGGTGATCGCAAGCTGTCAGCAGGTTCATCATGTCTTGGACTCATGGCCCGATTCCATCGCAGGCCGACGATTTGAGCTAGCGATTCGCACCGGATCGGTTGTCAAAGCAACTCTAGCAGACCCCCAAATAGCCCCGAACTGCAAAATAACCGCTGGTTTGCGGGTCTGGGGCAAAAAAATGCGCGGAACAGACACCACAAATCCATCCGACCTGCAGATTTGTTTGCATGCACCCCCAAATTTATTCTCCCGACCTGCATGTTCCCAATTTTCGCAGCCAAACCGAGCCCAATCTGCATCCCGTGCAAGGCGTTGGCGGGCTGAAGTTTTAGATCCAACTGCCGCCGAACCGCCACCAAGGTCCGCCCAAAATTGGACACGAAAAAGAAGAGGGAAGAGCAAGGCGGTACCCATCCTCGATTTGGACGACGCTCCATGGGCGAGCTCCATGCCGGCCTAGCACGCTGGTATTGGCGGGGCAGGCTCCATCCTCGATTTGGGAGGCGGGCGGGCAAGCGGGGCCGGGCGAGCTCGAGCGGGCGAGCGTCTGCTGGCGGCAGCGGTGCGGCAGTGGGCAGGCGGGGGAGGGGCGGCGACGGGCGGGCGGGGGAGGGCGGCGCTGGGACGGACTGGCCGGGTGGCGGCTGCTGTGCAGTGATGGTTGGTGCGGTGGAGAAGAAGGGAAAAAAGGTAAAATAAATAAAAAATGCTGACAAGCGGGCCCTCTGATGGAATATTCCATTTTACTGTTTGCTTTTGTGGTGTCTGTTCTGCGCGACACAATTTTAATCTACAAATAGAGATTACGGGCCGACCTGAACTCAGATTTTGCAATTTAGGGATGGGGGGTCTGCTAGAGTTGCTCTCACAAGGTCTCCTGGGTCCGGGCCCGATATATAAGCCCCTCCTCGGTATGGTCTCACCCAGGCCCCACCATGCCGCTGGATCCATCTAGATCATGATCGGTGGAAAGATCAATCGAGATCGTGAATTCATGATTGGTGGCCAGAATAATCGAGATCAGGATTGTCGCCTCCAAATCAGGCATCCGTCATCCTCATCGAGAAAACCGAATTGAGGAGGAAACCCGGTTAGAGCATCTCCACCGGCGCCCCCAAAATGGTGACCGGCAGGGCGCCAGACGGGCCGTTTTGGGGGCACCGGCAGGCCCTCCCAAAAGTTTGGGGCCGGGCTCCCACACCGGCGGCCCCAAAACGCCGGCCCCAATTTTTTTTCAAAAAATAGAAAATGCATAATTTGACATGAATTATATTTGAAGTTTCAAATACGAGATTCAATAGATTACATGCCAAATAAAAGTTTATGCATTGGTCCCACTCCGGGTAACCAAATCACCGTGAACACACGGCTACCAAAAAGATGCATCGAAGGCTCATGAAGTTCTCAAAGAGATGATGACACCTCCCCCACCTCCTCGTCGACCTCCTCCACCTCCATCCCCGGTGGCACCACCGACGACTCCTCCACATCCAGTTGCACAACCGGCGGCTCCTCCACCACCGGCTCATGGGCACTCATCAACTCCTTCGCGATGCGATCATGGATCATCATGTACCATGTATTGGTCAATGGATCCATGCCCTCCAATGGCATCGACAAGATCTTGGCTTCCTCCACCATCTTGGTCAACTCAAAGCTCTTTGCATCATTTTTGGCCTTGATCAAAGTAGCTTTGGCTTCTATCTTGGCGGCTAGGACCCTCTCCCTCTCAAGCGCCAACTTCTCCTCTTGAGTTTCTTTGATCTCCTTCCACCTTGCATCGGACCTATCATAGAGCTCCTTGGAGTTGGCGTTTATGGAATCCATAAACATGCTGACGCCAGCCTCGAAACCGCCGCCGGATGAGCCGGCATTCCTATCCGCCTTGGCCTTCTTGGTCCCAGTAGGGCGTTGACGGGTTCGTAGCATAGAAAACAAAAAATTTCCTACGCATGAACACAAAACTAGCCAAGATCATCTATGAGATGGAAGCAACGATTAACTAACCCTCGATGACCGGAAGCAGGGATTACGTTCCCGCACAAATGTTGTCGATGAAGACTCGACAAAGACGCACGTAGTCGACGAAGTCGTTCACTTGACGTAGTAGTTCACTTGACGATCTCAAGATCGTGTACAAGGCGCCACAACCGGCGGCGCCTCCGTACTCGGTCACACATACGGTTCGGTGACGTCCTCCATGCCCTCGGTCCAGCGGGGCAGCGGAAGTAGGGATCCGCTAGAACTCCTCCTCCTCCACTTCTTCCAAGTGTTGGTGGCTAACAATTTTGGCAGCGCTTCGCTTAAGCAACAGCCATGGTTTGGAGCAACAAGGTAGGGGATGGAAACAACTAAGTGTGTATGTGGAGAAGAGGAATATATCCAATATATATAGGAGAAAGGGGGCAGCCACCCATGAGGGGTGCGGCCAGCCCCTACTCCTTTTCTCCTCTTCATGGTGGTGGTAACCCCCTCCTTCATGGAAAGGTAACCCCCTCATCAAATGAGTAACCCCCATTTTAATTTTGCATGACATTCATGTTGATTAAAATCCGCACTTATTGAATTAATAAAACATTTTTATTTCTTTAATATTTGTTAATTCAATCAATTAACAAACATTAACATTTACCCCTTGAGTCATTTCGATATCCCGAAATAGTTTTGGTGCTTTTCTGAAACAACCCCTATGCTGTCCAATAATTCAGCCGGAGTTCCAAATCCACTCAAAAACGCGTCACCTTAAGTGTGTCACCCTACGGTTCGTGAATAACGTGGACATGATCGAGACTCCTCTCCGATCAATAATCATCAGCGGGATCTAGAAATTCATGATGACTCCCACTTACTCGACGATGAACTAGTGATCGTGTGAACCAATAACGAACATAGTTAATTCCTTTTGTCTCGCTATATTATTACTTGTCCGAGATCCGATCATTTGGTATCAACCATACCTAGTTCGATCTCTTTCCCAACAAGTCTCTTAACTCGTTCCGTGATAATGCATTCCCGTGACCTAGTCACATGCTTGCAAGCGGTGTCAATGCAATATCACCGAGAGGGCCTAGAGAATATCTTTCCGTCATCCAGATGGACAAATCCCACTCTAGATCCATGAGCCTCAACTAATACTTTCAGAATACCCAAATCAACCTTTATAATCACCTTGTTATGGTGTGACGTTTGATATCATCAAAGTACTCTTCTGGTACCAGTGATTAACATGATCTCATGGTCTAAGGATTGGAACTATTTCGTATGAGTTTGATATAGCAATGAAACTTGATGACTTGATCGTATTGCTATTCGTACTATGGGTGTGACTGTTCATCACATCATTCTTCTAATGATATGACCCCATTATTAACAACATCCAATGTTCATGATCAGGAAACCTTGATCACCAGTTAATCAACGAGCTAGTATAAAAGAGAGGCTTTACTAGGAACCTTTTAGTTTATTAATCACACAAGTATTAATGTTTCCAATTAATACAATTCTAGCATGAGAAACAAACATTTATCATAAACATGGAATATGATAATAACCACTTTATTATTGCCTCTCGGGCATATTCCTTTCAGTCTCCCACTTGCACTAGAGTTAATAATCTAGTTGATACTTGCGTATATAACACTTATGGCATTCAGTGTTGTCCATACGCATTGCATGTGGTTAATCTGATCTCCAGATCTGACACTTTCAGTTCCGTGTGTATTTGCATGTCTTTGCGTCTCTATGCATCACTCATTCTCAAATGAGATAGTTGGGTATAAATTTGGTCCTTAGGTGAGACCTTAGTTCCTTTTAGCTAAAATCATGTTGTCACTATTGTCGCACAATAGATCTTCATAGTAATAGCCCGCTTGGAACTACACCTAGTTTGACAACTTCTTGACACAAATGCCCTCTTTTGCTACTTCTAAAGCAACCATATACTCAACCTTTATTGTAGAATCCATCATAATGTCTTAACTTTGGAACTCAACCAAATCCATTATGGAACTTCCTTCCATTACATTGTGCCACCTAGACACATAGCTAAAATTGAGATAAACTTAATGTGTATCTTGTGACAAACTTAGTATAAATGTAACACTTTACAATGAACTATGTGTCACTTTGTCATACATAATATATATCCTTAGTCCTTCCAAAGCACATAAGGATATCCTTCCTATTGTCCAGTGATCATCTTATGACATTTATCACTCTGGTATATGCTCATAATATTTAGAGCATAGGACATATCTGGATATGTACATATCACGGTATACATGATCGATCAAATCATTCATGTGGCTTCACTCATCAAGTGTCAAAAACACCTGAATCTTGTTTCAACCTCTTCTATGCGGCAAGAACTTTTCTCGTCATTTCCATATTGAACTTCACTTAATATTTCATGTATGTACGTTGGCATAACCATATTGGCACCTCGATCTATCTTCATAGACATCGATACCCAATATTTTGGTTTTGCCTAAGTCTTTCATTGAAAATCTAATTTTAATGAAAATCTTAACCAGTGTCAATAAGAGATACATCATTTCCAATTAACAATATGTCTTCTACATAATGTACTAGAAATATGTCTCAGCGCTCCCACTTAATTTCTTGCAAATGCAAGCATATTCATCGTATCTGATGAAACTAAACCTTTTAATTATTTCATCACGGTGAATATTCCAACTCCACGATTCTTACTTCAACCATTGAAGTTTGCATGCCTTTTAGCATCCTTTGAATTCACAAAACCCAATGGACCATGTCATGTACATGTCCTTGGTAACCATTCTATTAGAAGAATATTGTCTTGTTTGTTCAACTAACATATAAAAAACTTGGCATATGTAGTGGTTGCTACAATAATTCATCCAGACAAAATATCGCTATGAAAGATCAAATCTTGTCACAGTCAACTCCTTGAACACAATCGTAAACTCTAACGATGTGTCGACTACATCATAGATGCAAAAACATCCATGTCTGTTTATAGATCTAAATACGTTCATTAGGCTTCATGCCTTTTGAGGGTCTTCCAAGTTTAGAAACTTGGTTTCTCGTGTATGGAACTATCACTAATTTTATGGCTTCTAGCCATTTGACGGAGTCAGGGCCCATCATCGCTTCTTTGCATGTAGTCGGTTCATCATTGTCAAACAATAATGATCTGTTCTCAAATCTAACTATTTGATTGTTACCCGACTCACGCGGTTCAATAGGAACTTAGATCTATGTGACCACAACCTTTGAGGTACGACAGCCATGCGCATTGTGGTCGCCTCCGGGACACTTCCCAGCGCTGCGCTACTCAGCACATTAAGCTTAGGTTCAATAACCCAATCAAAGTTCTATTGTCCTCCCACTTAACTTTTTGCGAAAAATTCCTTCTCAAGAAACTTGATGTTTTTAGCGACAAACACTTTTGTCTTAGGTGTTCTAGAGGAATAATGCTACTCGTGTGATGGCGCCAGAAAAGACTGTGGCGTTTAGTTGACGTGGGAGCAGTAAGTCCTTGTGCGTGGTGATGACCAGCCCGTTGGGAACCCCAAGAGGAAGGTATGATGAGTGTAGCGGCTAGTTTTCCCTCAGTTAAGAAACCAAGGTTTATCGATCAGGAGAAGAGAGACGATGACGACTGAAGGTGTTTGTGGAACCTGCACACACACAAACAAATACTTTGTCCCCAACTTGCGATGAGGTTGTCAATCTCACCGGTTTGCTTGAAACAAAGGTTATGAGTGTATCGAGTGGAAAACAGTAGTAATATGCGAGTAAAGTAAACAGTGCGGGAAAAGTAAACAGGTGATTGCAATATGATTAAAATAGGACCGGGGTCCACAGTTCACTAGTGGTGTCTCTCCATAGATAAAATAACATGCTGGGTAAACAAATTACAGTTGGGCAATTGATAGAATAAAGATAACGTGATATGTCAAGAAGATCACTATGAGATTTACTCTGGGCATTACAACAAAATACATAGACCGCCATCCAACTGCATCTATGACTAATAATCCACCCCCGGGGATATCATCCGAACACCCTAGAAGTATTAAGTTGCGAACAACAGATAATTGCATTAAGCAAAGTGTGTAATGTAAACAAAGCATATGCCCTTGAGCATATGAATGTTGTTTTCTCCCTAGTAGCAACAACACATCTACCACCTTAGAGGTTTCTGTCACTCCCCCAGGTGAAATAGAGACATGAACCCACTATCGAGCATAAATACCCCCTCTTGGAGTCACTAGCAACTACTCGGCCAAGATAGCTACTAACAACGGAGAGCATGCAAAATCATAAACAACATAGAGATAACAAAAGATATAATTCAGTACAGCAACTTAATCATAAACACCAATATTCATCGGATCCCAACAAACCAACATCATAGAATTACATAACGGTGATCTCAATCATGTATGGCAGCTCATGAGATCTAAACATGAAGCACATGGTGGAGAAGACAACCATCTAGCTACTGCTATGGACCCATAGTCCAAGGTAGACTACTCACTCATCGCTCCGGAGGCAAGCATGGCGATGAAGAAGACCTCCGGTGGCGATTCCCCTCTCCGGCAGGGTGCCGGGAAGAGCTTCTGGACCCTCCCGATCTTCGGGTCGACGGCGGCGGCGGATCGCGATGTCAGAGGAGGGGCCACGCCCCCTCACACGGGGCTGGCGCGGCCAGGGGGGTGGCCGCGCCGCCCCTGTGTCTGGGGCCCACGTGGCCCCACTCCGTCAGGTCTTCGGATGTCTGGAAGCTTCCCCGTGAAATATGACTTCAGGAACTTGTTTCGTCCAATTCCGAGAATATTTCTTGTGTATCACTTCTGAAACACAAAAACAGCAGAAAACAGGAAACTGGCACTGTGGCACTTCGTTAATAGGTTAGTTCCGGAAAATGTATAAAAATGCCACTAAGTGTAACGAAACAATAGGCAAATGGTGTAAAAACAAGCATGGAGCATCAAAAATTATAGATATGTTTAAGACGTATCAAGCATCCCCAAGCTTAACTCCTGCTCATCCTCGAGTAGGTAAGTGATAACAAAGAATAATTTTTGAGGTGACATGCACCTACACAATCTTGATCATATATGTAAGCATTGGTGAGCTGGGATCAATAGAACTTCAAACATGGGCATGAAAGATATAATCATGACAATAAGAACTTAGCAACCATGTTGTAAACATGTAAATGAACACAAACAAAAGATCATGATAATGAAACAATGAAAGTCAAACGTGTGTTCAAATCATAAGGAAAAACATACACTTGGTTTTCAGCTTGTCCTTCAAAGAGAGCAAAACATAAATGCATAGGACACCTCAAAGTTTAAGAGGGCGACTAGATACAAATAATTTAAGAACAAGTGAAACCAACAATATGAGTCAATCAATGAACTTTGGGACAATGCATATCACACTAAGAATGACAACTATGCTCTCTTAATGGTGCATAAAGAAAGAAGGTGGTGACTCAACATAAAAGTAAAAGAAAGGCCCTTCGCAGAGGGAAGCAGTGATTGCAAGTTTTATAACCTTCAAAAATTATGGTACTTACCGGCTTTGAGCTCTCATTGCCCCCATCATAAGCATCTTGAATGGTTAAAGTTAATGCGAGAACAGTTATGATGCATATGCTTGACAAATCATAAGTTGAAAACCTCGTGTCCCGTGAATACGAGTACCCAAACCATGCTAATTTACTTAGAGTCCCAAGCAAGGCTCTTGTCATTGTAAGTATATGCATATCATTGAGAACCGCCAATGGGGTACCTCCGTGCCCGATGACATGGAACAAGCCCACACCAAAATGACAGGACAAGCAGACAATGAACACCTCGACATCTCTTTTATTTGCTATATTGTTTAGCTTTTTATTGTGAGATGCGTCGTCGAATGTTCACCATGGGTATGCTGCAAATTTCCACCATGAATTATGCATGGCTTAGATTGGCGGCCCGGCGTTTCCCTAACACATATAAAAACTCCATGATCCTCACAAGATTCCCAATTCATTTCACACAGCGGGCATCCATAAACAAAAGATCACGATATCAACTCAAAAAGAAGTGCAATGTTGAAAGCTTGCCCCATGACAGCATGGCTGGGCTAGAATCCAACTTACAACTTGCAAGCATAACAACTCAGCATAAAAGACCACAATGTCAAATTTTTAAGAACAGGAAAAAGTAAAGTGTGCCTTCCGGTTCGTGAGAACTTTACTGACCGAATTTCGCATAACACTGGTAAGAGTTTAATTTGAAGAGAATATAAAAGCAAGTCAAATTTACTTGGAATAGCAAATTGCTAGTAGGTATGTATGGTGGACACTTTGGAAAACTTTGGCTTTTAGGAGTTGGATGCACGAGTAGAGCTCATACTCAGTACAAGGCGAGGGCTAGCAAAAGACTGGGAGCGACCAACTAAGAGAGCAATAATGGCCATAATCATGCAAAGCGACATTAAAAGAAGCATACGATGGCATCAAAAGTCAAAAACTAAATGATCATGAAGGCTAATGGCGACTTTGTAAGAGTCTAACATGTGTGAGCATGCGCCAAGTCAACCCAAATAAAGCATCAAGGAGAAAACCAAAATAATGGTTCCATACAATCAAAACAACGCATGATTTTTTCAAAGGCTCATTAAGCAATCTCAGTTATTTGAGACAAGTCATGCTACAGAAAAACCACTAAGCATACTATCAAAAAGACATCAAGCATGACATGAAAAAGCCTAAGCCGCAGTCTACACAAGCTCCTTCTTGTACCACTATTTTGCACAAAGCTTTTTCTCTTTTCCAACACCATTTGAAATTTTTATAAACACCTCTTTTGATGAAAACCAATAAAGATCAGAGGCAAAAATACACCTTGATGAAAAGATATGGCAAGATCTGAACGCATATCAAGGCGAAAACGAAACCAAAAGCAGTAGCAGAAAAAGTAGAACACTCGATTTTAAATAAGAGTGAAAACTAGAGCGTTCTTTGCAAATGAAAACGAGTACATCTCCTCCAAAGGAAAATTTGTTGGGGTCCAACCATTTATTGCAGAAAACAAACAAACTAAACCAACTAAAAAAACTAAAACAACTGACGCTCCAAGAAAAACACATAGTGCATGAAGCAATAAAAATATAGTGTCTTGAAAGGTGACCTGATTTTTGCCGATGAAGAAGGGGTGCCTCGGGGGCATCCCCAAGCTTTGACGCTTGTACTTCTTGGATATTTCTTGGGGTGATGCATGGGCATCCCCAAGCTTGAGCTTTTGTCCATTCTTCAACTCATCTCATCATTCTCCAATCCCTACACTTGAAAACTTCCTTCATACAAGACTAAACACAATTCTATTAGCAACATTAGTGTAAGCATAAAATATATTCAACCTCTTTTAGCTTCAGGTTTCAACCCAAAACCACCACATATAAAGTATATACTACTGTAGCAACTTCCACAAGAGTTCCATGATAAAAAAGAACTCAAAAGAAAGCGATAAAGTGGCAAAAACAAATATTGGCAGAAATCTGTCAAAACTGAACAGCTGACAAAGGACGAATTTTTGAGGGATTTTCTGTTTCTCAAATCAAAAAGTGTTCAACTAAGAAAAGTTTGGATATAACCTGGGGCATATGCACAAGAAATCGCAGGTCCAAAAGATAAACATAGAATTTTTACGAATTTTTACGGTGCAGCACCGAAAACAGTTTCAGGACAGCAATAACCCCAAATCTTTACCTCGCTCAAATTAGAGGCTTCTCTTGGCACAAAAACGAAATAAACAAGATAAGGAGCGGTCATTACAGTAGTAATGACTTCCAAGACTCAAATAAAAGAAAAAGTACTGAAAAATAAACAATGGGTTATCTCCCAAGAGTGCTTTTCTTTAACGCCTTTGAGCTAGGCGCAGAAAAGTGCGAATCAAGTAATATCAAGTGATGAAGCATCAAGCTCATAATTTGCTCTAAGAATAGAGTCAAAAAGTAATTTCTTTCTTTTCCTAGGGAAGTGTTCCATACCTTTCTTTAGTGGGAATTGATACTTGATAGTGCCTTCCCTCATATCAATAATAGCACCTATAGTTCGAAGAAAGGGTCTTCCCAAAATAATAGGACATGAAGCATGGCATTCAACGTCCATAACAAGAAAATCAACGGGAACAAGGTTATGGTTAACCACAATAAGAACATCATTAATCCTTCCCAAAGGTTTCTTCTTAGCAACATCAGCAATAGGAACATCAAAATAACACTTTTCAAGTGGTGGTAAATCAAGCATGTCATAAATCTTTCTAGGCATAATAGAAATACTAGCACCTAGATCACATAAAGCATGGCAATCATAACCATTAACATGCATATCGATGATGGGTTCCCAACCATCTTCTAACTTCTTGGGAACAGAGGCTTTTTGCTTCAACTTTTCATCCCTAATCTTTATGAGAGCATTGGTAATATGCTTAGTAAAAGCAATATTTAAAGAACTAGCATTGGGAGTCAAAGCAAGCTTTTGCAAGAACAAAATAACTTCAGATATATTACAGCCATCAACATCAAAATCATTAAAAGAAATAGAGCTATCATCTCCCACACTCCGAAAAATTTCAGCACTCTTTTGAGAAAAAGTTTTGGCAGTTTTAGGTTTTTTAACACAAGGAGTGGGAGTTTTCTCTACACCAATCAAAGTAAGAGGATTGCTATCAGTAGGAATAACATCATTAGAGGTAGTAATAGTACATACCTTCATCTCTCTAGCCATCTCATCTTCTCTTTCCCACCTGGCATGCAATTCCGCTAACAATCTAATATTTTCATCAATTCTAACTTGGATAGTATTAGCGGCAGCAACAACATTGCTCACATTCACATCATTAGGAAACACTTTTAATTTCAGAAGTTCAACATCATGAGCAAGGCTATCAACTTTAGAAGCAAGAATATCAATTTTGCCTAACTTTTCCTCAACAGACTTATTAAAAGCAGTTTGTTTATCGATGAAGTCCTTGAGCATTACCTCAAGCTCGGAGGGCGCGGCCCTAGTGTTGTTGTAGGAATTACCATAAGAGTTACCATAACCATTACCATTGGTAGAAGGATACAGCCTATAATTGTTACTAGCAAAATTGTTCCTATAGGCATTGTTGTTAAAATTATTATTTCTAATGAAATTCACATCAACTTGCTCTTCTTGAGCAACCAGAGAGGCCAAAGGAACATTATTAGGATCAACATGGGTCCTATCATTAGCAAGCATAGCCATAATGATATCAATCTTATCATTCAAGGAAGAGGTTTCCTCAACAGAATTTACCTTCTTACCTTGTGGAGCTCTCTCGGTGTGCCATTCGGAATAATTTACCATCATGTTGTCGAGTAGCTTTGATGCGGCGCCCAATGTGAGGGACATAAAAGTGCCTCCAGCAGCTGAATCAAGTAGGTTCCTTGAAGAAAAATTCAGTCCTGCATAAAAAGTTTGGATAATCATCCAAGTAGTCAGTCCATGAGTGGGGCAATTCTTTACCATAGATTTCATTCTTTCCCAAGCTTGAGCAACATGTTCATTATCAAACTGAGTAAACTTCATAATATTGCTGCGCAAAGCTATAATCTTAGCAGGAGGATAGTATCTACCAATAAAAGCATCCTTACACTTAGCCCATGAATCAATACTATTCTTAGTCAAAGACAGCAACCAATCTTTAGCTTTTCCTCTCAAAGAAAAAGGAAACAGTTTGAGCTTAATAATATCACTATCAACATCTTTATATTTCTGCATCTCACATAGCTCAACAAAATTGTTGAGATGAGCTGCAGCATCTTCAGTACTAGCACCAGAAAATTGCTCTTTCATAACAAGGTTCAATAAAGCAGGCTTGATCTCATAAAAAGTGGTAGCAGGAACAGTTGGTGCAATAGGAGTGCAGATAAAATCACTATTGTTCGTGCTAGCAAAGTCACACAACTTGGTATTTTCAGGAGTACCCATTTCAGCAAAACAAAAGTAAACAAGTAAAAACAGCTACCAAGGATTCTAATTTTTTTGGGTTTTTGATATAAAAAGCAATGCAGGTAAAATAAAATAAAGTAAAGCAAAACAATTAACAAAGTAAAGAATGTGTGTGCGAAGAACTCCCCTCGCAGAAGTCTTCTCTCTTCCCCGGCAACGGCGCCAGAAAAGAAGCTGCTACTCGTGTGATGGCGCCAGAAAAGACAGTGGCGTTTAGTTGACGTGGGAGCAGTAAGTCCTTGTGCATGGTGATGACCAGCCCGTTGGGAACCCCAAGAGGAAGGTATGATGAGTGTAGCAGCTAGTTTTCCCTCAGTTAAGAAACCAAGGTTTATCGATCAGGAGAAGAGAGACGATGACGACTGAAGGTGTTTGTGGAACCTGCACACACACAAACAAATACTTTGTCCCCAACTTGCGATGAGGTTGTCAATCTCACCGGTTTGCTTGAAACAAAGGTTATGAGTGTATCGAGTGGAAAACAGTAGTAATATGCGAGTAAAGTAAACAGTGCGGGAAAAGTAACCAGGTGATTGCAATATGATTAAAATAGGACCGGGGTCCACAGTTCACTAGTGGTGTCTCTCCATAGATAAAATAACATGCTGGGTAAACAAATTACAGTTGGGCAATTGATAGAATAAAGATAACGTGATATGTCAAGAAGATCACTATGAGATTTACTCTGGGCATTACAACAAAATACATAGACCGCCATCCAACTGCATCTATGACTAATAATCCACCCCCGGGGATATCATCCGAACACCCTAGAAGTATTAAGTTGTGAACAACAGATAATTGCATTAAGCAAAGTGTGTAATGTAAACAAAGCATATGCCCTTGAGCATATGAATGTTGTTTTCTCCCTAGTAGCAACAGCACATCTACCACCTTAGAGGTTTCTGTCACTCCCCCAGGTGAAATAGAGACATGAACCCACTATCGAGCATAAATACCCCCTCTTGGAGTCACTAGCAACTACTCGGCCAAGATAGCTACTAACAACGGAGAGCATGCAAGATCATAAACAACATAGAGATAACAAAAGATATAATTCAGTACAGCAACTTAATCATAAACACCAATATTCATCGGATCCCAACAAACCAACATCATAGAATTACATAACGGTGATCTCAATCATGTATGGCAGCTCATGAGATCTAAACATGAAGCACATGGTGGAGAAGACAACCATCTAGCTACTGCTATGGACCCATAGTCCAAGGTAGACTACTCACTCATCGCTCCGGAGGCAAGCATGGCGATGAAGAAGACCTCCGGTGGCGATTCCCCTCTCCGGCAGGGTGCCGGGAAGAGCTTCTGGACCCTCCCGATCTTCGGGTCGACGGCGGCGGCGGATCGCGATGTATTCTGGAAAACTGATCGGGCCCTTAGGTTTTTCTCGTCAGGGGGTATATATAGGCAAAGGGGCGATGTCAGAGGAGGGACCACGCCCCCTCACATGGGGCTGGCGCGGCCAGGGGGGTGGCCGCGCCGCCCCTGTGTCTGGGGCCCACGTGGCCCCACTCCGTCAGGTCTTCGGATGTCTGGAAGCTTCCCCGTGAAATATGACTTCAGGAACTTGTTTCGTCCAATTCCGAGAATATTTCCTGTGTATCACTTCTGAAACACAAAAACAGCAGAAAACAGGAAACTGGCACTGTGGCACTTCGTTAATAGGTTAGTTCCGGAAAATGTATAAAAATGCCACTAAGTGTAACGAAACAATAGGCAAATGGTGTAAAAACAAGCATGGAGCATCAAAAATTATAGATACGTTTAAGACGTATCAAATAACCAACAATTACTTTGGGATAACCTACAAAGATGCATTTATCCGACTTTGGTTGTAAACATTTTACATATGCCTAGCATACCAAAATTTTAGAAAAGACAACTTGGGTTTTATCCCATGCTATAACTCATATGGTGTCATTTCAACGGATCATGATGGCGCTCTTTTCTATGTAAAAGCGGTAGTCTTTAAAGCTTTATCCTTAAAATATAATGGCAGTTTTATAGATGACATCTTTGATCCAACGATGTCAAAAAAGTTTGATTTCATCTCTCAAACACTCCATACTCCTATAGTGTTTCGGGAAATACAAGTCCATGGAACGATTCCTCAACTTTTAGGTGTTTGATAAACTTGTAACTCAAATATCTTCCTTTATGATCAAATCATAAATTCTTTATTATCTTGTTACAATGATTTTCCACTTCATCTAGAAATACTTTGAACATTTTTCAAATATTTCATACCTCTTCCTTATCAAGTAAATATACATATATATCTACTCAAATCCTTGGTTAAAGTAGATGAAGTTCAAAGATCCACCACACTCGGCTACACATAATGGACAATATACATCAACATGTACAACATCCAATAAGTTAGTCGTCCGTTCTTCTTTGGCCTATGAACAGAGTTTTAATCATCTCTAGGAAATTTTCATAAGTGTCAATTGATTCATAATCAAAAGACTCCAAAATTCCATCAATATGGAGTTCCTTCATGTTTTCTTTCCAATATGATTTAAACAGTGGCGTCACTCATAAGTGATCTTCTAATCATTTGTCTCGAGACATTTTTAGCATCAGTGTTATGGATATGAATTTCTCCAACAAGGTAAGCGTTCATCCATCTTTTATGAATGCGGTAATAATTTGAACAACCATTGTTCTCATAATACCATAACAAAATAACAATTATTAAAACAAATTTTGAAGGCTAGGTTTAATTCCAACGAAACACAATAACACTTTATTTGTTTTCGATGAGAATCATCCCATATTCATTTGCTAGTTAATTAGGCAATTGTAGTTCTTGTATTGCGTTGTTCTGTATGACAGTTCATACCAACCAATTTAGTATCAAATACCCAAGAACCACATTGTTTTAACAAGCAACGAATACACCCATAACATGTATATCTTCTATATACCTGAGCTGAACATTTCAGTCTTTTCTTTTCCGCCAGAATAAATTTCGGATTCTTTTAGCAATTCTTTTCCTTCTAGAAGAATCTATCAACATCAATAGTGGCGTCATACACATGGCACATAGTTCAAGGCATGATTAGTCAAACACTAATACCCTTGGATTCACACTTTGAAGTAGATCACCATCATCAAATATTTTGCGTTCTTCTAAATTCCATTCTTTAGTAATATTTTAATATAGTAAACATTTTACCTATATCTTGTATTCATCCTATCATGACAACTTTCATGATAAAGCTACTATAGCTCATGAGGACAAATTGTGAGTATAATGTTAGTTCCTAAAACCTTTTTAGGACATCTGGACGCCTAGCATCTCCAATCTTCACAAATTCCCATACAATATGAGAACATGTGACTTATTAAATTATACTCTATCACATTGTAACCAAACATTGTTTCAGATATCAGAATATCTTCCACACATGATAGTTTATGAAACAATTCTTTCAACTCCTAGACAACCTTGATACTAAAAACAACTTTTGAATATCAAGGATCATGGAGGCAAATGTGATACTTAGATACTAACATTGGAATTGTTACTCTTGATTTAATACTACTTATTAAATTTTATCGAGTAACCAAGGTTTGCTAAAAGTTTGCAACAGGACTTTAAACTTTAGATTGACATTCAAACAATATGATACCAATTCGTAAAGTTCACATCCAGAATTCTATAGTTCTATTATCTCAATTATAGCTAATCGCAAGGTAGTAAACGGATGCCAATGCCTACAACAAACTATGCAAATTCACTTTGATTTAGTTCATGATAAATCGAGTTCTATAATTCAAAATTACTAAGCGAACTCCCACTTAAAAACAACATCCCTCTTAGTTTTCTTAAGTGATTACACGAACCAAATTCACTATACCGCAACCGATCATCACGTGCAACGGCATAGTTTCAAAAGCGAACATCACCATGTTCATCATATCAACCATATGACTCATGCTTAACCTTTCGGTTCATGTTCCGAGGCCATGTCTGTACATGCTAGGCTCGCCAAGTAGAACATAACATTCGCGTGTGTAAAACTGTCTTACACCCGTCGTATGTGAACATAGAGTATGTCACACCCGATCATCACGTGGTGTCTCAAAACGACAAACTTTCTTGTAACATCCCAGGATGTGAGGCTAGAAATATAGAGAACATAGAAGTGTGCATTGCATTCATGCATAGAAAATCTGGGAAATGTTCGCGCTTTTAAAATAAAACTTGTCAAAGTGATTGAAGTTTCTCTTAAGTTGGTGGAACAGAAGTAGCTCATCAACTGAAGTGCGATAAACTCCAACATGACAATTGTTAAAACTATTATTCTGGGTAGAGGGGTGTACAATAGAATTTAACCACTTAAATAATTATCCAGTACTTCTGGTATTATATAATTCACTCTTAAACTTGTTACCAAAATTGGTAAACCACAAGGTCTAGAGTGCATAAAAGCCACACATTCTTATTTAAATCATAACTTATCAACCATATGAGATATAACAAAACTAAACTCATTTACATTACATTAAATAGTTCAAACTATTTGAATAAAAATAACTATGATCATTTTGAAACTCTTATGATCATGCCTTGGTAAAATCAAATAAAAACATTCAAGATTTGAACATGACCTTTGCTAACTTTGGATATTTTGAGCACAACTGATAATAGGAACAAATAAGATATGACAATATGCATAATTCACAATAACATGATCATTTCAAATATGAACCTTGGAAGTGAAACTTCCAAACAATTAATACAACATCAAATGATAACAATTCAATTATGAATTACAAACATGTATAAGAATATGAATTGATTTAGCCACAAGTCCATTTAGTGCCAAATGCCACTTGGCTATTCAAAATAAAGATTATTAGAGGATAATCATCATGCCACCTAGGATAGTTATCGACTTGGAAATATCTTAGGATAGTTATCCACTTGAAAATATCATAGGATAGTTATCCACTTGAAAATATCTTCCTTTACTTGAACCCCAAGTAATGCTCATGCATGAGAGTTTGACAACAAGTAGATTACTCACCAAATTAAAACAAGAGTCACCACTTGAGGTGTCAACTTGTGGTGGGCATCCAAATGCTATAAAAGGAACCCCATATCATCCATTTGACACCATAAAATTATGGTATGAGAAGGCCAACTAAATTGGGCCACTCCATACATTAGATAGGAACCAGAGCGAGTATAAATAGGTCACTGTGTGTGGGTTTGGCCGGCCTAGCAACACCACACAATCCACCCTGCTCATGAGTTGAGCAACAGGGCAGGATTCACCATCACCAGCACAACCACAAGAAACAAACTAGCAAGACCAAGACCAAATGGTTACTTAGTTCAATTAGGAACTAGGTCAAGCCGCTAGGAGGTGCAGGCATGCCACAAGACACAGCTTACCAGATTTCCCGAAGACTAAGCTTCACAAGACCACCAGGTTGGTCCAGGATGAGAGTAGAGGAGTGTACTTAGAGGGAAAAGGGAAGAATTCACCATAAGCAAGAGAAATATATGCCTCTGATCGTAAATCATCTACTAAAAATATATACATGATCCAGGGGCATATCACATACATCTAAATGATCATATGAGCACCAAGAACAAACAAGTAAATTTACTAGGAAGAAAATCAAACCCAAAAAATGTAGAGTAGCTATTCATATCATGCATATGTCTGTACCAAGAAATCACTATCAACTCATGCATATTATTCATACACCTACACTTGCATAATAAAGGTTAGGACATTATCTTTAGCTGCCATTAGTTAGTGGACACACTAATAGTTAATTATGTGAATGCTTATATAGCCTAGCATGCTAAGATAAATTAGTAAACATTCTAATGCCTCACTTACACATTATTGAGATGCATCTTTGCATATAGCCAAATCAACTTGAACCACATCCTATAATTTAACCCATGAATTATGTCCACACCATAAACCTTCTTGATATCAACAATATTATTTATCCAGTGATTAACTTGAACATGTCAATATGTGCATGAATCTTGATATCAAATTAAGAGCATCATGTTCATAGATACATATACCTAACTAGGAAATCCAATGCTAGCACTTATTATAAATAATAGTTCTCCTTTCATTCAGATACAAATATAGTGTCTATACACTCTTAAGAAGAAACACTAAAATGGAATCTTTAAAATCATTTCTAATAAGACTCCTAATAAAATCTTAATAGATCTAATTGTATCATGTGCAATTCCACCTAAACATTATATTAGTACATCATATTATTCCATAAGGAATACTTGGGGAAATTTAGAAAAAAATCCAAAGTCCAAAACCTGCAAAAACAGATTCAAATATTAGTTAGTGAATTCAAAATAGAAAATAGAAAATGGAAAAAGAAATGAAACAGAAAAAAGGGGGAGGACCGGCCAATGGACCGAAGCCCACCAGCGCGGCCCATCAGCCAGTGCACCCGGAGCCCAGAGAGCATACCGGTTCGCTCAGTCACCGACATGCGGGACCCACTTGACAGCGGTCATCATCTCCATCTTCTTCTTCTCTTCTCCCTGTGACCGACACGACGCCGACGAGCTCCACCTCAGCGCTGCGATAAGATCGACCTGGACGTCAACTAGCGATTCAGAGTCTTGTTGTAGTCTATCCACGTCCACTGCCAGTCGGATGCGAGATGATTCGCGCTTGAATCGAGCATCGCTGTCACCGCTAGATCCCGGCCGTTGCTGCAGCGATGTCGATGTTGCCGATCATACCTTGCTCCATAAGTACTCCTGGAGCACCATCATGAAACCCTAGAGCCCCTACACTCTCTCAATCCCTCTCTCGTCCCCTCTATAGCTCACAGTATATCGGAGGAGTTCACCGGAGTTCATCGAGTAGCCGCCGATTGTGACCACCCCGGAGCCCTTGGGATGGCTGGGGAGCTCCGCCTTGTCTTCTTCAACATCTGGAAGGAGCCATGCATCCAGGGGAGCTCTGAGCAGCTCGAATCGAGCGGTTCCCTTTTTCAGGATATCATCAGATTTCTCGCAATTGAGTTCGACTCCAGTCATCTCCATCCTCTTCGATCATCCTAGAAGTTTCACGGTGAGATTGTGCAGCTACATCCCGTGATTCAGTTGGGGCAAGCCGCCACAGTTCGTCACCGTCGACGGCGCTCCGGTGACCGTTAGGTCGCAGTGATGCCACCAGTTGGTTCCGCATCCACTCATGGTTCTATTTGACACACTTTTGCATCTCCAGAAGCTCTTGCACACCACCGCCGCCATTCACTGACTCGTCGGCGGCGAACTTCACCGGCTAGTCAATTTATTTGACCTGGGCTAGCCAACATGGCTGGTGATGTGGCGCTGGCCCACTTGTCAGCCGTGCGGCTAGAAATCATCTATGTACAAAAAGTTTAACCAGTCGAACTTTGACTTGTCTCTGCCAACGTGGCAGCTGACTGTGCCTGGACCCACTAGTCAGTAGCACGGGCTAGGTACACCCTCGGTAGAAAAAGTTCTTCATGTTTATTAGAAATTTCAGAAAACATCCAGACCTTAGAAAATTCATATTTATTTCATTTTTAATTAGAAAAATATCATGCCTAAGTACTATTTTTTAATATGAATTTGAATCAAATTTAGGAATCAAATAATTTCTCTAAACATGTAGTAAATATTATTACACTTAAACAACCTTATTGTAGTTACTATTTCAATATTTCAGGGTCTTAATTTGAAATTTGCTATTAGCATCTTAAAAACCTAAAACTATTTTTCCTAAATAATTCTGAAGTGCTAATATTAAGAAAGAATATAAATGAGTGCTAACCTATATTCAGTAATTCTTGTCAAACTCTAAAGTGTTGTTCCACAATTGGTCCTTAAGACTCATATTTGATCATTAGTAGTTGTTAACTCAATTTATGAGGTAATAATCCAAACCCTAGACAATAGTGTTAATAAGAACCCTATTCCATCATAGTAGAATATGATCACTTAAAATAAATTCAAATAACATTTACTCTTTAAAGAATATGTTCTTCAAAAGTTATTCTTTTAAGAACATATCAAGTAAGCATCACACCACTTCTTATGGCTGGATGTAAACAATTACCTATGTGTGTTAAGATTGTTGTCAACCCTAGAACTAATGGAGTATTACTGTGTTATTATGACTTACTTCAACTTTGCATATCCGTGATCAACCAATTGATTGCTACTTATATGATGCAACTTAAAAGTGTTATCTTTATATCTTCACCACTACCCATCATTCTCTTATAGCAAACAATGATGGCAACCCTAAAAATAGTAATCTTCTTTCAAACTTTATTCTTCACTTATAAATGCTAGAGAGTTAACCTAAAACCTTAACAACCTTGTATGTGCAATTGAAATTAAAAGTGCAACACATCATAAAGAAATCACCATAACTCAATGATAACAAATCATCGGGATTAGGTTACGCCTAGAGCGATGCATAGCATATATTATGCATATCATGCTGCAGATTTCTAACATCATCCCTACCGGATGATGATTGCTATTTCAGAATTGGGATTTCTATCATATCGAAGACCCTGACTCGCATAATCTTGTAGTCAGAAAGGCAAGTTCACTCTTTCTCATACCTCTTGTGTATTTTTCTTATCAAATTACTTGCAAATATGTACCTGTGGTATTACTACTGCATTCAAAAGCAAAAGGTTCTCTTTTCATAATTAATATGAAGTAGTGGTTTCGACCGGAATGGTTGTTGCCCTAGGATGGTGGGTAGTGGGACCATGGTATGAGTATGGTGGAGGTCCCACTGCAACTGGAATGTTCACCTAGGATTAATAACCAATGTCGCCAGTGATTCTTGTGCCGTAAAATACGATCAACCATAAGATCTGGAATGGGACAGAGAAGTTAGCTGTATCTTTTCCCTCTTGCATATCAACGGATGCGCCGTTCCAGAGCAGTTGTCTCCCTACGAGGAGCTTCGGGATGGGTGGAATCCCCCTAATGATTCCCCGGTCCTGGCGGTTGATTGCGGCAACAACGGGGGTAGAGTACCGAGGCCGGTGTTACCATAGTGCATAACCAAACCGGTGGGGGTAACTCATTGTCAATGACAAGTATGCTGAGGTCGGCAACTACCAAAAGTGTAGACCGGCGAGGGTAGCGAACCGAAGTTGGAGCCGCAAAAGGGTGGGTATGCAAGGTTGCGGGAAGGAACAATGATTGGCTTGGATCATGACTGGGCCCCACACAAAGGAAGTGTGGATGAGCATGCATCTCGGATGTGCAATAAGGCTTTGATCTCTTATGGGTACAAGTGACCACCTCTGCAGAGTGTAAGAAAGTATCTGGATACTCCCTGTTCCAGGAAGGAGCTGTGAACGCGGTAGGAAAGGAGCCCATCAAAGCTCTAATCAACCTGTGAAGGCTGACGGACATAGTTCTTCTGAATAAAAGCAACCTCTTGAAGAAATGTTTACGAAAACTTGCATTGGCAAACAACTCTTGAGTCTAAGGCTGTAGCTAGTGCATAAAACACCTTATTCCTTATACGAACTTGCTGGGTAACGCTCGTTACTCACCCCACTCCCCCTTAACCCTTGCTTAGATTGGAAGCAACATAGGAGGCAACTTCGAGACACTAAAGATGAAGTCCTCGACCAATGTCAGAACTATCAATGGAGTCAACGACTATGCCAAGCTTGGTGGAAAACTAGAATAGGAATAGAAGGGACCCAATTCCCTAATACTAGAACCTAAGTAGCTAGGGTAGTTCTGTAGCAAGCCAACTGCATTAGTGTAGCTCTAGTTTAATCTTCAATGTATTCTTTCTCTTTTGTAGTCGCCAGGACTAAACCTCTACCTATTGAGGAGGTTCTGAAGATCTTCTGTCTGATGAAATCTGTAATCCTATGCACCTACCTTGGACCTGCGATGTTTCTGTTGTACCACTCTGATCGATGTAATACTAGTGAGATGGTGTTTCATTGGTGTTATGTCAACGACTTGCATACTACACATGTAGTGGTATGCTGGGTCACCACAGTTGGTATCAGAGCAAACGCTTTGACCCTAGGATTAAACCCCTTTAATAGGAGACCTGTAGGTTTGGTAGTGACTACAGGAAGCCATTTTATCTAAACCAATTCTTCTTATGACTTGAGATGGATATTCAACAAAAGAATACTCCTGACACACTTGAGTCAAATTCCTTATCTGTCTTATTAAGTGAAGCTAGACATCTTGTTCCATACCAAGTAGTTATGACATTATTATAACCTTACACAAAGGATGAAAGTAGATTACAATTGGTATACAATACATGATAGTCCAAAGAGAGGATACAACCAAAATGGGAACTATCCTATTGGAAGAAGTATACCAAGGATGCTATGTTAAACTTGAGTCATCCCAAAATTGTAGCAGGATGATGTTAAGTGAGGAAGTGAAGCTATATGAGATAGTAGGACCTCAGGTTAAGTCATGTATGTGGATATTCAAGAATGCTACATAAAAGTAAGATGTATTGAAAGTATAAGCACTTTAATCATATTAGATTCACTTGAGAATCTTTACATGATGGAGTAGAACTTCACAGAAAACCAGCCATTCCTACTCAGGAGGAAGGTGCTCAAGGAGAAAAATGAATGAAGTGTTCCCAACCATGGCAATTAAGTAAGGTATGGTAGGACAATAGACCTAGTTGGAGTAGATTGATCAAAGCACCATGGAGAACCCTCTATAAAAGTCATGGAGTTATCTGACTCATACTTGGATGAGTTAGGTATTTAGAGAAATTATGTCAGAAACCCTGAGAGATCATGTGAGCTTCATCTTCAATAGAACGGTAGTTAAGTTATAGAATGATAGGAAGACACGTATGGTTAACCATATAACTCCCAAAACCCCTTTGTACAAATTTATTTGATTGCAATTGAGCAATTGGAGTAAATATTGAGACAAAGAGTAGTAGTCCACCACTATGTGCAATATAGCACGATATAAACCTATATTACTTGGTGCTATAAAGTACACATCTAAGTCCAAACTCTAGAGATGTTTTACTCAACGGGCTTAGGATGGTGTATGTTGCCAGCACACATTTGGATTTTTCTTGGATTTTTATTGATTGACTAGATCCATACATGAAGTTTAACTCCGATACGCAAATTCATGTTGCTTTATGAAGTTCTTACTTCATGGTATTGATCTAGAGGGTTAAGGGATTCGTCTGAGGACAAGGCAAATTCCTAAGGCAGTCCAGACAAAGATGAAGGAATCACAAGGAGAAGAAGCCAAACAAGAAGGAAAGGTATGAGAAGACACCTGTAGATGGTGTATTTCTTGCAATACAAACCCTAGAAGAAGAAAAATTGATTAAGAGATACCACAGTTGGTAGCAAAAAGGTGGAGAAAAGTAGTAAGACCCATTCGTGGAAGTATCATGAAGTGGTAGAAGTATGAAGTATTGGAATTTAGTGGAACTCTAAGTTCTTAAATACTAGATCCTAACACCAGATCCTGGAGTAGAACCACTAATTAGGTTATCTACAGTTGAGTTTAAGGTATTTGAGCTCGTTGTTATGCAGCCTTGGTTATGCTTAGTACATCACGGGTCGATTGAGGTGTTGTAGTACCGATGATCCATTTTGGTATTGCTTGCTGCTTTACTCAGCCTGGGAGTGGTAACCCTAGTAACCCTTGTTGCTAGCGTGACTAAGACACATAACATCTTATATTTACTAATTGGAGGCACCGTAGGAGGCTCCATGTTAATCCTAGAGGTTATTAAATAGTGTCCATCCAATTAACCGATGATCAATCTAAAACCGTTGGATGATGTGTCCGTATCCTCCACGCAACGAGCTGACGATATGAATCGTGACTCCTATTTTCCTGTCGTCCTTCCCCGTCTCGCTAGGGCATGCAATACAACAGCCTTTTGCAATTTCGTTGTGATGTCGCAGAAGCGACTATGTTAACAATCGCCCAATAAATTTTGTAGCATCAGGTGCAAGGTCGATCCATGGGAAAATTCGCCACCGACTCTCTATAGTCACATGCCTACATGCACGGCGATCGGCAGCAGCGACCAAGCGTGCTAGATCAATCTGCTAATAGTCCGGCTGATCTCAGGTACAGATTGCACTTCTTCTCCTAATCAGATCCATAAGCTGCACACTATGGTAATTGTCTCACGGCACCAGCTGATTCCAACCATGTTGATCTCCCGCTAATTGCTGGTGTTACCCCACGGTGAAATCATATATCCTTTACTAGGATTATTATACGATTGAAACTATAGTAAGAAGACCTCTCCATGGTGTACCTAGGTTAATTTATATTAAATTATTTTTCCTTAACGGTGTTTCAATCTTCAAATATTACCTAAACTTTATCTACCCATGTCCTCCGTGTTGCATATTTCCATGCATGCTTTTTCCAAAAATTACCTGCAGGCAGATTGCAAGGAGCAATATATACGTGCGGACGGTCATTTTTCTGAAGATCTATAGATAAAATAGTCATGATCATCTACTCCAAGAATACTGTAAAAGGTCCAGAGGTAACTACCATTCCATTTGACACATATTCTTTACTAGAATTATACGATTGAAACTTTAGTAAGAGCTCCTCTCCATGGTTTACCCAGATTCATTTATCTAGGATTATTATTTTTCCTTTAGGACCCGCTTGGCACGTCATATATTAGTCAAAATCCAGGGAGAAATTCACGGACTTGTGATGCCCACGCTAGAATTACGCTGTCAATGGAAAACCCAGGGCGGACGGTATATTTATAAGACGTTCCAAGCGAGGCCTTACGGTGCTTCAAAATTCAGATATCTACTCATGTTCTTCGTGTTGCATCCCTGCATGCATTTTCATACATTATTAGCATGCACCTTGCAAGGACAAATATATACACGAGGATGGTCATTTTCCTGAAGATCTAGAGATAATAGTCATCATGATAATCTAGGAAGTATGAAGAGACAAAAATACTATAAAAGGTGTCTAGAAGTAACGACCTATCCATTTGACACATCTTAGGTTGAGATAAAGAAAACCATTCAAGGAGTTCAAGCCTTAGATATTTCTTCTTCAGGCTAATGAGATTATTGTAAGCAGGCGTCGCTTTGAAGCATAGTTTTAAAAACTAAACCAGTTCGGTTGTTTGACCCAAAAAAAATTCTAAACCGAAGTCCTCACTGGTTTTTTAAGAGTCACTGGTCCAACTAATTAAAAACCAAAAAATGCATAAAAATAATGTGTTTTTGCGAGATTATGATCCTAAAACCTAGAGTCTTGCTCCAAATACCCCGCGTAAGGCCTAATACCACACTTACTACACTTAGTTTGTGATCTACTATAAAAGCAGACACAAAATATATGACTCGATGCTAATTTTTTTCAAAATTAACTTAATTATTTATTAAATTTGATGGTTTGTTGTCGCTATTGAACCAGCTGAGCCACCGGTTGGATCAGTGAACCCGTGAGCCAGTCACCTCACCGGTTCGGTTTTTTAAACTATGCTTTGAAGGAGGCAGATCAACTCGCTCATGTGGGAGAGGTGTGTGTGAACAGAATAATGTTTTATTCATGATGATGAAAGGAAATTGGTCTGGATCTGCAAGAAAATATGATCGGTGATGCTCTAGAGAGGTGGACTAGGAACGGCCTGCGCTTGGTGAGATTCAAAACCATTTTATTCTTTCATCACTCAATATTTTTTAAAAGTTATCCATTGGCAAGATTATTATGAATAAATTTATATCTTTCTTTATAGTTATTTTGTATTACAGGTTTTAATAATTATTGATTGACTGATATAAATCCTCACATTTGATAGTGGCAACTTTAGAAAGACCTGGCGTGCGTATACGAATGATCTGTGGATTAACGCCAGTAGGTTTCATTATCAAATAGTTGTTCGTACACATCTATATTTCATCACACTAAACTTGAGAATCAGCATATATAACTTCATCTTTCATCAAATAGTAGATCCAAAATTACTATACGTAGGGTGTGTGATGTAGGTTATCAGGTCATAATTATATAAAGCTTTGAGATATGACTCATGATGGAATTGTACTAATTACTAGCCCGTGCAGTAGCACGGGTTGACGACTAGTTTCTATATAACTTTGATCCCTAGTCCCAAAATCTTGAATTATAGATTGGTGGTTAAGACGTTCGCAACATCTTTTTTTATCTTCGAGTTGTAGTCTTTGTCTACGGACCAAGACTTGTGAGGTTTTCATGTTAGCAATGACACGGTGCAGCCATTTGTTCGTTTATATCCCTGTTAGTTCATATCTTGTTCAATATATACAACTGCCTATCGTGGATGTCCTCCGGTACAAGAGAAACTCTGCCGGATTTCTCCCGTGGCTTTGTATATACCTTACCATTCGAATTTGGATAGATCACGATGGGAAAACCCAATTCTCATCAACCTTTAGAACTTCTGGGTAAGATTATACCTCCAAAGTGGAATAGAAACCTACCTAAACACTTAATCAAAGAATTCATACCGGATACCCTCAATTGTGTGGGTACACCGCAGACTTCTTCGAGAAACCATTAGAATGACGTCATCGTAAGACAGACCAAGACTAATAGTCTAACCATGGAGACCAAGTGGTTAGAGTACAAGATTTTTAGAGACCATTAGGAAAGCCTAAGGGGGAGAGTAAACCACAAGTTTATGGGACTAGACCAAATCAGTTAGAGTAAGAAGGAGGTCTAGACTAAGATGAGATTAGCTTTATTTCCATAAGGTGATGTCGAGGTACTGTATTGATACTTGCCTCAGAAGTTTGTCAGAATGGAAGTTGAGGTTTATACCTCATGGAAGCAACAACTAGACCTTAAACTTGACCAAAAGGAGTAATTAATACTTTTAAGAATTAGAAATTGGGGAGAAACCAAAGATGATGGAAGTTGGATGAAGTAGATTGGAACGACACTTCCCTAAGATTCACCACAGCTCCATTAGGAAAGAAGTGAAGGAGTTAGACGATTGTGGACCATGAACCACACCTAGTATGAACCACAGTTAGTAACCTTTCGACCATAGAAGACCAAGATCAAACTTATGAAGGTGAACCAAAACCTAGATTGGATAGGCTAAATGAGTATAATCCATTCATTTGAATTGAATCTTTAAGTATGCCTATGCCTTAACGGACCTCTTAAGTGTCATTATGATCTCCGTGAAACCTTATTTTATAAACCATAGCTCGACCTAAAGTACACGGTTGATACCCTACTATAGAGACCTCGCCAAAAAGGCTGGTAAGACTGAGTAAACTAAGGAGCTGAAGACTAGTAGGTTCTTCAAGAGTGTTCGAAGGCAGCCTAGGAATGATTCAAGTAACAATTGTTCAGAGCCAGAAAAAGAGGATTTAAGAGATACTCTAAACAAAGGATATCATCTATATCCAGTCAAATGGAGTAAGAGTTGCGAGCTAGGTGATGTCAAGGATAAGCTCAGGCCAAATGTAAGAGAGTTCGAACTTCGAGGACGAAGTTGATTTTAAGGGGGAGAGTCTGTAACATCCCAGGATGTGAAGCTAGAAATAGAGAGAACACAGAAGTGTGCATTGCATTCATCCATAGAAAATCTAGGAAATTTTTGCGCTTTTAAAATAAAACTTGTCAAAGTGATTGAAGTTTCTCTTAAGTTGGTGGAACAGAAGTAGCTCATCAACTGAAGTGCGATAAACTCCAACATGACAATTGTTAAAACTATTATTCTAGGTAGAGGGATGTACAATAGAATTTAACCACTTAAATAATTATCCAGTACTTCTGGTATTATATAATTCACTCTTAAACTTGTTACCAGAATTGGTAAACCACAAGGTCTAGAGTGCATAAAAGCCACACATTCTTATCTATACTACTTATAAAGCAAAACCCCACTAAGAGGTCATTAATTTATCTATCTTGACATGCAGCCTATCCACATCATCACATAACCACAGCCGTACGATTTTCATCTTGATCCGTCCATTAAGTTATCTCCATCATGACAAATGCCCATGCAATCTCTACTAAATTTGTCCCATACAGGATCACGTGTAACAAGAAAAACAACACTATTCTAGTTCGTTTCACCTCCCCATTCAGTTTCCTCTCACATTGTTGTACCACGTCGTAGTATTGGAAGTTGAAACAACTCCATCCATTGATTCCAAACACCAATGAGTACTCCATCCATTACCATGCAGCCCTACCCCACGGTGTACCTTTCCCTTCAAAACTCAAGTCATCTGCTAATCTCTTGCTCTTCATATTCTTCCACCTCTTAATCCCATATATACAAATTCCATGTAGACCTCTTTATCGATCTTGCTAAGCCGATGACCTCTATAATTGTGACGACCTCAAATTTGATAACAAATTCGAAGTGCCCGTTATGTATTCCACCGCAATCCCAGAACCATTGTTGCGATATACATAACGTAGTTGGTAACCAGTTCCATAGACATTACAATACGATGATTCAAATACAATGGTCATATAGACCAAGTCATATTACAACACAATATAGCAGCGGAAATAACGTCTTCGGCCCATGCCTTCTCCCTACAGGCAAATGGCGACTCACGGAGACGAGCTTAGTTCTGGTACTCTTCTTCATACCCTTCCTCCTGGTATTCCTCCCCATAGTCTGGCCAAGTTGATAGCCAGGGACACAGCCGTGAGTACATTGGATGCACTCGCAAACCATCTTATAAATGAAAAGATGAAGTAGATATGCAAGGTTTGGTATAGTGGACTAAGCACTAAGTTGGTTTGCAAAAGCTAGTTTTATTTCCCAAGAATATTTGTTTATAGGAAAGAGATTTAGTTCTCTAAGTTCCATCTAGAGAGGATTTCAAGTGTCAACAGCATGTCAAGTCAAGTCCTTCACCAAGTCACCATTTTCACTTTTAATCCTGACAAAAGTCAAGTACAGCTTGCCAACCGTCCATGACCGCGGACGCGGCTATTCGAATAGTTTCAAAGCCTCTGCAGAGGGGTACACTTTACCCACAAGATTCGATACATCTGCCGGGAGAAATCCACGGTTCGACATACACAAAGTATGCGAGGTTCAGATAATCATACAAAACCTTTCACTTGCTCATCCTAGTATAGGATCCTTCCCTAGAGCCCGAGATACGGAATCCCGTTCCGACGCCTCTAGTTATGCCCATCCCGGAGGCCGGGTTAGTGGAATCCACCTGGTCAAGAAGTATCCGCCCGTGGAGTCCTCCCATGAAGATTTGATGCAAGACCTCCCATACTAAGATAAACAAGCTACGGATTTAGCCCCTTCCCATATAGGGGTAATATGGTTGTACGGTAAAATTGGCTCCCATAGTACATCACTCGTTGTCATTGAGAAAGATATTTCATAGTTCTTAGTCAAGATTGATTTTCTTTCATAAAGCCATTAGGTAGGAGAGATCTCCATTTCAAGTTTCAAGTTCAAGTCACCAATTTCAACTAGAGTTCCCCTTATAGATGGCCTCAATATTATTAGCGACTAAGCAACTACATTGAGTGATGACCAATAGGTAGGGTTGGATAAACTCAGCTTGATGCTCTTGATAATCAAGACATCAATTTACTTCTATCATTCTACTCTAGCAATTCAATCATGCAATTTACTTAAAACAAGTAGAATGCAATATTAAAACTAGGTAGTGGGAGTATGAATCAAAAGATGGCTTGCCTTGGTTGGCAAAGTGTCCGGGGTTTTCTTCTTCTTCTTGATAATAATAATCCCCTCCAATATCCTCCTCGGCAACACTAGCGTCTATTAACGAATAAACACAAAGCACACCATCACTTCACCAAGCTAACAACACACCAAGCACACATCTTTGTTTGCTAACCAAAGCATTCATGTTGCATTTTTAGGGTGTTGGAGTGTAAGTCTTTCTTCTAAGTTTTCTTCAAGTGTGCAAGCTAGATTCTTTACTAAGTAGCATAAGTGGTTCACTTGTGCAGCATTGGTGTTGATTTAGGGTTACTAAGACAAGTTTAAGTGGGATGGGTCCACTAAGGGAATTGGTAATGAGGGCAATTAATTCTAAGTGTGCACTAGTGATCTATCATTTTATGCTAACAAATAGGTTTGGGTTAGGGTCTAAATGATCACACTAATATGGTTTGGGGTAGATTAGTGTTGACTAACAGTAAGAGGGGTCATTAGCAAGTTCACATTTTAATTTTTATGATTTTTGATAGCTTAAATAATTTTCTAGAAAACTTTCATTATTAAACAAGCTAGGGTCACACTATTCATATCTGAAATAATGCTTAACTTGTTTTGAGTTCTAACCAGTACTATTGGATAGAGTATTTTATAAGCTTTCCAACGAATATTTATTTGCTAGATTTGGATTTGTAAAACTCTAGGAATTAAAGTTTGAAAATAGCATCTGAAACCGATTTGAAATAAATGAAAAGGCGGGAATTTAATTAAAAACGATTCGGACCGAAACTTCACTAGCCAGGCCCAGTCCAGACGAAACCCGAACGGGCCGGCCCAGAAAACGTTTCGCGCGGGGAAAAAGAAATAACAGGGGAGCTGACAGGTGGGGTCGCGCTGTCAGTTCACTTAACGGTTCCCGAATCGGTAAGCTATCGTTGGATTAGAATCGGACGGCTCGCGTCCATCGTCTTCCTCAGCACAGGCGGGGCCTCACCTGCACGCAGTGATGAGTGTTCGACGGCGATGGCGAGGCGTAGGGGAAGCAGAACTTGACGGCGACGTGCGGGATCGGCGGCGGTGCTCCTCCTCCTCCGATTCCCTGCAGCAGATCGCTCCCAGGTGCTCGGACGCGGCGGCGCTCCGCTCCTCCAGTGCTACTCCGGCGAGGTTGGCGACGGCGAACTAGGGCAAGCTGGGCTGAGCGGCGATGTCTGGGAGGTAGAGGGGAGTGAGGTGCTTTGCTCCGTTTGATCGGAGGGGCTTTTTATAGGCCGAGGCGTCGAGGGCGAGTGCGTCCAGTGAACGACCGGCGCAGGACATGCTGGCGGCGTGCACGGGCGACACTGGCCTCGTCGGCCTTACTCGCGTGCTGGAAGGGGTTGGTCTCGGCCGCGGGGTGCTGTGGGTCGGCGCTGGCGAGGGCAGGGTGGTCGTCGACGTGCAGGCTGCTGGGAAGAAGAGAGGGGGTCCGGGGGTTGCTGCCTCCTCTTCTCCTCCTTCTTCCAGGGCTTGGGTCGGGGCAGAGGGGGCTGGCATCGACCAAACATCCTCCCAGGGCATGGCTACAGGCGTGGAGCGAGCTAGAACAGTGCAGCACCAGTAGCTTTGATTCGATTTTGATTTCCTTCTGCCAGTGTTCGACGAAATGCCTGCAAGAACTCAAAATTCGAATTTTTCAAATTTGACACTTTGGGTGCTCATCATATTGGATAAGGTACCCTGTCATATTTTTGTTCTGGAGAAAGAATGAGTTTTGCAAAAATTTATATTTCAAATTGGATATGGTTTCTGTTTCAGATTCAAACTTTGGCTCAAGTTTGAGTTGTGTTCCAGTTTGAAATTTTGGTAGATCTTTGTTGGTTGAGTTAGTCCATCACTTGGTTGAGCTCAACTTACTGGCCAAACATGAAGGTGAGCTGTAGATTGCTTAATCTAAGGGCTCAAAGTGGTGTAGTCATTAACAGTTTCTAGATCATATTAACTTTATCTCTTTCTTACCTATTTTTATTTCTTGTTGCTTTGGTTCTTAAAATCTCTCTCAATTGATTCTGTTGGTTTACTTAGGGTTATCTAACCAATGCTCAAACAAAAATAACACACATAAAATCATAGAATACATATAAGAGGAAATACATGTATGCATAAAATAATGAAGAAAAGTTTTATCTTAGCCCAAAAATTTGGCACTTTATTTAATAAGAGTTGGATTACAATTTCTGAGTTGTTACAATCTTCCCCCCTTAAAAAGAATCTCGTCCCCGAGATTCACTAATTAAGAACTGAAAAGATTGGGAAACTCTTTCTGAAGGTAATCTTCTCGTTCCCAAGTAGCTTCCTCTTCGGTGTGATTACTCCACTGAACTTTCAGAAACTTGATACTTCGGGTTCGAGTGGTTCGATATGCTTCCTCGAGGATACGGATAGGCATTTCACGATAGGTCAAATCCTTGTTGATGTCCACCGAACGGTGATCAATATTCTTGAAAATTTCGGGCTTCTCCGGCACTTCCCGACATTTCCGAAGTAACGACACGTGGAAGACATCGTGTACTTCAGACAATTCAGGGGGCATTTCCAACTCATAGGACACTTCTCCCCTACGGTCTAGTATCTTGAATGGTCCAATATATCTTGGCGCAAGCTTTCCTTTTACTTGGAATCTTTGCATTCCCTTGAGGGGTGATACTCTGAGGTAAACAAAATCTCCAATCTGGAAGGTCAGTTCTCGACGTCTCTTGTCGGCATAACTCTTTTGTCTTGATTGGGCTGCCTTGAGGTATTCACGAATCATGTGAACCTTCTCCTCGGCTTCTTGCAAAATATCTGGTCCAAAAATCTGACTGTCTCCGGTTTCTGACCAATTCAAAGGGGTACGACACTTTCTTCCATATAAAGCTTCAAATGGGGCCATTTGCAAACTGGCTTGATAACTGTTGTTGTAGGAAAACTCCGCGAAAGGCAGACAATCTTCCCACTTTGCTCCATAAGCAAGAACACAGGCTCTCAACATATCTTCAAGTATTTGGTTCACCCTTTCCGTCTGTCCATCAGTCTGAGGGTGGTAAGCTGTGCTAAAGGCTAACTTGGTTCCCAAAGCTTGATGCAAACTTTTCCAAAATCTCGAAGTGAATTGGGTTCCTCGATCAGAAACTATGGTTTTAGGGACTCCATGCAAACTGACAATTCTGGATAGGTACAGGTCTGCTAGCTGTCCCGAGTTGTAAGTGGTCTTGACAGGAATAAAGTGGGCTACTTTGGTTAGTCTATCCACAATAACCCAAATAGAGTCATTGCCACGGCTAGACTTTGGAAATCCAGTGATGAAATCCATTCCAACAGATTCCCACTTCCATTCCGGAACTTGCAAAGGTTGCAGCAGTCTAGCAGGACGTTGATGTTCAGCCTTGACTCTTTGACAAATATCACACTTAGAGATGAACGATGCAATCTCACGCTTCATTCCATGCCACCAAAATTGTTCCTTCAAATCTTGGTACATCTTAGTTCCACCAGGGTGGATGGAGTAAGGTGTCTCGTGGGCTTCCTTCATAATCACTTCCTTCAATTCTGAATCCGCTGGCACACAAATACGGCCTTTATACCAAAGAACTCCTTGATCATCCTCTTCGAATCCTGGCACCTTGCCGGAACTAATTCTGCGCTTGATTCCTTCAATACTCTCATTTCCCTTCTGGGCTTCTTTGATTTGGCTCATCAAGGTGGGTTGAAACTCAAGGTTGGCTAGGAATCCTTGACTGACTAGTTCCAATCCAAATCTTTCAAACTCTTGATGCAACATAGGTTGCTCTTCCTTGATCATCATATTTAGTGAGCATGGCTTCCGACTCAATGCATCGGCCACTACATTGGCCTTACCGGGGTGATAATGGATTTCCAAATCATAGTCCTTGATCAATTCTATCCATCTTCTTTGCCTCATGTTCAACTCCTTCTGGGTGAAAATATACTTCAAACTCTTGTGATCAGTGTAGATCTCGCATCGGTTGCCCATCAAATAGTGCCTCCAAGTCTTCAAAGCTAGAACCACGGCTGCTAACTCTAGATCATGGGTTGGATAATTTTCTTCATGAGGTCTAAGCTGCTGAGAGAGGTAAGCTATTACCTTGCCTTCTTGCATCAAGACACAACCAAGTCCAAGTTTGGAAGCGTCGCAATAGACATCAAAGTTTTTGGTGATATCGGGCATGGTTAGGACAGGGGCGGTCACCAATCGCTTCTTGAGCTCTTGAAAACTCTCTTCACACTTAGGGGTCCATTCAAACTTCTTGTCCTTCTTTAACAATTGGGTCATTAGACGGGCAATACTGGAAAATCCTTCAACAAACTTGCGGTAATATCCCGCTAATCCGAGAAAACCTCTAACTTCCGTCTGAGTGGTAGGGGCTTCCCATTCCATGACTGATTTGATCTTCTTGGGGTCTACCGATATTCCTCCTGCTGATAGCACATGGCCTAAGAATCCAACCTCCTTCAACCAGAACTCACATTTACTGAACTTGGCATACAGCTGATGCTCCCTTAAGGTTTCTAGAATTAATCTCAAATGGGTTGCATGCTCTTCTTCGGATTTGGAGTAGATAAGAATGTCGCCAATGAAGACAACAACAAACTTATCCAAGAACTCCATAAAAACCTTATTCATGAGGTTCATGAAATAAGCAGGGGCATTGGTCAATCCAAATGACATTACGGTGTACTCATACAATCCGTATCGGGTAGTGAAGGCTGTTTTGGGGATATCCGTTGCACGGATCTTCAGTTGGTGGTATCCAGTTCTAAGATCTATCTTTGAGAATACTTTGGCTCCAGTCAGTTGGTCAAACAAATCTTCAATCTTCGGAAGAGGATACTTGTTCTTGATGGTCACATCGTTAAGCTTGCGATAATCAGTGCACAGTCGGCTAGAACCGTCACTTTTATCCACAAACAGAACAGGTGATCTCCAAGCGGAAGAACTTGGTTGAATCAATCCTTTGCTCAGAAGGTCATCCAATTGCTTCTTCAACTCAACTAATTCAGTTGGGTTCATACGATAGGGTCGTTGGGCTATTGATCCAGTTCCGGGAATAAGCTCAATGATAAACTCAATATCCCGATCCGGTGGCATTCCGGGTAGCTCATCGGGAAAGACATCCGGGTACTCACAGACGATGGGGACTTGCTCCAAAGTCGGTCCTGAGATACTCTTATGACATCGGGTGGTTTGGGGTGGTTTTACGGACACATGCTTGACTATGATTCCATTGCTACTCTTCATGGTGATGGTCTTCTTGGCACAATCTATCACTCCTTGGTGTAAAGACATCCAATTCATACCAAGAACTACTTCCAAACCCTTGGTTCCCAACACTATCAAATTGGCTAAGAAAGCTATTCCATGGATTTCTATGGGCACTGCCAAGCAGGTACAACTAGCTTTGGTTACTGACCCGGGAATTTGCACTGACATGACATCTTTCAAGGGTGTGGGTTGAAGTCCACTTTTATCAACGAATAATTGGGTAACAAATGAGTGTGAAGCTCCAGAATCAAACAGAACTCTCGCAAGAACTGAGTTAACAGGGAACATACCAAGCACGACGTCGGTTGCTTCCTGAGCTTCTTCAACATTCATGTGATTCAGACGGCCATGAGAATGAGGCTGGTTCCTCGGTGGATAGTTCTTGCCATTTCCCACACGGCGCTGCTGCTGAGCAGGAGCAGTAGTCTTGGATGCATCATTCAGCTTCTTGGGGCACTCATTGGAGTAATGCCCTTTTAGTCCACACTCATAACAGGTAACACCAGACTTGTCACCGGGCTTGGGTAACACAGGGGTTCCATTTGGCCTTGGAGTGTTGGTGTTGAAGTTGTTGCCACTGGGTCTAGGGGGTGCACGGTTGAAGTTGTTGCCGGGTGGACGGTTAGGATAGTTGGGACGCGGAGCAGGTGCAGACGGCCTCATAGGTCTAGGGGCGAAACCCATTGGTGCATTTCCCCTTGGCTTCTGCGAGTTGCTCGAGTTGCCTTGATACATCATACGGCGCTTGCGGTTCTCGGTAGCTTGCTTGAGTTTGCCTTCCATCTGAATGGCAGAGTCAACCAATGACTCCAGGTCGGCAAAGGGAATACTAACCAGGACACATTGCATCTCATCATGAAGTCCATCCAGAAACCTTTCTTGCTTCTTCTCAGTGGTATTGGTGTCATCTGGGGCATACCTAGACAAGGTCAAGAACTTGTCACGGTAATCCACCACCGACATGGAACCTTGCTTCAGATTTCTGAACTCATCTCTCATCCTTTTCACCAATCCCATAGGAACATGGGCTTTGCTAAACTTGCTCTTGAACTCCTCCCATGGCATCACATATCCTGGGGCTTGCATTGCACGGGTGCTGTCCCACCAAGCTCTCGCTGCTCCAGCAAGATAGTGGGTGGTATACAAGACCTTCTCATTTTCACCAACTTCGGCGACTGCCAAGTTGTTCTCCATGGTACGAAGCCAGTCATCGGCATCTAAGGGCTCTTCAGACTTAGTGAATATAGGAGGGTTGGTGTTCTGGAAACTCCTTAACTTGGATCGGTGCTCTCCATTGCCATGGTTTTCTCCTTCACCATTTCCATTTCCATTGTTGTGGTTCATTGCCATCTGGGTTAGTTGCTGAAGAGTGGCCAAGTTGGCTTGGCGCTCAGCTCGGGCTGCTTCCCGGTCTTCCATGATTAACCTTAGCAATTCGGCCATTTCCGGGTTCGGGGGTGGGGGTGCTCGCGGCATCTGAAGATAAGGTTTGTGAGACAAGAGGGAAAAAGCTAACTTGCTAAGATTTAAAGGTAACATGGATGATGCAATTTTGTTTTACTAAGGCCTTAAAGGCCAAATTCAAATTTCATTCATCACTCATCAAACATATCATACACACGAGTTCACACACTACAAATGGTTTACATCAAACCATTGCGACTCGTCTACTAGAGAGGGGGATACAACTCACACCTACACGAAGTGAGAAATAAAGTGGAACTCATAACTAGATAACACGTGGATCTCGAGTCTAAACAGCGGGCTCCTCGGGATCTTCCTCGTCGTCACTCACAATGAATCCATTGTGCCCACCATCTTCCGGATCATCGAGGTCCTCCATGAAGTCATCCTCGTCACTAATGAGGGCATTATCCTCCTTGCGGAGATCAATGCCTTCCTCCTCACCAAGGTGATCCTCAAGACTCTCAATGTACGCAGTCAACTCTGCCACATTGGCCTTCAACTCCTCAAGGTCCTGTTCCTTCTCATCGCGCTGGCGACGAAGGCTCTTGCGCTCCTTCGCAAGAATCCTGATAGTGCTCCTTGCCTCCACTAGGGCAAAGTGCTCGAGGTTGGCCCTAGTACGGGCACGATCGGCCTCCTGCTGAGTGGAGTACAGCAAGAAGTCCATGTGGTCGATGTAGGTACTCGGCTCGTTCTGCCCGGGCATGTTTGCGGGACGTCCATCCGCATCACGCCGAGCAAAGTCCTTGAAGCGTCCTCCCTGAACCTCCTCCACATGAAGTCCGCACAAGCGGGCGTGCATCTCCTGCATCGCTCGGACCAAACCATCGGCCCAAGTGTTCTCCACAAGCTCAAACTTGATCCTTGGAGAACCCAACATCCCCTTCTTGCCACGGCAACTAGCTCGGATGAGCCACCGTAGCTCTCCATCCGGGTGCTCCTTGAGCACGGCTCCCTTGAATTCCGGGTACAAACGGTTCAGGAACAAGGTCAACGTGGTGAGATCGCGCTCGAAACAAAGGCTGCCACCTTGGCCCAACTGGTACTGCTCAGTGAATACCAAGGCCATCTACAAAATTTTAAATTAGTTCAAGTTAGTGTTCAACTCAAGTGTGCAAAATTTTAAGTAAGCAAAAACTGAAGTATGTATAAAACTTTGCAACTAGAGAGGAAAGACTAAGAATTTTTTTGCAACCGTTCTTGTATCTTTCTTTTATCAAGGTTTTTGTTTAACGCCCATTCTAACTAAGGTCTCCTATGGTCAGCCTAGGCTCTGATACCAACTTGTGATGACCTCAAATTTGATAACAAATTCGAAGTGCCCGTTATGTATTCCACCGCAATCCCAGAACCATTGTTGCGATATACATAACGTAGTTGGTAACCAGTTCCATAGACATTACAATACGATGATTCAAATACAATGGTCATATAGACCAAGTCATATTACAACACAATATAGCAGCGGAAATAACGTCTTCGGCCCATGCCTTCTCCCTACAGGCAAATGGCGACTCACGGAGACGAGCTTAGTTCTGGTACTCTTCTTCATACCCTTCCTCCTGGTATTCCTCCCCATAGTCTGGCCAAGTTGATAGCCAGGGACACAGCCGTGAGTACATTGGATGCACTCGCAAACCATCTTATAAATGAAAAGATGAAGTAGATATGCAAGGTTTGGTATAGTGGACTAAGCACTAAGTTGGTTTGCAAAAGCTAGTTTTATTTCCCAAGAATATTTGTTTATAGGAAAGAGATTTAGTTCTCTAAGTTCCATCTAGAGAGGATTTCAAGTGTCAACAGCATGTCAAGTCAAGTCCTTCACCAAGTCACCATTTTCACTTTTAATCCTAACAAAAGTCAAGTACAGCTTGCCAACCGTCCATGACCGCGGACGCGGCTATTCGAATAGTTTCAAAGCCTCTGCAGAGGGGTACACTTTACCCACAAGATTCGATACATCTGCCGGGAGAAATCCACGGTTCGACATACACAAAGTATGCGAGGTTCAGATAATCAAACAAAACCTTTCACTTGCTCATCCTAGTATAGGATCCTTCCCTAGAGCCCGAGATACGGAATCCCGTTCCGACGCCTCTAGTTATGCCCATCCCGGAGGCCGGGTTAGTGGAATCCACCTGGTCAAGAAGTATCCGCCCGTGGAGTCCTCCCATGAAGATTTGATGCAAGACCTCCCATACTAAGATAAACAAGCTACGGATTTAGCCCCTTCCCATATAGGGGTAATATGGTTGTACGGTAAAATTGGCTCCCATAGTACATCACTCGTTGTCATTGAGAAAGATATTTCATAGTTCTTAGTCAAGATTGATTTTCTTTCATAAAGCCATTAGGTAGGAGAGATCTCCATTTCAAGTTTCAAGTTCAAGTCACCAATTTCAACTAGAGTTCCCCTTATAGATGGCCTCAATATTATTAGCGACTAAGCAACTACATTGAGTGATGACCAATAGGTAGGGTTGGATAAACCCAGCTTGATGCTCTTGATAATCAAGACATTAATTTACTTCTATCATTCTACTCTAGCAATTCAATCATGCAATTTACTTAAAACAAGTAGAATGCAATATTAAAACTAGGTAGTGGGAGTATGAATCAAAAGATGGCTTGCCTTGGTTGGCAAAGTGTCCGGGGTTTTCTTCTTCTTCTTGATAATAATAATCCCCTCCAATATCCTCCTCGGCAACACTAGCGTCTATTAACGAATAAACACAAAGCACACCATCACTTCACCAAGCTAACAACACACCAAGCACACATCTTTGTTTGCTAACCAAAGCATTCATGTTGCATTTTTAGGGTGTTGGAGTGTAAGTCTTTCTTCTAAGTTTTCTTCAAGTGTGCAAGCTAGATTCTTTACTAAGTAGCATAAGTGGTTCACTTGTGCAGCATTGGTGTTGATTTAGGGTTACTAAGACAAGTTTAAGTGGGATGGGTCCACTAAGGGAATTGGTAATGAGGGCAATTAATTCTAAGTGTGCACTAGTGATCTATCATTTTATGCTAACAAATAGGTTTGGGTTAGGGTCTAAATGATCACACTAATATGGTTTGGGGTAGATTAGTGTTGACTAACAGTAAGAGGGGTCATTAGCAAGTTCACATTTTAATTTTTATGATTTTTGATAGCTTAAATAATTTTCTAAAAAACTTTCATTATTAAACAAGCTAGGGTCACACTATTCATATCTGAAATAATGCTTCACTTGTTTTGAGTTCTAACCAGTACTATTGGATAGAGTATTTTATAAGCTTTCCAACGAATATTTATTTGCTAGATTTGGATTTGTAAAACTCTAGGAATTAAAGTTTGAAAATAGCATCTGAAACCGATTTGAAATAAATGAAAAGGCGGGAATTTAATTAAAAACGATTCGGACCGAAACTTCACTAGCCAGGCCCAGTCCAGACGAAACCCAAACGGGCCGGCCCAGAAAACGTTTCGCGCGGGGAAAAAGAAATAACAGGGGAGCTGACAGGTGGGGTCGCGCTGTCAGTTCACTTAACGGTTCCCGAATCGGTAAGCTATCGTTGGATTAGAATCGGACGGTTCGCGTCCATCGTCTTCCTCAGCACAGGCGGGGGCTCACCTGCGCGCAGTGACGAGTGTTCGACGGCGATGGCGAGGCGTAGGGGAAGCAGAACTTGACGGCGACGTGCGGGATCGGCGGCGGTGCTCCTCCTCCTCCGATTCCCTGCAGCAGATCGCTCCCAGGTGCTCGGACGCGGCGGCGCTCCGCTCGTCCAGTGCTACTCCGGCGAGGCTGGCGACGGCAAACTAGGGCAAGCTGGGCTGAGCGGCGATGTCTGGGAGGTAGAGGGGAGTGAGGTGCTTTGCTCCGTTTGATCGGAGGGGCTTTTTATAGGCCGAGGCGTCGAGGGCGAGTGTGTCCAGTGAACGATCGGCGCAGGACATGCTGGCGGCGTGCACGGGCGACACTGGCCTCGTCGGCCTTACTCGCGTGCTGGAAGGGGTTGGTCTCGGCCGCGGGGTGCTGTGGGTCGGCGCTGGCGAGGGCAGGGTGGTCGTCGACGTGCAGGCTGCTGGGAAGAAGAGAGGGGGTCCGGGGGTTGCTGCCTCCTCTTCTCCTCCTTCTTCCAGGGCTTGGGTCGGGGCAGAGGGGGCTGGCATCGACCAAACATCCTCCCAGGGCATGGCTACAGGCGTGGAGCGAGCTAGAACAGTGCAGCACCAGTAGCTTTGATTCGATTTTGATTTCCTTCTGCCAGTGTTCGACGAAATGCCTGCAAGAACTCAAAATTCGAATTTTTCAAATTTGACACTTTGGGTGCTCATCATATTGGATAAGGTACCCTGTCATATTTTTGTTCTGGAGAAAGAATGAGTTTTGCAAAAATTTATATTTCAAATTGGATATGGTTTCTGTTTCAGATTCAAACTTTGGCTCAAGTTTGAGTTGTGTTCTAGTTTGAAATTTTGGTAGATCTTTGTTGGTTGAGTTAGTCCATCACTTGGTTGAGCTCAACTTACTGGCCAAACATGAAGGTGAGCTGTAGATTGCTTAATCTAAGGGCTCAAAGTGGTGTAGTCATTAACAGTTTCTAGATCATATTAACTTTATCTCTTTCTTACCTATTTTTATTTCTTGTTGCTTTGGTTCTTAAAATCTCTCTCAATTGATTCTGTTGGTTTACTTAGGGTTATCTAACCAATGCTCAAACAAAAATAACACACATAAAATCATAGAATACATATAAGAGGAAATACATGTATGCATAAAATAATGAAGAAAAGTTTTATCTTAGCCCAAAAATTTGGCACTTTATTTAATAAGAGTTGGATTACAATTTCTGAGTTGTTACAATCTTCCCCCCTTAAAAAGAATCTCGTCCCCGAGATTCACTAATTAAGAACTGAAAAGATTGGGAAACTCTTTCTGAAGGTAATCTTCTCGTTCCCAAGTAGCTTCCTCTTCGGTGTGATTACTCCACTGAACTTTCAGAAACTTGATACTTCGGGTTCGAGTGGTTCGATATGCTTCCTCGAGGATACGGATAGGCATTTCACGATAGGTCAAATCCTTGTTGATGTCCACCGAACGGTGATCAATATTCTTGAAAATTTCGGGCTTCTCCGGCACTTCCCGACATTTCCGAAGTAACGACACGTGGAAGACATCGTGTACTTCAGACAATTCAGGGGGCATTTCCAACTCATAGGACACTTCTCCCCTACGGTCTAGTATCTTGAATGGTCCAATATATCTTGGCGCAAGCTTTCCTTTTACTTGGAATCTTTGCATTCCCTTGAGGGGTGATACTCTGAGGTAAACAAAATCTCCAATCTGGAAGGTCAGTTCTCGACGTCTCTTGTCGGCATAACTCTTTTGTCTTGATTGGGCTGCCTTGAGGTATTCACGAATCATGCGAACCTTCTCCTCGGCTTCTTGCAAAATATCTGGTCCAAAAATCTGACTGTCTCCGGTTTCTGACCAATTCAAAGGGGTACGACACTTTCTTCCATATAAAGCTTCAAATGGGGCCATTTGCAAACTGGCTTGATAACTGTTGTTGTAGGAAAACTCCGCGAAAGGCAGACAATCTTCCCACTTTGCTCCATAAGCAAGAACACAGGCTCTCAACATATCTTCAAGTATTTGGTTCACCCTTTCCGTCTGTCCATCAGTCTGAGGGTGGTAAGCTGTGCTAAAGGCTAACTTGGTTCCCAAAGCTTGATGCAAACTTTTCCAAAATCTCGAAGTGAATTGGGTTCCTCGATCAGAAACTATGGTTTTAGGGACTCCATGCAAACTGACAATTCTGGATAGGTACAGGTCTGCTAGCTGTCCCGAGTTGTAAGTGGTCTTGACAGGAATAAAGTGGGCTACTTTGGTTAGTCTATCCACAATAACCCAAATAGAGTCATTGCCACGGCTAGACTTTGGAAATCCAGTGATGAAATCCATTCCAACAGATTCCCACTTCCATTCCGGAACTTGCAAAGGTTGCAGCAGTCCAGCAGGACGTTGATGTTCAGCCTTGACTCTTTGACAAATATCACACTTAGAGATGAACGATGCAATCTCACGCTTCATTCCATGCCACCAAAATTGTTCCTTCAAATCTTGGTACATCTTAGTTCCACCGGGGTGGATGGAGTAAGGTGTCTCGTGGGCTTCCTTCATAATCACTTCCTTCAATTCTGAATCCGCTGGCACACAAATACGGCCTTTATACCAAAGAACTCCTTGATCATCCTCTTCAAATCCTGGCACCTTGCCGGAACTAATTCTGCGCTTGATTCCTTCAATACTCTCATTTCCCTTCTGGGCTTCTTTGATTTGGCTCATCAAGGTGGGTTGAAACTCAAGGTTGGCTAGGAATCCTTGACTGACTAGTTCCAATCCAAATCTTTCAAACTCTTGATGCAACATAGGTTGCTCTTCCTTGATCATCATATTTAGTGAGCATGGCTTCCGACTCAATGCATCGGCCACTACATTGGCCTTACCGGGGTGATAATGGATTTCCAAATCATAGTCCTTGATCAATTCTATCCATCTTCTTTGCCTCATGTTCAACTCCTTCTGGGTGAAAATATACTTCAAACTCTTGTGATCAGTGTAGATCTCGCATCGGTTGCCCATCAAATAGTGCCTCCAAGTCTTCAAAGCTAGAACCACGGCTGCTAACTCTAGATCATGGGTTGGATAATTTTCTTCATGAGGTCTAAGCTGCCGAGAGAGGTAAGCTATTACCTTGCCTTCTTGCATCAAGACACAACCAAGTCCAAGTTTGGAAGCGTCGCAATAGACATCAAAGTTTTTGGTGATATCGGGCATGGTTAGGACAGGGGCGGTCACCAATCGCTTCTTGAGCTCTTGAAAACTCTCTTCACACTTAGGGGTCCATTCAAACTTCTTGTCCTTCTTTAACAATTGGGTCATTGGACGGGCAATACTGGAAAATCCTTCAACAAACTTGCGGTAATATCCCGCTAATCCGAGAAAACCTCTAACTTCCGTCTGAGTGGTAGGGGCTTCCCATTCCATGACTGATTTGATCTTCTTGGGGTCTACCGATATTCCTCCTGCTGATAGCACATGGCCTAAGAATCCAACCTCCTTCAACCAGAACTCACATTTACTGAACTTGGCATACAGCTGATGCTCCCTTAAGGTTTCTAGAATTAATCTCAAATGGGTTGCATGCTCTTCTTCGGATTTGGAGTAGATAAGAATGTCGTCAATGAAGACAACAACAAACTTATCCAAGAACTCCATAAAAACCTTATTCATGAGGTTCATGAAATAAGCAGGGGCATTGGTCAATCCAAATGACATTATGGTGTACTCATACAATCCGTATCGGGTAGTGAAGGCTGTTTTGGGGATATCCGTTGCACGGATCTTCAGTTGGTGGTATCCAGTTCTAAGATCTATCTTTGAGAATACTTTGGCTCCAGTCAGTTGGTCAAACAAATCTTCAATCTTCGGAAGAGGATACTTGTTCTTGATGGTCACATCGTTAAGCTTGCGATAATCAGTGCACAGTCGGCTAGAACCGTCACTTTTATCCACAAACAGAATAGGTGATCTCCAAGCGGAAGAACTTGGTTGAATCAATCCTTTGCTCAGAAGGTCATCCAATTGCTTCTTCAACTCAACTAATTCAGTTGGGTTCATACGATAGGGTCGTTGGGCTATTGATCCAGTTCCGGGAATAAGCTCAATGATAAACTCAATATCCCGATCCGGTGGCATTCCGGGTAGCTCATCGGGAAAGACATCCGGGTACTCACAGACGATGGGGACTTGCTCCAAAGTCGGTCCTGAGATACTCTTATGACATCGGGTGGTTTGGGGTGGTTTTACGGACACATGCTTGACTATGATTCCATTGCTACTCTTCATGGTGATGGTCTTCTTGGCACAATCTATCACTCCTTGGTGTAAAGACATCCAATTCATACCAAGAACTACTTCCAAACCCTTGGTTCCCAACACTATCAAATTGGCTAAGAAAGCTATTCCATGGATTTCTATGGGCACTGCCAAGCAGGTACAACTAGCTTTGGTTACTGACCCGGGAATTTGCACTAACATGACATCTTTCAAGGGTGTGGGTTGAAGTCCACTTTTATCAACGAATAATTGGGTAACAAATGAGTGTGAAGCTCCAGAATCAAACAGAACTCTCGCAAGAACTGAGTTAACAGGGAACATACCAAGCACGACGTCGGTTGCTTCCTGAGCTTCTTCAACATTCATGTGATTCAGACGGCCAAGAGAATGAGGCTGGTCCCTCGGTGGATAGTTCTTGCCATTTCCCACACGGCGCTGCTGCTGAGCAGGAGCAGTAGTCTTGGATGCATCATTCAGCTTCTTGGGGCACTCATTGGAGTAATGCCCTTTTAGTCCACACTCATAACAGGTAACACCAGACTTGTCACCGGGCTTGGGTAACACAGGGGTGCCATTTGGCCTTGGAGTGTTGGTGTTGAAGTTGTTGCCACTGGGTCTAGGGGGTGCACGGTTGAAGTTGTTGCCGGGTGGACGGTTAGGATAGTTGGGACGCGGAGCAGGTGCAGACGGCCTCATAGGTCTAGGGGCGAAACCCATTGGTGCATTTCCCCTTGGCTTCTGCGAGTTGCTCGAGTTGCCTTGATACATCATACGGCGCTTGCGGTTCTCGGTAGCTTGCTTGAGTTTGCCTTCCATCTGAATGGCAGAGTCAACCAATGACTCCAGGTCGGCAAAGGGAATACTAACCAGGACACATTGCATCTCATCATGAAGTCCATCCAGAAACCTTTCTTGCTTCTTCTCAGTGGTATTGGTGTCATCTGGGGCATACCTAGACAAGGTCAAGAACTTGTCACGGTAATCCACCACCGACATGGAACCTTGCTTCAGATTTCTGAACTCATCTCTCATCCTTTTCACCAATCCCATAGGAACATGGGCTTTGCTAAACTTGCTCTTGAACTCCTCCCATGGCATCACATATCCTGGGGCTTGCATTGCACGGGTGCTGTCCCACCAAGCTCTCGCTGCTCCAGCAAGATAGTGGGTGGTATACAAGACCTTCTCATTTTCACCAACTTCGGCGACTGCCAAGTTGTTCTCCATGGTACGAAGCCAGTCATCGGCATCTAAGGGCTCTTCAGACTTAGTGAATATAGGAGGGTTGGTGTTCTGGAAACTCCTTAACTTGGATCGGTGCTCTCCATTGCCATGGTTTTCTCCTTCACCATTTCCATTTCCATTGTTGTGGTTCATTGCCATCTGGGTTAGTTGCTGAAGAGTGGCCAAGTTGGCTTGGCGCTCAGCTCGGGCTGCTTCCCGGTCTTCCATGATTAACCTTAGCAATTCGGCCATTTCTGGGTTCGGGGGTGGGGGTGCTCGCGGCATCTGAAGATAAGGTTTGTGAGACAAGAGGGAAAAAGCTAACTTGCTAAGATTTAAAGGTAACATGGATGATGCAATTTTGTTTTACTAAGGCCTTAAAGGCCAAATTCAAATTTCATTCATCACTCATCAAACATATCATACACACGAGTTCACACACTACAAATGGTTTACATCAAACCATTGCGACTCATCTACTAGAGAGGGGGATACAACTCACACCTACACGAAGTGAGAAATAAAGTGGAACTCATAACTAGATAACACGTGGATCTCGAGTCTAAATAGCGGGCTCCTCGGGATCTTCCTCGTCGTCACTCACAATGAATCCATTGTGCCCACCATCTTCCGGATCATCGAGGTCCTCCATGAAGTCATCCTCGTCACTAATGAGGGCATTATCCTCCTTGCGGAGATCAATGCCTTCCTCCTCACCAAGGTGATCCTCAAGACTCTCAATGTACGCAGTCAACTCTGCCACATTGGCCTTCAACTCCTCAAGGTCCTGTTCCTTCTCATCGCGCTGGCGACGAAGGCTCTTGCGCTCCTTCGCAAGAATCCTGATAGTGCTCCTTGCCTCCACTAGGGCAAAGTGCTCGAGGTTGGCCCTAGTACGGGCACGATCGGCCTCCTGCTGAGTGGAGTACAGCAAGAAGTCCATGTGGTCGATGTAGGTACTCGGCTCATTCTGCCCGGGCATGTTTGCGGGACGTTCATCCGCATCACGCCGAGCAAAGTCCTTGAAGCGTCCTCCCTGAACCTCCTCCACATGAAGTCCGCACAAGCGGGCGTGCATCTCCTGCATCGCTCAGACCAAACCATCGGCCCAAGTGTTCTCCACAAGCTCAAACTTGATCCTTGGAGAACCCAACATCCCCTTCTTGCCACGGCAACTAGCTCGGATGAGCCACCGTAGCTCTCCATCCGGGTGCTCCTTGAGCACGGCTCCCTTGAATTCCGGGTACAAACGGTTCAGGAACAAGGTCAACGTGGTGAGATCGCGCTCGAAACAAAGGCTGCCACCTTGGCCCAACTGGTACTGCTCAGTGAATACCAAGGCCATCTACAAAATTTTAAATTAGTTCAAGTTAGTGTTCAACTCAAGTGTGCAAAATTTTAAGTAAGCAAAAACTGAAGTATGTATAAAACTTTGCAACTAGAGAGGAAAGACTAAGAATTTTTTTGCAACCGTTCTTGTATCTTTCTTTTATCAAGGTTTTTGTTTAACGCCCATTCTAACTAAGGTCTCCTATGGTCAGCCTAGGCTCTGATACCAACTTGTGATGACCTCAAATTTGATAACAAATTCGAAGTGCCCGTTATGTATTCCACCGCAATCCCAGAACCATTGTTGCGATATACATAACGTAGTTGGTAACCAGTTCCATAGACATTACAATACGATGATTCAAATACAATGGTCATATAGACCAAGTCATATTACAACACAATATAGCAGCGGAAATAACGTCTTCGGCCCATGCCTTCTCCCTACAGGCAAATGGCGACTCACGGAGACGAGCTTAGTTCTGGTACTCTTCTTCATACCCTTCCTCCTGGTATTCCTCCCCATAGTCTGGCCAAGTTGATAGCCAGGGACACAGCCGTGAGTACATTGGATGCACTCGCAAACCATCTTATAAATGAAAAGATGAAGTAGATATGCAAGGTTTGGTATAGTGGACTAAGCACTAAGTTGGTTTGCAAAAGCTAGTTTTATTTCCCAAGAATATTTGTTTATAGGAAAGAGATTTAGTTCTCTAAGTTCCATCTAGAGAGGATTTCAAGTGTCAACAGCATGTCAAGTCAAGTCCTTCACCAAGTCACCATTTTCACTTTTAATCCTGACAAAAGTCAAGTACAGCTTGCCAACCGTCCATGACCGCGGACGCGGCTATTCGAATAGTTTCAAAGCCTCTGCAGAGGGGTACACTTTACCCACAAGATTCGATACATCTGCCAGGAGAAATCCACGGTTCGACATACACAAAGTATGCGAGGTTCAGATAATCATACAAAACCTTTCACTTGCTCATCCTAGTATAGGATCCTTCCCTAGAGCCCGAGATACGGAATCCCGTTCCGACGCCTCTAGTTATGCCCATCCCGGAGGCCGGGTTAGTGGAATCCACCTGGTCAAGAAGTATCCGCCCGTGGAGTCCTCCCATGAAGATTTGATGCAAGACCTCCCATACTAAGATAAACAAGCTACGGATTTAGCCCCTTCCCATATAGGGGTAATATGGTTGTACGGTAAAATTGGCTCCCATAGTACATCACTCGTTGTCATTGAGAAAGATATTTCATAGTTCTTAGTCAAGATTGATTTTCTTTCATAAAGCCATTAGGTAGGAGAGATCTCCATTTCAAGTTTCAAGTTCAAGTCACCAATTTCAACTAGAGTTCCCCTTATAGATGGCCTCAATATTATTAGCGACTAAGCAACTACATTGAGTGATGACCAATAGGTAGGGTTGGATAAACTCAGCTTGATGCTCTTGATAATCAAGACATCAATTTACTTCTATCATTCTACTCTAGCAATTCAATCATGCAATTTACTTAAAACAAGTAGAATGCAATATTAAAACTAGGTAGTGGGAGTATGAATCAAAAGATGGCTTGCCTTGGTTGGCAAAGTGTCCGGGGTTTTCTTCTTCTTCTTGATAATAATAATCCCCTCCAATATCCTCCTCGGCAACACTAGCGTCTATTAATGAATAAACACAAAGCACACCATCACTTCACCAAGCTAACAACACACCAAGCACACATCTTTGTTTGCTAACCAAAGCATTCATGTTGCATTTTTAGGGTGTTGGAGTGTAAGTCTTTCTTCTAAGTTTTCTTCAAGTGTGCAAGCTAGATTCTTTACTAAGTAGCATAAGTGGTTCACTTGTGCAGCATTGGTGTTGATTTAGGGTTACTAAGACAAGTTTAAGTGGGATGGGTCCACTAAGGGAATTGGTAATGAGGGCAATTAATTCTAAGTGTGCACTAGTGATCTATCATTTTATGCTAACAAATAGGTTTGGGTTAGGGTCTAAATGATCACACTAATATGGTTTGGGGTAGATTAGTGTTGACTAACAGTAAGAGGGGTCATTAGCAAGTTCACATTTTAATTTTTATGATTTTTGATAGCTTAAATAATTTTCTAGAAAACTTTCATTATTAAACAAGCTAGGGTCACACTATTCATATCTGAAATAATGCTTAACTTGTTTTGAGTTCTAACCAGTACTATTGGATAGAGTATTTTATAAGCTTTCCAACGAATATTTATTTGCTAGATTTGGATTTGTAAAACTCTAGGAATTAAAGTTTGAAAATAGCATCTGAAACCGATTTGAAATAAATGAAAAGGCGGGAATTTAATTAAAATCGATTCGGACCGAAACTTCACTAGCCAGGCCCAGTCCAGACGAAACCCGAACGGGCCGGCCCAGAAAACGTTTCGCGCGGGGAAAAAGAAATAACAGGGGAGCTGACAGGTGGGGTCGCGCTGTCAGTTCACTTAACGGTTCCCGAATCGGTAAGCTATCGTTGGATTAGAATCGGACGGCTCGCGTCCATCGTCTTCCTCAGCACAGGCGGGGGCTCACCTGCGCGCAGTGACGAGTGTTCGACGGCGATGGCGAGGCGTAGGGGAAGCAGAACTTGACGGCGACGTGCGGGATCGGCGGCGGTGCTCCTCCTCCTCCGATTCCCTGCAGCAGATCGCTCCCAGGTGCTCGGACGCGGCGGCGCTCCGCTCGTCCAGTGCTACTCCGGCGAGGCTGGCGACGGCAAACTAGGGCAAGCTGGGCTGAGCGGCGATGTCTAGGAGGTAGAGGGGAGTGAGGTGCTTTGCTCCGTTTGATCGGAGGGGCTTTTTATATGCCGAGGCGTCGAGGGCGAGTGCGTCAAGTGAACGACCGGCGCAGGACATGCTGGCGGCGTGCACGGGCGACACTGGCCTCGTCGGCCTTACTCGCGTGCTGGAAGGGGTTGGTCTCGGCCGCGGGGTGCTGTGGGTCGGCGCTGGCGAGGGCAGGGTGGTCGTCGACGTGCAGGCTGCTGGGAAGAAGAGAGGGGGTCCGGGGGTTGCTGCCTCCTCTTCTCCTCCTTCTTCCAGGGCTTGGGTCGGGGCAGAGGGGGCTGGCATCGACCAAACATCCTCCCAGGGCATGGCTACAGGCGTGGAGCGAGCTAGAACAGTGCAACACCAGTAGCTTTGATTCGATTTTGATTTCCTTCTGCCAGTGTTCGACGAAATGCCTGCAAGAACTCAAAATTCGAATTTTTCAAATTTGACACTTTGGGTGCTCATCATATTGGATAAGGTACCCTGTCATATTTTTGTTCTGGAGAAAGAATGAGTTTTGCAAAAATTTATATTTCAAATTGGATATGGTTTCTGTTTCAGATTCAAACTTTGGCTCAAGTTTGAGTTGTGTTCCAGTTTGAAATTTTGGTAGATCTTTGTTGGTTGAGTTAGTCCATCACTTGGTTGAGCTCAACTTACTAGCCAAACATGAAGGTGAGCTGTAGATTGCTTAATCTAAGGGCTCAAAGTGGTGTAGTCATTAACAGTTTCTAGATCATATTAACTTTATCTCTTTCTTACCTATTTTTATTTCTTGTTGCTTTGGTTCTTAAAATCTCTCTCAATTGATTCTGTTGGTTTACTTAGGGTTATCTAACCAATGCTCAAACAAAAATAACACACATAAAATCATAGAATACATATAAGAGGAAATACATGTATGCATAAAATAATGAAGAAAAGTTTTATCTTAGCCCAAAAATTTGGCACTTTATTTAATAAGAGTTGGATTACAATTTCTGAGTTGTTACAATAATCCTCTTTCCTGCTTTGTACATGTTGCATCAGAAATCTGCAGATTACTTGCATGAATATGTCAATGCTACACTTACTAAATTGATGGCCTTGATGTGCCTTTTGTCTTGACCTCTTTGGAAGTTCAGCGGGGCGGTTTGTCCATGGAAATTTATCCAATCAGTTGGTATTAGAATCAGCACAAGCTACCAAGGTGTAATTTATGGATTTTGGTTATGCAAATGCGTCTCAGGAAAATTTGTTGCCTCAGCAATGATTCTCGGTTAGTAAGCATAAGCCTTTGTGGTTTAACACTTTATTTTAGTCCCGCCTGAAACTATACAGTTTTGTGTTGAAATATTGGGCCATTTCATATGAGCCCATAGTAGATTTCAGAAATTCCTAGAAATCTCAAAGCCCATGTGTGTAAGCCCATTTGGAATGCAGCCCAAGTTTTTGGCTGCACAAAGGCAAGGGGTGGGAGCTAAGTTTAGTCCCACATGGGAAGTTGGGAGAGATGTAGACCAACATATAAGGTGGGGTGTTGCACCACTTGGTAAGTGAGTGAGAAGAGAAGTGCCACACGCGCGCTCCTCCTCCTCCTCCTCGCTCGCTCGTCTCGACACGACACGACGCGCGCGCGCGCCGCGGTTTGCGGAATTGAGCCTCGGAGCCGAGCTTATCTTTTTGCTGCACAGGAAAACCGAACGTTTGACCGAGTCCTTGACGGACGCGTCACAGCTAGCCAGTTCGGGTCGCTCCCGGATCGTGGGCTACTGTAACCGACTCGGACGTGCGACGTGGGCGTGGCCCACGTTGCCTAGGGTTTTTCCGCTGTGCGTCCGCGCCTATATAAACTCTTGCCTGGCTACACGCCGTACACACCTGAAACCGATCTAGGGTTTTACCACCTCTCGTTGCTTGCGCCGCCTCCGTAGTCTACTCCATCCCGAGCGCCGGCGTGCACCGGCGAACGGGAGAGCAGGTCTCCGGAACCACTCGCCTTTGCGATCCTGTACGGGAGAGGGCGAATTAGGTTTTTGGGAAGCGCTCTGCGCGACTGCTCAAGCTCTTCATCACGGGTCGTCTTCCATCCAAGTCGGGCGGTGCTGCCTACCGCCGTCTTCATCGCCGTCTGCTTCGACCGGTCTTCTCCAACGTTGTCATCAACAACGTTGCTGCTACGACTACATCTGCAAGCGAACGGTACGTGCGGTCTACTGCTGTTCGTCTGTTCATCATGTTCTGCGAGTACATGTTTAGCTACTGCCTGTTTCCGTTCATCTTGTTGTTTAGTACATCTAGTATGTTCGAGTTACATGTGGTAGTAGCTGCTATTGTCATGTTTAATATTCTGGAATTAATAATGGAAATTGTGCCTAATTATCCAACAATCCAAAAACCTAATTGTAGGCAATTTCCTGAATTATCAATGGCTGGTTTTACCGATGCACTGAGGCCGGATAAATTTACCGGTGTGCACTTTAAGAGGTGGCAGTACAAAGCTGAGCTTTGGCTGACCACGATGAAAGTGTTCCAGATTAGTAAAGGCAAACCTGAAGGAACTATGTCTGACGATGATCAGAAAAAGTTCGAGGAAGCCAATACTATCTTTGTGGGATGCATTCTGAGCATTCTTGCTGACCGTCTGTGTGATGTGTTTATGCACATAAAAGACGGGAAAGAGCTCTGGGACGCACTGGACGCCAAGTTTGGTGCTGCAGATGCTGGCAGTGAACTGTACATCATGGAGAGCTTTCATGATTTTAAGATGACTAAGGACCTTCCTGTGGTTCAACAAGCTCATGAGATACAGTGCATTGCCAAAGAGCTCGAACTCCTTAAGTGTGCCTTACCCGACAAGTTTGTGGCGGGTTGCATTATTGCTAAGTTGCCCCCTTCATGGAGGAACTTCGCCACAGCTCTCAAACACAAGAGACAGGAGATATCAGTTGAAAATCTGATAGCGTCCCTTGATGTTGAGGAGAAGGCTCGTGCTAAGGACACTACTGAGAAAGGAGAGGGTCATGCTACTGCTAACTTTGTCCAGCAGAAAGGCAAATCCTCAGGCAACAATAAAGGGAACTTCAAGCCCTCTTTCAACAAGCCTGTAAAGACTACAACCTTCAAGAAGAAGAAGCTGAACAGGGACAGGAGTGATCTAACTTGTTTCACTTGTGGAGAGCCCGGCCACTTTTCCAAGGACTGCCCAGAACGCGCAGACCGCAGAGGGAAAAGGGCCAAGAGTGTCAACGTCGTGACTGCTAGCAATACTGATGGGTATGGTAATCTATTTACTGTTCTTTCGGTATTTCAATCTCCCTCTTGGTGGATTGATACGGGTGCTAACGTTCATGTGTGTGCTGACATCTCTATGTTCACTTCTTACCAGGCCGCACGGGATTCCTCCGTCCTAATGGGCAATGGGTCACATGCCTCTGTTCGTGGTGTTGGCACGGTAGATCTGAAGTTCACTTCGGGGAAGATCGTGCAGCTGAGGAACGTGCAGCATGTCCCTTCTATGAACAAGAATCTTGTTAGCGGTTCCCTTCTCTGCAGAGATGGGTTTAAGGTTGTGTTAGAGTCGAATAAGGTAGTCGTTTCCAAGCATGGACAATTTATTGGAAAAGGCTATGAGTGCGGAGGCTTGTTCCGCTTTTCACTTTCAGATTTCTGTAATAAATCCGTGAACCATATTTGTGGCGGTGTTAATGATGATACCAGTGTTTGGCATTCTCGTTTATGTCACATTAATTTTGGTTTGATGTCTCGGTTATCCAGCATGAGTTTAATTCCGAAATTCACTATTGCCAAAGGTTCTAAGTGCCATAGTTGTGTGCAATCGAAGCAACCTCGTAAGCCTCATACGGCGGCCGAGGAGAGAAACTTGGCACCTCTAGAACTCATACATTCTGATCTATGCGAGATGAATGGTGTGTTGACAAAAGGTGAAAAGAGATATTTCATGACATTGATTGATGATGCGACTAGATTTTGCTATGTTTACTTGTTGCGAACTAAAGATGAAGCTTTAGACTACTTTAAAATTTATAAGGCTGAAGTTGAAAATCAACTAGAGAGAAAGATCAAGCGTCTTAGGTCGGATCGTGGAGGAGAGTATTTTCCTAAAATCTTTGACGAATTCTGTGAGGAACACGGTATTATTCATGAGAGGACGCCTCCCTACTCGCCCCAATCCAATGGGGTGGCCGAGAGGAAAAACCGCACTCTGTCTGACTTGGTGAATTCCATGCTCGACACTGCTGGTTTATCAAAGGCATGGTGGGGGGAGGCTTTGTTGACTGCATGTCATGTCCTGAATAGAGTTCCTAACAAGAATAAAGATAAAACCCCTTATGAGGAGTGGGTTGGGAGAAAGCCATCACTTTCGTATTTGCGCACTTGGGGATGCTTGGCGAAGGTCAACATTCCCATCCCAAAGAAACGCAAACTCGGACCAAAGACTGTGGACTGCATCTTTCTAGGTTATGCTCAGCGGAGCATTGGCTATAGATTTTTAGTAGTTAAATCCGAGGTACCTGATATGCATGTTGACACTATAATGGAATCTCGTGATGCAACATTTTTTGAGAATATGTTTCCTATGAAAGATATGCATAGCACTGCTAGATTTTCTTCTGAGATAATTCCTGAATCTAGTGCATCTGACGATTATTTTGAGCAACCACATGAGAACGTTTTTGAGAACGTTCATGAGAAGGATGACAATGAAGCTCCTACAAGGAGCAAGAGACAGAGGACTGCAAAGTCCTTTGGTGATGATTTCATTGTGTACCTTGTGGATGATACTCCCAAATCCATTGCTGAGGCATATGCATCATCAGATGCAGATGATTGGAAAGAAGCTGTCCAGAATGAGATGGACTCGATTCTTTCTAATGGAACATGGGAATTATCAGAGCGCCCCCATGGCTGTAAGCCTGTGGGCTGCAAGTGGGTGTTCAAGAAGAAGCTAAGGCCTGATGGTACTATTGAGAAGTACAAGGCGAGACTTGTAGCGAAAGGCTACACACAGAGAGAAGGCGAAGATTACTTTGATACCTATTCACCTGTCGCAAGACTAACCACCATTCGAGTACTACTTTCCATGGCTGCCTCCTATGGTCTTATCGTTCATCAAATGGACGTAAAGACAGCTTTCCTCAATGGAGAGTTGGAAGAGGAAATCTATATGGATCAGCCTGATGGATTTGTGATAAAAGGTGAAGAGACAAAGGTGTGCAAGTTGCTAAAATCTTTATATGGCCTGAAACAAGCACCTAAGCAATGGCATGAGAAGTTTGACAGAACTTTAACTTCTGTTGGCTTTGTCGTTAATGAGGCTGACAAGTGCGTTTACTATCGCCATGGTGGGGGCGAAGGTGTTATATTGTGTTTGTACGTTGATGATATTCTCATCTTTGGTACAAACATGAAAGTAATACATGAGGTCAAGTCTTTCTTGTCAAAGTGCTTTGATATGAAAGATCTGGGAGAAGCTGATGTGATCCTGAACATCAAGCTAAATAAGAACGAGAGTGGGATTACTTTATCGCAATCCCACTATGTTGAGAAGATCTTGAGCCGGTTTGGCTTTATTGATGGCAAGTCTTCTCCAACACCTTATGATCCCAGTGTGATATTGCGTAAGAACAAGAACGAACCAACAGATCAACTGAGGTATTCTCAGATCATTGGTTCACTCATGTACTTAGCGAGCGCGACAAGACCTGACATCTCTTTTGCTGTGAGCAAGTTGAGTAGGTTCATGTCAAACCCGGGTATTGATCATTGGCATGCACTTGAAAGGGTCATGCGCTATCTATGTGGTACAATGAGTTACGGGATTCACTATTCAGGGCACCCTGCTGTGCTTGAAGGATATAGTGACGCAAATTGGATCTCTGATGTAGATGATATCAAAGCCACTAGTGGGTATGTGTTTACCTTTGGAGGTGGCGCCGTATCATGGAGATCATGTAGGCAAACCATATTGACGAGGTCAACTATGGAAGCAGAACTTACTGCTTTAGACACAGCCACTATAGAGTCAGAATGGCTGCGTGAGCTCTTGATGGACTTGCCGGTGGTTGAAAAACCTGTGCCGGCCATCCTCTTGAATTGTGACAACCAAACAGTTATTGTCAAAGTGAACAATTCTAAGGATAACGCGAAGTCATCAAGACACGTTAAAAGACGTTTGAAGTCTGTCAGGAAATTGCGAAACTCCGGAGTAATAACTGTTACGTATATTCAAACAGACAAAAACCTGGCAGATCCCTTTACTAAGGGGCTATCACGCAATGTGATAGATAGTGCATCGAGGGAGATGGGTTTGAGACCCATAGATGTTATGCCATAGCGGTAACCCAACCTTTGTGATCGGAGATCCCGTGAATTAGGACCTGGGAAAACAAGCTAGTGGTTTAACTGAGGAGAGTATTCTGTAACCCTCTCTAAGTGAAGATGCAAAACTCTCAAAATCTGTAAGGCAGGTTGGCAACATGCCTTAATGTGTTTCTGTTGGCTATGATTAGCAAAGATGCTGTCCTACAGAGCATTCTTGAAAGAACACACCTATATGAGTCCGACTGTTAAACGTCGCAGTCTATGAGATTTGGGTGATCTCTAGTAAACTCATGAAGAGACCATGGAGTACGACGCATATGCTCCAACCCGCGGGGTAGGCTACTGGCAGCCATGTACTGGTTATGACTTTGAGTGAAATCTTGACGCACAAAACTTGCAATTCAAGGCGTAGTCCATTGTTCAAGTTGCTGATAGACGTAGCTTAAGGTTCTAGGCGGAAGTTCAACTTAACAGTCTCTGCTGAAACACTGGTATATAAACAAGTAGTGAGGTTTGGCAAATCTCTAAATGGGCATTTGAGATCTGGTGGGGGATTGTTGAAATATTGGGCCATTTCATATGAGCCCATAGTAGATTTCAGAAATTCCTAGAAATCTCAAAGCCCATGTGTGTAAGCCCATTTGGAATGCAGCCCAAGTTTTTGGCTGCACAAAGGCAAGGGGTGGGAGCTAAGTTTAGTCCCACATGGGAAGTTGGGAGAGATGTAGACCAACATATAAGGTGGGGTGTTGCACCACTTGGTAAGTGAGTGAGAAGAGAAGTGCCACACGCGCGCTCCTCCTCCTCCTCCTCGCTCGCTCGTCTCGACACGTCACGACGCGCGCGCGCGCGCCGCGGTTTGCGGAATTGAGCCTCGGAGCCGAGCTTATCTTTTTGCTGCACAGGAAAACCGAACGTTTGACCGAGTCCTTGACGGACGCGTCACAGCTAGCCAGTTCGGGTCGCTCCCGGATCGTGGGCTACTGTAACCGACTCGGACGTGCGACGTGGGCGTGGCCCACGTTGCCTAGGGTTTTTCCGCTGTGCGTCCGCGCCTATATAAACTCTTGCCTGGCTACACGCCGTACACACCTGAAACCGATCTAGGGTTTTACCACCTCTCGTTGCTTGCGCCGCCTCCGTAGTCTACTCCATCCCGAGCGCCGGCGTGCACCGGCGAACGGGAGAGCAGGTCTCCGGAACCACTCGCCTTTGCGATCCTGTACGGGAGAGGGCGAATTAGGTTTTTGGGAAGCGCTCTGCGCGACTGCTCAAGCTCTTCATCACGGGTCGTCTTCCATCCAAGTCGGGCGGTGCTGCCTACCGCCGTCTTCATCGCCGTCTGCTTCGACCGGTCTTCTCCAACGTTGTCATCAACAACGTTGCTGCTACGACTACATCTGCAAGCGAACGGTACGTGCGGTCTACTGCTGTTCGTCTGTTCATCATGTTCTGCGAGTACATGTTTAGCTACTGCCTGTTTCCGTTCATCTTGTTGTTTAGTACATCTAGTATGTTCGAGTTACATGTGGTAGCAGCTGCTATTGTCATGTTTAATATTCTGGAATTAATAATGAAAATTGTGCCTAATTATCCAACATTTTGTTCATTCGTCATAACTTCTTACTATTTTTTACATGGTTACGTCTTGCTCCTTTTCCTTCCTTTTCTATTTCCCGGATACCCTACGTTTTGTCCTTTTGATTCAATAGGGAGGGAAGGTCTGTATCTTGCTGCTTTATTTCCTTGAAGGGGTTCTAGGTTATCCATCGCTAAATATTTAGATTACTCATATCTTCAGATCCATCTCAGAGTATGGATGCATGGAATGAGCAGCCGTTAGGAGTAGAAGAATTCCTATGTGAAGGAGAGTAAATACATATTGGCTGATCGGTTTTGGTGATTACATTTATAAGTTGAGTTCCACATGAGTTTAATTACACTTCTTTCTGGTACATGTAATGATTCCACGTGATATACTCTAAAAATATGCTCTAAACACGATGCATAGTAATTGTTGTTTTTAAGCATGTTACAACAATGCAAATTATCATACCGCAGTTATTAAACTTTCGTGCATTTTGTGGACGGTGGATGGGAAATATCACGCAGGCGAACCAAAAATTTATTAGCACTCCTTATCTTGGGATAGTTTTTGTGTAGTTCAAACAAAATATTAATTTGCACTTTCTTGAGATAGTTTATGTGCGGTTGAAAAAGATTTTTTTGAAGTAGTGTTTAATATGCCCCACCGCAACGCGTGGGGTATCGTCTAGTTTAAATCATAACTTATCAACCATATGAGATATAACAAAACTAAACTCATTTAGATTACATTAAATAGTTCAAACTATTTGAATAAAAATAACTATGATCATTTTGAAACTCTTATGATCATGCCTTGGTGAAATCAAATAAAAACATTCAAGGTTTGAACATGACCTTTGCTAACTTTGGATATTTTGAGCACAACTGATAATAGGAACAAATAAGATATGACAATATGCATAATTCACAATAACATGATCATTTCAAATATGAACCTTGGAAGTTAAGCTTCCAAACAATTAATACAACATCAAATGATAACAATTCAATTATGAATTACAAACATGTATAAGAATATGAATTGATTCAGCCACAAGTCCATTTAGTGCCAAATGCCACTTGGCTATTCAAAATAAAGATTATTAGAGGATACTCATCATGCCACTTAGGATAGTTATCCACTTGAAAATATCTTAGGATAGTTATCCACTTGAAAATATCTTAGGATAGTTATCCACTTGAAAATATCTTCCTTTACTTGAACCCCAAGTAATGATCATGCATGAGAGTTTGACAACAAGTAGCTTACTCACCAAATTAAAACAAGAGTCACCACTTGAGGTGTCAACTTGTGGTGGGAATCCAAATGCTATAAAAGGAACCCCATATCATCCATTTGACACCATAAAATTATGGTATGAGAAGACCAATGAAATTGGGCCACTCCATACATTAGATAGGAACCAGAGCGAGTATAAATAGGTCACTGTGTGTGGGTTTGGCCAGCCTAGCAACACCACACTGTAACGCCCCACCTTTGTATTAAGGTGGAACACCTGTGTTAAGTGCTATTCCCTGGATCACTGATAGCACCACAGTACAAAATATAGTGATCATTGCAATAGTATCAAATATTACATCGCAGATTTAGTTACATAAGTCTCAAACCTTACAGAAACACAGCGGAAAACAAAGTGGCAATGAGCCTCCATCTTCATCACGTGCCACAGGCAGACATGTTGGAATGTAGTCTCGAGATCCTACTAAACAATCTTTATCTGAAAACCTGCATATTTGAATATGCAGCCCCATAAATGGGGGGGGAGGGGGGTCAGTACAATGATGTACTGGCAAATGACACTTATTTGGTGGCTGTTGTGAAAAAGCTATCTACATGATATTTGGCTGGTGGAGCTTTTGGCTAATTTGCATAAAGCAAGATTATCCTATCATTTTCGAAACAAACTTTTATTCTTTGGAAGGCTTTGAAGGGGCACATGGTTAAATCCACCATGGCACCCAAGTCACCTGGTTAAATCCACCAAGATGACCCCATGAGGTTAAATCCACCAAATGGTTTAAAGGAAAGGGGCACATGGTTAAATCCACCATGAGCACCAAAGTCACCTGGTTAAATCCACCAAGATGACCCCATGAGATTAAATCCACCACATGGTCCTGAGATTGTTTCTAAACAAATTTTATTCATTCTGAAATTATGATGAGACTCTTCCGTACATCCATGTCTAGGAACTCAAATTGTCCATAACCGGGGACACGGCTAATCGATTAGTTTGACACCCTACAGGGGTTGTGCACTTTCACCTTAAGACCCAAATCAAAACTTTTTAATCATTGAAAGACTTTGATGGGGCACATGGTTAAATCCACCATGAGCACCAAAATCACCAGGTTAAATCCACCATGGTGATCCCATGAGGTTAAATCCACCACATGGTTGAAGGAAAGGGCACATGGTTAAATCCACCATGAACACCAAAGTCACCAGGTTAAATCCACCATGATGACCCCATGAGGTTAAATCCACCACATGGTCCTGAAACTATTTCTATACCAACTCATAACAAGGCATGGCATCATTTTCCATAGTAAGATTGCAATCCTAGTAGTGGGGTTTAAAGGATAGCTATCACTACTAGGAGCTAAGCATTTCATAACCACTTTGAAAATTTCATACCATGCACAGTATTGAAACCACTAATGCATATAATAAAAGATAGGTGGAAGTATGTGTGTCACTTGCCTTTTTGAAGAATACGATCTTTCACTCTTCTCTCAACTAATCACGTAGCTCTTCACACAAGCTATAACACAGATATAGCCATACATAAACAAACCATACAAACACAATCAAACAAATCAGACAATTGAATAGTATTGGTTAAACAATTTAGATTTATTGAGATGTTATGATAGAAAGATATGGCAAAGGAATAGTGGATTGTGAGATATGAATCTGGGGGCTTTGTTTGGGAGAAGATCAACATGATTGGAGAGAATTGGACTAGGCAAAATAATATTGACAAGGTCTTTATGCTTTAAGAAAGCATGAATGAAGCTTTAGAATGGCTCATGTGAATTAGATCACATAGGTGTGGAATAGTGCAACAACAATACTATTTGAATAAGTGTAACAACATTTATTCTTTAAATAGCATACATCACACTTAGGCTCTAGGCTAGGTTTTGAGAATGCTTGAATTACTCAATTAGCACATTTGCAAGTTGAATAGTTCAATACATGTGAACAAAACTAAGTGGGCATTAGATTGGGTATGAATGGTTGACATGTGAGGACATAGCTCAAGTGGTTCATTGATCAACATGGTGTACAAACACGTACTATGGTATGGGTTATAACAACACCACATTAGCAAAATAGAATTTAGGTTTGAGATGAATTCACATTTTACTCAAGTAGCACAATTGCAATTTGAATATATATGAACTAGACAAAATAGACTTAGATGAACAAAATATGGATCAAGATGATCTCAAGATGACTTTTGATGAATGGGTATGAACATAGGGTTTACTAAAGAAGAAGGGAACATTGATTGAAAAGAAATAGAATTAATCCATATAGGAAATACTCAAATTCTCATATTAGAATTTGAATAATTGTGAAGTGATTCAAGAAATCATGGAAGTGATGCCACTGGATAGCTTGCAGTAAAGCAAAGCTAATGCAATTGGAATCATTCAAAAATAAATTATAGAAATCAAATTATGTTCAAATTAGTGATTTGGATAGATTTGAATGCACAAAGTGTGTGCACGTATCAACTTTGATGTTTCTTGATCCTATGATGTTCTACATGATTAGAGGATTCCATAGACTACAAATTTGTAATTTTTGGATGGATAGAACCAAAGATATGAATTTAACAAGCTAGCAGATAGGTTTGATTAAATTTGAATATATATTCAAATTGAATACTGAAACTATGAAATATTAGTGCACTATTGGATTCTACACATTCCAAGGATTCCAACGGTATATTATTAGTGATTTTTGGACGCAGGAATCAAAAGATATGAATTTCCAAAGATTGGACAAAATTCAGATTCAAAATTCTAATTTGAATCGAGTTAGATCTGGAGGCTAACATGTGGCGCGTTTTAATTCATCCGTACCGGTTCGTTCGGATCTTGAATCTGTGCCATTAGATCTAAAGAGGATTGGATGAACCAGATAGCTCCATACCGGTTCACTTAAGTGAATCTGTCAGATGCGTCCGATGGGGATCCGACGGTCGAGATTAAATCGAAGAGAGGCTCACCGGTTAGGGTTAGTGACAAGGGTATAGATAATAGAGCCTGTCAGTTGAGTACCCCTGAGGCCCGTTAAGCTAGGCCCAATTGTAGTACTAGTCGAAATACGAGTTCTTACCGTATGTCGATATTGTAATCTGTATCGGACCCTACCCGATCCTCGAGACCTGGCCACCTATATATAGGGGCTAGGAGGGGACGGTGTAGGCCAGATTGAAAGCAAGCCAGGTTCTACACCCACGTTTACTTTTATAGCCACCTTGTTTGACTGAGTTTACCTTCGAGTTCATCCGATGCCCTATCTCCCCGATCTTAAGTCCTTCATCTAGGACATTTGTCAAGTTAACCCCTCGTCAATTGGCGCCGACCGTGGGGACTCTGGGCGTTGGAATCATGAATTTGACGGCTTTTTCGCTTTTAGCCAATAGCAATCCAGAAGTCGACGAAAATTAAGAGGTGGAATTGATGTTCGGAAGTCTAAACTTCTACATTGAACCTTCGGGTACAACTCGCCTTTCGGATTCGACAAAATCAGTTTCGTCGGTGGGAAAAGCAGAGAGGATGACAGCATCTGGATCATCTGTAGGCTCTTCTAGCGAGGCAAACTTGCCAGTCAGCTTAGCAGCAATAGAAAATTTGCAGGGAAATTAGAGGAACCCGACGAAATCGGGCAAGAGACCATGGTGGAAGAAGCAGAAGACAAGTCAAGGGATATCGCCAGCAGAAGCAGCGGCGTCTCCAAGAGCGTACACCAATTATGCGTTATCATCACAGAAGCAGCAGAAGAAGAAAACAATCACACTGGCAACAAGGAGGTCGACATGCAAGTCGACAAATTAAGGAGCAATGGCAAGAAAGAGAAGGAGAAAGTGCGTGTTTTGGCTGGAGAGTGGAGAATGATCATGACAGCTGTTAATCGCGGGACTGATGTACCCGCAGATTCAAGGAGAGAAGTTTTAATGGGGTACCAATACGCGCTACACCAGCACAGGAAAAAAGTAAGGGAGGAAAGAGACATGTTTTTAAGAAGCCGAGGTGATGATAGTATGTTAAGCGAAGAACACTGGGATGAGTACAGTGACGCATCAGAAAGCAGCATGGAGAGGCACACAGACCCGAAGCATAAAAGAAGGACAATAGCGCGTGTAGTAGAAGAAAGCTATACGAGGAGCCCAAGCGCGAACCAGCCAGAGGAAGAGGAAGAATTCGTGCAAGAAACACCAGAAGCAACATTGATAGCAGCACGGGCGTATCTACTAACCACGCAACCAAAACCTGGTGACCCACGGGAACAAATGCATCAAGCCGCGATACGAAGCCTAGGGCTAGTCGAAGAAAAGTTAAAAGGCAATATTTCGGAGAAAAAGTCGACTCACCACAGTAAAAGGAAAAAAGAAGAGGTCAAGCGCAAATCTTCGCGGAACGAAATTAGCGAGTCCTCAGAAGATGAGAAAAGCCAAAAGAGGAAGGAGGACGCAAGGAACATAATAGCACAAGCAAGGGTAAATAATTCACGTTACGCGTGGAGAGAAGAAAACTATGAGGATGACGAAAAAGAGATGGGCGCGCTATGCTTTACCCGAAGGGTTCGCAAAACACGGGTACCCAAAGGTTTTAAGTTGCCGCATGACCAAGAGAAGTATGATGTCGCAAGAGCCAACTCTATGGTTATCAAATTACCTGCAAGCAGTACAGATACTAGGAGGAACAAGAGCAACAGCCATGCAAAGTTTGCAGTTACACCTCACCGGCGCAGCACGGTCCTGGTTAAATACTCTACCCAATGATTCCATTGGAAGTTGGGAGAATTAGAGAGTCAATTCACAAGAAACTTTCGCTCAACGTATAAGCGCCCAACATCGCTAGAAGAAGTCAAGTCATGCATACAGCAGAAAGGTGAAACACTACGTTCTTATATACAACGCTGGAGTGTAATCAAAAACTCAGCAGAAGACGTCTCCGACGAAAGAGCGATAGATGCTTTTTCGAGCGGCCTTCGTCGTACAGACCTAGTGGAAGAAATAGGAAGAGCAAGGCCAAGAACAGTATCTGAGCTAATGGAAACAGCCAACAGATTCGCCGATGGAGAAGACGCGTACAATAACAAAAGGGGGCGTTCACCGGAAGTTGACAAAACAAGCAGACAAAGGTGAAGATACCGCAATGGCGACAACCACGGAAGGAGAAATCAGATTGCCGCAAGATATGACGAAAGGAATGAAGAAAGCTATGAAAACATCGAATTTCCTACGAGAGACAGCAGGGGAAAGGAGAAGCCAAGGTACTCAGGTCCTTCGGCAGAAGATATGTTATATGGTCCTTGTCGCATCCATTATGCTTACCTAGACGGGAAAAGAGTTTCCAACCACCAGATGAAGGATTGCAGAACCTTCTTAAGGTTGCAAAACGCCATGGATTCAAGCCAAGGGGCACGACAGGGAGGAAAAAGCATAAATCAAGGATACCAAATGCAGCGACTCGCAAAAGAGTTGGAGTCAAAAGTATATATATTAGCAATGATCCAACCAGTACCAAAGTCGAAGAAAGAAAGGAAGAGCATATCAAGACAGGTCAACCTGGCAATAACATCACCACCAGCTACTACGGAGTATCTAAAGTGGTCTGATCAACCAGTTAGGTTTAGCAGAGCAGACCACCCGAGGAAAGTCCCCAGACCAGGTCACTCACCAATGGTGCTCAAAGCTCAAATAGGAGGATATGATGTCGGAAGAGTATTCATGGATGCAGGAAGCGGTATAAACCTAATATACGCCAGAACGTTGAGAGCAATGTGCATATCATTGGAAAATCTAAAGCCAACAGATTGTTCTTTCCACGGAATAGTACCAGGAGCCGCAAATTATCCTTTGGGCAAAATAGAACTCGACGTCTGTTTTGGCGACAGCGGCAATTATCGCAGAGAAAAGCTGGAGTTTGAAGTCATGGACTGGCCCTCACAATACCACGCAATCCTGGGACGCCCAGCATTTGCAAAATTCATGGCAGTACCTCACTATGCATATCTCACACTCAAGATACCAGGACCTAAAGGGACGATCACGGTACAAGGAAGCTTTGAAGTATCCAACACCTGTGACAAAGAATTTAACAGGTTGGCGCAAACCTTCGGCATGACAGCAGAGTACGCAAGGCTAAAAGGCGAAACCAACCACAACGTGCTACCCGACGTTGGACGATCCCTGCCAGATCAGCTTTCGATGCAACTCAAGACTCGAAGAAAATACAGGTCCATCCGACGGACCCAAACAAGACCACCTCCATAGTGGTAAACTTGGATCCCGCATAGGAAAGCGCACTCATCGAGTTCCTCCGTGAGCGCTGGGAAATCTTCGCCTAGTGTCCTTCAGATATGCCAGGTGTTCCCAGGGAACTCGTCGAGCATGCACTAAATGTGGATCCTAAAGCAAAGCCAGTCAAGAAACCACTACAACGATTTGATGAACCCAAGAGGAAAGCAATAGCATCAAAGCTACATAGGCTGGAAAACGCAGGGTTCATCCGAGAAATCAAAACGTCGACTTGGGTATCTAATCCAGTTATAGTCCCTAAGAAAAATACAGACGTACAAAGATTATGTGTCGACTACACATCTCTCAACAAGCATTGTCCAAAGGATCCCTTCCCCTACCTCGCATTGATCAAATAATTGACTCAACAGCAGGGTGCGCAAGGCTTTCCTTCCTAGACGCATATTCTGGTTATAACCAGATCAAATTAAAAAAGGAAGACGAGGAAAAAACAGCCTTCATCACACCATACGGCGTGTTCTCTTATCAAGTCATGCCTTTCGGCCTAAAAAACGCTGGGGCAACCTACCAGCGGATGATGCAAAATTGCCTCGGCAGTCAAATAGGGCGTAATATCCAAGTCTACATCGACGACGTGGTCATCACCACGAGGAAGGAAGAGTCTCTGATCAGCGACCTGGCGGAAACTTTCGACAACCTGAACAGGTACAAGCTCAAGCTCAACCTGACAAAATTCTCTTTCGGTGTATCAGCAGGGCAACTCTTGGGGTTCTTAGTATCAGCAAGAGGAATAGAGGCAAACCCAGAAAAGATCCAAGCAATATTAACAATGGGAAAACCAACAAAGCTACATGACGTACAGAAGCTCGCAGGACGCGTCGCGGCGCTGAGTCGATTTGTGGCTCGATTGGGAGAGAAAGCACTACCTTTCTACGCGCTCATGAAAAAATCAGATGATAAATTCGAATGGACGGAAGAAGCAGATGTAGCCTTCACACAGTTGAAAAAAGTGGTCTCCACACCTCCAGTGTTGGTCGCACCAAAGGAAAAAGAACCACTACTACTATACATTGCGGCAACACATCAAGTGGTGAGTACAGTACTGGTAGTCGAAAGAAGTGAAGAAGGAAAAGCTCACGGCGTTCAGAGGCCAGTATATTTCATCAGCGAGGTACTCTCTCCAACAAAGCAAAGATACCCGCACTATCAAAAGCTCGCATACAGTGTCTTCACAACAGCTCGGAAACTACGGCAATACTTTGTGGTGCACCCAATTATAGTGGTCAACGAAGCACCACTCTCCAATATATTGAACAACCTTCGGCCACAGGACATGTCTCCTTATGGGGAATTGAATTATCACCCCTGGACATCACGTACGAAAAGCGAAAGGCAATCAAGTCGCAAATTCTGCCATACTTCACAGCAGAGTGGCTGGAATTACAAAGTGCAGGTCCTCCGGATTTATCAAGTGTTTGGACGATGTATTTCGACGGCTCAAAAAGAATCCAAGGCGCAGGAGCAGGCATAGTCTTGATATCACCGCAAGGAGACAAATTGAAATATGTGTTACGGATGAGTTTTCCCCAAGCTTCTAACAATGAAGCCGAATACGAGGCGTTGCTCCATGGAATGAAAATGGCAAAAGCTTGTGGAGCAACTCGACTTAAAATATTTGGAGAGTCAAACCTCATCGTCCAACAAGTAATGAATAAATGCGACGCCATTAGTGACAACATGACATCATACAGAAATCTATACTACTATCTCGAAGGAACATTCGGTGGATGCAAAGTTTCGCATGTCAGCAGAGCCAGCAATGAGGAAGCCGACAATTTAGAACATATCGGGTCCCAATGCTTGCCCGTACCACAAGGAGTCTTCTGGGAGAAAATAATAGAGTGATCAATAAAGAATAGCAAAACCTCGACTACCGAGGGACAAGCAATAGGCTCGGGGGCTGGAAAAACAAGTGCAGTAGAACCAGAAGAAGTCATGATGATAGAAGAAACTTGGATGCAGCCATATCTGGCGTACATGATAAACAAAACACTACCCGAAGACACGGTAGAAGCCAAAAGGATAATACGACGATCCAAGGCTTTCGTCGTGTTACAGGGAAAATTATAAAGTATATCAGGCGTCTTACAATGATGCGTCACTCCTCAAGAAGGACAAGAAATCTTAAAGGATATCTATGCAGGAGTATGCGGACATCACGCAAGTAGCAGAGCTATCGTAGCCAAAGCCTTTCAAGCAGGATTCTATTAGTTAACAGCCATCAAGGACGCAAAAGACATAGTTCGAAAGTGTGAAGCATGTCAAAGGTTCGCATCTCGGCCACATGCGCCAGCAGCAGAGTTACAACCAATACCACTATCTTGGCCCTTTGCGCAGTGGGGTCTCGACATGGTGGGGAAATTGCACAAATCCTGGCCAGGAGGGCATGTCTATATGCTGGTGGCAGTCGACAAATTCACAAAGTGGATAGAAGCAGGCCCATTAACAACTCAAGACTTTAAAGCAGCAATAAACTTCATAAAGTCTATAGTCTTTCGCTTTGGAGTGCCACAGAGCATCATCATAGACAATGGTACAAATTTTACGTCAAAAGAGGTCAAGGACTATTGTGAAGGATTGGGAATCAAATTGAAATTTGCATCCGTAGCACATCCAAAGACAAACGGGCAAGTCAAAAAAGCCAATGGCTTAATATGCAGCGGGATAAAGAAACGACTGTTGGCACCCCTCGAGAAAGCCAAGCACGCTTGGATAGACGAGTTACCCTCCGTGCTTTGGAGTCTGCAAACTACGCCCAACGCTGCTACTCAAGAAACACCTTTCTTCCTGGTCCACGGCGCAGAAGCCGTGCTTCCAGTAGAGATCACGCATGAAGCTCCAAGAATCACTACATATGATGAGACAACTTCTACAGAGGCACTTTAGGACAATGTCAATGCACTCGACGAGGCAAGGGACGTAGCACTAGCCAGAGCCACTCAATATCAGCAAAGCCTGCGAAATTACCATAGCAGTCGAGTTCGTCCATGATCTTTCGTAGTGGGAGATCTAGTCTTACGACTCAAGCAAGATGGGCATGGAAAACTCGAGTCCCCATGGGTGGGACCTTACATCATGACAGAAGTAATACCAGGAGGAGCTTATCGACTATAAGACAAGAAAACGGGGCAAAATGAGAGTAACCCGTGGAATACAGAGCAACTATGACGATTCTACTCATAGACGACATAAGATTTCTTCGAGTTCTAACCCTCCGAACCCAGAACATGAGGCCACGGGTCGGGTTCCTTGGGTAAACTCGGCAATATATGTAAACATTTTATTTTTTCCACTCAGGGGCTTGGACCCTCGAGTCGTACGAAATATAGATTAACAGGTTATTATCAAGTACTATGGTTGTTATCTTCGACATACTACAAGGTTGATCACAACCCAATATTTTGGCAGCTATACAAATGGTTCAAAGGAACCCGATAAAATGTTAATACGCACACCTCGGAACAAGGATTTGTTCCCATGGTCTATTAATAAAGTAAGCACATAGTAAAGGCATGATTATTGATTACAGATAACACGAAGAAATACAACCAGGGAAGGAGATTACATAGAAAGGAAATTAATGAAAATGTACTTTGGCTTCATACTCCTTCTGACATTGGGTGCAATCATAGACTTTCACGTCGAACTTCGACATCCCAACGTGGAAGTCGAAAGTCATGAAAAAACCCTGATGGAGATCATGGTCCTCTGCAAATTGTGACCAGCCGCCCTTGAAGTATTGTTCACCGGCACCGTCATACCAGACTTCCACTTCATAAGGAGCTCCTCCCCCAGAGTGCTCGTGAAGAACAGCTTCCCGCAGTTCTCGCCCATCCATAAACTTGGTAAAATTCAGAGGTAAACGCTGAATCTCACGGCATTGCGGGCCGGCGATGCAGAAGAACGAGAAGAGTCTGGGCGGAGGAGAAGACGCGTTAGCAGAAGGAGCACTTGGACCAGGTGCAGCTAAAGGCACCTTGGGTTTGTTTTTGCTCCCAGCCGGACGGCCGGGGCGCCACTTCACCAGAGCGGACGACGAAGCCACCACAGCGTCAGTTGAAGCCTTGTTCTTACTGCCGCGAGGGCGGCCGCGGCCCCGCTTCTCCACCGGGGCGCCAAGGTTTAAGCGAGATCCACTTGCATCAGCCATGGAGGCAGGAGTTGGACAAAGAAACCCTAGATGAGTTTGAGAGGAGGAAGATGGTGCGGCGGAAAAGCTAAATACTGGATTAGGGTTTTTACCTATCGCCAGACGTGCTTTATTTATAAGCACGTATAATGGGCCTTTACAAGGGCCAAAATATAATCATAGGCTCTTATATGCTGCCCAGAGCAGACGATAACAGACAGGTCAACGTCTCCAGCAAAAGGATGCATAAAAAAAAGAGAAGAAAGAAGACGAAGAAAGAGAGGAAAATAACACAGCAAAAAATAAAGAAGCAGGGAGTACGAAAAATATCTGTCAAAGAAGCACAAGTTTACCCCGTCTTTGACTTGGGGGCTAGTGACATTCGAAGAAAAAGAATACATTGCATAAGTGGAAGAAGTCGCCAATTGATGCATGAAGAAGTACAAAAAATATACTTATCTATTTTTCTTGAGCCTATACCCGAAAATTTCGGCTATAGTCTCGGGGGCTACTCCCATCGGGAGCGCTGGGCGCGCACCCGATGATATTTATTCATGAGTACTAAAGCAAAGAAGGTGAAAGAACAATCAGAAAGTTCTATTACTCCCATCGGGAGGAACCTTTTTTATCAATTTAAGTAACTCAAATATTTTACACTCTGAAATAGTCAAACAAGGCTGTGACATATGATCCTCGAGTTGTGTCATCGCGACTAAACTCGAATGCTGTGATTTATCACGAAGGTAAGACCCCAGGATTCGTCCTATGTGGCCCGGTATATGCACATGGATGCGCTCTGCTGGCATGTATCCGTGTCTATGACGCAAAGAAAAATCTTGGTGGACGCACTGGATACCCTGAGAAGCACTGGGACTCATTCTTTGTAAGTCCTAAATGCGGCAAAAGAATGGGTTTGACCGGTTTCCTGAATTCAAGTCCAAGGGGATTGAATTTGAAGTAGGTGGCAAGTATCTGTTCCGGCAGTTAACTGACCTCTTGATCCGTCAGAGTTGTCAGGCTTGTTCATCAAAACCCCTTGCGAGATATTATCCTGAAAATAAGTCAAAAGACCAAGTCAAAGATTTGAAGATATGAAGAAGTCAAAGAAATGATCAAGTCGAAGATTAAAGATTAGAGATTCAACCCGAATCTGCAATTCTGGTAGAATCTCAGGGGCTACTGACATGGGTATAGATAATAGAGCCCGTCAGTTGAGTACCCCTGAGGCCCGTTAAGCTAGGCCCAATTGTAGTACTAGTCGAAATACGAGTTCTTACTGTATGTCGATATTGTAATCTGTATCGGACCCTACCCAATCCTCGAGACCTGGCCACCTATATATAGGGGCCAGGAGGGGACGGTGTAGGCCAGATTAAAAGCAAGCCAGGTTCTACACCCACGTTTACTTTCATAGCCACCTTGTTTGACTGAGTTTACCTTCGAGTTCATCCGACGCCCTATCTCCCCGATCTTAAGTCCTTCATCTAGGACATTTGTCAAGTTAACCCCTCGTCAGTTAGGTTTCCGACGAGAGTTTGCCGGCGAGGCATGCAGGTGGCTTGCTCCGGTGGCGTTCCGGCGACTTCTGAGCGACGGAGAGGCTACGACGGGAATCAGCTCAATGAGGGGAGCTCGAGGGCTTGATCGGCTTCTCCGATTGCTTCTAGAGGTGAGCGGGAGAGGCGGCTAGAGACGTGCGGGACGGTAGGGAGCTTCGGTGTAACAACTCAGAAATTTGTAATCCACTTCTTATTAATGAAAGTACCAAATTTTGGGCCAAGATAAAACTTTTTATCTATCATTGCATGGATGCATGTATTTTCTATTATAAGTATTTTATGATTTCATGTGTGTTATTATTTGTTGTGCAATAGTTAGTTAATTCTAACTTAACTAACAGAAGCAATTGAGAAGAATTAGAAGAGCCAAAGAAACCAGAAATAAAGAAAATAAAGAAAAAGAGAAGAATAAGTTGATCTAGGAAATCTTATTGACTATCCTACTTTGGACCCTTATATTAAGAAATCTGTAGCTCAAGCAAATGTATGGCCAGTTAGTTGAGCTTGACCAAGTTATATACTAACTCAACCAAGAAGTTTCTAACCAAAATTCAAATCAGAACATCACTCAAACTGCAGCCAAACTCTGAATCTGAAACAGTGGCAATACCAAAAATTGAAATATGAATTCTGCAAAACTTAACCTTTCTTTGTAACAAAAATATCTCTGGAAACCTTATCTAATATGTTGATCACCCAAAGTGAAAAATTTCAAAAATTCGAATTTGAATTTCTTGCGGGCATTGTGTCGAACACCTGGCAGGCAAAAATCGGAGAAAAGCGATTTTACTGTGAGGATCACTGCTCCCGTTCGTCTCGACCCTGTAGCCATGCTCGTGGAGACCTCCGCGGTCGAGCCCAGCCCCCTCTGCCCCGACCCGAGCCGTGAGAAAGGGAGGAGAAGAGGAAGACAGCACCCAGGACCCCCTCCCTTCTTCCTCTGCTCGCTGCACGTCACCGACCGCCATGACCGCGCCAGAGCCGACCCACAGCACGCCGTCGCCGAGACCAAACCCCTCCAGCACGCGAGCAAGGCCGTCGTGCCCGGTGTTGCTCGACGCGCATCGCCAAGGCCCCCGCACCGGCGAGCTACTGGACGCTCTCGCCCCCGACGCTCTGGCCTATAAAAGCCCCCGCCGATCAAACGAACGAACTCGCCCCGCTCCCAGCTACCTCCCAGACACCTTCTCTCCCTCCCTCTCGCTCTCGTTCGAAGAAGCCTGCAACGCCGGCGAGCCACTGGGTGCAGGCAGCGCCGCCGCGTTGGGCCGCCGCTGGACGAACGGACGCCGGGAGCTGGAGGAGGAGTGCTACCGGATTCTTTTTCGCCCGCCACCGTCGAGCCCTGCTTCCTCTACGTGCCTCGCCGTCGCCATCGTCTTCCTCGCCGTGCGCAGGTGAGCTCCAGCCCTAGCCAACGAGGACGATGCCTGTGCACCATTGGACCCCGATCCGTCGGTAGCATACCGGTTCGGTGCGTTAAGTGACCTGACCGGTGGGCTCCACCTGTCAGGTTTAAAATTAGAAACTTCTCCCGCCCCGGGCGAAACGTTATCGGGCCGGCCCGTTCGGGTTCTGTAGAAAACTCGGCCCGTTCATTTAGAATTCGGTCCGATTCGACTTTATTTATTTCCCGCCTATTTCGAATTAATTCAAATAAGTTTCAGATATGTTTTTCAAACCCTAATTCCAAGAGATTTAGAAATCCATTTTTAGCAAATGAATATGCGTTGGAAAGCTTATGAAATACTCTACCCTCTGAAACTGGTTAGAATTCAAATTGAGTTAGGGATTTAAATAAATAAGAATACTTTGACCATAGCTTTATTAATCCTAGGAGAATTCTAGAAAATTATTTAAACCTCCTAAAATTTTGAAACTTGATTTGTGAACTCACTAATTAACTCCCCTATTGTTTAGTCAACCTTAATCAACTCAAACCTTGTTAGTGGTACCAATTAGGCCCTAATCCAATCCTAGTTGGTAGCATAAAATGATAGATCTCTATTACAAACTTAGAATTAAATTTTGCCCTCAATATCAATTCACTTAGTTAGTCAATCCCCACATGAACTAGCCCTAATGACCCTAGTTACTTACCCCTACTCAAAAAGGTAAACAACACATGACACATAGTAGAAAATATAACTTGCACACTTAATGAAAACTTGGAAGAAAACTTGCAATCCAATTCAAATAAAACCCAACGTGAATGCCCTTGTTGAAAACAAGTATGTATGCTTGGTGTGTTGTTAGCCATGTGTAGTGATTGTGTGTTTTGTATTTATTCATTATTAGACGCTAGTGTTGCTGAGGAGGATATTGAAGGGGAATTTTATCAAGAAGAAGAAGAATACCCCGGACACTTTGCCAACCAAGGCAAGCCATCTTTTGAATCATACTCCAAAGGCCTAGTTTTACTATTGCATTCTACTGGTTTTAAGTAAATTGCATGATTGAATTGCTAGAGTAGAATGACAGATGTATAGTGAGATCTTGCTTAGCAAGAGCATCAAGCTGAGTTTATCCAACCCTATTTTAGTGGTATCATCACTCAATGTAGTTGCTTAGTCGCTAATAAAATTGAGGCCATCTCTAGGTGGAACCCCATTTGAACTTGGTGACTTGAACTTGAACACTTAAATTTGGAGAGCCCTCCTACATGATGGTTTTATGAAGGAAAATAATATTGACTAAGGACTATGGAATGTATTTGCTAAATGATAATAAGTGATGTACCATGTGAGCCAACCATTACCGTACGACCACATTACCCCTAAATGGGAAGGGGCTTAGTCCTTAGCTTGTTTACCCTAGTATGGGAGGCCTTGTATCATCCTTTATAGAAGTGCACCGTGCGCGGGTACTTCTGAACCGAGTGGAAATCCCATTCATCCGGCACTCCGGAGCGGTCAAAACTAGAGACGCCGGAACGGAGATGTCCGTGTCTCGGGCTCTAGGGAAGGATCCTATACTAGAGTGAGCAAGTGAAAGAGTTTGATTGATTATCTGAACCCCGCATACTTTGTGTATGACGATCCATGGATTTCTCCCGGCAGATGTATCGAATCTTGTGGGTAAAGTGTACCCCTTTGCAGAGGTTTCAAACTATTCGAATAGCCGTGTCCTCGGTTATGGACAGTTGGCAAACTGTACTTGACTTTTGTCAAAGAATGAGTATGACTTATGGTGAACTTGGTGAATGACATGACTTGACTTGACATTGATATTGACACACTTGAAGTTCCCTTAAATTAAACTTAGAGAACTAAACTTCTTTTCTACCAATGAACATTCTTGGGAAACAAAACTAGCTTTTGCAACTAAACTTAGTGCTTAGTCCATCATATCAACCTTGCATACCTACTTCATCATTTCATTTATAAGATGGTTTGCGAGTGCATCCAATGTACTCATGGCTGTGTCCCTGGCTATCAACTTGGCCAGACTATGGGGAAGAGTATCCGGAGGAAGGGTATGAAGAAGAATATCAGAACTAAGATCTTCTACTGAGTCGCCATTGCCTCTAGGGTGAAGGCATGGACCCGAAGACGTTATTTCCGCTGCTATATTGTTGTAATATGAACTTGGTCACTATGACCATTGTATTTGAACTATCGTATTGTAATGTCTATGGAACTGGTTACCAACTACGTTATGTGTATCACAACAATGATTCTGGGATTGTGGTGGAATGCATAACGGGCACTTCGAGTTTGTTGTAAATTCGGGGTTGTCACAAGTTGGTATCAGAGCCTGGGCTGACCATAGGAGACCTTAGTTAGAATGGGCGTTAAATGAAACTTTTATAAAAGCAAAGATATAAGTAATGGTTTAAAAATTGCTTAGTCTTTTCCTCTCTATTTACAAAGTTTTTGTACATGCTTCAGTTTTTGCCTACTTAAAATTTTGCACACTTGAGTTGATCACTAACTTAATCTAATCTAAAATTTTGTAGATGGTCCCGGTATTCACTGAGCAGTACCAGTTGGGCCATGGTGGCAGCCTTTGTTTCGAGCGCGACCTCACCACCCTGACCTTGTTCCTGAACCGTCTGTATCCGGAGTTCAAGGGAGCCGTGCTCAATGAGCACCCGGATGGAGAGCTACGGTGGCTTGTCAGGGCCAGTTGCCGTGGCAAGAAGGGAGATTTGAGTTCTCCAAGGATCAAGTTTGAGCTTGTGGAGAACACTTGGGCCGATGGTTTGGTCCGAGGTATGCAGGAGATGCACGCCCGCTTGTGCGGACTGCATGTTGAGGAGGTCCAGGGGGAGCGCTTTAGGAACTTTGCTCGGCGTGATGCGGATGGGCGTCCCGCAAACATGCCAGGGCAAAATGAGCCGAGTACCTACGTCGATCACATGGACTTCTTGCTGTACTCCACTCAGCAGGAGGCGGATCGTGCCCGTACCAAGGCCAACCTTGAGCTCTTCGCACTGGTGGAGGCAAGGAGCACTATCAGGATTCTTGCTAGGGATCGCAAGAGTCTTCGCCGCCAGCACGATGAGAGGGATCAGACCATTGATGAGTTGAAGGCCAATGTAGCTGAGCTGACTGAGTACATTGAGAGTCTAGAGAGCCACCTTGGTGAGGAGGAAGGCATTGATCTCCGCAAGGAGGATAATGCCCTCATTAGTGACGAGGATGACTTCATGGAGGACCTTGATGATGAGGAGCATGATGAGGATGCTGGATTCATTGAGGATGATGAGGAGGAAGACCCCGAGGAGCCGGCTGTTTAGATTGGAGATCCCCGTGTTATCTAGTTATGAGTTCACTTTAAGTCACTTTGTGTAGGTGTGAGTTGTATCCCCCTCTCTAGTAGACGAGTCGCAATGGTTTGATTTAAACCATTTGTAATGTGTGAACTCGTATGTATGATATGTTTGATGCTTGTTGAATGAAATATGAATTTGGCCCTTAAGGCCTTAGTAAGACAAAAATTGCATCATCCATGTTACATTTAAATCTTAGCAAATTAGTTTTTCCCTCTTGTCTTACACACCTTATCTTCAGATGCCGTGAGCACCCCCACCCCCGAACCCGGAAATGGCCGAACTGCTAAGGTTGATCATGGAAGACCGGGAAGCAGCCCGAGCTGAGCGCCAAGCTAACTTGGCCACTCTTCAGCAACTAACCCAGATGGCAATGAACCACAACAATGGAAATGGCCATGGTGAAGGGGAAAACAATGGCCATGGTGATCACCGATCCAAGCTAAGGAGTTTCCAAAACACCAACCCTCCTATGTTCACTAAGTCTGAAGAACCTTTAGATGCTGATGACTGGCTTCGCACTATGGAGAACAACTTGGCAGTCGCCGAAGTTGGTGAAGGAGAAAAGGTCTTGTACACCACCCACTATCTTGCGGGAGCCGCAAGAGCTTGGTGGGATAACACTCGTGCAATGCAAGCCCAAGGGTATGTGATGCCTTGGGAGGAGATCAAGAGCAAGTTTAGCAAAGCCCATGTTCCTTTGGGATTGGTTAAAAGGATGAGAGATGAGTTCAGGAATCTGAAGCAAGGTTCCCTATCGGTGGTTGACTACCGTGATAAGTTCCTTACCTTGTCTAGGTATGCCCCAGATGACACCAACACCACTGAGAAGAAGCAAGAAAGGTTTCTGGATGGACTTCATGATGAGATGCAATGTGTCTTGGTCAGCATTCACTTTGCAGACCTGGAGTCATTGGTTGATTCTGCCATTCAGATGGAAGGCAAACTCAAGCAAGCTGCAGAGAACCGCAAGCGCCGTATGATGTATCAAGGCAACTCAAGCAACTCGCAGAAGCCAAGGGGAAATCCACCTATGGGTTTCGCCCCTAGACCTATGAGGCCATCTGCACCTGCTCCACGTCCCAACTTTCCTAGCCGTCCACCCGGCAACAACTTCAACCGTGCACCTCCAAGACCTAATGGCAACAATTTCAACCCCAATGCTCCAAGGCCCAATGGAGCACCTGTGCCGCCCAAGTCTGGTGACAAGTCTGGTGTTACCTGTTATGAGTGCGGACTCAAAGGGCACTACTCCAATGAGTGCCCCAAGAAGCTGAATGATGCATCCAAGACCACCGCTCCTGCTTAGCAGCAGCGCCGTGTTGGAAATGGCAAGAATTATCCACCAAGGAACCAGCCTCACCCTCGAGGCCGTCTGAACCACATGAATGTTGAAGAAGCTCAGGAGGCAACCGACGTTGTGCTTGGTATGTTCCCTGTTAATTCAGTTCCTGCAAGAGTTCTGTTTGATTCTGGAGCTTCACACTCGTTTGTCACTAAGTTATTTGTTGATAAAAGTGGACTTCAACCAACACCCCTGAAACATGCCATGTTAGTACAAATACCTGGGTCAACAACAAGGGCTGAGTGGAACTGTTTGGCAGTTCCCATAGAAATTCATGGAATATCTTTCTTAGCCAATTTGATAGTATTGGGAACCAAAGGTTTGGAAGTAGTTGTCGGTATGAATTGGATGTCTTCCCATCAAGGAGTGATAGATTGTGCCAAGAAGACCATCACCATGAAGAGTAGCACTGGAATTGTAGTAAAGCATGTGTCCGTAAAACCACCCCAATCCACAAGATGTCATAAGAGTATCTCAGGACCAACTATAGAGGAAGTTCCCATCGTCTGTGAATACTCGGATGTTTTTCCCGATGAGCTACCCGGAATGCCACCGGATCGGGATATTGAGTTTATCATTGAGCTTATCCCCGGAACTAGATCCATAGCCCAACGACCCTATCGTATGAACCCAGCTGAACTAGTGGAGTTAAAGAAGCAATTGGATGACCTTTTGAGTAAGGGATTGATTCAGCCAAGTTCATCTGCTTGGAGGTCACCCGTCTTGTTTGTGGATAAAAGTGACGGTTCCAGCCGACTGTGCACTGATTACCGCAAGCTAAATGATGTGACCATCAAGAATAAGTATCCTCTCCCTAAGATTGATGATCTGTTTGACCAATTGACCGGAGCTCGAGTCTTCTCAAAGATAGACCTTAGAACTGGATACCATCAACTGAAGATCCGTGCAACTGATATACCCAAAACAGCCTTCACTACCCGATACGGATTGTATGAGTACACCGTAATGTCCTTTGGATTAACCAATGCCCCTGCCTATTTCATGAATCTCATGAATAAGGTTTTCATGGAGTTTTTGGATAAGTTTGTTGTTGTCTTCATTGATGACATTCTTATCTACTCCAAGTCCGAAGAGGAGCATGCAACCCATTTGAGATTAATCTTAGAGACTCTGAGAGAGCATCAGTTATATGCCAAGTTCAGTAAGTGTGAGTTTTGGTTGAAAGAAGTTGGATTCTTGGGCCATGTACTATCAGCTGGAGGAATATCAGTAGACCCAAAGAAGATCAAATCATTCATGGAATGGGAAGCCCCTACCACCCAAACCGAAGTTAGAGGTTTTCTCGGATTAGCGGGATATTACCGCAAATTTGTTGAAGGGTTTTCAAGCATTGCCAGACCCATGACCCAATTGTTGAAGAAGGACAAGAAGTTTGAATGGACCCCTAAGTGTGAAGAGAGTTTTCAAGAGCTCAGGAAGCGATTGGTGACCGCTCCCGTCCTAATCATGTCCGATATCACCAAGAACTTTGATGTCTATTGCGACGCCTCCAAGCTTGGACTTGGTTGTGTGTTAATGCAAGAAGGCAAGGTCATAGCCTACCTCTCTCGGCAGCTTCAACCTCATGAAGAAAATTATCCAACCCATGATCTGGAGTTAGCAGCCATAGTTCTAGCTTTGAAGACTTGGAGGCATTATCTTATGGGTAACCGTTGTGAGATCTACACTGACCACAAGAGTTTGAAATATATCTTCACCCAGAAGGAGTTGAACATGAGGCAAAGAAGATGGATAGAGTTGATCAAGGACTATGATCTGGAAATTCATTATCACCCGGTAAGGCCAATGTAGTTGCCGATGCACTGAGTAGGAAGCCATGCTCGTTGAATATGATGATCAAAGAGGAACAACCCCTGTTGCACAAAGAGTTTGAAAGGTTTGGATTGGAACTAGTCAGTCAAGGATTCTTAGCCAAACTTGAGTTTCAACCCACCTTGATGAGCCAAATCAAAGAGGCCCGGAAGGGAAATGAGAGTATTGACGGAATTAAGCGCAGAATTAGTTCCGGCAAGGTGCCAGGATTTGAAGAAGATGATCAAGGAGTTCTTTGGTATAAAGGACGTATTTGTGTGCCCGCGGACTCAGAATTGAAGGAAGTTATTATGAGAGAAGCCCATGAGACACCTTACTCCATCCACCCCGGGAGAACCAAGATGTATCAAGATCTGAAGGAGCAATTTTGGTGGCATGGAATGAAGCGTGAGATTGCATCGTTCATATCCAAGTGTGATATTTGTCAAAGAGTCAAGGCTGAACATCAATGTCCTGCGGGATTGCTGCAACCTTTGCAAGTTCTGGAATGGAAGTGGGAATCTGTTGGAATGGATTTCATCACTGGATTTCCAAGGTCTAGCCGTGGAAATGACTCTATCTGGGTCATTGTGGATAGACTTACCAAAGTTGCCCACTTTATTCCTGTCAAGACCACTTATACCTCAGGACAGCTGGCAGATCTTTATCTATCCAGAATTGTGAGTTTGCATGGAGTCCCTAAAACCATAGTTTCTGATCGAGGAACTCAATTCACCTCAAGATTTTGGAAAAGTTTGCATCAAGCCTTGGGAACCAAATTAGCCTTTAGCACAGCTTACCACCCTCAGACTGATGGACAGACCGAAAGAGTAAACCAGATACTTGAAGATATGTTGAGAGCCGGTGTTCTAGCCTATGGAGCTAAGTGGGAAGATTGTCTGCCTTTCGCGGAATTCTCCTACAACAACAGTTATCAAGCCAGTTTGCAAATGGCCCCATTTGAAGCTTTATATGGAAGAAAGTGTCGTACCCCTTTGAATTGGTCGGAAACAGGAGACAGTAAGATATTTGGACCGGACATTCTGCAAGAGGCTGAAGAGAAGGTTCGCATGATTCGTGACTACCTCAAGGCAGCCCAGTCTAGACAGAAGAGTTATGCCGACAAGAGACGTAGAGAACTGACCTTTCAGATTGGAGATTTTGTTTATCTTAGAGTATCACCTCTCAAGGGAATGCAGAGATTCCAAGTAAAAGGAAAGCTTGCACCAAGATATATTGGACCCTTCAAGGTACTAGGCCGCAGAGGAGAAGTGTCTTATCAGTTGGAAATGCCCCCTGAATTGTCTGAAGTGCACGATGTCTTTCACGTGTCTTTACTTCGGAAATGTCTTGAAGTCCCGGAGAAGCCAGAAATCTTCAAGAATATTGATCACCGTTCGGTGGACATCAACAAGGATTTGACCTATCGTGAAGTGCCTACCCGTATCCTCGAGGAAGCCTATCGAACCACTCGAACCCGAAGCATCAAGTTTCTGAAAGTTCAGTGGAGTAATCACACCGAAGATGAAGCTACTTGGGAACGAGAAGATTACCTTCAGAAAGAATTTCCCAATCTTTTCAGTTCTTAATTAGTGAATCTCAGGGACGAGATTCTTTTTAAGGGGGGAAGATTGTAACAACTCAGAAATTTGTAATCCACTTCTTATTAATGAAAGTACCAAATTTTGGGCCAAGATAAAACTTTTTATCTATCATTGCATGGATGCATGTATTTTCTATTATAAGTATTTTATGATTTCATGTGTGTTATTATTTGTTGTGCAATAGTTAGTTAATTCTAACTTAACTAACAGAAGCAATTGAGAAGAATTAGAAGAGCCAAAGAAACCAGAAATAAAGGAAATAAAGAAAAAGAGAAGAATAAGTTGATCTAGGAAATCTTATTGACTATCCTACTTTGGACCCTTATATTAAGAAATCTGTAGCTCAAGAAAATGTTTGGCCAGTTAGTTGAGCTTGACCAAGTTATATACTAACTCAACCAAGAAGTTTCTAACCAAAATTCAAATCAGAACATCACTCAAACTGCAGCCAAACTTTGAATCTGAAACAGTGGCAATACCAAAAATTGAAATATGAATTCTGCAAAACTTAACCTTTCTTTGTAACAAAAATATCTCTGGAAACCTTATCTAATATGTTGATCACCCAAAGTGAAAAATTTCAAAAATTCGAATTTGAATTTTCTTGCGGGCATTGTGTCGAACACCTGGCAGGCAAAAATCGGAGAAAAGCGAGTTTACTGTGAGGATCACTGCTCCCGTTCGTCTCGACCATGTAGCCATGCTCGTGGAGACCTCCGCGGTCGAGCCCAGCCCCCTCTGCCCTGACCCGAGCCGTGAGAAAGGGAGGAGAAGAGGAAGACAGCACCCAGGACCCCCTCTCTTCTTCCTCTGCTCGCTGCACGTCACCGACCGCCATGACCGCGCCAGAGCCGACCCACAGCACACCGTCGCCGAGACCAAACCCCTCCAGCACGCGAGCAAGGCCGCCGTGCCCGGTGTTGCTCGACGCGCATCGCCAGGGCCCCCGCACCGGCGAGCTACTGGACGCTCTCGCCCCCGACGCTCTGGCCTATAAAAGCCCCCACCGATCAAACGAACGAACTCGCCCCGCTCCCAGCTACCTCCCAGACACCTTCTCTCCCTCCCTCTCGCTCTCGTTCGAAGAAGCCTGCAACGCCGGCGAGCCACTGAGCGCAGGCAGCGCCGCCGCGTTGGGCCGCCGCTGGACGAACGGACGCTGGGAGCTGGAGGAGGAGTGCTGCCGGATTCTTTTTCGCCCGCCACCGTCGAGCCCTGCTTCCTCTACGTGCCTCGCCGTCACCGTCGTCTTCCTCGCCGTGCGCAGGTGAGCTCCAGCCCTAGCCAACAAGGACGATGCCTGTGCGCCGTTGGATCCTGATCCGTCGGTAGCATACCGGTTCGGTGCGTTAAGTGACCTGACCGGTGGGCTCCACCTGTCAAGTTTAAATTTAGAAACTTCTCCCGCCCCGGGCGAAACGTTATCGGGCCGGCCCGTTCGGGTTCCGTAGAAAACTCGGCCCGTTCGTTTAGAATTCGGTCCGATTCGATTTTATTTATTTCCCGCCTATTTCGAATTAATTCAAATAAGTTTCAGATATGTTTTTCAAACCCTAATTCCAAGAGATTTAGAAATCCATTTTTAGCAAATGAATATGCGTTGGAAAGCTTATGAAATACTCTACCCTCTGAAACTGGTTAGAATTCAAATTGAGTTAGGGATTTAAATAAATAAGAATACTTTGACCATAGCTTTATTAATCCTAGGAGAATTCTAGAAAATTATTTAAACCTCCTAAAATTTTGAAACTTGATTTGTGAACTCACTAATTAACTCCCCTATTGTTTAGTCAACCTTAATCAACTCAAACCTTGTTAGTGGTACCAATTAGACCCTAATCCAATCCTAGTTGGTAGCATAAAATGATAGATCTCTATTACAAACTTAGAATTAAATTTTGCCCTCAATATCAATTCATTTAGTTAGTCAATCCCCACTTGAACTAACCCTAATGACCCTAGTTACTTACCCCTACTCAAAAAGGTAAACAACACATGACACATAGTAGAAAATATAACTTGCACACTTAATGAAAACTTGGAAGAAAACTTGCAATCCAATTCAAATAAAACCCAACATGAATGCCCTTGTTGAAAACAAGTATGTATGCTTGGTGTGTTGTTAGCCATGTGTAGTGATTGTGTGTTTTGTATTTATTCGTTATTAGACGCTAGTGTTGCTGAGGGGGATATTGAAGGGGAATTTTATCAAGAAGAAGAAGAATACCCCGGACACTTTGCCAACCAAGGCAAGCCATCTTTTGAATCAGACTCCAAAGGCCTAGTTTTACTATTGCATTCTACTGGTTTTAAGTAAATTGCATGATTGAATTGCTAGAGTAGAATGATAGATGTATAGTGAGATCTTGCTTAGCAAGAGCATCAAGCTGAGTTTATCCAACCCTATTTTAGTGGTATCATCACTCAATGTAGTTGCTTAGTCGCTAATAAAATTGAGGCCATCTCTAGGTGGAACCCCATTTGAACTTGGTGACTTGAACTTGAACACTTAAATTTGGAGAGCCCTCCTACATGATGGTTTTATGAAGGAAAATAATATTGACTAAGGACTATGGAATGTATTTGCTAAATGATAATAAGTGATGTACCATGTGAGCCAACCATTACCGTACGACCACATTACCCCTAAATGGGAAGAGGCTTAGTCCTTAGCTTGTTTACCCTAGTATGGGAGGCCTTGTATCATCCTTTATAGAAGTGCACCGTGCGCGGGTACTTCTGAACCGAGTGGAAATCCCATTCATCCGGCACTCCGGAGCGGGCAAAACTAGAGACGCCCGAACGGAGATGTCCGTGTCTCGGGCTCTAGGGAAGGATCCTATACTAGAGTGAGCAAGTGAAAGAGTTTGATTGGTTATCTGAACCCCGCATACTTTGTGTATGACGATCCGTGGATTTCTCCCGGCAAATGTATCGAATCTTGTGGGTAAAGTGTACCCCTCTGCAGAGGTTTCAAACTATTCGAATAGCCGCGTCCTCGGTTATGGACAGTTGGCAAACTGTACTTGACTTTTGTCAAAGAATGAGTATGACTTATGGTGAACTTGGTGAATGACATGACTTGACTTGACATTGATATTGACACACTTGATGTTCCCTTAAATTAAACTTAGAGAACTAAACTTCTTTTCTACCAATGAACATTCTTGGGAAACAAAACTAGCTTTTGCAACTAAACTTAGTCCATAGTCCATCATATCTGATGGGTTCGTAGCATAGAAAACAAAAAAATTTCCTACGCAAGAACACAAAAAACTAGCCAAGATACTCTACGAGGTGGTAGCAACGGAGACTAACCCTCGATGACCGTAAGCGGGGATTACGTTCCCGCACAAACGTTGACGATGGAGAGTCGGTGAAGACGCACGTAGTCGACGTAGTTGTTCACTTGACGTAGTCGACGTCGTGGTTCACTTGACGTAGTCGACGTCGTGGTTCACTTGATGATCACAAGATCGTGTACCCGGCGCCACAAGTGGCAGCGCCCCCGTGCTCGGTCACACGTACAGCTCGACGTCGACTCCTCCACGCCCTCGGTCCAGCGGGGCAGCGGAAGAAGGGATCCGCCGGACACTCCTCCACACACTTCTCCAAGTGTATGAACTACGAACTACAATTCCGGCAGAGCTTCGCTAAGCCAAGACGGAAAGTGGGCAGCAACTATGCAAGAGAGGGGAGGATCAAGAAGTGTGTGACATGGAGGAGAGGGAGGGGTTTATATAGAGGAGGAGGGGCAGCCCCCAAGGGGTGGCCGGCCAAGGAGGTCTCCTCCTCTTCATGACCCCTCTTCATTCCCTTCATGGTGGTAACCCCCTCATCAACATGAGGTAACCCCCATTTTAATGCATGACATTCATGCTAATTAAAATTCACACTTATTGATTTAATAAAACATTTTTATTTCTTTAATATTTGTTAATTCATTCAATTAACAAACATTAACAAATACACCCTTGAGTTATTTCGATATCCCAAAACAGTTTCGGTGCTTTTCTGAAATAACCCTTATGCTGTCCTGTAATTCAATCGGAGTATCGTATCCACTCAAAAACGACGGCGAACCTTAAGTGTGTCACCCTACGGTTCGTGAATAACGTGGACATGATCGAGACTCCTCTCCGATCAATAATCAACAGCGGGATCTGGAAATCCATGATGACTCCCACTTACTCAACGATGAACTAGTGATCGTGTGAACCAGTAACGAATATAGTTAATTCCTTTTGTCTCGCGATATTATTACTTGTCCGAGATCCGATCATTTGGTATCAACCATACCTAGTTCGATCTCGTTCCCGACAAGTCTCTTTACTCGTTCCGTGATAATGCATTCCTGTGACCTAGTCACATGCTTGCAAGCGATTCTAATGCAATATCACCGAGAAGGGCCCAGAGAATATCTTTCCGTCATCCGGATGGACAAATCCCACTCTTGATCCATGAGCCTCAACTAATACTTTCAGAGTACCCAAATCAACCTTTATAATCACCCTATTACGGTGTGACGTTTGATATCATCAAAGTACCCTTCCGGTATCAGTGATTAACATGATCTCATGGTCTAAGGATTAGAACTACTTCGCATGAGTTTGATATAGCAATGAACTTGATGACTTGATCGTTTTGCTATTCATACTATGGGTGTGAGTGTTCATCACATCATTCTTCCAATGATATGACCCCGTTATTAACAACATCCAATGTTCATGATTAGGAAACCTTGATCATCAGTTAATCAACGAGCTAGTATAAAAGAGAGGCTTTACTAGGAACCTTTTTAGTTTATTAATCACACAAGTATTAATGTTTCCGATTAATACAATTCTAGCATGAGAAATAAACATTTATCATAAACATGGAATATGATAATAACCACTTTATTATTGCCTCTCGGGCATATTCCCTTCAGTCTCCCACTTGCACTAGAGTCAATAATCTAGTTGATACTTGCGTATATAACACTTATGGCTTTCACGTGTTATCCGTACGCATTGCAGTGGTTAATCTGATCTCCAGATCTGACACTTTCAGTTCTGTGTGTATTTGCATGTCTTTGCGTCTCTACGCATCACTCATTCTCAAATGAGACAGTTGGGTATAAATTTGGTCCTTAGGTGAGACCTTAGTTCCTTTAGCTAAAATCATGTTGTCACTATTGTCGCACAATAGATCTTCACAGTAATAGCCAGCTTGGAACTACACCTAGTTTGATAACAAACTTCTTGACACAAATGCCCTCTTTTGCTACTTCTAAAGCAGCCATATACTCAACCTTTGTGGTAGAATCCATCACAATGTCTTAACTTTGGAACTCATCCAAATCCATCATGGAACTTCCTTCCATTACATTGTGCCACCTAACGTATAGCTAAAATTGAGATAAACTTAATTTGTATCTTGTGACAAACTTAGTATCAATGTAACACTTTACAATGAATTATGTGTCACTTTGTCATACATAATATATATCCTTAGTCCTTCCAAAGCACATAAGGATATCTCTACTATTGTCCAGTGATCATCTTATGACTTTTATCACTCTGGTATATGCTCATAACATTTAGAGCATAGGACATATCTGGATATGTACATATCATGGTATACATGATCGATCAAATCATTCATGTGGCTTCACTCATCAAGTGTCAAAAACACCTGTATCTTGTTTCAACCTCTTCCATGCGACAAGAACTTTTCTCATCGTTTCCATATTGAACTTCATTCAATATTTCATCTATGTATGTTGGCATAACCATATTGGCACCTCGATCTATCTACATAGACATCGAGACCCAATATTTTCGTTTTGCCTAAGTCTTTCATTGAAATCTAATTTTAATGAAATTCTTAACCTATGCCAATAAAAGATACATCATTTCCAATTAACAATATGTCTTCTACATAATGTACTGAAAATATGTCTCAGCGCTCCCACTTAATTTCTTGCAAATGCAAGCATATTCATCGTATCTGATGAAACTAAACCTTTTAATTATTTCATCACGGTGAATATTCCAACTCCGCGATGCTTACTTCAACCATTGAAGTTTGCATGCCTTTTAGCATCCTTTGAATTTACAAAACCCATTGGACCATGTCATGTACATGTCCTAGGTAACTATTCTATTAGAAGAATGTTGTCTTGTTTGTTCAACTAACATATACCAAACTTGGCATATGTAGTGGTTGCTACAGTAATCCTTCCAGACAAAATATCGCTATGAAAGATCAAATCTTGTCATAGTCAACTCACTGAACACAATCGTAAACTCTTGTAACGATGTGTCGACTATTTCAAAGATGTTAAACATCCATGTCTGTCTTTATAGATCCAAATACGTTCATTAGGCTTCATGCCTTTTGAGGGTCTTCCAAGTTCATAAACTTGGTTTCTCGTGTATGGAACTATCATGGATTTTATGGCTTCTAGCCATTTGACGGAGTCAGGGCCCATCATTGCTTCTTTGCATGCAGTCGGTTCATCATTGTCAAACAATAATGATTCATTCTCAAATCTAACTATTTGATTGTTACCCGACTCACGCGGTTCAATAGGAACTTTGATCTATGTGACCACAACCTTTGTGGTATGACAGCCATGCGCATTGTGGCCGCCTCTGGGACACTTCCCAGCGCTGCGCTACTCAGCACATATAGCTTAGGTTCAACAACCTAATCAAAGTTATATTGTCCTCCCACTTGACTTTTTGCGAAAAATTCCTTCTCAAGAAACTTGACGTTTTTCAGCGACAAACACTTTTGTCTTCAGTGTTCTGGAGGAATACCCAACAGTCACTTTGGGATAACCTACAAAGATGCATTTATCCGACTTTGGTTGTAAACATTTTACATATGCCTAGCATACCAAAATTTTAGAAAAGACAACTTGGGTTTTATCCCATGCCATATCTCATATGGTGTCATTTTAACGGATCATGATGGCGCTCTTTTCAGTGTAAAAGCGGTAGTCTCTAAAGCTTTATCCTTAAAATATAATGGCAGTTTTATAGACGACACCTTTGATCCAACGATGTCAAACAAAGTTTGATTTTATCTCTCGAACACTCCATACTCCTATGGTGTTTTGAGAAATACAAGTCTATGGAACGATTCCTCAACTTTTAGGTGTTTGCTAAACTTGTAACTCAAATATATTCCTTTATGATCAAATCATAAATTCTTTATTCTCTTGTTACAATGATTTTCAACTTCATCTAGAAATACTTTGAACAATATTCAAATATTTCATGCTTCTTCCTTATCAAGTAAATATACACATATATCTACTCAAATCATCGGTTAAAGTAAATAAAGTTCAAGAATTCACCACACACGGCTACACATAATGGACTATATACATCAACATGTACAATATCCAATAAGTTAGTCGTCCGTTCTTCTTTGGCCTACAAACGGAGTTTTTAATCATCTCTAGGAAATTTTCACAAGCGTCAATTGATTCAAAATCAAAAGACTCCAAAATCCCATCAACATGGAGTTTCTTCATGTTTACTTTCCAATATGATTTAAACGGTGGTGTCACTCACAAGTGATCTTCTAATCATTTGTCTTGAGACACTTTTTGCATCAGTGTTATGGACGTGATTTCTCCAACAAGATAAGCGTTCATCCATCTTTTATGAATGCGGTAATAATTTGAACAACCATTGTTCTCATAATACCAGAACAAAATAACAATTATTCAAACAAATCTTGAAGGCTAGGTTTAATTCCAACGAAACACAATAACACTTTATTTGTTTTCGATGAGAATCATCCCATATTCATTTGCTAGTTAATTAGGCCATTGTAGTTCTTGTATTGTGTTGTTCTGTATGACAGTTCATACCAACCAATTCAGTATCAAATACCCAAGAACCACATTGTTTTAACAAGCAATGAATACACCCATAACATGTATATCTTCTATATACCTGAGCTGGACATTTCCAGTCTTTTCTTTTCTGCCAGAATAAATTTTGGATTCTCTTTTAGCAGTTCTTTTCCTTCTAGAAGAATCTATCAACATCAATAGTGGCGCCATTATCATGGCACATAGTTCAAGGCATGATTAGTCAAACACTAATACCCTTGGACTCACACTTTGAAGTAGATCACCATAATCACATATTTGGCGTTCTTCCAAATTCCATTCTTTAGTAATCTTTTAGTGTAGTAAACATTTTACCTACATCTTCCATTCATCCTATCATGACAACTTTCATGATCAAGCTACTATAGCTCATGAGGACAAATTGCGAGTATAATATTAGTTCCTAAACCTTTTAGGAGATCTGGACGCCTGGCGTTTCTAATCTTCGCAAATTCTCATACAATATGAGAACATGTGTCTTACTAAATTATACTCTATCACTTTGCAACCAAACATTGTTTCAGATATCACAATATCTTCCACACATGATAGTTTATGAAACAATTCTTTCAACTCCTAGATAACCTTGATACTAAAAAAAACTTTTGAATATCAAGGATCATGGAGGCAAGTGTGATACTTAGATACTAACACTGGAATTGTTACTCTTGATTTGATACTACTTATTAAATTTTATCGAGTAACCAAGATTTGCTAAAAGTTTGCAATAGGACTTTAAACTTTAGATTGACATTCAAACAATACGATACCAGTTCGTAAAGTTAACATCCATAATTCTATAGTTCTATTATCTCAATTATAGCCAATCGCAAGGTAGTAAACGGATGCCAATGCCTACAACAAACTATGCAAATTCACTTTGATTTAGTTCATGATAAATTGAGTTCTATAATTCAAAATTACTAAGTGAACTCCCACTTAAAAACAACATCCCTCTTAGTTTTCTTAAGTGATTACACGAACCAAATTCACTATACCGTAACCGATCATCACGTGCAATGGCATAGTTTCAAAGGCGAACATCACCATGTTCATCATATCAACCATATGACTCATGCTTAACCTTTCGGTTCGTGTTCCGAGGCCATGTCTGTACATGCTAGGCTCGCCAAGTAGAACCATAGCACTCGCGTGTGTAAAACTGTCTTACACCCGTCGTATGTGAACGTAGAGTCTGTCACACCCGATCATCACGTGGTGTCTCGAAACGACGAACTTTCTTGACGGTGCATGCTATGGAAGAACACATTTTTATCTTAATATTTATGTGAGAGGGATCATCTTATAATGCTACCGCGCGATCAAATCTAAGCAGAATAAGATGCATAAAAGGATAAACATCACATGCATATATAATGTGATATGATATGGTCCTTCATGCACTCGATCTCCATCTTGTGCGTCATGGCATGATCTCCATCATTCCACCGGCGTAGCACCAAGGTCCATGGCGCGCCACCTTGGTTGTCTTCCTCCATTACAATATATCACTTGGATATATATATACGGCACGCAGGCCATTTAAATGTAAAGACAACCATATGGCTCCTGCCGGTTGTTTATAACTTACAAAAAGGATCATTGCATACAATTTGTAACATAAACAATTTAACCATATCACATCACATGCCCTGCAAAAACAAGTTAGACGTTTCTAATTTGTCTTGCATATTTTACGTGGTTTGGGGCTTTTCTAGGAAGAACCGTTCTTATCTACGAACATGAAACCACAACGGTGATAAAAATATTATTAACAACTATTTGTAAAATAGATCATAACTATAGTGGGAGAAACGTGCACCCGCAAAGCCACATATGCCGAAGCATGTCAAGTGTGGGACAAGTCTCGTGAACGCGGTCACGTAATGTTAGTCTCGGGCAACTTCAATCCCACTATGCCACTATGATCCAAAATACAAAAAAATTGCAATAACATGATCATCAACGCCCACATCCACATGTGTTCTAACCGTGCATACCAACTACGCATAGAGATGGCTCTGATACCACTGATGGGTTCGTAGCATAGAAAACAAAAAAATTTCCTACGCAAGAACACAAAAAACTAGCCAAGATACTCTACGAGGTGGTAGCAACGGAGGCTAACCCTCGACGACCGTAAGCGGGGATTACGTTCCCGCACAAACGTTGACGATGGAGAGTCGGTGAAGACGCACGTAGTCGACGTAGTTGTTCACTTGACGTAGTCGACGTCGTGGTTCATTTGACGTAGTCGACGTCGTGGTTCACTTGACGATCACAAGATCGTGTACCCGGCGCCACAAGTGGCAGCGCCCCCGTGCTCGGTCACACGTACAGCTCGACGTCGACTCCTCCACGCCCTCGGTCCAGCGGGGCAGCGGAAGAAGGGATCCGCCGGACACTCCTCCACACACTTCTCCAAGTGTATGAACTACGAACTACAATTCCGGCAGAGCTTCGCTAAGCCAAGACGGAAAGTGGGCAGCAACTATGCAAGGGAGGGGAGGATCAAGAAGTGTGTGACATGGAGGAGAGGGAGGGGTTTATATAGAGGAGGAGGGGCAGCCCCCAAGGGGTGGCCGGCCAAGGAGGTCTCCTCCTCTTCATGACCCCTCTTCATTCCCTTCATGGTGGTAACCCCCTCATCAACATGAGGTAACCCCCATTTTAATGCATGACATTCATGCTAATTAAAATTCACACTTATTGATTTAATAAAACATTTTTATTTCTTTAATATTTGTTAATTCATTCAATTAACAAGCATTAACAAATACACCCTTGAGTTATTTCGATATCCCGAAATAGTTTCGGTGCTTTTCTGAAATAACCCTTATGCTGTCCTGTAATTCAATCGGAGTATCGTATCCACTCAAAAACGATGGCGAACCTTAAGTGTGTCACCCTACGGTTCGTGAATAACGTGGACATGATCGAGACTCCTCTCCGATCAATAATCAACAGCGGGATTTGGAAATCCATGATGACTCCGACTTACTCAACGATGAACTAGTGATCGTGTGAACCAGTAACGAATATAGTTAATTCCTTTTGTCTCGCGATATTATTACTTGTCCGAGATCCGATCATTTGGTATCAACCATACCTAGTTCGATCTCGTTCCCGACAAGTCTCTTTACTCGTTCCGTGATAATGCATTCCTGTGACCTAGTCACATGCTTGCAAGCGATTCTAATGCAATATCACCGAGAAGGGCCCAGAGAATATCTTTCCGTCATCCGGATGGACAAATCCCACTCTTGATCCATGAGCCTCAACTAATACTTTCAGAGTACCCAAATCAACCTTTATAATCACCCTATTATGGTGTGACGTTTGATATCATCAAAGTACCCCTCCGGTATCAGTGATTAACATGATCTCATGTTCTAAGGATTAGAACTACTTCGCATGAGTTTGATATAGCAATGAACTTGATGACTTGATCGTTTTGCTATTCATACTATGGGTGTGAGTGTTCATCACATCATTCTTCCAATGATATGACCCCGTTATTAACAACATCCAATGTTCATGATCAGGAAACCTTGATCATCAGTTAATCAACGAGCTAGTATAAAAGAGAGGCTTTACTAGGAACCTTTTTAGTTTATTAATCACACAAGTATTAATGTTTCCGATTAATACAATTCTAGCATGAGAAATAAACATTTATCATAAACATGGAATATGATAATAACCACTTTATTATTGCCTCTCGGGCATATTCCCTTCAATATCAACCTTGCATACCTACTTCATCATTTCATTTATAAGATGGTTTGCGAGTGCATCCAATGTACTCATGGCTGTGTCCCTGGCTATCAACTTGGCCGGACTATGGGGAAGAGTATCTGGAGGAAGGGTATGAAGAAGAATATCAGAACTAAGATCTTCTACTGAGTCGCCATTGCCTGTAGGATGAAGGCATGGACCCGAAGACGTTATTTCCGCTGCTATATTGTTTTTAATATGAACTTGGTCACTATGACCATTGTATTTGAACTATCGTATTGTAATGTCAATGGAACTGGTTACCAACTACGTTATGTGTATCACAACAATGATTCTGGGATTGTGGTGGAATGCATAACGGGCACTTCGAGTTTGTTGTAAATTCGGGGTTGTCACATTCGGCCGTTGGTCGAATGTGTCGATCTGCTGCAGAATAATATCGAGGAACCGGTCAGGGAGAAGCACAGAGTCGAGAGAGGAAAGTTAGAAGGAGAGGGAGAAGCTCCTGCTCACCGACGGCGGCGAATTCGGCCGGTGATGCTTGTAGGGTAGCGGAACTCCGACGAGGAAATTCGTCGATGTCGCTCCGTCTCGAGCGGAAAGACGAATAGGAGAGGAGAGAGGGGAGTATGTGCTTGATTGGAAAGGGTTTAAAGAGGCGGGGCATTACTGGAGGGAGCGGGATGAGCCGAGGTAACCGCCGGCATTTCGGGAGAGAGACAGAGAGAGGAGACATTGGAGACGACGGTGCCGACAGGTGGGGTCAGCCTAGCAGTGAGTGAGAGAGTGCGTGGCTGGGCTGGCTCGGCTGGTGCTGGGCTGCTGCCTGGCTTTGGGCCCCGGGTGCGGCCCAGTTGGGCTGGTTCCTCCTTTTTTTTTTGTTCTGATTCATTTCTATTTTTCTTTTTCTTTTGTAGCTTTTGCGTAAAACTTTCAACATTAGTCAAACCAATGCCTAATTTTTTTCTAAAACTCAAATAAACAATACAAAATAGTAAGAACAAGTTTTTAGAATAAAACATGATTTTCCATAATACTTTATGAATCTTAGCAAAAGAACTTCACTTGCATAATACAAAATATAGTTTAGGGTTTCCAAAATAATTCTTTGAAATCAGGGAAAATACTTTATGATCTTTTGAAATTCATTTTCAAACACCTTGTTGTTAATGCATACCTTCTTTTATATAAATCATTTTGTAAACATTCTCTATGCAAGTTAACTTGCATAGGTTTGAACAGACACAAAATAGCATTTTGAAATTATATTTTCTAAAAGAGTCCTTCAAAGCCTGATAGAAAATTTGAAATAGTTTTTCTAACAGATATTTGAATATGGGATATTTATAAGAAACTATTTTATAAATTGGAAACCTTGGAAGTGAAATAGTTGGATTTTGAAGGTTTAATAAAACCTTAGGGAAAAACATTTAATTGTACTCAAAAAGTTTTAATTCCCTATGATTTTTCAATCAATACAAACAAAACAATTTTTTTTTAATCCAAAATTTGATAAAAACTTGGGATGTTATAGACTACCACCCTTAAAAGAAATCTCGTCCCCGAGATTTGAAGAGGCTAGAAAGGTAGAAGGGTTTGGGGTACTTAGGTGGCTACCACCCTTAAAAGAGACTTTTGTGGGTAGTCTAGGTCTTTGATTCAAAGTAAGCCCACCTAGAATTTGACTTGGCACTGGGTCATCTTTTGAATCTATGGTAACTTCTGTCTTCACTTCATCCTCTTTGCTGACATCCTTGAGGTTCTTTTTATCTTCTGGTTGCTTCCTTGGTGAGCACTTTTGGGGTCAAACGGAGTTCTTCAGATTGATAAGATTCCTTCTATCACGTGTCTTCTTCAACGGTAAGCTTGTGATTCATACTCACCGAAATCCTACGTTTTGGCCACACTGGCTCTCTACAAGGGGTGTAACATATTATCCTCCTAGGTTTAAGGTTTTCGACGTCGTCTCTCTTGTAGGTATGCCTCTCTAGGTTCACAAAGCCAACATTATGAGAGCGAATAATAAGAGTAGTAGGAATGGTGATCAATCCATCTTGCACCCAAATCATTACTTCATACATGGTTTGTAAACCTTGTATTCTAACTCTTGGTCAACCTCACTTGTTTTGACAAAATTTTCTTGGAGATAGAACCAATGTTTCAAAACCCATTTTTGAATTTTAGAAAACAAATCTATCGTTCCTTAGCTAGGGGTTTGCGTACTCTGTCATATGGCGTTAACTCTTGAGTTGCATGTCCTTTGGCTTGCCATCTCCTTGGAAAAATAAAAATCCATTCAACAAGGTTGTCCTTTGCTCTTACAAGTCCTTACAATAATTACTACAAGGCAGTAGTTGCATTACAAATTCTTCCAAGTTGGCTACACCTTGGTGTGTCTTCACCTTGTATTTGTGGCATCCTTCAGTCATCCTAGTTCACTGAGGTCTTGAAGTACTTTCCTCTGTGCATTGATACGAATAGTGTCCTTGTTGCCTGCATGTGTAACAAGTGATATGGTTGAGGTTCTTCTTCACGCTACCTGGACTGTTTGCTTTGTTGTCCTTTTCTAGACATTTGTTCGCATAATGTCCTAGCTCCTTGCAATTGAAACACATCAGTTTGATGTTGTCCTTATTCTTTTGAGGTCTCTCTAAGGCTAGGAGCTCTCTTAGTTCCATATCTCCTATTTCCACTATAGCTGTGGGAAATCTTTCTTGTTTCCTCGAGATAAGTGTTCTTTTCCTTCTTCTTGGGTCTTCCCAAGCAACTGGCATGGTCCATCCTTGGCTTGTTGATTCATATGTTGCACCGTGGAATAAAACTTGCATTCAACAGGAACATGATTGATTCCTTCGCATAGAAAACAAGTGACTTGGGTCATGGAACATTCTCCAACCGGGTGGCTCTTAACACAGTAAGGGCACTGTTCATGACATTCCTTAGATGTGTGTCCTATTTCTCCACATCTCTTACAAGCTCGCATAGTCATCGCATCATCATCTCTTGGTTCCTTGCCACCATGATCCTTTCGTGGCAGGTTGTTATGGGTGCTAGCCAAATTCTGAGACATCATTTGTATTATTCGAGTATTATTATCCAGTACTTGTTGCATTCCTGGAGGTATATTTTTGCTACCACGGTTGACCATTTCTTGGGTCAATACTTGCATCATTCCAGTATGTACTTCAACCATTTGTTGCATAGCTATCTCCAACTGAGGGTTGTTATGATTGTTCTGGTGTTGAGTATGCATCTGTTTGAGGTTTAGGGCAGGTTTAGGTCTTAGCATTGGTTGAGAAATAGACGGAAGGGATCTAAAGAAGATTTCTACCCAAACACAGCAAAACAAAAGAATTCATCTTACAAACAAAGTCTTAACATTCATTACTATCATGCAACAACCATTTCAAAGCATAGATCAACACACCAAATATGGATCCTCAAACACAAATCGAGTTGTACTACAAGTTTTTGGAAAGCAAAGGGCTAGTAAAGTCATACCACTAATTGGCATGACTAAACCACTACACGATCGTCGATTTATTACATGATATGGTGGTCTTACTACTTGAACTGCACAAGATATGCCTTGGTGTTTCCTGTCTTGCGGCGCTTCACCTCAGGGCTCGGTGGCACCTCCTGGCCCTTCTTGATAGGACCTTCCTCTACAGTGGGCTGGCAAGTCTCTAGCTTCTTGGGGTCTTCTTCAACCTTCTCCGAGGTCGACTCCTTACTCTCCACAGCGAGTGATGCTCCTTTCTTGGTCGGCCATGGATTATACTTCATCAGGTTCTGGTGAAGATAAATACACTGTCCTCAAAAGCCTACAATCTGCGCCTCCTGATCTTCAACCTTGCCTGACAGCTTATCATTGGCCACCTCAAGTGATTTATTCTTTTCCTTTAGCTTCTGTATGGTATTCTCTAGTTGCTCAATCTTCTCATCTTTCTCCTGGAGTTGATACTTGGCATCATCCGTGGCATCCATCTCACTGCGAAGCATGTGCTCCATGTTGAAAGCATAGGTCTCCATGTCCTCTAACTGGATCTCAGTCCATGGTAAATTCTCACGACGCCCTGGAGTCCTCAAGGCCCATCCATCGGGGTTGCGCCTCCCAAACTGATGGATAGAGTTGTCCAACTCTGATATCTCCTAGACGTACATGCCACATATGCGAGCTAATGCCTCCTCCATGGCCATCAAGACACCAGTCTCCCAACCTGGGTACATCCTCGAGTACACCACTGTCTCTATGGGGGTATCAATGGTACGTCCTTCGATCCTAGTCTAGTCCAAACCTAGGGTCTAGATCCTACAGGCAACACTATGCTCTGATACCATTTTGTAGCGCCCCACCTTTGTATTAAGGTGGAACACCTGTGTTAAGTGCTATTCCCTGGATCACTGATAGCACCACAGTACAAAATATAGTGATCATTGCAATAGTATCAAATATTACATCGCAGATCCAGTTACATAAGTCTCAAACCTTACAGAATCACAGCGGAAAACAAAGTGGCAATGAGCCTCCATCTTCATCACGTGCCATAGGTAGACATGTTGGAATGTAGTCTCGAGATCCTACTAAACAATCTTTATCTGAAAACCTGCACAATGATGTACTGGCAAATGACACTTATTTGGTGGCTATTGTGAAAAAGCTATCTACATGATATTTGGCTGGTGGAGCTTTTGGCTGATTTGCATAAAGCAAGATTATCCTATCATTTTCGAAACAAACTTTTATTCTTTGGAAGACTTTGAAGGGGCACATGGTTAAATCCACTATGGCACCCAAGTCACCTGGTTAAATCCACCAAGATGACCCTATGAGGTTAAATCCACCACATGGTTTAAAGGAAAGGGGCACATGGTTAAATCCACCATGAGCACCAAAGTCACCTGGTTAAATCCACCAAGATGACCCCATGAGGTTAAATCCACCACACGGTCCTGAGATTGTTTCTAAACAAATTTTACTCATTCTAAAATTGTGATGAGACTCTTCTGTACATCCATGTCTAGGAACTCAAATTGTCCATAACCGGGGACATGGCTAATCGATTAGTTTGACACCCTGCAGGGGTTGTGCACTTTCACCTTAAGACCCAAATCAAAAAAAATCATTGAAAGACTTTGATGGGGCACATGGTTAAATCCACCATGAGCACCAAAATCACCAGGTTAAATCCACCATGGTGATCCCATGAGGTTAAATCCACCACATGGTTGAAGGAAAGGGCACATGGTTAAATCCACCATGAACACCAAAGTCACCAGGTTAAATCCACCATGATGACCCCATGAGGTTAAATCCACCACATGGTCCTGAAACTATTTCTATACCAACTCATAACAAGGCATGGCATCATTTTCCATAGTAAGATTGCAATCCTAGCAAGTGGGGTTTAAAGGATAGCCATCACTACTAGGAGCTAAGCATTTCATAACCACTTTGAAAATTTCATACCATGCACAGTATTGAAACCACTAATGCATATAATAAAAGATAGGTGGAAGTATGTGTGTCACTTGCCTTTTTGAAGAATACGATCTTTCACTCTTCTCTCAACTAATCACGTAGCTCTTCACACAAGCTATAACACAGAAATAGCCATACATAAACAAACCATACAAACACAATCAAACAAATTAGACAATTGAATAGTGTTGGTTAAACAATTTAGATTTATTGAGATGTTATGATAGAAAGATATGGCAAAGGAATAGTGGATTGTGAGATATGAATCTGGGAGCTTAGTTTGGGAGAAGATCAACATGATTGGAGAGAATTGGACTAGGCAAAATAATATTGACAAGGTCTTTATGCTTTAAGAAAGCATGAATGAAGCTTTAGAATGGCTCATGTGAATTAGATCACATAGGTGTGGAATAGTGCAACAACAATACTATTTGAATAAGTGTAACAACATTTATTCTTTAAATAGCATACATCACACTTAGGCACTAGGCTAGGTTTTGAGAATGCTTGAATTACTCAATTAGCACATTTGCAAGTTGAATATTTCAATACATGTGAACAAAACTAAGTGGGCATTGGATTGGGTATGAATGGTTGACATGTGAGGACATAGCTCAAGTGGTTCATTGATCCACATGGTGTACAAACACATACTATGGTATGGGTTATAACAACACCACATTAGCAAAATAGAATTTAGGTTTGAGATGAATTCACATTTTACTCAAGTAGCACAATTGCAATTTGAATATATATGAACTAGACAAAATAGACTTAGATGAACAAGATATGGATCAAGATGATCTCAAGATGACTTTTGATGAATGGGTATGAACATAGGGTTTACTAAAGTAGAAGGGAACATTGATTGAAAAGAAATAGAATTAATCCATATAGGAAATACTCAAATTCTCATATTAGAATTTGAATAATTGTGAAGTGATTCAAGAAATCATGGAAGTGATGCCACTAGATAGCTTGTAGTAAAGCAAAGCTAATGCAATTGGAATCATTCAAAAATAAATTATAGAAATCAAATTATGTTCAAATTAGTGATTTGGATAGATTTGAATGCACAAAGTGTGTGCACGTATCAACTTTGATGTTTCTTGATCCTATGATGTTCTACATGATTAGAGGATTCCATAGACTATAAATTTGTAATTTTTGGATGGATAGAACCAAAGATATGAATTTAACAAGCTAGCAGATAGGTTTGATTTAATTTGAATATATATTCAAATTGAATATAGAAACTATGAAAGATTAGTGCACTATTGGATTCCACACATTCCAAGGATTCCAACGGTATATTATTTGTGATTTTTGGATGCAGGAATCAAAAGATATAAATTTCCAAAGATTGGAAAAAATTCAGATTCAAAATTCTAATTTGAATCGAGTTAGATCTAGAGGCTAACACGTGGCGTGTTTTAATTTGTCCGTACTAGTTCGTTCGGATCTTGAATCTGTGCCGTTAGATCTAAAGAGGATTGGATGAACCAGATAACTCCATACCGGTTCACTTAAGTGAATCTGTCAGATGCGTCCGATGGGGATCCGACGGTCGAGATTAAATCGAAGAGAGGCTCACCGGTTAGGGTTAGGTTTCCGACGAGAGTTTGTTGGCGAGGCGTGCAGGTGGCTTGCTCCAGCGGCATTCCGGCGACTTCTGAGCAACAGAGAGGCTACGGCGGGAATTAGCTCGACGAGGGGAGCTCAAGGGCTTGATCGGCTTCTTCGATTGCTTCCAGAGGTGAGCGGGAGAGGCGGCTGGAGACATGTGGGACGGCAGGGATCTTCGGCCGTTGGTCGAACGCGTCAATCTGCTGCAGAATAATATCAAGGAACCGGTCAGGGAGAAGCGCAGAGTCGAGAGAGGAAGGTTAGAAGGAGAGGGAGAAGCTCTTGCTCACCGACGGCGGCAAATTCGGCCGGTGATGCTCACAGGGTAGTGGAACTCCGACGAGGAAATTCATCGATCTCGCTGCGTCTCGAGCGGAAAGACGAATAGGAGAGGAGAGAGGGGAGTATGTGCTTGATTGGAAAGGGTTTAAAGAGGCGGGGCGTTACTGGAGGGAGCGAGATGAGCGAAGGTAACCGCCGGCGTTTCGGGAGAGAGAGAGGAGACGTTGGAGACGACGGCGCCGACAGGTGGGGTCGGCCTGGCAGTGAGAGAGAGAGAGTGCGTGCCTGGGCTGGCTCGGCTGGTGCTGGGCTGCTGCCTGGCTTTGGGCCCCGGGTGCGGCCCAGTTGGGCTGGTTCCTCCTTTTTTTTTGTTCTGATTCATTTCTATTTTCTATTTTTCTTTTTCTTTTGTAGCTTTTGCATAAAACTTTCAACATTAGTCAAACCAATGCCTAATTTTTTTTCTAAAACTCAAATAAACAATACAAAATAGTAAGAACAAGTTTTCAGAATAAAACATGATTTTCCATAATACTTTATGAATCTTAGCAAAAGAACTTCACTTGCATAATGCAAAATATAGTTTAGGGTTTCCAAAATAATTCTTTGAAATCAGGGAAAATACTTTATGATCTTTTGAAATTCATTTTCAAACACCTTGTTGTTAATGCATACCTTCTTTTATATAAATCATTTTGTAAACATTCTCTATGCAAGTTAACTTGCATAGGTTTGAACAGACACAAAATAGCATTTTGAAATTATATTTTCTAAAAGAGTCCTTCAAAGCCTGATAGAAAATTTGAAATAGTTTTTCTAACAGATATTTGAATATGGGATATTTATAAGAAACTATTTTATATATTGGAAACCTTGGAAGTGAAATAGTTGGTTTTGAAGGTTTAATAAAACCTTAGGGAAAAACATTTAATTATACTCAAAAAGTTTTAATTCCCTGTGATTTTTCAATCAATACAAACAAAACATTTTTTTAATCCAAAATTTGATAAAAACTTGGGATGTTACACACACAATCCACCCTGCTCATGAGTTGAGCAACAGGGCAGGATTCACCACCACCAGCACAACCACAAGAACCAAACCCGCAAGACCAAGACCAAATGGTTACTTAGTTCAATTAGGAACTAGGTCAAGCCGCTAGGAGGTGCAGGCATGCCACAAGATGCAGGTTACCAGATTTCCTGAAGACCAAGCTTCACAAGACCACCAGGTTGGTCTAGGATGAGAGTAGAGGAGTGTACTTAGAGGGAAAAGGGAAGAATTCACCATAAGCAAGAGAAATATATGCCTCTGATCGTAAATCATCTACTAAAAACATATACATGATCCAAGTGTCATCGTGGTGAATGAGCATATGCCATAGGGTGGCTTAAGTTGGGGCCGACTGTACACTGGTAGATCCAGAGGAGGGAAGGCGCAGTGAAGACCGCGCACAGAACACACTACTAACACACCGAGCTACCCAGATTCAGGGCCCTTGTGAGGAGGTAACACCCCTACTCCTGCATGTCTGATCTATATGAGCTACACATGAGAGCTACAATGGTGCTCCTTGAGCTGTATATCTTGCCTATCTAAGGCTGCACTGGGCAGGAGCTAAAGAGCTAGTGCTACTCAAGAAGGAGAGCTCCCATGGAGCGAGAGAGAAATGAGCCTCCTCTGGAGGCTGGGGTGATCGATCCCCCTGGTGCCCCTTATATAGGGTGCCCAGGGGACAAGGGATGCCCCACTAAACACTATACATGAACACTATTGCTGAGTTGACTACTAGGGTCTTGTCACACTGTAGCCTGCATCATCACAGTACTGTCCTTGGTACTGTGGCTGTTGTCATGGTCATGGGCATGTCCCATCTTGACTGTCCTTGGAGTACTTGGTCTTCGTCTTCTAGCTGTTGTTCATGGATCTCCTAGTCATCAGTCTTATCCTCCTCCTGAGGATAAGACTGACTGGAAGGCATACCGGACAGAGCCAGGGGCGTCCCAAGACTGGTATATGACATCGTGAACGAAGAGGCCGGCCAGATCAGTCCCACCTGGACCGATCCAGCCAGAGAAGTAGCGCTGGATGTTGACTGGCTGCTGGAGACCTTGCATGCCTGCCAGGGGCGAGGACGTCTGGCGCTATCTCCCGGTCGATGAAGTGCCGAATAGGGACGCTGGGGATCGAGCCTGGCCAGGCAATACCGGCCAGGGGCGATCGACGATGGCGTAACTCGACCTAGGAGCTTACTGCCCTGACCAAGAAGATCCGGCCTGGCAGGAGTCGGCCCGACGACCCAAGGCGAAGGAGGCGTGGAGCGGGGGCGCTGGAGTGCAGCGGTGCCGGGATGGGCCGGCCTGGCCGGGGAAGATGCTGGCCCACCCGGGCGGTGTGAGGAGGTGGCCCAGCCGGGACAGCGAGCCCAGCCGGGGCAGAGGGAGAGACGGGCCAGGCCGGGACAGAGGGAAGCTGGCCCGACCAGATAACTGGGAAGCCCCAGCCCAACCGGCGTAGGGCTTTATTCCGGCCTGGCAAGGGATATGCCGGCCTGGACCCCTGTATGCCGGCCCGGCTAATTCATATTCCGGCCTGGGCTTCTTTATATCGGCCCGGGAAGATATAATCTGGCCTAACCTTGCTATTTAACTGCTTTTTAATATTCCTGCACATACAACTTGTCATACAATATATATATTAGTCATAATAAAGGGGTACTTTGGTATACCTGGGGTTATATCCCTGACACTAGCCCCCAAGGCTGTGGGGGGCTCGCAGAGTCGCGCGCAGGCTTCAACAAAATATACCAAAGTTCCAAACTCATATACTCATAAAACTGATATGCTGGCCTGCATAGGCCAGGTTTATCTCATGCCATCATAGACAATGTCTCATGAACTCATATACGTGATATGCTAGCCTTCGTGGGCTATCTCAGAATACTATTGTGCCCTCTTTGGCTATATTGACACTTTGCCTCTTGAACTATTTGCCTCTTGGGCTATTCTGCCTCTTGGGCTTGCCTCTTGGGCTACTTTGCCTCTCGGGCTACTTTGCCTCGTGGGCTACTTTTGCCTCTTGGGCTTGCCTCTTGAGCTACTTTGCCTCTTGGGCTTGCCTCTTGGGCTACTTTGCTTCTTGGGCTACTTTGCCTCTTGGGCTACTTTTGCCTCTTGGGCTACTTTGGCTCTTGGGCTTTCCTCTTGGGCTACTTTGCCACTTGGTCTTTATATCGACACTTTGCCTCTCAGGCTATGTCTCATCGACATTGTCTGCTTTGACAATGCCGGTATACTGATATGCCTCTTGGGCTGTGCCAACACTGGGCACTTGTTAGTGTGCAAAATGATAAGTTATGTTAACATGTCAAACCAGGATACTCTATAAAACCGGATATAATAAGAGATACGATATTTGTTAGCTTTGAGATCGCTGTCTCGATATATTACTGAGCCAGAATTGGCGATGACTGAAGTGATTATAGAATGCCGTGATATGCTAGCATGCCGAAATAAACAGCGATATGAGTTATTGATTGATGCCTTGATATGCTGGCAAACCGAAATAAACAGTGATTGGAGATTTTGATCGATGCCATGATATGTCGGCATATTGAAATACATGTGACTCAAGTTATTACTTAATAGCCTGATGTGCTGACAAACTGAAATACCTGCGACTCGAGATATAAATAGCCATAGTGGTATAATAGTAATCTCTTCTCTGTAACGGCAATATGGAGAGTCATCGCCGGGTAATAGATACATATATATATAATGAGATGTCCAACCTGTCATGCAGTCATACTAAAAAACATAGCAATGGTCATAGCATTTGGCATATTGCAATCTAGCATATGGAGTTTGGCATATAGCAGATAACATTCGACATATAGCATATAAAATAGTGCACTTGGCATACACACTGAGATATAGCAGTTTGACGTATAAGCTAACTTGGCAACTCTCAGGAAAGATTTGGCACTCATGTGTCGGCATATAAATATAGGCATGCATACTATGCGAGATTTAACACAGAGCATATGGAAACTGGTACTGAGATTGACATGTAAACTGATATGACTGTAGCTAGCACATGGTATTCGACATATAAAAGTTGGCATATGAGACTTGGCCTGTAACAGCCGGCATATAACACATAGCAAATAGCCAAAATAGATACTAAACTTGTCATAGCATAAATCTACAGTAGTCTCTATGCAAGATGGTACTCATAGCATTTGGCATATAAACAGATATACTGAACTCAACATACCAACTGGCATACTGATTATAGCACTGTAACAGATATACAGACTGCCATATGCAAAGACATATAACTTGATAAAGCAACTTGCTTACAGTAATAGATACTAAGTCTAAGATATGAGATATCCTCTAAGGCACATAGTTTGATATGCTACTGTTGGCATATGAAACCGGCATATAACAAGACATGCAAACTTTATTCAAGACTGCAAACATATAAATTAATACTAACGATACTATTTGCAGCAGGCATATGTAGCACTTGGTATAGAAATAGACATACAGGAGAAAACTGAGTAGCTAGCATGCACATATGCAAGCAAGTATACTAATTTAAACTAGAACAGTAATATAGCATTGACTGGCTAGGCTCATGCCTAGCCCCCGAGTTAATTTTCTGCTAAGGGGACACTAAGCTTCAGATAAACTGGCTAGCCCTCGGGTTGATACACTCAACCCCAAAGAGATAATAATTTTTATTAAGGGGTGCTAGCTCCCGAGTTCTCTTTTAACTTGCTAGAATAAGGAGTAAAGCAGTACAAGTACTTACTTGCTTATATAGTTGGAGAAGTTTGAAGTACCTGCTGTTAACTCAATGAGGCAGCCCGGTCGCAGATTTTGCGCTGGCGTCGCCGGCCTGGAGCCTCATACTCCAGCCAGACAAACAACTACGTTCCCCATGCCATCCTGGGATCGATCGGGGCAAAGACCTGCTACAGCGGCCTGGCCCGCTGGCGGAGAAGCCGGCTTGGCATACTGTCGCGCCAAGGCCATGACCCAGCTGAGGCCCACCGGCCGGATGGAGCAGAATCCTGGGGGAAGCCGGGATGGCAGAGAAGTAGAGGCCCAGCCGGGTTAGGAGTGCGCCGGCCCAGATGGAAATGGGGGAGCTACCGGCCCAGCCGGGGATCCGCCCCGCGTCGGCCCAGCCGGGATCCATCCCGCGCTAGCCCAGGCAGGCTGCTGCTAAGCCGGCCTAGCCGGAATTGCTGCACCGGAGAACTGGCCCAGCCGGGGTCCAAATCGCCCATAGCCGGCCAGGAAAGGCCTAATCCGGCCCAGGACGAGCTTATTCCGGTCAAGAAAGGCTAGAATTGGTATATCTCGGCCCGCAGGCGTATATTCCGGCCAAAAAGCATATATGCTGGCCGGGGGAATGCCGGAGTTGACCCCGGCCCCATATATGTCAGCCGGGACATAAATATGCTGGCCCGAGGAAACCGAGTGCCGGCCCGGAGATGCCGATGTAGATCCGGGACAGCTGTATGCTGGCCCGGGCGAGTTGACGTCAGCCCGGGAAGCTGAAGAAGATCGGCAGTGCTCGGAGGCGATGCTGATGTCGAGCCCCCCAAGCAGATGATGAAGATCCCGTCCGGATGTACTCCTACCAGCGCCTTGATCATCCCCACGGTGGGCGCCAAATGTCGTCGTGCTGAACGAGCATATACCACAGGGTGGCTTAAGTTGGGGCCGACTATACACTGGCGGATCCGGAGGAGGGAAGGCGCGGTGAAGACCGTGCACAGAACACACTGCTAACACACTGAGCTACCCAGGTTTGGGGCCCTCGTGAGGAGGTAACACCCCTACTCCTGCATGTTTGATCTATATGAGCTACACATGAGAGCTACAATGGTGCTCCTTGAGCTGTATATCTTGCCTATCTAAGGCTGCACTGGGCAGGAGCTAAAGAGCTAGTGCTACTCAAGAAGGAGAGCTCCCATGGAGCGAGAGAGAAATGAGCCTCCTCTGGAGGCTGGGGTGATCGATCCCCCTGGTGCCCCTTATATAGGGTGCCCAGGGGACAAGGGATGCCCCACTAAACACTGTATAGGAACACTATTGCTGAGTTGACTACTGAGGTCTTGTCACACTGTAGCCTACATCATCACAGTACTGTCCTTGGTACTTTGGCTGGTGTCATGGTCATGGGCATGTCCATCTTGACTGTCCTTGGAGTACTTGGTCTTCATCTTCTAGCTGTTGTTCATGGATCTCCTAGTCATCAGTCATATCCTCCTCCTGAGGATAAGACTGACTGAAAGGCATACCGGTCAGAGCCAGGGGCGTCCCAAGACCGGTATACGACATCGTGAACAAAGAGGCCAGCCAGATCAGTCCCACCTGGACCGATCCAGCTAGAGAAGTAGCGCTGGATGTTGACTGGCTGCTAGAGACCTTGCATGCTGGCCAGGGGTGAGGATGTCTGGCGCTATCTCCCGGTCGATGAAGTGCCGTCCAGGGATGCTAGGGATCGAGCCTGGCCAGGCAATACCGGCCAGGGGCGATCGACGATGGTGTAACCCGGCCTGGGAGCTTACTGCCCTGGCCAAGAAGATCCGGCCTGGCAGGAGTCGGCCCGATGGCCCAAGGCGAAGGAAGCGTGGAGCGGGGGCGCTGGAGTGCAGCGGTGCCGGGATGGGCCGGCCTGGCCGGGGAAGATGCCGGCCCACCCGGGCGGTGCGAGGAAGCGGCCCAGCCGAGACAGCAAGCCCAGCCGGGGAGCGAGCCCAGCCGGGGTAGAGGGAGAGATGGGCCAGGCCGGGACGGAGGGAAGCTGGCCTGACCGGATAACTGGGAAGGCCCAGCCCAGCCGGCTTATAGCAGCGCCGGCCCAGCTGGCTTAGGGCTTTATTCCAGCCTGGCAAGGGATATGCCGGCCTGGACCCCTGTATGCCGGCCCGGCTAATTCATATTCTGGCTTGGGCTTCTTTATACCGGCCCGGGAAGATATAATCTGGCCTGAACTTGCTATTTAACTACTTTTTAATATTCCTGCACATACAACTTGTCATACAATATATATATTAGTCATAATAAAGGGGTACTTTGGTATACCCGAGGTTATATCCCCGACATCAGGGGCATATCACATACATCTAAATGATCATATGAGCACCAAGAACAAACAAGTAAATTTACTAGGAAGCAAATCAAACCCAGAAAATGTAGAGTAGCTATTCATATCAGGCATATGTCTGTACCAAGAAATCACTATCAACTCATGCATATTATTCATACACCTACACTTGCATAATAAAGGTTAGGACATTATCTTTAACTGCCATTAGTTAGTGGACACACTAATAGTTAATTGTGTTAATGCTTATATAGCCTAGCATGCTAAGATAAATTAGTAAACACTCTAATGCCTCACTTACACATTATTGAGATGCATCTTTGCATATAGCCAAATCAACTAGAACCACATCCTATAATTTAACCCATGAATTATGTCCACACCACAAACCTTCTTAATATCAACCATATTATTTATCCAGTGATTAACTTGAACATGTTAATATGTGCATGAATCTTGATATCAAATTAAGAGCATCATGTTCATAGATACATATACCTAACTAGGAAATCCAATGCTAGCACTTATTATAAATAATAGTTCTCCTTTCATTCAGATACAAATATAGTGTCTATACACTCTTAAGAAGAAACACTAAAATGGAATCTTTAAAATCATTTCTAATAAGACTACTAATAAAATCTTAACAAATCTAATTGTATCATGTGCAATTCCACCTAAACATTATATTAGTACATCATATTATTCCATAAGAAATACTTGGGGAAATTCTAAAACCTGCGCTAGCCTATCCGGCTCCTCAGGCTATCGATGCGCGCCGCGTACTGCTCGATCGTTGGATGCATGCACACAGTAAAAGTTTACGTCCCACTTTTCACCCTGGCCGTTGGATGGGGTTAATTTTTTGTCACCTGCTGCTTCTTCAGTTAGGTCAATGACAAATGGAGCCGGGCGTGAGTAGGTCCAACTAACAGAGGCTGCCACCCTGCTCATTTGTGTGTCCTTTATTTTGGTGTGTAGTGAAAACCTAGATCGGGAACAAAACCACTCCCCCAATCCCCGCCTCCTCTTCCTCCCCAATCGGACGAGCTCCCATGGCGGCGCCTCCCCTGCTCGTTCCCTCGCTCCGCAATTGTCAGGCCATCTCTCTCCCTCGTCTCGTGCATATCCACCTCTATCTCTGTCGATGGAGTCTCGGACGGCGCGGCGGTGAAAGACGGCAAAAAAGGGATGGCACATCGGTGGGAGGCTGCGCGATGGGAGGCAACACAGCCACGGGCGGCGTTGATGCCGGGTAAGCCCCTCCTCTTCCTCTCAAGGCAACCTTTACTCTCTCGATTCTCTCTCACTTTCTCTCCGCCGCCTCGATTTCTGCTGTCTGATTTGCCTCCGTCCAGACTGTTGGCTCCGACATAAAGATCTGGCCCTCCCCACATATTTTCTTCCGGGATCGAGTGACCCACAATCCAATCCCCCATAGCCACAGAGGGATCGGAGGAGGAGGAAGAGAGAGCCCCATTCAATGCTTCCTTTGCCCTGCTTCAAGGGCTCGCTAGAGCAGCGCCTCCCCGAACCTTTGGGAGCAAGAGGTGGTGGTGGAGCAAGTACCCGCAGAAGAAGCCCATGGCGATGAGGCATCACCAGCACGCGGCTGCTGCTCCGTAGCCGGCGAACCGAGGTGAGCTAGCTTGAATCTTTGACTTTTTTCTGCTTGCCAGCCGCGTCTTCGTGTGGGGATCGCTCGTTCTGGGCACGTTTTTTATTTAGTCTTGATTCATGGGATTTCTTACGTCTCTGGGGTGGGGAAGGATCTAGGGAGCCTGGTAGGGGATTCGATTGCTCGGGTTCACGGCTATCTCGATTTGTTCTTCGTTCTTCCTTCTTGTGATTCTTTGAGAAAGATTGTGATTTTTAAGGTAGCCCGTCGCATTTGGGTTCTTGATGTGTTCGTGGCTGTTCCTCACATGAGTCATTTGTCAATAATGGAATTTTAATGTTTCCGTGGCCGTTCAATACCAGTTTCTGATTTTCCCCTGTCTTTCTTGCCCGATTCATCAAGTGCCGCAGCCCCGACAGGAAAGCAGATTAGCACCCCGCCGCCTGCCGACCTGAGGCAGGAAACCCTCCATGACGAGCACTCAGAGATGTCGGCAACCTCGTCCGCGCCCATGTCCTGGACATGTAAGAAAATAAATTAGCACCCGTCTTGTTTCTTTCTCAAGGTCCGTCTTGTTTCTTTCTCAAGGTTACATGTTCTGATTCCTGAAATCATTCTTGTTTGCTGTTTGTAGCATGAAGATAGAGCTGCCGGAGGGGATCAATCGCTGGATCACCCGGAGCTTCGGTGCCCAGCTCTTGAATAAGGCGCAGGCTGATTTCCCTGTGAGGAACAAGGTACGGACATGCGCCCTTTTCCCCGCTCGTGCGCTTCTTGCGTACCTTGTTCATAATATTCTTAACTGTGCACGAGTAGTTTATTCTTTTAGACTATGAGCAGTTTAATGTATAAATGTCTATCCATATTTTCTACCGTTACCATGAATATGATATGTCTTAATACATATAGGGTACCAGCATGGGGAATGGGCATCAGATTCTTTGCAGCTCTTCAATCTGGTCCTGTTTTCTTGGTCGTGGTTAATTTTATTGTGACGGTAACCATGGCTATTTCACATTGTGTAGAGGGTTATAGCGTGATCAGTTGGTTCTCCTCTCCCCGCCGTCGCCAGCGCCTCCTCAAGGCCGCCGTCACCAGCCGCTGCCACTGCCTCTCCTCCACGGCCGCCGCCAGCTGCTCCAGCACCTCCACGGCCGCCTCCAACTGCTCCAGCGCCCCACGGACGCGCGCTCGTTGTGGAGGAAGAGGAGGTGGCGAGGGCTCAGGAGGGCACGGCGATGATGGTGGAGGGCGGCGACGAGGATGCACTCACACCCACACTCTCAGAGATGTTGCTGCTTCTACTTCTGTCTTCCGGAGAGCAGCGCAAGGAGGGGCTGCATGGGGCGGGGCTGCTGGGGGCCGGCCTTGGGCCGCCGCCCGGAGATCAGCGCGAGGAAGGGTGGGGGCGCTGAGAGCCCTGACGTCCTGTCATGATCTCAAAGGTACCTCACATGATCTCAATGCATTTGTTTACCCCTTTTGGCCTAGAAAAAATGACGGAATAAGGAAAAAGCTTTGCAGGCCATGCTATCGCGGGGAGAATATATATGGAGCTAGACCAAGGTTCAGATACTGATTTCCAGGTATTATAGAGTTCTTAGTGCTAGAAGCATTCTTGTTCTACATTTTTAGTTGTATTGTTCATGCCGCTGTTTTTACTGCCTTTGTAGCTAAAGGATTACTGAGATTGTTTGGACAGAATTTCCTGAGGACAATACCGTTACAGTATAAAGATGTGGTCCTGTAGTCCGCCTTTTCCATGGCCTGCATATTCCAAATACTTCTTTTGTTAAAGGTTTTGATCGCCTCAAGGTGTTCTTCTTTGTTATGCATTGAGATCCATGTTCACTTGATAAGATTTAGTAATTCAGATTTTATTTTACGTGTAAATATTAGGCCTTGACATCATATTTGAGAGGAGAAGCGGACCGTGAGAGCCTACAGGGAGTATATGGATTCTCTTCCCTAATTCTGAACATCTCAAGGTACATCACATGGGTACGTCTCAGTTTCTTTTTGGTCGGTATCATTTCAATTTCTTGATGTCATTGGTTTTCTTATTTAATCTTGAAAATTCGTGTGTATTCTGCTCTAGGTTGTGCAAGCATAGTGGTTAATGCATTTATTTTATTTAATATTGGAATTGGTGTGTGTATTCTGCTCTAGGTTATGCAAGCCAAGTGGTTGATGGATTTATTTTTGGACAAACTGTGTCGATGTTTTTGTTATGCATATATCACATTGAGCAAATATAAGTAACATTAGCTCTATGAGAAGTAGTGGAAGAAGAAATTCATAGAGTAGTTGTCATTTCTTCATTGAAAGTATTATCGATTGTAATGATATAGGTATTGGTTTTATTATTACTTACCCATTAAATGTTTTACAGAGGTCCTCCAGTCCAACGAACCTGAGTGGACCAGCAGCGAGGAGCGTCTGCCAGAGTGTGTGGGCTCTCCAGACCGCTCAGTGCCGGCGAGAGCAGGTTTCTCCCCTTCAAAACCTCAATCGTTGCCTGTTCTTGTTGTCAATTTCAGTGCAATATTTCTATATTTTTCTCTTTCATAGTAATAAATGCTTAGTAAGATATTATTTTGATCTAATTGCCAGGTACGATTTTTCCATGTGTCACCTAGACCTTAGTTGAAAGAGCATGTAAAACCTTTTGTTTTATCTTGTTTGGATATATCATCATCTAGCTAAAGCAGCACAATAAGTGATTTTTCTTCCTTACATTTTTTTCGTATCCCTTTCCTGATCTGACAAACTAATGTGTGAACATTACTTTTTTTTGAATGGCAGGGACATGCATACCTTCAATTTTGCATTATTGATGATAATCCACTGCATTTTCAGCAAGCTATATTGTTGAAGCTTGAGCCTTCGAAAGATGTGAAGAGGTTGCAGATGTTTAATAACAGGTATGTCTCGCAAATGTGCACGATACAGTAGCTAAGAAATTTTGAGCATGTTATGTTCTCTGTAGTTATTCTCTCATATTGCTCCTAAACCTTTGGGTTATTTCCTTCTTTCCAACTTTGTTTTGATCATAAGAAACTATTCTAGAATGCCCTGCAGAAATTTGTGGTTGGAGCTTACTGAATTATTGCATTGTTGGGAGTGAAGTAATACTATGATTTTTTTTTAAGAACCAATATATTGTGTTGCTTATTGCAGGATACCAAGTTTGTGAGCCGCATCGGGAGAGAGAATTTCTTCATTGGACTAGGTGATCATATTTTATACAATGTTAGTGCTTTTGAGGAGTTGATTTTTTATACAATGGATGTATTTTTTGTGATGTGAAATTCGGTGGGAGAGAAAATATTGATTTCTTACTTACATGTTATGCTCAGTTCAGGAGATTTTTTGTGGTTTTGATACCTTGGTATACTGCATAACTTTATGTGGTTGCAATCAACAAATTTTAAGTTTGATATATGCAAGTTTTGGTCTTCTTGCTTTATTGAGCTTCAATGGCTTTTCTATGTTTCAGCTGGTTAGGTATGCTTTTAAATTGCACTATTTGCTGCATCATACTAAAGTTTTTTACTTACTGGCACTAATTGTTCATATGACTCGTATATCATTCTCCAGTTTTTAGTTTTGCTCCACGTTGCCCTCTCAATGCTTCTGTTTGTTGCTCTTAAGTAAGGCCTTCAAACCCAAGTATCTCTCTCTTCTCTTACTCTCAGCTGTTTGTTTCCCCGGGTCTTCAAGCTCCTCTTATGTTCTTATGCTACAGAGATCACTATAGCTTTTTTATAGGTATTGCACCATTGATTGGCATGCATTTGGTTCTTCCCAGACTGCACATAAACTTCTTTGACCCCTCATTGGTTTTTGTTTTTGTGGCTAGGATTTGGTTTGATTTGATTCTATGATGTCATAGGTATCATGGATTGTCCTTGAGCTTCAGTGCTGAACATAAATTGGCCATTTGACACTTCGTTCAAAAGAAACTGAAGCCCCAGGTAAAATACTCTTTCTTTTCTCTTCTTTGTACAATGGCTTGGGCATTTACACGTTATTTCTTGTGGATACCCAATTATTAATTAATACTCTCACTCTGCTTTTACTTCTTCATTTACACTAAGCATTTTCCATTATCTATGGATGGCATGTTTTTCTTTCGTTGCCTGCGGTATGATAGGTTACATCTTTTATCATTAGTGTGTTAAGTATGATAGATGACCCTCTTATATTCTCCACATATTTATTTACAATATTGTCCACATATCATCAATGTGCAATCGCGCCTTGTTACAGTGTTAGTTTGCTTGGCGTTCACTAGAGAAAAGATTTCAGCCTTTACATACAGTGATATAAACTGATTTGGTACTTAGCATGTTCATTTTTCTTTGTGGTATTGTAAGATAATCATGTGTATACAAGCGAGGGAAGCTATTTTTATCTCTTCTTTGTGGCCTTGCCATTCAAGCACGATGTGTTGTTATCCCGGTAAATACATGGATATCCCCACACCAGCACCAATCACAGAATAGCATCTCCATTTCAAGAGCAACAAGAGGGGATCAGGTAGGCTGTTTCTTCCTAATAGCTGTTGTCATTTGTGGATCTCAGATTACAAAGCTACATGCTTCCTTTTTATTAAGGCCCAACCAATTATGTCTTGAAACCACAATACGAGAAATTATTGCGGGGCTAAGATCACGGTCTACAACCCTGACATTGGCTCAGCTGTTACAAAGAAATATTAAGCATAGGCAAGGATGTCCACCTCTGTTCACATGTTTTCTATTGGCTTACATGGTCAACCTCTTTCGGTGCTGTCAATGAAGCACTTATAAGGAAAATTAACATGAAAACAGAAACTCTTCTAACCAAGTTTTATACTAACTGTTGAAGGTTTTGCTTCCTGGTCCAAAACCGGATATCAATGAATATAGGAGTGTTGTCTGGACTGACAACAAAAGGAGCATCTCTTCAGTTATAACTGTGTATGCAGCACCAACATTTTGTTAAACAGTGATATTTCCTGACAAAGGAGAAGTTCAACTGACAGTCATGACAGCACACAGGCGCTGGACTTGAAGCGGAAGAGAGACCACATGAGATTGCTAAAGTTGGAGGTATTCGCAAAGTATACTTAGGAAAAAGCTCCCTCAGTATGTGCTTTGCTGATGCTCTGTATACATGACTGTTTACTTGATTTAGGAGTATGGACACGCTCTAAGTTAAACCATAATATTTCTAGGATCACGATGTATATTAAAATGTGTAGGTAGTACCTATGTTTCAGTAGCACATTTATTCGTACTCTGTAGAAAAACCAAAGATCCAAGAGTGTACAGAGATGAGTGTAATTACTGCCTGTTATCATGATTTCGTTAACCAAATCTTTCTTTTGAACTAGACTGAGTAAACTAAACGCGAATTTGTGTTGATGAAGCTTTGTATCTCCACTCATGCGTTCTGGTTTTAGTTTTATTGGAACAATATCACCTCACAATGACCTGATTTGGTGTCTCCCAAGTTCAAAAGAACCACCCAACAAACAAGAACCAAGCAAAAATACTTTACTTCAAGCAGAAATACTTTAGTTCCTTTCACCGTCTAGCAAACCATGAAGATATGGCATAGTTCCAGTCTGAAGAAAGTATGAAAGTTGTGGGTATTCAAGCGATATACCGATACTTCATAGATTGATTATTGATATATGGTAAGGCCAAATCATGCGTCACTTGTGATTTCTATTAACATTGGATATCCCTTAGCATATTGTCCATACGGTAACAAATTTTAACATTGATTGCAGTGTGCCAATGGCTATTGAGCCATTTGAATTTGCTATATTTTACTCCGCACAATCATAATTGTGTTTATTGTACATATATTATATCAAAGGTGTTGTTTGAAAAACTATGGTAATAATAATTTAATGAGGAAAGACAAGCCTTCCTTAAGGTGCCATTTAAGAAGCATGGATAAAACTTATGGCTTGAGTCATGTATCAATTATACCAATTGCGTCAATGGCGATGGAATCGAGGTGCTTGAACCTGCATCTAAAAGCTTACATAGCATTAGGCTTTCAAGACTACTATTTTTATTTAAAATACTCCCTCCGATCGGAAATAACTATCGGCAATTTTATACTAGCTTAGTACAAAGTTTGTACTAAATGCCCGACAGTTATTTCTGATCGGAGGGAGTAGAACATTTTACTCTTTGTGGCACCAGTGCCGCTTCAAATTTGCCTTTGCGCCAGTGGCGCAACGGGTCATCTAGTTTAGAAAAAAATCCAAAGTCCAAAACCTGCAAAAACAGATTCAAATATTAGTTAGTGAATTCAAAACAGAAAATAGAAAATGGAAAAAGAAATGAAACAGAAAAAAGGGGGAAGACCGGCCAATGGACCAAAGCCCACCAGCGCGGCCCATCAGCCAGTCCACCCGGAGCCCACAGAGCGTACCGGTTCGCTCAGTCACCGACGGGCAGGACCCACTTGACAATGGTCATCGTCTCCATCTTCTTCTTCTCTTCTCCCTGTGACCGACACGACGCCGACGAGTTCCACCTCAGTGCTGCGATAAGATCGACCTGGATGTCAACTAGCGATTCAGAGTCCTGGTGTAGTCTATCCACGTCCACTGCCAGTCGGATGCGAGATGATTTGCGCTTGAATCGAGCATCGCTGTCACCACCGGATCCCGGCTGTTGCCGCGGCGATGTCGACATTGCCGATCATACCTTGCTCCATAAGTACTCCTAGAGCACCATCATGAAACCCTAGAGCCCCTACACTCTCTCAATCCCTCTCTCGTCCCCTCTGTAGCTCGTAGTATACCGGAGGAGTTCACCGGAGTTCAGCCAGTAGCCGCCGATTGCGACCACCCTGGAGCCCTTGGGATGGCTGGGGAGCTCCGCCTTGTCTTCTTCAACATCTGAAAGGAGCCATGCATCCAGGGGAGCTCTGAGCAGCTCGAATCGAGTGGTTCCCTTTTTTAGGATATCATCAGATTTCTCGCAATTGAGTTTGACTCCAGTCATCTCCATCCTCTTCGATCATCCTAGAAGTTTCACGGTGAGATTGCGCAGCTTTAGAGCTCTTTAACTCATCATTTAATCACCTATAGCTACATCCTGTGATTCAGCCGGGGTAAGCCGCCATAGTTCGTCACCGTCGACGGCTCTCCGGTGACCGTTAGGTCACAGTGATGCCACCAGTTGGTTCTGCATCCACTCCTGGTTCTATTTGACACACTTTTGCATCTCCAGAAGCTCTTGCATGCCACCGCCGCCATTCACTGTCTCGCCGGCGGCGAACTGCATCGGCCAGTCAATTTATTTGACCTAGGCTAGCCAACGGGGCTGGTGATGTGGTGCTGGCCCACTTGTCAGCCGTGCGGCTAGAAATCATCAAGGTACGAAAAGTTTAACCGGTCGAACTTTGACTTGTATCTGCCAACGTGGCGGCTAACTAGGCCTAGACCCACTAGTCAGTAGCACAGGCTAGGTACACCCTCGGTAGAAAAAGTTCTTCATGTTTATTAGAAATTCCAGAAAACATCCAGACCTTAGAAAATTCATATCTATTTCATTTTTAATCAGAAAAATACGAATAATATACCAAAATGATCACAAAAATAAGACCTATCTGTTTGTACTATAATATTATATACTTGTCTGAAGTAAATTGGATTCAAATTATCAAACATGCCTAAGTACTATTTTTTAATATGAATTTGAATCAAATTTAGGAATCAAATAATTTCTCTAAACATGTAGTAAATATTATTACACTTAAACAACCTTATTGTAGTTACTATTTCAATATTTTAGGGTCTTAATTTGAACTTTGCTATTAGCATCTTAAAAACCTAAAACTATTTTTCCTAAATAATTCTGAAGTGCTAATATTAAGAAAGAATATAAATGAGTGCTAACCTATATTCAGTAATTCTTGTCAAACTCTAAAGTGTTGTTCCACAATTGGTCCTTAAGACTCATATTTGATCATTAGTAGTTGTTAACTCAATTTATGATGTAATAATCCAAACCCTAGACAATAGTGTTAATAAGAACCCTATTCCATCATAGTAGAATATGATCACTTAAAATAAATTCAAATAACACTTACTCTTTACAGAATATGTTCTTCAAAAGTTATTCTTTTAAGAACATATCAAGTAAGCATCACACCACTTCTTATGGCTGGATGTAAACAATTACCTATGTGTGTTAAGATTGTTGTCAACCCTAGAACTAATGGAGTATTACTGTGTTATTATGACTTACTTCAACTTTGCATATCCATGATCAACCAATTGATTGCTACTTATATGATGCAACTTAAAAGTGTTATCTTTATGTCTTCACCACTACCCATCATTCTCTTATAGCAAACAATGATGGCAACCCTAAAAATAGTAATCTTCTTTCAAACTTTATTCTTCACTTATAAATGCTAGAGAGTTAACCTAAAACCTTAACAACCTTGTATGTGCAATTGAACTTAAAAGTGCAACACATCATAAAGAAATCACCATAACTCAATGATAACAAATCATCGGGATTAGGTTACGCCTAGAGTGATGCATAGCATATATTATGCATATCATGCTGCAGATTTCTAACATCATCCCTACCGGATGATGATTGTTATTTCAGAATTGGGATTTCTATTGTATCGAAGACCCTGACTCGCATAATCTTGCAGTCAGAAAGGCAAATTCACTCTTGCTCATACCTCTTGTGTATTTTTTTATCAAATTACTTGCAAATATATACCTATGGTATTACTACTGCATTCAAAAGCAAAAGGTTCTATTTTTATAATTAATATGAAGTAGTGGTTTCGACCGGAATGGTTGTTGCCCTTGGATGGTGGGCAGTGGGACCATGGTATGAGTATGGTGGAGGTCCCGCTGCAACTGGAATGTTCACCTAGGATTAATAACCAATGTCGCCAGTGATTCTTGTGCCGTAAAATATGGTCAACCATAAGATCTGGAATGGGACGGAGAAGTCAGCTGTCTCTTTTCCCTCTTGCATATCAACGGACGCGTTGTTCTAGAGCAGTTGTCTCCCTGCGAGGAACTTCGGGATGGGTGGAATCCTCCTAATGATTCCCCGGTCCTGGCGGTCTATGATGGATTGCGGCAACAATGGGGGTAGAGTACCGAGGCCGGTGTTACCACAGTGCGTAACCAAACTGGTGGGGGTAACTCATTCTCAATGACAAGTATGCCGAGGTCAGCAACTACCAAAAGTGTAGACTAGCGAGGGTAGCAAACCAAAGTTGGAGCCGCAAAAGGGTGGGTATGCAAGGTCGCGGGAAGGAACAGTGATTGGCTTGGATCATGACTGGGCCCCACACAAAGGAAGTGTGGACGAGCATGCATCTCGGATGTGCAACAAGGCTTTGATTTCTTATGGGTACAAGTGACCACCTCTGCAGAGTGTAAGAAAGTATCTGGATACTCCCTATTCCGGGAAGGAGCTGTGAACACAGCAGGAAAAGAGCCCATCGAAGCTCTAATCAACCTGTAAAGGCTGACGGACATAGTTCTTCTGAATAAAAGCAACCTCTTGAAGAAATGTTTACGAAAACTTGCATTGCCAAATGACTCTTGAGTCTAAGGCTGTAGCTAGTGCATAAAACACCTTATTCCTTATATGAACTTGCTGGGTAACGCTCGTTACTCACCCCACTCCCTCTTAACCCTTGCTTAGATTGGAGGCAACACAGGAGGCAACCTCGAGACACTAAAGATGAAGTCCTTGACCAATGTCAGAACTATCAATGGAGTCAACGACTACGCCAAGCTTGGTGGAAAACTAGAATAGGAATAGAAGGGACCCAATTCCCTAATACTAGAACCTAAGTAGCTAGGGTAGTTCTGTAGCAAGCCAACTGCATTAGTGTAGCTCTAGTTTAATCTTCAATGTATTCTTTCTCTTTTGTAGTCGCCGGGACTAAACCTCTACCTGTTGAGGAGGTTCTGAAGATCTTCTGTATGATGAAATCTCTAATCCTATGCACCTACCTTGGACCTGTGATGTTTCTGTTGTACCACTCTGATCGATGTAATACTAGTGAGACGGTGTTTCATTGGTGTTATGTCAACGACTTGCATACTACACATGTAGTGGTATGCTGGGTCACCACATTTCTTGACGGTGCATGTTATGGAAGAACACATTTTTATCTTGATATTTATGTGAGAGGGATCATCTTATAATGCTACCGCGTGGTCAAATCTAAGCAACATAAGATGCATAAAAGGATAAATGTCACATGCATATATAATGTGATATGATATGGTTCTTTACGCATTCGATATCCATCTTGTGCGTCATGGCATGATCTCCATCATTCCACCGGAGCAGCACCAAGGTTCATGGCGCACCACCTTGATTATCTTCCTCCATTACAATATATCGCCTGGATATATATATTCAGCACGCAGGCCATAAAATGAAAAGACAAACATATGGCTCCTACCAGTTGTTTATAACTTACAAAAATGATCATTGCATACAATTTGTAACATAAACAATTTAACCATATCACATCACATGCCCTGCAAAAACAAGTTAGATGCTTCTAATTTATCTTGCATATTTTACGTGGTTTGGGGCTTTCTAGGAAGAACCGTTCTTACCTACGAACATGTAACCACAACGGTGATAAAATATCATTAACAATTCTTTGTAAAATAGATCATAACTATAGTGGGAGAAACGTGCACCCGCAAAGCCACGTATGCTGAAGCATGTCAAGTGTGGGACAAGTCTCGTGAACGCGGTCACGTAATGTTAGTCTCAGGCAGCTTCAATCCCACTATGCCACTATGATCCAATAATACAAAAAATAGCAATAACATGATCATCAACGCCCACATCTCCATGTGTTCTAATCGTGCATACCAACTACGCATAGAGATGGCTCTGATACCACTAATGGGTTCGTAGCATAGAAAACAAAAAATTTCCTACGCATGAACACAAAACTAGCCAAGATCATCTACGAGATGGAAGCAACGATTAACTAACCCTCGATGACCGGAAACGGGGATTACGTTCCCGCACAAACGTTGTCGATGAAGACTCGACGAAGACACACGTAGTCGACGTAGTCGTTCACTTGACATAGTCGACGTAGTCGTTCACTTGACAATCTCAAGATCATGTATAAGGCGCCACAACCGGCGGCGCCTCCGTACTCGGTCACACGTACGGTTCGGTGATGTCCTCTATGCCCTCGGTCCAGCGGGGCAGCGGAAGTAGGGATCCGCTGGAACTCCTCCTCCTCCTCCACTTCTTCTAAGTGTTGGTGGCTAACAATTTTGGCAGCGCTTCGCTTAAGCAACAGCCATGGTTTGGAGCAACAAGGTAGGGGATGGAAACAACTAAGTGTGTGTGGAGAAGAGGAATATATCCAATATATATAGGAGAAAGGGGGCAGCCACCCATGAGGGGTGCGGCCAGCCCCTACTTCTTTTCTCCTCTTCATGGTGGTGGTAACCCCCTCTTTCATGGAAAGGTAGCCCCCCTCATCAAATTAGTAACCCCCATTTTAATTTTGCATGACATTCATGTTAATTAAAATCCACACTTATTGAATTAATAAAACATTTTTTTCTTTAATATTTGTTAATTCAATCAATTAACAAACATTATCATTTACCCCTTTGAGTCATTTCGATATTCCGAAACAGTTTTGGTGCTTTTCTGAAACAACCCCTGTGCTATCCAATAATTCAGCTGGAGTTCCAAATCCACTCAAAAACGCATCAGTGAACCTTAAGTGTGTCACCCTACGGTTTGTGAATAATGTGGACATGATCGAGACTCCTCTCCGATCAATAATCATCAGCGGGATCTGGAAATTCATGATGACTCCCACTTACTCGATGATGAACTAGTGATCGTGTGAACCAATAACGAACATAGTTAATTCCTTTTGTCTCACGATATTATTACTTGTCCGAGATCCGATCATTTGGTATCAAACATACCTAGTTCGATCGCGTTCCCGACAAGTCTCTTTACTCATTCCATGATAATGCATTCCCGTGACCTAGTCACATGCTTGCAAGCGGTGTCAATGCAATATCACCGAGAGGGCCCAGAGAATATCTTTTCGTCATCCGAATGGACAAATCCCACTCTTGATCCATGAGCCTCAACTAATACTTTTAGAATACCCAAATCAACCTTTATAATCACCCTATTACGGTGTGACGTTTGATATCATCAAAGTACTCTTCTGGTACCAGTGATTAACATGATCTCATGGTCTAAGGATTAGAACTATTTCGTATGAGTTTGATATAGCAATGAAACTTGATGACTTGATCATATTGCTATTCGTACTATGTGTGTGAGTGTTCATCACATCATTCTTCTAATGATATGACCCCGTTATTAACAACATCCAATGTTCATGATTAGGAAACCTTGATCATCAGTTAATCAACGAGCTAGTATAAAAGAGAGGCTTTACTAGGAATCTTTTAGTTTATTAATCACACAAGTATTAATGTTTCCAATTAATACAATTCTAGCATGAGAAATAAACATTTATCATAAACATGGAATATGATAATAACCACTTTATTATTGCCTCTCGGGCATATTCCCTTCAGGCGTCCCTCGGAGGAAGGCACCACCAGAATTGGCCCTTCTTCACCGGTCTTGCCTTCATTGAGTGTGCACCGAACTCGAGCCCATTTATTGCAACCTTGGAGTTTTTGGAAAGAATGCATCATGGTGAATTCCTTGTCCTCGTTCTCCGCTTTGTACATTTTGAGAGCATCAACCAACTACAAGCATCAAACAAAGCAAATATAAAATGAACTACAAGCATAGCACACATCAATGAACTACAAGCATAGAAAACATCAATGAACACATAGCAAACATCAACGAACTACAAATAAGCATCAAGAAACTTACTAGATCCATCACACTCTTCCCACTTTGGTTCCTATTACGCACGGTCTCAAGATTGCCATGAAACTTGTTGCATATGGTCTTGATCACACTCCACCTATGAGAGATGGCACCTTCATTGCGGTTCATTTGTATCGTCGCATTCTCACCAATGTGGCGGCGCTCGTTGAATTCATCTAGAATTCTTGCATAGTATTTGCCAAGAGTTTGGTTGGCGCCGGTGATAGGATCAAGACTCGCTGCTTTCCACTACTCAATGAGACACTCATCCTCCAAAGCTTTCCACTTGGAATGGTGGGTGCCGGTTGTTCCCACCCGCGGCTTCCTCTTGCCGACGGTCTTGCCGTTGTCGGTGTCGGCCACCTCAATTGTCTCCTCAATCTCATCGCCCTCGGCTTGAGCATCCTGAAATCCTTCGACGGGGATGCCACCGCTGATCAAGTCTGACATGTACGCCGTGCCCTCCTCGTCGGTGAACATCATGTGGGTGCCGGGCATTTTGCCGAACAACTCGTGGTCGCCGGGCATTTCATCGAACATGGAGCGGGTGGCGTCGGGTGTGGAGCCGGTGAACATGTTGGGGTGCAGCGCATGTCCGGTGACTCGGACGCGGTGTAGTCGATGTTGAGGTCGACGTGGACTCTGTCTGGCTGGGGCGCTGTCACCGGCGAGAACACGCCGACGCCACAGTCGATGGTGCACGGGTATGACTGGCTCTCCCCGAACTCCGGGGACATGCGGGACAGGGGTAGCCTTGGCAAAAACAGCATGCTGCCGTCGGTGCCGCTACGAGCCGCCACCGGCGACGAATCACCGACGCTCGTTCCCTGGCTCGCGGCGTAACTTGCGAAACATGCGGCCTGGGCGGCCTCTGCGTCCTGCTGTCGCTGGATCACGCGGCGTCGCTGCCGATCCGCGGTCACAACGGTGCGCCGGGCCAGCTCTTTCGCCCAATCCGCGTCAGACATGTTCGCCGGCTTCACCTTCGGCGCCACCACGCGCGGCTTCTTCATCCCCGCTGCGGCCTTCTTTGGTGGCATGGTTGTGGCCGGGGGTGGTGGCGTGGAGGGTGAGAGGCGGCGAGGCAAAGTCGGGCAGGGATCGGGGAGATGAGGTGGCGTGGGGAGGGGGGGGGAGGGGTGCTCTGGGCGTGAACTAGTGGGAAAGCGGTGGTGTCGCTGCCAACAGGATCCCGGGCGTCGGATTGGCGCTGACGCGAGCTGCCGGCGCTCCCGATAGGATCCTGCCACACAGAGCCCGACACGGGAGCGCCGGCTCATTTATTGGGCTCGCCCACGTGCCGGGTTTATTTTGGGGGCGCTGGTGCGGACCATTTTTCGGCCCCAATCCTAATTTCCATGTCGACCGCGTTTTGGGAGGGATATGCTCTTACGGTGGCCCCTCGGATGTCCTCCTACTGCACGTGGTCTCTGCCATGGCTGCCGTCTTCGTCGATCTCCAGAACGAGCGCCGTTCCAGGCCCCGAGCTCCAACGGTAGCGACCTGAAGAGGGAGGGCGACACTCCATCTAGTTCTAGGCTACATGTCTGCCTCGAGATCTCAGCAGGGAAGGGAGGGGGGCGATGGAGATGACCAGGATGGAAGGGGAGTTGTCCCCACCGAAGGCATCGATCAGTGGTGCTGCTGCAGTCATGGGCCTGTGACGGAGCCGTCGGGGAGTGCAGCGTGGGCGAGAACGAGGAGATGGGGACGGGCAGGGGACGACAGCGAGGCCCTAAGAGACGCCGTAGCACACCGCCTCCCTCTGACTCCGGTGAAGCCCACCGGCCATCGCCTCTCCCTCAAGATATTTCCTCCCCTCCTACACCGTGAGGACACCCTCGCAGAATGACAATGCCGCCCTGGCCGATGACACCCCTTCACTTGTGCGCTGCCGCCTCCTCGCAACATGTTGCTGGTGGTCAACTCGCAAGACATAGTAGACATTGTATATGCATCGAAGCATATATAGACTCTGCAGAGAGTTAATGATGATTCAGGCCACTGGAAAGAGAAGAACAAAGAACTGTTCATGCCACTTGATTAACAAGGTGCTCATGAGTCTAGCTTGCAGGGAGTTGATATTGAGAAGGAAGATTTATTGGCAGCAAGGTTTGTTAATAATTCGAACAATTTATAGTGGTGCTATGGAAGCTCTGCACATCCTGAAGAGCTGAGGCTGACGTGAAGAAATATTTCAGATGCTAGAATCTGGTTCCAAGAAGCCCAAAATGGGAGTTGCACCTCCTACATCAGAGAGAATCAAGCTGACCGTTGGTTTGATATATGTCAATGAATACTATTATGGGTGGAGAGAGCAATGTTTGAAGGTGCTCCGGTCAAACTTTGATAGCTAGGCATGTTTTTTTGACTACTCAGGAAGCAGACTTACAAGTCCAGAAACAATTCATTCCTGTCAACAAAAAAAAACTTTGGTCCCAATTATTTGGATTTGAAGCTCCTTTTAGTTGGATTGATGTTCTTGAGCAGTATGTGGAACTGATGAAAAACAGTGGGGACTTGAGCACCTAGAGGTCCTGTTCACGTGTGACATGAACAGCTCTTGCCAAAGCTGGCAATCATTCTTCTGAGCTGAACAAGACCGTGACATTTCCGGCGAACCGGTCACATATTAACTTCAAACTGAGCTCAAGGTACACTATTAGCTTTAAGGTTGTCCTCTAGCTCGAAACCTGATGTTATTACAAAATTGCAATTGTTTTGAGATTTCTCCGTTGTGTCTCATTAAAATCTTACGCCACATATAATAGCAAGTAGCAAGCAGATGTATACGTGCAGAGGGATTAGAATGAACCGGAAACAACATATAGTGCATATGAGGCGCCATGCTAGAATAGGTGGATTATACTATTGATGATTGATCAGAAGTTTTGGAATAATTAGAAGAACAATAGAAGTAGTGGCAGGAATTAGCAGGTGGGCACTAGAAGAATAATCTCCATCCAACTTATTTCGAGTAGCATATGAGCCAAACACTAGATAGCAGCCCATCCGTGTAGTCCGTGTACACGCACTGAATTTTCTAAGAATCACACTATGCTCAATAGGATATATTAACTAAAGGATATGTCTATAACTTTTATTTTATGCTTTTTATTGCAGAAAATAAATCACAATATTGAACAGCCACCCTATTTTCATAGGGTTGCACCATTTAAAAATATTCCTGGCAAATTTAATTATAACTTTTCTTCCCGAAACTTCAAAGGAAGTAAAATTTGGGCTGTGCCAATTTTGAACCAACAATTTATTTTTCATTTTCCCGTTGCGACGCACGGGCACGTTTCATAGTAGTTCAACAATTAATCAATTTTTCCATCTGAAATGTTGTTGCAACAGATCACTGGGTCATTTACAACAATAATTACTAACAATTTCAACAAATAACTGTAACAATTTCCAAATTAATAAAATTCTCGTACGAAATCTATTTGCATCAGATTCCTAAAATCATTCGCAATAAAAAAAGATAACAACAATTCCAACAAGAATCATCAACATTTTCAACAAAAATTTAACAACTCCAACATGAAAATACCCCTGTGGGAAATCCTTGTGACTTATATCTCATGGGAGATACCACAACCTTTCAGCAGCTACATGTTGTACACAAAGAAAGGGGAGTCGTCAATGGAGGTGGAGCTCACTAGCAAGCAACAAACAACGACATCGACAACGTTGTAACTAAAGTAGCGGCAGTAAGGCCTTGGGTGCAGCACTGGCAGCAGGGGCACATCGATGAGAGAAAATGAGGAAAAGAAGATGAAAGGAAGTGATAAGGCTGAAAAAGATAAGGTCGAGAAGCACCCGAGAGGGGAACATGCGTGCGGTGCCTAGGCCCGGCCCTGGGGCAGGGCGGGAGGGGCGGCCGCCCTAGGCCCGTGAAACTGGGGGCCCGAGCTGGATATCTAGCCTATCGCGAGATAATTGTGTTAGAGATATGTCACATTATGTGACATGATTGCCAAAGATACGTCACATTATGTGACATAATTTCCTGATCCTCTAAATCATGAAGAGTCCTTATTGTTATGATCTCTCATTGAGGTCTTCCCCAATACAAGTTTCTTAGCGCGGTATCATAGGCAAAGTACTGATGTGGCACTCTATTAAATGATGAAAGAGAGTAAGATTGTATCTTAGCTAAGCTACAACCTTTGCACAAAGTCATAGGCAAAAAGTATTGATAGCCCAATCACATACATGCATGAGACCAAAATCATTAAGTTTAGATACAATCTTTAGATACAATGCGTTGTGATGATTGTCTCTTAGAATAAACACCTACCTAGGATAGCGCGTTAAGAGCCAATGCATTGTGAAAGGCCTAATGATTAGGATTGTAACTCTTGTATAAATACACATGCAATGGAAAGGCCCAAATATGATCAATTCTCTCACAAATTGATCTCTAACTCGCGATCGCATCTAACTCAAATAAGCATGGCGGCTGTGCTGCGTGGGGTAGAGCGGCTAGGTCGAGTCCCCGTCGTTGGATGATTCCAGTCGAAATACTACCAGCTGCACCTCAAGAACCACAAGGTACCGCTGCTCCTTTAGCTACATAATGCTCTTCTCTCTCTCCACCGATGTTATGTAGCAGATGTAAAAGTTAGGACACTAGCTGACTTAATTCGAGAGGAAAATAAAAGGTACGGACGAAACTAGTGGAGAGATTTTCATTTTGGGTGATATTCAATCAGATCAGGCATGCTTTCCATGAGTTTAGATCAGGCATTTGGTTGAGTTTAGAGCAAGGAGAGAGATAACGCAGGGAAGATGAAATCAGTAAACTATTCCTTATTTTTCTGCGTTATGGTCGGTCCCAACAACAAATGCCACACATATGAGCACAATATTCACCATTTCAAAATATTAGGACCAGAGATTTTCCAAGTTTTGCTAATTACTAAATTTGTTACTAGGCTGAAAATTAACAAACCTGTTCTAACTATACAATATAGAGTCTGTACCGTACTTGACAACTTGGAGATTATAGAGAAGACATATCTCTGACTTGTCTCTCTCTACCCTATGCGATTTTGCCTTCATGATTTGTTACCTTTATCATGATGATCGTCGTAATATGTATTTAAAATAAGTTACTTATATGAATACTATGCTTAAGTGTTGATTGATAACACGTAATATTTATTCTTAAAAAATATTATATAATAAAGGGCCCTGAATTCTAGATTCGTCCCGGCCCCCTAAATTCTCAGGACCGGGGCCTGGGCCAACTAGTAGGCGTTGCAAGCGAGAGAGAGCTACCAATCTTTTTTGCTCGATCGGTCACAGGCTCACAGCGTGCAAAATCATTTGCCTTCGAGTCTGTATTTTTTGGGGCCCTAGGGCGAAGTCCACAAAAGGGCCCTTTCGGCTAATATATATGTACGCATACTTACTTTCACTTGTAAAGGACGCCACTATCAGGTGAACGTTACAATTTTGTGACCGGCACGCGACGCGATGGTGAGCATCCATTTAAATCTGGACGGCCAGTGGCGGAGCTAGCTCCCGGCGACCCCGGGCAGCTGCCCGGGCTCAGCCGTGGAAGTTCCTCTAGAATCTGAGCACAGTATAGAAATCAGCGTGAGCAGATCAATGGAAAAATACTAAGCTAGCTCATTTACTTCGTTTCTTGCCCGGGCTGAACTTTCTGTCTAGCTCCGCCAGTGTGGACGGCGTTCTGTTTTTAAAACAAAAACGAAAAGTAAAAGTTGTCATGCCTCACCATAAAATCACCCTGACAACTTGATGAGGATCAACGTGATCCAAAGGGGTTTAGGCCCAATCTTTCACGGCGATCAGAAGCAACAGAGATAAATAGCACGGCTTACGATCTAGACGATGCAAACTCGCGCGAACAACAAGCAAACCCTTCTCGGCGAGAGGAATTACTTGGACGGTTCTAGGCGAACCACGAAGCAATTAGAAGCACGACGCCTCCAATCCAACGCACTGGAACAACCTCAATCGGTCTCGACAGATAACACATGGATTTTCACCCTCGGCGCGAAGGCCGAAACACACACGTGTTTTAACTCATAAAATTCCAATCTATTTTTACAACGGACTCTCAATGGCTTTATAGATCAGCCGAACCAACTTAGAACACAAGGAACAAAATAACCTATATCTACTCTCGGTTAAACAGTAAAAATATTTTATTATAAAAAAATAAACAGACCGACTCCAAAAACATCCTAACTTGCCGTGTCTTCCTTTTCTCTTCATTTGCAGGGGTGGCCCCCAGCCCATCGCGCACAGGGAAAGAACCTCACATATCAGCAGAATCCTAATTGCTTGATTTTCCTTGCGTGGTAAAAATAGAAATAACCATCGGTGTACCGGTTCTCTAGAGATTTGATTCTGTATGGTTGTTTGAGAAATTAATCCAAACAGCCAAGAGCCAACTGAATTGCTACGCTTCCTTGTACTAAAAGTTGTCACGTTGATCCTAATGAAACTTTGATGCACCTTCCTTTCTCTGGAGCCCACGTAACAAGTATCAGTACAGTCAATTTCCTCGGTATGATTGAAATTGCCTGCCGCAAGCAAACATGAAAATACTTCTTCATACTTTGGTGCAACATAAGAATCAGCAGTATTATATATAGGCGTCGCCGTATCACAACTCTAAATTTTCGTCGCGCAAAATCCCTATCGTGTGCAATTAGCCTAGGATATTTTTCAAAAACTTAAGAGTTAAAATCTAAGCACACATTCTTAGTTTAGATGTCTATAAATAAGTGTTAAGCACTTAAGCAATATCATATTACGATAGAACTAATATAAAGGTAGAAAAATAAAATAAGTATTCTCGACTATTTGATTACTTCATATATAAACACGATTACAATGACTCCATCAGTGATTATGCTTCAATGCTTCAAAAAAAGCTTCTTCCTAAATTTCTAGATGCAAAATCATTAAGAACAATATCAAAATCAATGTTAACCAAGATATCACCGGGAGCACCGGACAATGGTTTTGGAATTGTAACACTATGATTATGATTTGTGAAGGAATGTAGATGAAATTATAATCCTAATTGACTAATTGAGGATTAAATCATGAATCAAATAAAAGATTAGACAAGGGATGAAGTCAAGAATTTACAGAGGCAGGCTGCAACCGGCTATGGAGCAGCGCCAAGCCAAGCTGGTTGCCTATCGGTTATGAAGCAGCGACAAGGCCTACAAGTCAGGATATAGGTGGGCACATGCTACCCGTGACGCCCACTACCCAAGCCCATATAATATGTTAAGTGGGTACTTACGGGCAAGTATTAAAATTAGAGGGGATAAGTGGGCTATCCCACTTTCCATATTATCCCATATATCTCCGTCTAGGTCACGAATAGGCATAAACGTAAAGAGTTGCGGAGCGTCGCTGACTATATCTATCATGCCATTTGCTAAAATTACAACGACATTTTGTGAGTATATGTAGGATAGTGGGCACCCGCGTAAGTTTAACGAACTCTCACGGAACACCCACATAACATATGTGGTATTATGTGGACATAAGCAGGCCTCTTGCGAGCAGATCCACCTACACCCTTACCTACAAGACAAGGAACAGCCGATGGCTTGCCTGCTTGGCTACTTGCGTACGTTGTTGGTGTACAGATCGACTCCCGCTACTTTTTTTAACCAACGGTTCAGCCCATAGAGGTAAAGGAAATATGCAATTCTGGGCCCCTGCTGGCCTGGCCCCTGGCGGTTGCCCATGGTGGCCATGGGTCAGCGCCGGCCCTGTCTGCCACTAACTCTTAATTTTTTTGGGAAAACTTCAATGCAGCCTTTGTTACCATTGAGAACAAGTCTTAACCAAACATCCTCGCTACAAAGCAGTTTTGCTGCGTTGCTTTTGCGAGTGAAGCATAGGGGAGTGTGGGGTGCACCGGTCGACGTTGCCACCATAGCAACAACGGCCATCAACACCATAGCCAACCCACACACTAGTCCTCAACGGTGCCCACGCCAAACGGCTACGTTGTTAGGGTATCTCTAGTAGGCCGACGTAAACCGGCGACGCAAACGGTTCATCCTGGTCCATTTGTGTTGGGATCCGGATAAATAATGGATCGCGGTCTGGTTCGCCTGGCCGGCGCGCGTAGCGGGCCGACACATCATGTTCGCGCTGGTCTTTTTAGTCGTTCCAAATTCAAAGCGAATGAAAAAGGCGCGAATTAAACTAAACTTGCATTGATTCAAACGAAATTTACAATGAGATTTTTTTAAAGAAAACATAATAGGTACTACGCCACCCGCTATGCCACCACAAGCTACTCGTCGTCGTCGGAGACGAGGTCGACGATGACCTCCGGCTGGGGCTGCGGCGGTTGGTTGATGACCACTCCATGCGGGTGATCACGCCGCCGACGCGGAACGTCGGGCGGGGGCGGCACCTCTTGCCCCTTGTACGCCGCTAGGAGTGGCGCATGCGGCGATAGTGGTGGTGGAGGTGGCAATGAAGCCAGGTCCTCTGCCATCATGCCCGTGAGGGCAACGACGTCGCTGTAGCCGGGGTAGGCCTTGTCCTCGTCGGCCTTGGACGCCTCCAAGACCAGTTGAAGGAGGGCCTCCTCGTCGTAGCCGCCGGCCATGAGTGCCTGGTACTCCGGGGGTAGATCCCCGACGCCCGGTGATACATCCCCGCCTCTTGGCGGGGCGGCGTCCTCCATGGCCTCGTCGGCCTCCTCCTTGACGACGTGGCAGTCCTCGTCTTCCCCGTCGGTGTGGGGGACTCATCGACCGCATAGGCCTCCCACGGCTGGTAGCCGTCATGGTAGGTGGAAGCGCAGCGAGCGGTGTGCTCCCAGGCGAGGAAATCATACCAAAACTGGCAGTTCCAGTACGAGCGGTCGTTCCACAGCGTCTCGGCGTATGCAACCGACGTGCCAGTCCGGTCGAATTGATCCAAACGGGCGCAGACGCGATACGGTCAGCCCGCTAGAGATGCCCTTAGCAGGCCCGTCGATGGACGTGTTCAGTGTGATCGACCGAACAGGGCCCCCGATTTTTGCGCAGCCCAGTAGTATGCCGTCGTGCGGCCCAGGCCCAGCAGTCCAAAAAATTTGCTGATCGGTCGTGCTTTGAAGAAAAACGCTTCGCCTCGACTCCCGAGATCGCTCGCATGATTGGATCCAAAATAACTGCGTTGGGCTCGCGAGAAAAACTCTTCGCCCCTGATCGCTCGCCACCCCGGTCTCTTCGTTCGCCTCGCCTGCTCCCGTCCCGAGATCGATTCCCCTGTGGCTGCCTGTTCGTTCTCGTTTGCTTGACTCGATTACAGCGGCGTTAAGCCAAGGTACCACAAAGAAACGGAGGGGAAGCAACGCGACAGGTGCACGACGTTCCCCTGCGGCCCTGCCTTCTGCCCTTCTCCCGTCGGTCGTCGCGAGATCACCGCCCTGCAGGTTGATCGCTCCACTCACCGCCTTCCAGACCCAGTTTTTCCGACTGAAATTCCGCCCACACAGCGAGTCAGCAAGGAACTAGTTAAGGTACTAATTACTAAACTTCGAATTGATGAATTTTTTCAGTGCAAACGGCAAACCTGCATGTAACTCTACTCATCTACTAGTCAATGAATCATCTTGTTAATTTTTTAATTTCAGAGACAGGGAAAATCATGAGAAGGACAAGGTGTCAATCAGGTTATGAAAAGAAGAAGAAAAGACAGAGATTAGAAGCAGCGGCTCAGTCTCAGAAGGGTGCTCTAGATAAATTTGTTGTGAAAGAGTCTCCAATAAATTCTGAAAATCAAACTCCAGATGCTGATGTTGATCACGGTCGTGGTGATAATGTGGTAGAAGTTGAGCCTCGTACTGCAAAATTTGATGAAGGTGATGATGACAATATTGGTGAAGAATGCGATGATGCTAATATCGATAATGAGGTAATGATGATAATAGTGATGATGAAGGTAATCATGCTACTGTTCACGTTCACGATGACAACAATAGCTCTTTTCATCCTGATATGTTTGATCCAAGATGTTGGGATGGTCTTGATCCTAAAATGATTGATATATAATATAAATTAAACGTATAATTTTGCTATATTTATTATTTTTGATTGAATACTTATTTTTTTTGAACATTGTGCGACATAGCACATTCTGAAGTTATATAATATAAATTAAATGTATGATTTTGTTATAGAGTTTTTAAGTTTGAAAAAAAATTAAGGCCCCATTTTTTAAAGTCGCACCGAGGCCCCCAAATCCTGCAGACGGGCCTGGCCCTTAGCTGCGGCTAGCGCCTACCCGGCGCCGTACCACCACCTCCACGGTTGGGGACGGGAGATACATCAATGCGGCCCTACTGCAGATACCCATGTTGTAGCATGTATGTGGAAGCCGTTATCATCCACGACGATGTGAGTCTCCAAGAAGGAGACGCTTCGGTCACTAGTGGAAACTCAGACTTTAGCACCAGTTGGTAAGTGTCATTTGCACGGTTTTACAACCGGTGCAACATTTCCGGGACTAAAGCCCTAACCCTTTAGCACCGGTTGCATTATGAACCGGTGCTAAAGGCCCTCCATGTGGCCTCCCACACGCGCCCCTGCCAGAGGACCGGTGCTAAAGGTTGGCGATGTGGTAGCCTCTAAACCCTGAATGCTGCCGCGGCTAAAACCCTAAACCCTAGCCATTTGAAATACGATTTTTTCGGGTATTTGAAACACGTTGATGCACATATAAAAGAAACCATTATATTACACAATATATTCATGTATATAGAGATCGAAGCTAGTGTCATCTTTCATCGTGCTTGGTCGAACATATTACATAATGGTACATTGTACACGTTCATGCATATATATACAATATAATTTTGGTTACGATTTTCCAAACTCGTAATGCCGATGGTATTCTCCGGTTGGTGCTAAGACCTCATCAAGTAAGAATCCCGCCACTTCCTCTTGAATTGCTCGTACACGCTCGGTTGCTAGAAGACGATCCTGCATTACTTCGATCTAAATGTAAAGAAGGGAATCAATATATATGAATGAAGAAACTCAACATAAATGATGGTAATAAAATAAAATTGTGAATATTGTTTACGTGCATCTAGTTGTTCTAGTCTGTTCTTCTCACGGCAAGTCTCTCGAATGAACTCATAGACATAGAATCCACATAAATTATTCCCGTCTTCTTGCTTCAAGCACTTTACGAGAATAGAGTTCAATCAAAATAATAATTAAGGATGATAATGGTATTGAAACTAGAACCAAAGAGATGCGCGGACCTAGCTAGTAGTACTTACTGGTACTTGTTTAAATTCAAGATCCTTTTTCCAGGGACCCGGTGCCTTATTCGTGAACCATTTCCAAGCACTGCCCGGCAAAGAAAATGAATAAAGAAGTTACTAATTACTTGATATCGGAAAATGAACAAAAGTTGTTGATATAGTGCCATGCATAATGATTGAAATTACCGCTGGAGTGTATCAATCATGTCCCCGAATGTCTCAAGGGGTTTACATTTCGAGTCCATGACTAGTACTCGTCCCCTATCAAGTTCAATAACTAGCAGAATAAAATGATACCTGCCCACACGCATAACACACACTTAACATCGAGTAACCAAAATAGTAATGTGTATAAGACAGTAACACACTCACTTGAAGTTGTAAGGAAATAGTAGCTGCCTTCCATTGCAGCAACTCCAGTGTGGTACCGAGCTTTGTGTTCCCATCTTCACAATTTGGGTACAACTTCTTTTTGTGATCCTCTGATGTACCCTTTAACTTCCGCTTCTCATTTACACTTTATGCTTCTTTGTGTGCATCAATGATGGCCCGACGAAGATCATCATCAGGATCATCTGATGACTCTTCAACTTCAGCTTCTCCTGTCCCTTCAGCTTCAGCTTCCCCCGTTGCAGTATCACCGTTGATGAGGGGTGACCTCTTGGGTGTGGCCCGATCTTCACGGATTCACGAGATTTGTGGCGGGGAACGAGGATGAACACGAAGAACACGATGAACACGATGAACAAATCGAAGGCAAACACACACACACAAGATACACACCGGTTGTCCTCGTTGGCCCGATTCACCAACTCAATAGAATCGCAAGGAAGAGACTCCAAGAGTAGAATTCCTTGTGAGAGATTGATTTGCTAGGAGTAGAATTCCACTTGGGGAAGAGACCAAATCAATGGATAGAATTACACACAAAGTATGCAAGAGATCCACTACAAGGTAGAATTCCCCAAATGGAAGAGACCCCAAACAAAGAGGGATGATGGTTTACTCTAGATTTGAGATCTAGTAGCAAGTTCCCTAAGGGAAAGGGCATGAAGCCATGTTTTATCTTAATTCTTGTCTATCCTATCTCTAGGGGAGGGGGAGCCATATATATAGGGAGCCACGAGCTAGGGGTAGTTTGGGCATTAGGGAGAAAGGTAACAAAGGTGGCTTCATGGCCAAGACATAGCTGACTCGAGCAGGCCGGCTATAGCCGGGTTAAGGCCGGCTTTAGCCGGTGGGCCGGCTTTAGCCGGGGTAGGACCGGCTTTAGCCGGTCCAGCTTCAGCCGCAACCTCTTCTTGCGGCGCTTCCAAGCTTCTTTCCGGTTGTTCTTCTTCTTCCTTCTC